>LR738712.1:481011767-481055663 GCA_902687465.1 Secale cereale
GCTGTCTGCCCTCATGCGCGGCCCATCAAGCAAAAAGTAAGGAAGCAAGCCGTGGAGCGCCAAGAGTTCATCAACGAGGAGATCAAGAAACTAGAGGCAGCAGGCCTAGTTAGAGGTGTGATCCATCCGACGTGGTTGGCAAACCCAGTCGTCGTGCGCAAAGCCAACGGGAAGTGGAGACTGTGTATAGACTTCACTGATGTCAATAAAGCATGTCCCAAGGATCCCTTCCCTTTGCCGCGCATTGACCAGATCGTTGACTCCACTGCCGGATGTGAGCTACTCTGTTTTCTTGATGCATACTCAGGCTATCACCAGATTTTCATGGCCAAGGAAGATGAGGAGAAGACTGCATTTATCACTCCATGTGGCACTTACTGCTTTATCCGCATGCCATTTGGACTGAAGAATGCAGGCTCAACTTTTGCAAGGGTAGTGTACACTGCTTTTGAGCCACAGATCCACAGGAATGTAGAGGCCTACATGGATGACATCGTGGTGAAGAGCAAGAGCAAAGAAACACTGATTCAAGACTTAGAAGAAACGTTTCAGAACCTGCGCAAGATACAGCTCAAGCTGAACCCCGAGAAGTGCGTCTTTGGAGTCCCCTCCGGCAAGCTTCTCGGGTTCTTTGTTTCGCAGAGAGGGATTGAAGCCAACCCCGACAAGATCAAAGCCATCGAGCAGATGGAAGCCCCGAGGCGAGTCAAGGATGTCAGGAGGCTTGCAGGTTGTGTGGCTGCCCTCAGTAGGTTCGTTTCAAAATCCGCAGAACGCGCCCTACCTTTCTTCAAAATCTTGAAGAAGGCAGGTCCCATGAAGTGGACTCCGGAAGCGGAGGCGGCGTTGCAGGATTTGAAACGGTACCTGTCCTCCACTCCTATACTTGTCGCACCTAAACCACAGGAAAAGTTGTTGCTATACTTAGCGGCAACCAACCAGGTGGTTAGTGCTGCGTTGGTAGCGGAGAAGGAGTCCGACGAGGAGACAGCATCACCGGCAAGCGAATCTAGCGACAAGCAGGGGGCTGTCCCGACAAGCTCTGGCCCCGACAAGGAAGACTCTGCGCAGGGACAAGGAGAGGTGCGGAAGAAGATGGTGCAGCGCCCAGTGTATTTTGTAAGTTCCCTTCTCCAGGGGGCTAGATCAAGGTACTCTGGTGTGCAAAAATTGCTTTTCGGCCTCCTCATGGCCTCGAGAAAGCTGCGCCACTACTTCCAAGCCCATGAGATAACAGTGGTCACTCGCTTTCCGTTGAAGAGGATATTGCACAATCCAGAGGCAACAGGCAGGATCGTCGAGTGGGCACTGGAGCTGTCAAGCTTCGGACTCAAGTTCGAAAGTACTTCAACCATTCAGAGCCGAGCTTTGGCAGAGTTCATCGCTGAGTGGACCCCAACGCCAGAAGAAGAAGTTCAAGAAACAAGCGCACCCGTGCAAGAAGCAACAAGTGAATGGGTAATGTACTTTGATGGTGCCTTTTCGCTGCAAGGCGCCGGTGCTGGCGTAGTACTCATTGCGCCCACCGGAGAACACCTCAAGTATATTATCCAGATGCACTTCCCAAGAGAGCAAGCGACAAACAATACTGCAGAGTATGAAGGCTTGCTCGCCGGCCTCAGAATTGCGGCTGAACTTGGGATCAGAAAGCTGATTGTACGTGGAGATTCTCAGTTGGTGGTCCGGCAAGTCAACAAGAGCTACCAGAGCCCTTTGATGGAAGCATATGTCGATGAAGTGAGGAAGCTTGAAGAGCACTTTGAAGGTCTGCAGATGGAACACGTCCCAAGAGCTCAAAATGAGATTGCAGATGGCCTTTCAAAGTGCGCCGCGATGAAGTTACCTGTGGAACCAGGGACCTTTTTGCTCAAGCTGACTCAACCATCAGTTACACCATCAATTGGGCAGTCCAAGAAGAGAAAGTTGGTCTCCGGCGACTACTTGCCGGCGGATCTTCCTGAACCCGCCGCCAAAGTTCCCAAGATCAACAACAACGCTGAGGAACAGTTTGCTCCTGCGAGCCCTCGGGCTTGTGCAGTTGAAGCAAGTGTTCCCGACAAGCCTCGCCCCGGCGAGCTTGCCGGGGGACCGTCAGCTCCGACAGGACCAAAGGTCTTTGCCGTAGAAGCTGGGGTTCCCGCAGCGGCCCTCGAGCCTTTAGTCCTTGCCGTCGAGCCTCGAGCTCCGGCATGGGCGCAGCAGATCGTCCGTTTTCTGCAAACTGGAGAACTTCCCGACGACCCTCAAGAGATAGAGAAGATAACCAGGCAGTCAAGTATGTATCAGTTTGTGGATAACGAGCTGTACAGAAGAAGACTCAATGGTGTCAGGTTGAAATGCATCTCCAGAGAAGATGGACAGAAGCTGTTGGCAGAAATACACGGAGGCATATGCGGCCACCACATTGGCGCAAGGGCACTTGCCGGGAAAGCTTTCCGGCAAGGGTTCTTTTGGCAAGAAGCCCTCCAAGATGCAACTGCACTAGTAACCAAGTGTGAAGCGTGCCAGTTCCATGCAAAGCAAATTCATCAGCCAGCTCAAGCTCTCCAAACAATCCCTTTGTCATGGCCCTTCTCGGTCTGGGGGCTCGATATTCTCGGCCCTTTCCCTCGTGCTGTCGGGGGCTTTGAGTACTTGTACGTTGCAATCGACAAGTTCACAAAGTGGCCAGAAGTGGAGCCAGTGAGAAAGGTGACAGCACAGTCAGCAGTCAGGTTCTTCAGGTCGATTGTTTGCCGTTTCGGGATCCCTAACAGGATCATCACCGACAATGGTACGCAATTCACTAGTCGCACCTTCATGCAATACGTCCAAGACCTTGGCGCCAAGGTCTGTTTCGCTTCTGTTGCTCACCCGAGGAGCAACGGCCAAGCGGAGAGGGCAAATGCTGAAGTGCTGCGCGGACTCAAGACAAGGACCTTTGACAGGCTGCGCAGGTGCGGAAGGAATTGGATAGAGGAGCTCCCGGCGGCTCTTTGGTCAATCAGAACGACACCAAGTCGAGCCACCGGACAGACACCTTTTGCTCTAGTCTATGGAGCAGAAGCAGTTCTCCCCACGGAACTCGTATACGGATCTCCTCGAGTACTCGCTTATGATGAGCTCGAGCAAGAGCAACTGCGGCAAGATGACGCATTGCTCCTTGAGGAGGGACGTCTCCAGGCTGCTGTACGAGCTGCTCGATACCAGCAAGCTTTGCGCCGCTACCACAGCCGCAAAGTCAAGGCCAGGAGTCTCGAGGAAGGCGACCTTGTTCTTCGGCGTGTTCAGTCCGCCAAGAATTCCAACAAGTTGACGCCGAAGTGGGAAGGCCCTTATCGGGTGAGACAAGTTACGAGGCCCGGCGCTGTCCGCCTCGAGACCGAAGAAGGCTTACCGGTGAGCAACTCCTGGAACATAGAGCATCTTCGCAAGTTTCACCCCTAAGGCGCGGTTGCCGTGATCCGCTCCGGCAACCACCTTTTGTACAAGCTTTGCCGCTGTTGCATGTAACCCTTTGTACAAAGCCGGGCGCAGACCCCGTGCATCAGTAAAGATTTCGTGTTTTCGCATCGATTGCCTTTTGCATGCTTCTCTTTGCTATTTGCATGTTTTATTTGGCATTTGATGCAACACTTAGATACTCGGTAAGCACTATTACGCCGAAAGGCGACATGCTTGTTTCCCTCTCCTTTTCCTTTTTCTCTTAAGCAGAAGGAACGTTCCTCGCGCACAAGTTTGCCGGGGGGGAAGGAGATGGAGGAGGAACTAAGTGCTGTTCAAGTAAGAAGAGCCTTACCGGAAAGCAAACAACATGAGCAAGCAGCATGTGAAAGATAAGTTGTTAGAATTTGACCAGTTCAAATTTTAAATTTTGGTTGTCTTCCTTGAACGATCACACTTTGTATGGAAAACCTGTGCGCGGAGGAACCTACCCGTGGCTTGCCGCACCCTTATCTTGTTTTCGAGTTCACTCAACGATTTAAGTGAGCTGCGACAAGTGTCGCGCCCTTACCTCGTTTCCGAGTACACTCAGCAAGCTAAGTGCGTTGCGACCTGCTGCGGCAAGGTTGCTTGCCGGCGAGGACCTTGGCCAGCAGGCTGCTCAGAGTCCAGCACTCAGCGCTCGCGGCAAGGGCCCCTTGCCGGCAAGCTCCCCGGGAGCGTAGGGTGAAAAACATACAAAGTCAAAGATTGGAACAAGGAAGATAACATTGCACTGATTGATTAAAGTAAAGCAAATATCTTACAAGGATAACTTGTCGCAATGGACTAATGAGTTCATAACATAACGTGCAGCAACAAAAAGATAAAGATAGATGGGGCCCTAGTCTACGCGGTCGCCCTCCTTCCTGCCGAGCTTTGCCACCTTGGCGATGATATGGCCGACCTGCTCCTTCAGGGCCTCCGTGTTTGCATCCGCCGGCAAGCTGCGAAGAACGTTCGTGAGGTTGATCCCCGGGTTGCGGAACACAATCTTCGTCAAGACCCGCTCCAGAGTTCCTGCGCAGAGACGGCGCGACTCCTCGGCCAGCTGCGCGGGGATGCGGTTCCGGAGACCTGCGAGGGCCGGAGCGACGCCTCTGAAGAAGAGGCTAAGCTTGGCGCTGTGCGGGAGATCTGGATCCGGCGAGTAGATAAGATGCTCGACCTTCAAAGCAAGCAACTCCTGGTCAATGTTGGACGCAGAAGAAACCAGCTCTTCGGTCCACAGCTCAATGTTCTTGCGGAAGAGCTCGGATGCCTTGTTGGTGCTGTCCACCAAGGCCCGCTCCTTGCGGAGCTCCTCCTTCAGCTTGTCTTCTCGAAGCTTGGCGGCGTCAATTGAATCCCTCAGAGTTGAGACCTTCAGCTCCAAGTCTTCGATGGAATCCTTGGCGGCCTTCAACTCGTCGCCCTTCTTTGATAAGCTTACTTGGAGCTCCGCGTTGGTGTGGGCGTCCTTCTCGCGCTCAGTAATGAGCGCGGCAACCTTCTCGGCGCTCACCTTCATCGCCTTCTCCAACTGGATGACCTTGGCGGCGAGCTCCTTCTTGGCGTCTTCCGCGGCAGCAGCAGCGGCTTTCGCCTCCTTCAGCTCCCCGCCAAGAGCAGCCTCGCGAGCGGCAAGGTCCTCCTCGTGGGAGTCGAGATCCACCTTCCGCTGCGTGAGCTCTCCCTCTCGCCGGGACATCTCCACCCCGGCGAGCCGTTGCTGTTCTTCAGCCTCGGCCTTCTCCAGCACCCATTCTTCATATTCGCCGGCAAGACGCTCGCGCGCCTCCGCCACCTCGCGGAGGCCCGCCTTGTGGGCGGCGCTAAGCTCCGCCGCACGCTTCTCCATTTCAGCGGCGGCCTGGGCAGCAAGGGCTTCCCGGGAGGCAAGCTTCGCCTGCCTGGCCCGGTAAAGGGCCAGGAGTCGGTGGAGAAGCTTCTCCTCCTCGGGCCCATCTCCTTCGCCGGGCGCCTCGACGACTGTCAGACCCGCGGAGGCGAGGACTTCCCCGTCAAACGCCTCGCCCTCCGCGGGAGCTCTTGATGAAGACCCCCAAGGCACTTGGATAAAGATGCCATTGGGGGCACGAAGATAGTAACCGGCTGGCTCCTCGCCGGCGGAGGGACCGGCGGCCGGTGCAGCATCTGATGCTCCCGCCACCTCCGGGTTGGCGGTGCGGTCGCCGTCCCCCTCCCCGGCCGCTGCATCGGCAGCCGGAGCGGTCTCCTGCACGGCCGGCTCGGTGGTTTCGGCCGTCTCCGCGGTGGCCTCGGCCATCTCCACGACGACGGGAGCGTCATCGCCGCCGCCCTGTGCGCCCTCCTCATCCTCGATATTGATGACCTCGGTCTCCATTGGCGCGGGAGGAGGAGGAGGAAGATCTAGAAGAAAAAGAAGTTCAAAATCAAGCAAAGATCCAAAAAGAAGCAAAGACAAGAAAACCAAGTACAGAACGTACCTTGGCGGACGTCCTCTGCGGCGGGCTCCCTTGCCGGGGAGCTCGGCCCTGGCGGAGTGGCCGTCCTCGCCGGGCTGCTCGCCCTTGGCGGGGTACTCTGCCTTGGCGGAGTACCCGCCCTTGGCGGAGCGCTCTCCCTCGCCGGAGAGTTTTGCCTTGCCGGGGACGGCGGGGCCTGCGGCTCCTCGGTAACGGCCTCCGGGCGCTCTTCCCGCTGCGGCTCCACCTCTGCACAAGAGAAGATAGAAGAACCAAGACATTCAGAGATCAAAGCCCCAAGCGCGCCCCGACGAGCAAAAACAGTAAACCTCTAACTTACGCTGGGGGCTGCGCTGGGGGCTGCTCCCCGGAGCGGCACTCGGGTCCGGCAAGATCGGCTCCGCCGCGATCCCTGCTTCCGCGACGGATGGGTCTTCCACGACCTCAACTGTGGGCACCTTGACCCTCTTCGCGCGCTGCTCCAAGGTCCTGCAATCACAAGCAACAAACAAAATCAAGCGTCAGCAACAATCGAGATATAAAAATCAAGAAGGAGTAAGGTCTCGGGTCCTTACTCTTGGTCCTCCTCGTCGTCCTCGCTCAGCGCGGAGAAGTCGAACTCCACGGTGGGCGCGTCGGCGCGAGGAGCGGAGGATGAAGGTTCCCTCGCGCGTTTCGGAGCCACCGGGGCTGGGGGCTGCGTAGGCCCAGCCCCTGTGGTGGCCGGCGCCCGAGAAGGGGGCGGAGCAGCTGCTCCGCTCCGAGAAGATCCTTGCCGGCTCGGTGCCGGCCTGCGGAACGCCTCTGCCGTGGCCGGCACGCCGGCCGCCCTTGGCACGGCTTGGCTCGGCCGGGGAGCTGCCCGGCGAGCTGGCTGTTGCCGGGGCGCTCGCGTCTGCTCTCCCGTCGCCGCCTTGCGGAGACGCTTCAACGGGGACTGCTTCGGGCTTGCCGGGGGCGGGGAGCTCTCCGACGAGGAGAGGTCGTCGGCGTACAACTCTGTCGATCCGCCGGAGCCTTCGGCCTCCTCCTCCTCCTCCTCCTCTGCCTCGGCCGGCTCGCTGGGCCCAGCATCCGACGATGCGGCCCTCTTCCCCTTGGCGCCTCCGCCCCTCGCGGCGCCTCTGCTTCCTCCGGCGGTTCCCTCCATTGCCGCGGCCTCCGTCGCGATCCCACTGATTCCGGAGTGCCTCAGCGAGGGGATCACGGCGAGCGCGTCGGGAGGGAGCTCTAGCAGCCTGCGAATCTCCTCATTGTCCGCCTGGCTGGCGGCATCCGCGGCTTCCGCCTCCGCGGGTGTGTATCCAAAGTTTCCCGCCGCCGAGGCTGCGGCGACTTCTTCAGCGCGAGAAGCTATGTAAGCAATCTCTTGGTCGGTGGTGGCCCGCGTGTGCAGCTTGAGATCGTCCTTCTTCTCCAACACCTCCACAAGGCGGTCGTAGAACTCGAGGACGTCGATGGGCTTGGGCGCAATCCACGTGCGCTCCACTCCATGAGAATCGCACGCGGGCATCATAGCGACAAGGCGATCCCGGGCGCTGCTGGCGCAGAGCGGCACCACTCCCCGGGGAGCGCGGAAGTACTCGGGGTGGGCCGGGTCGAACTTGAAAAGTTCCCTGACCATACCCCGCAGCTCGAGTGTTGTGAAGTTAAAATTGAGGCCGGGGCGCAGCCTCATGATGTCTGCCGGGCCGCCATATTGCCACGCCGGCCTCTTCCGGTCTTGGAGGGGGGCGATCCGGCGACGAAGAAAGTCCTTGCCCACTTCAGCGACAGACAGCGGCGCCAAACGAAGACGCATGATTCTGACGAGAGCGATATCCAGCTTGGAGTCGTCGGAATCGAAGTTACTCCAATCCCTGCCGCGCACGATGGGCGATGTGCGCGGCGCGGTGAAGTGTTGCGGCCGCTCCTCGACGACCCAGCACCACTCCGCACGCCACTCTTCCCACTTGCCGCGGAGCTCCCCCGGCAAGTAGGCAGGTTTCTTATTCAGCCTGAACACCCAAGAGATTCCTCCGGAGAGGGGGGCGTCGGCCTCTACTCTGGGGATGAAAAAGTGCCTAAAGAGAGCTACGTTGGGCTGGATTCCTACGAAGTTTTCGCACATGTGTGCGAAAACGGACATGGTGAGGATGGCGTTGGGAGTGAAGTCGAGGAGGTGGAGGCCATAAGTATTCATGATATCGCAGAAAAAGTTTGAGAAGGGAGGGCACAGACCGCAGTGGAAGAAGGCTGCGAAAAAGTAATACCCGCCGGGGTAGTGATTCTTGGCGACGGCCGGGAAGACGCGCGTGCGGGGGTGCGCTGGGGTCTCCTTGGCCCAGAACCAATAATACTTGCTCCAAAGCTCCCGCACGCCGAGCTTCGGCGCAAAGACGATGTGCTCCTTCCGGAACGCGACGAGCTTCGCCGCCTGATCTGACTTCTCCCGCTTGGACTTCTCCGCCTTCGCCTTGTCGGTCTTTGGGGCCATGGCGGACGCGGTGGAAGGAAGGGGGCGAAGAGCTTGGTGGTGGCGGAGGAGTAGAGGCAAAGCGCAGAGGAATCTGAGGAAGAAGACGATGGCAATGAGTGCGCAGGGAGGGGAACCGCGCCGCTCTCTCTGCTTTTATGGGGGAGTGGGGGGCGTTTCGCCCTTCCCATTAAAGAAATCGTGGGCACGTCCCATCCCACGGCGCCGCAATCGACGCGTGCCGTTACCGTGGGGTGCGGCGGATAGGGAAGTGGATTCGGCGCGCCGCGGGCCGCGGGTGCCCGTGCACTGTTTTGGGCCTGGCCCAACAGCGCTCGGCACCGTGTGTGGCCCAGGCCCGGGGGCTCCTGTCGGTGTACTAAGGTAGGGGTACCTCAGTACCCCAACTTGTGCACGGGCAGTTGCAGCTTCCCGTGGCAAGGTTTACTGCTGGCTCGCCGGAGACCTTCCTGCTCCTTATCTAACCATTCAAAGACAAAGTATACAAGACAGAAGACCAAGACCCCGGCAAGAGGAGCTTGCCGGGAAGGCCGTTCCAGGCTCAAGATTGCTTAACTAGCACGAGGCCTTGGCAAGAGGAGCTTGTCAGGACGAACAGAAGATTTTATCTTAGAAGACCCAGCAAGGGCTCGGGGAGCGGCAAGCTTCCGGGCCCGGCAAGGTCGAGATCCCCGGCAAGGTGCTTGCCGGGGGAGGTGCCCGGCAAGGTGCTTGCCGGGGGAGGTGCGCTGTGTGCCCGCGCTCCAGCTCATCAGCCCACGCGTCGCCCTGGGGCCACTCCAGGGACGCGTGGCGGATGGCTGTGCAGCCTGGGGGACACGGTGGCACTCCACGGCAGTGGATCCATCGCCGTGGCAGACGGAGACGCAACGGCGGGAGCTTTTGGGGTCGACGGCGACGGGCATTAAATGCCCTTGTCCCCCACTGTCAAAGTAGGTATAGACCACTGTTCTGTACTGTAGCTCCACTGTTCCCGCACTGTTCCAACTACCACATCTTTTACATTTTTACCCCTTTCTCCTACGTTGACACCTGTCGGTGACCCCTTGCACTATAAAAGGAGGCCCATGCACAACGTGGAGGGGGTTCGAAACCTAGATCATTCTCACGCTCGTGTAGCTGCTTCTTCAAGCTCCGAGCGCCCAACTCAATACACAACCAAGCAGGAGTAGGGTTTTACGCATCCGTGCGGCCCGAACCTGGGTAAAACTGCCCGTGCGTCTGCCTCGATCTGCTCTTCGTGCTCCCTCCGCCCTCGTACCGCACAGACAAGGGGCTCCGGTCCCATAGGTGTTCGTGGTGGACAGTTTCCCCCGACACAATGCCAGACTTTTTGCGATTTCTGTATGCACCATTCAAAGCCACGTCATCAACTTTCAACCCTATCTAACATCATTTGATATTTTTCATGCATTTAATGATATTTTGAGCTAAATGAACCTGAGCATGAAAAGCACTACAAATGAACTCTGAAAAGGTTGAAAGTGGGCATGGTATCATCATTTCACCCAGATAGGATGCGCTAAAAAGTTGAGAGGGTTACGAAAAAAAGTTGATGCACTTCATGTACAAAATTGACAATCTCTTTCGAAGTATCAGGGTCTCGGACGAAATCTCATACGTTACAAAGGCAATTAATTTTTTTATAACTTAATACTACTCCAGACTTTTTGCGCGTTCAGTATGCACCATTCAAAGCCACGTCATCACCTTTCAACCCTATCTAACATCATTTTCTATTTTTCATGCATTTAATGATATTTTGAGCTAAATGACCCTGAGCATGAAAAGCACTACAAATGAACTCTGAAAAGGTTGAAAGTTGGCATGGTATCATCATTTCACCCAGATAGCTTGTGCTAAAGAGTTGAGAGGGCTACGACAAAAATTTGATGCACTTCGTGTACAAAATGGACAATCTCTTTCGAAGTATCAGGGTCTCGGACAAAATCTCATATGTTACAAAGGAAATTAATTTTTTTATAACTTAATACTACGCCATACTTTTTGCGCGTTCAGTATGCACCATTCAAAGCCATGTCATGAGCTTTCAACCTTATTTGACATCATTTGCTATTTTTCATGCATTTAATGAATTATTGAGCTAAATGACCATGAGCATGAAAAGCACTACAAATGAACTCTGAAAAGGTTGAAAGTTGGCATGGTATCATCATTTCACCCACATAGCATGTGCTAAAAAGTTGAGACGGTTACGTAAAAATCTTGATGCACTTCGAGTACAAAATGGACAATCTCTTTCCATGTATGACGGTTTCAAACGAAAACTCATCTGTTACAAAGGCAATTAATTTTTGAATAACTTATTACAACTCCAGACTTTTTGCGTGTGAAGTATGCAACATTCAAAGCCTCGTCATCACCTTTCAACCATATATGACATCATTTGCTATTTTTCATGCATCTAATGATTTTTTGAGCTAAATGACCCTGAGCATGAAAAACACTACAAATGAACTCTGAAAAGGTTGAAATTTGGCATGGTATCATCATTTCACCCACATGGCATGTGCTAAAATGTTGAGAGGGTTACGACAAAAAGTTGATGCACTTCGTGTACAAAATGGACAATCTCTTTCGAAGTATCAGGCTTTCGGACAAAAACTCATGTGTTACAGAGGCAAATTTTTTAAGAACTTATTACAATGCCAGAGTTTTTTTGCATTCAGTATGCACCATTCAAAGCCACGTCATCAGCTTTGAACCCTATCTGACGTCATTTGCTATTTCTCATGCATTTAATGATTTTTTGAGCTAAATGACCGTGAGCATGAAAAGCACTACAAATGAACTCTAAAAAGGTTGAAAGTTGGCATAGTATCATCATTTCACCCACATATCATGTTCCAAAATGTGGAGAGGGGTACGGCAAAAAGTTGATACACTACACGTACAAAATGGACAAGCTCTTTCGAAGTATCAGGGTTTCGGACGAAAACTCATCTGTAACAATGGCAATTAATTTTTTAATAACTTATTACAATGCCAGACTTTTTGCGCGTTCAGTATGCACCATTCAAAGCCACGTCATCAACTTTCAACCCTATCTAACATCATTTGATATTTTTCATGCATTTAATGATATTTTGAGTTAAATGACCCTGAGCATGAAAAGCACTACAAATGAACTCTGAAAAGGTTGAAAGTGGGCATGGTATCATCATTTCACCCAGATAGGATGTGCTAAAAAGTTGAGAGGGTTACGAAAAAAAGTTGATGCACTTCATGTACAAAATTGACAATCTCTTTCGAAGTATCAGGGTCTCGGACGAAATCTCATATGTTACAAAGGCAATTAATTTTTTTATAACTTAATACTACTCCAGACTTTTTGCGCGTTCAGTATGCACCATTCAAAGCCACGTCATCACCTTTCAACCCTATCTAACATCATTTGCTATTTTTCATGCATTTAATGATATTTTGAGCTAAATGACCCTGAGCATGAAAAGCACTACAAATGAACTCTGAAAAGGTTGAAAGTTGGCATGGTATCATCATTTCACCCAGATAGCATGTGCTAAAGAGTTGAGAGGGCTACGACAAAAAGTTGATGCACTTCGTGTACAAAATGGACAATCTCTTTCGAAGTATCAGGGTCTCGGACGAAATCTCATATGTTACAAAGGAAATTAATTTTTTTATAACTTAATACTACGCCATACTTTTTGCGCGTTCAGTATGCACCATTCAAAGCCATGTCATGAGCTTTCAACCTTATTTGACATCATTTGCTATTTTTCATGCATTTAATGAATTATTGAGCTAAATGACCATGAGCATGAAAAGCACTACAAATGAACTCTGAAAAGGTTGAAAGTTGGCATGGTATCATCATTTCACCCACATAGCATGTGCTAAAAAGTTGAGACGGTTACGTAAAAATCTTGAAGCACTTCGAGTACAAAATGGACAATCTCTTTCCATGTATGACGGTTTCAAACGAAAACTCATCTGTTACAAAGGCAATTAATTTTTGAATAACTTATTACAACTCCAGACTTTTTGCGTGTGAAGTATGCACCATTCAAAGCCTCGTCATCACCTTTCAACCATATATGACATCATTTGCTATTTTTCATGCATCTAATGATTTTTTGAGCTCAGTGACCCTGAGCATGAAAAACACTACAAATGAACTCTGAAAAGGTTGAAATTTGGCATGGTATCATCATTTCACCCACATGGCATGTGCTAAAATGTTGCGAGGGTTACGACAAAAAGTTGATGCACTTCGTGTACAAAATGGACAATCTCTTTCGAAGTATCCGGCTTTCGGACAAAAACTCATGTGTTACAGAGGTAATTTTTTTAATAACTAATTACAATGCCAGAGTTTTTGTGCATTCAGTATGCACCATTCAAAGCCACGTCATCAGCTTTGAACCCTATCTGACGTCATTTGCTATTTCTCATGCATTTAATGATTTTTTGAGCTAAATGACCCTGAGCATGAAAAGCACTACAAATGAACTCTAAAAAGGTTGAAAGTTGGCATAGTATCATCATTTCACCCACATATCATGTTCTAAAATGTGGAGAGGGGTACGGCAAAAAGTTGATACACTACATGTACCAAATGGACAAGCTCTTTCGAAGTATCAGGGTTTCGGACGAAAACTCATCTGTAACAACGGCAATTAATTTTTTAATAACTTATTACAATGCCAGACTTTTTGCGATTTCAGTATGCACCATTCAAAGCCACGTCATCAACTTTCAACCCTATCTAACAACATTTGATATTTTTCATGCATTTAATGATATTTTGAGCTAAATGAACCTGAGCATGAAAAGCACTACAAATGAACTCTGAAAAGGTTGAAAGTGGGCATGGTATCATCATTTCACCCAGATAGGATGCGCTAAAAAGTTGAGAGGGTTACGAAAAAAAGTTGATGCACTTCATGTACAAAATTGACAATCTCTTTCGAAGTATCAGGGTCTCGGACGAAATCTCATACGTTACAAAGGCAATTAATTTTTTTATAACTTAATACTACTCCAGACTTTTTGCGCGTTCAGTATGCACCATTCAAAGCCACGTCATCACCTTTCAACCCTATCTAACATCATTTTCTATTTTTCATGCATTTAATGATATTTTGAGCTAAATGACCCTGAGCATGAAAAGCACTACAAATGAACTCTGAAAAGGTTGAAAGTTGGCATGGTATCATCATTTCACCCAGATAGCTTGTGCTAAAGAGTTGAGAGGGCTACGACAAAAATTTGATGCACTTCGTGTACAAAATGGACAATCTCTTTCGAAGTATCAGGGTCTCGGACAAAATCTCATATGTTACAAAGGAAATTAATTTTTTTATAACTTAATACTACGCCATACTTTTTGCGCGTTCAGTATGCACCATTCAAAGCCATGTCATGAGCTTTCAACCTTATTTGACATCATTTGCTATTTTTCATGCATTTAATGAATTATTGAGCTAAATGACCATGAGCATGAAAAGCACTACAAATGAACTCTGAAAAGGTTGAAAGTTGGCATGGTATCATCATTTCACCCACATAGCATGTGCTAAAAAGTTGAGACGGTTACGTAAAAATCTTGATGCACTTCGAGTACAAAATGGACAATCTCTTTCCATGTATGACGGTTTCAAACGAAAACTCATCTGTTACAAAGGCAATTAATTTTTGAATAACTTATTACAACTCCAGACTTTTTGCGTGTGAAGTATGCAACATTCAAAGCCTCGTCATCACCTTTCAACCATATATGACATCATTTGCTATTTTTCATGCATCTAATGATTTTTTGAGCTAAATGACCCTGAGCATGAAAAACACTACAAATGAACTCTGAAAAGGTTGAAATTTGGCATGGTATCATCATTTCACCCACATGGCATGTGCTAAAATGTTGAGAGGGTTACGACAAAAAGTTGATGCACTTCGTGTACAAAATGGACAATCTCTTTCGAAGTATCAGGCTTTCGGACAAAAACTCATGTGTTACAGAGGCAAATTTTTTAAGAACTTATTACAATGCCAGAGTTTTTTTGCATTCAGTATGCACCATTCAAAGCCACGTCATCAGCTTTGAACCCTATCTGACGTCATTTGCTATTTCTCATGCATTTAATGATTTTTTGAGCTAAATGACCGTGAGCATGAAAAGCACTACAAATGAACTCTAAAAAGGTTGAAAGTTGGCATAGTATCATCATTTCACCCACATATCATGTTCCAAAATGTGGAGAGGGGTACGGCAAAAAGTTGATACACTACACGTACAAAATGGACAAGCTCTTTCGAAGTATCAGGGTTTCGGACGAAAACTCATCTGTAACAATGGCAATTAATTTTTTAATAACTTATTACAATGCCAGACTTTTTGCGCGTTCAGTATGCACCATTCAAAGCCACGTCATCAACTTTCAACCCTATCTAACATCATTTGATATTTTTCATGCATTTAATGATATTTTGAGTTAAATGACCCTGAGCATGAAAAGCACTACAAATGAACTCTGAAAAGGTTGAAAGTGGGCATGGTATCATCATTTCACCCAGATAGGATGTGCTAAAAAGTTGAGAGGGTTACGAAAAAAAGTTGATGCACTTCATGTACAAAATTGACAATCTCTTTCGAAGTATCAGGGTCTCGGACGAAATCTCATATGTTACAAAGGCAATTAATTTTTTTATAACTTAATACTACTCCAGACTTTTTGCGCGTTCAGTATGCACCATTCAAAGCCACGTCATCACCTTTCAACCCTATCTAACATCATTTGCTATTTTTCATGCATTTAATGATATTTTGAGCTAAATGACCCTGAGCATGAAAAGCACTACAAATGAACTCTGAAAAGGTTGAAAGTTGGCATGGTATCATCATTTCACCCAGATAGCATGTGCTAAAGAGTTGAGAGGGCTACGACAAAAAGTTGATGCACTTCGTGTACAAAATGGACAATCTCTTTCGAAGTATCAGGGTCTCGGACGAAATCTCATATGTTACAAAGGAAATTAATTTTTTTATAACTTAATACTACGCCATACTTTTTGCGCGTTCAGTATGCACCATTCAAAGCCATGTCATGAGCTTTCAACCTTATTTGACATCATTTGCTATTTTTCATGCATTTAATGAATTATTGAGCTAAATGACCATGAGCATGAAAAGCACTACAAATGAACTCTGAAAAGGTTGAAAGTTGGCATGGTATCATCATTTCACCCACATAGCATGTGCTAAAAAGTTGAGACGGTTACGTAAAAATCTTGAAGCACTTCGAGTACAAAATGGACAATCTCTTTCCATGTATGACGGTTTCAAACGAAAACTCATCTGTTACAAAGGCAATTAATTTTTGAATAACTTATTACAACTCCAGACTTTTTGCGTGTGAAGTATGCACCATTCAAAGCCTCGTCATCACCTTTCAACCATATATGACATCATTTGCTATTTTTCATGCATCTAATGATTTTTTGAGCTCAATGACCCTGAGCATGAAAAACACTACAAATGAACTCTGAAAAGGTTGAAATTTGGCATGGTATCATCATTTCACCCACATGGCATGTGCTAAAATGTTGCGAGGGTTACGACAAAAAGTTGATGCACTTCGTGTACAAAATGGACAATCTCTTTCGAAGTATCCGGCTTTCGGACAAAAACTCATGTGTTACAGAGGTAATTTTTTTAATAACTAATTACAATGCCAGAGTTTTTGTGCATTCAGTATACACCATTCAAAGCCACGTCATCAGCTTTCAACCCTATCTGACATCATTTGCTATTTTTCATGCATTTAATGATTTTTTGAGCTAATTGACCCTGAGCATGAAAAGCACCACAAATGAATTCTGAAAAGGTTGAAAGTTGGCATGTGATACGTCTCCAATGTATCTATAATTTTTTATTGTTCCATGCAATTATTTATGATGTTTTGGATGTTTAATGGGCTTTGTTATACACTTTTACATTATTTTTGGGACTAACCTATTAACCCAAAGGCCCAGTCTAGATTGCTGTTTTTTTGCCTATTTCAGGGTTTTACAGAAAAGGAATATCAAACGAAGTCCAAACATAATGAAACTTCGGGAGATATATTTTTGGAGCAAAATATGCATGGGAGACTTGAGAACCATGGAATAGGGCACACATGGCATCAAAGAGGGTGGGGGCGGCCCCTCCCCACAAGGCACGCCTCCTGCCTCGTGGGCCCCACCTTTGGCCCCCGGTGCCCTCCTTCCTCCTATATATACCTACGTACTGCGAAAACATCAGAGACAGAGAAAAAACCCTAGTTCCACAGCCACAACCTTCTATACCCATAATATTCCATCTTGGGGCCTGTTCCAGAGCTCCACCGAAGGGGGGATCTACCATGGAGTGCTTCTACATCATCATCATCATTGCCTCACCATGAGTTGTGAGTAGTTTACCACAGACCTTCGGGTCCATAGCTAGTATCTAGATGGCTTCTTCTCTCTCTTTGGATATCAATACCAAGTTCTCCTCGGTCTTCGAGGAGATCTATTCGATGTAATCTCTTTTTGCGATGTGTTTGTCGAGATTCGATGAATTGTGGGTTTATGATCAAGATTATCTATGATAAATATTTGGTCCTTTTCTGAACTCTTTATGTATGATTATAATATCCTTGCAAGTCTCTTCGAATTATTGGTTTGGTTTGGCCTACTAGATCTATAGTTCTTTGATACGTCTCCAACGTATCTATAATTTTTTGATTGTTCCATGCTATTATTTATGATGTTTTGGATGTTTAATGGGCTTTGTTATGCACTTTTATATTATTTTTGGGACTAACCTACTAACCCAAAGGCCCAGTCCAGATTGCTGTTTTTTGCCTATTTCAGGTTTTTACAGAAAAGGAATATCAAACGGAGTCCAAACGGAATGAAACCTTCGGGAGAGATATTTTTGGAGAAAATCACGCACGGGAGACTTGAGAACAACGGAGTAGGGCACACGTGGCGTCCACGAGGGTGGGGGCGCGCCCCCCTACCTCGTGGGCCCCATGTTTGGCCCCCGGTGCCATCCTTACTCTTATATATACCTACGTACTCCGAAACTATCAGAAAAACAGAGAAAACTCTAGTTCCACCGCCACAATCTTCTGTTCCCGTGAGATCCCATCTTGGGGCCTGTTTCGAAGCTCTGCCGGAGGGGGATCTTCCATGGAGTGCTTCTACATCATCATCGTCGCATCACCATGAGTTGTGAGTAGTTTACCACAGACCTTCGGGTCCATAGCTAGTATCTAGATGGCTTCTTCTATCTCTTTGGATCTCAATACAAAGTTCTCCTCGGTGTTCGAGGAGATCTATTCGATATAATCTCTTTTTTATGGTGTGTTTGTCGAGATCCGATGAATTGTGGGTTTATGATCAAGATTATCATTGAGAAATATTTGGTTATTTTCTAAACTCTTTATGTATGATTATAATATGCTTGCAAGTCTCTTCGAATTATTGGTTTGGTTTGGCCTACTAGATCTATAGTTCTTGCAATGGAGAAGTGCTTGGCTTTGGGTTCAATCTTGCGGTGTCCTTTCCCAGTGACAGTACGGGCAGCAAGGCACGTATTGTATTGTTGCCATCGAGGATAAAAAGATGGGGTTTATATCACTATGTTTGAGTCTATCCCTCTACATCATGTCATCTTGCTTAAGGCGTTACTCTGTTCGTATGAACTTAATACTCTAGATGCATTCTGGATAGCGGTTGATGTGTGGAGTAATAGTAGTAGATGCATAATCGTTTCGGTCTACTTGTCTCGGACGTGATATCTATATAGAATAATCATGCCTAGATATTCTCATAATTATTCGCTTTTCTATCAATTGCTCGACAGTAATTGGTTTACCCGCCATAGAATATCGCTATCATGAGAGAAGCCACTAGAGAACACTATGGCCCCCCGGGTATATTCTCACAATATCAATCTACAATCTACTTTACTTTTCCGCTTTTACTTTCTGTTCTTATAATAAAAAATACCAAAAATATCAAACTATAATCTCTATAAGATCTCACTTTCGTAAGTGACCGTAAAGGGATTGACAACCACTTATCGGGTTGGCTGTGAAGTCCTTATTTGTTTGTGCAGGTGTGAGGGACTCGCGCGTGGTCTCCTACTAGATTGATACCTTGGTTCTCAAAAACTGAGGGAAATACTTACGCTACAGTGTTGCATCACCCTTTCCTCTTCGGGGGAATACAACACAAGCTCGAGAAGTATCAAGAAGAATTTCTGGCGCCATTGCCGGGGAGGCTTACGCAAAAGTCATATAACAAGTACCTATCACAAACCCTTATCCTTCACATTACATTTTTGCCTCTCGTTTTCCTCTCCCCCCACTTCACCCTTGCCGTTTTATTTGCCCTTCTTCTACCGTGTGTTTATCGTTCGCTTGCCTCTTGTTTTCTTGTGTGTGTTGGATTGCTTGCTTGTCACTATGGCTCAGAACAATACCAAATTGTGTGACTTGTCCAATGTGAACAATAATGATTTTATCAGCACTCCGATTGCTCCTATTACCGATGTTGAATCTTGTGAGATCAATGCTGCTCTGTTGAATATTGTCATGAAAGATCAATTTTCCGGCCTTCCAAGTGAAGATGTCGCTACCCATCTAAACAACTTTGTTGATTTATGTGATATGCAAAAGAAAAGGGAGACGGATAATGATATTGTTAAATTGAAGTTATTTCCGTTTTCACCTAGAGATCGTGCTAAAACTTGGTTTTCCTCTTTGCCTAGAAATTGTATTGATTCGTGGAATAAGTGCAAAGATGCTTTTATCTCTAAGTATTTCCCTCCTGCTAAGATCATCTCTCTTAGAAACAATATTATGAATTTTAAGCAACTAGATCATGAGCATGTTGCACAAGCTTAGGAGAGAATGAAATTAATGATACGTAATTGCCCTACACATGGTTTGAACTTATGGATGATTATTTAGAACTTTTATGCTGGCTTAAATTTCGCTTCTAGAAATCTTTTAGATTCGGCCGCAGGAGGCACTTTCATGGAAACTACCTTAGGAGAAGCTACCAAACTCCTAGATAATATTATGGTTAATTATTCTCATTGGCACACCGAAAGATCTACTAGTAAAAAAGTGCATGCTATTGAAGAAATTAGTGTTTTGATTGGAAAGATGGAGGAACTTATGAAATTATTTGTTGCTAAGAGTGCTTCTTCTGATCCTAATGATATGCCTTTGTCCACTTTGATTGAAAATAATAATGAATCTTTGGATGTGAACTTTGCTGGTAGGAATAATTTGGGTAACAATTATTATAGAGGGGAGTTTTATTCTAGGCCTTTTCCTAGTAATTCCACTAATAATTATGTTAATTCCTACAACAACTCTTATGGAAAGATGCCTTCTGAATTTGAAACTAGTGTTAAGGATTTTATGATTTCGCAAAAGAAATTCAATGCTATGCTCAAAGAAAAATTGCTTAAGATTGTTGAATTGGCTAGAAGTGTGGATAGAATTACTCTTGATGTTGATTCTTTGAAACTTAGATCTGTCCCACCTAAGCAAGATATCAACGATCCTCTCAAAGCCATGAGAATTTCCATTGATGAATGCAAAGAAAGAACCGCTAGGATGCGTGCTAATAGAGAGAATTATATAAAAGCGTGTTCTTCTAGTTATCATGAAAATAAAGATGAAGATCTGAAAGTTATTGATGTGTCTCCTATTACATCCTTGTTTTCTAGTATAAATGTTGATGAAGATAGGATTGGAGATGATTCTACTTTTAGGTGTCCCAATGATTCGGAGTTTTTAGATCTTGATGCTAAAATTGTTAAAAGTGGGAGTGAAGAGATTAAAACTTTGCATAGTGATGAACCCACTACTTTGGATTTCAAGGGATTCAATTATGATAATTACTCTTTGATTGATTTTATTTCCTTGTAGCAATCCATACTAAACTCTCCGCATGCTTATAGTCAAAATAAAGCTTTTACCAAACACATAGTTGATGCTTTGATGCAATCTTATGAAGAAAAACATGAGTTAGAAGTTTCTATTCCTAGAAAGCTTTATGATGAGTGGGAACCTACTATCAAAATAAAAATTAAAGATCATGAATGCTTTGCTTTCTGTGATTTGGGTGCAAGTGTCTCCACTATCCCAAAAACTTTGTGTGATTTGCTAGGATTCCACGAGCTTGATGATTGTTCTTTGAATTTGCGTCTTGTGGATTCCACTATTAAGAAACCTATCAGAAGGATTAATGATGTTCTTATTGTTTGCAATAGGAATTATGTTCCCGTAGATTTCATTGTTCTTGATATAGATAGCAATCCTTCATGTCCTACTATTCTTGGTAGACCTTTCCTTAGAATGATTGGTACAATTATTGATATTAAGGAAGGAAATATTAGATTCCAATTTCCGTTAGGAAAAGGCATGGAACACTTTCCTAGAAAGAAAATCAAATTACCATATGAATCTATTATGAGAGCCACTTATGGGTTGCCTTCCAAAGATGGCAATACCTAGATCTATCAATGTATCGTGTCTAGCTAGGGGAGTAAAACGATAGCGCTTGTAGGGAGGCAACCCAATTTTATATATTTTTTGTTTTTTCTTCTGTTTAGGAATAAATATTGCATCTAGGTTCTATTTAGATGTAGTTTTGTGTTTTAATTAGATGAAGTTTATATGATCTTTTTTGGAGTTACAGAAGTATGCGAAACCTGCAGATTACTACAGACTATTCTGTTTTTGACAGATTCTGCTTTTCGTTTGTTGTTTGCTTATTTCGATGCATCTATGAGTAGTATTAGGAAGTATGAATCATAGATAAGTTGGAATACAGTAGGTTTAACACCAATATAAACAAAGAATGAATTCATTGTAGTAACTTTGTCGGGGAAACTGATCCACCCAACCACGATGCACCCCTACCTGGCGCGCCAAAGATGTCGGGTAAACTGATCCACCCACGAACACCTATGGGGACGGAGCCCCTTTCGGTACGGCAGGGGGCGGAGATCGCATGAAGAGCAGATCGAGGCGAGGCACACGGGCAGTTTACCCAGGTTCGGGCCGCACAGATGCGTAAAACCCTACTCCTGCTTTGATTTGTATTGACTTCTTGGCTCGGGAGCGCTATAAGCTACAGTACCCCTCAGCAGCTAACGAGACCGAGCGTGAGAGTGTTGGAATCCCTCTCTACGTTGCTCATGGGCCTCCTTTTATATGCTCAAGGGGTCACCGACAGGTGGCAACGCAGTTGAGGGTAAAAATGGAAAGGTGTTGTAGTTGGTACAGCTACATGTATAGTGTATCCTACGTAACCCTGACGGCAGGGGACAAGGGCTTTAAATGCCCATCGACGTCGCCCAAACAGTGCAAAAAGGGGCCGTTAGGGGCGCCACCGTCCGCCACGAGGGCAATCTTGTCAGCTTCGCTTGCCAACGCGTACCCCCTGGCTGCACAGCCTCCCGCCACGTACGCCTGGAAGGGTCCCAGAGCGACACGTTAGTGGATGCGCTGGAGCGCGGGTACAGGGTGGTAGCTTGTCGCGGCAAGCGCCTTGCCGCGGTCGCTGTCTTGTCGCTTCCGGGAGCTTGCCGCTCACCGGGCCTTGCCGGGACGCGTGGCGCGTCGCGGCAAGTTCCTTGATATGCCTTGGTTGGCCTTCCCGGCAAGCTCCTCTTGCCGGGGTCTTGTCTTCTTGGCTTGAATACTTTGTTCTTGAATGGCTCCGAAGGAACCACAGAGGACTTTGGCGGTCACCCGGCAAGCCTTGCCACGGGGCGTTGCGACTGCCCGTGCACAAGTTCAGGATACTAGGGTACCCCTACTCTAGTACACCGACAGGAGCCCCCGGGCCTGGGCCATACACGGTGCCGAGCGCTGTTGGGCCAGGCCCAAAACAGGGCACGGGCACGTGCGGCCTGGGTTCACGCCGTATCTCATTCCGTATCCACCGCGCCCTCCCTTAACGACACGCGTTTAATGCGGCGTCGTGGGAGAGATCGTGGGCGGTTTCTTTATTCGGAAATGCGGTACGTCCGCCCCCTCCCTCCTTATAAGCAGGGGAAACAGGGGCAGTTCGTCTATTCGCACGTTGCTACTTCGACCTCGAAAGCCTCCGCCGCTCCCCTTCTTCCCAAAGCCGAAAGAGAGCAGCGCTCCGCCCCCCATCGCCACCAGCACCACCAACGCCGTCGGCCTCCCTCACCACTTCTGCCATGGCTCCGAAAACCGACAAGGGGAAGGGTGCGAAGTCGGCCGAGGCGCTGCGGCTCGCGGCGCTGCGAAAGGTGCGGGTTGTCTTCCCCCCCAAGCTTGCCGCGAGGAAGCTGAGGGAGAACTACTACCTCTTCTGGTCGGGGGAGACGCGGGCGCATCCGCGCACCAAGGTACTCCCAGCCGTTGCTTGTAAAATGGCTCCGAACGGATATGCGTTCTTCACCTTGTTCTTCTACTGCGGCCTCTGCCCGCCTTTCTCTGAATTCTTCTGCGACATTATGAACACCTACGGGTTCCACCTCCTTGACTTCACCCCCAACACCGTTCTGACCATGGCAGTTTTCGCACATCTCTGCGAAAACTTTGTAGGAGTCCATCCCAATGTAGCCCATTTCCACCACTTCTTTATGCCTCGAGTTGAGAGAGGAGAGCCTTTGTCCGGCGGAGTTTCTTGGATCTCGAGGGCCCACAAGAAGGAAGCTTACCTGGAGGGAGAGCTCCGCAGCAAATGGGAGGAATGGAGAGCCAATTGGTGTTGGATTGTAGAGGAGAACCCGCAGCAATTTACCACCCGGCGCCAAGCCCCAGTAGTGCGCGTCAACGATTGGAGCGACCTGGCCCCGGAAGACGGTAGACTGAAGATTGCCACTGCCCGGATCCAACGCCTCAGGCTTGCCGGGCTCACTATAGGCGCAGTTGGCGCAGATTTCCTTCGCCGCCGCATCGCCCCCTTGCAGGAGAGGAAGAGGCCCGCTTGGGAGTTCGAGAATGCGGCGGATATCATGAGGCTGCGCCCGGGCCTCAACTTCAACTTCACTGTCCTGGAGCTCAACGCGATGCTCCAGGAGCTATTCAAGTATGACCCCGATCATCCTGAAGTGTTCAGGTTGCCGAGGGGGGTCGTTCTGTTGTGCAACAACTCCGCGCTCAGCCGCATCCGAGCAATGATGCCGCTGTGCGACTCGCATGGGATTAATCCGACTTGGCAAGAGCCTGCAGATGATGCCGTGCAGGCGTTCTTCGACGGCTTGGAAGAAATCCCGATTCGCTCCGACGAGAAGAAGGGCCTCACCCGCGACACCACCGATAAGGAGATGGCGTACATCGCCACTAGGCTGGAAGAGGCGGCGGCAGCCGCGGCCGCAGGCGAGTTCGGATTCACCGTGTAGGAGGCGGATGCAGCAATGGCGGCAAGCCTTGCCGAGCGAGGGGAGCTTGCCGGCGAGGAGGGGCCTGCCGGGCAAGATGCCGAGTCGAGCGAGCCCGCCGAGCAGGGTGGCGGGTCGAGCGAGCCCACTGAGCAGGGCGACGAGTCGAGCGAGCCCGCCGAGGATACGAGCGGCTCGCTGGAGATCGACTCCTCTTCCTCCTCATCTTCAGGCAGCTCGCCACCAGCAGAGCCTCCAGCTCCACCAAGAAGGCATCTCCGCAAGGCCGGGGATGTAACGGAGCGGCAGACGGGTCAACAGCCGCCGCGCCGTGCGACACGCTCCACCGCGGCAAGCAAGGTTGCCGCGGGAGCACCTCGCGCATCTACTGCAACTGGAGCGGGGTCTTCCCAGACCATCGCTTCTGCTCCTGCCGCTCCTCATGCCACAGCGGCAGCCGGAGCGGGGTCGTCTCAGACCACCGCCACTGCTCCCGCCAAGCGGCCAAGGGAGCCTACTCCTCCGCCTCCTCGCGCCGGGCGTGAGCCGGACTTCGACTTCTCCGCGCTCAGCTCCGACGAGGAAGAAGAAGAGTAAGACTTTGTTGTTCTTGTATTTCTTCGATTTTTTGCTGTTTTGTCTTGTATCTCATTTGCCTCACTCTGAACCTGCTCCTTTTTTCAGAACTCTGGCCCAGAAGGCGGCAAAGAGAGCCAAGGTCCCGGTGATTGTCATCGAGGACGAGCCCACCGTGCCAGCAGGGGGTGCGCCTGAGACAAACTTGCCGGACCCGGCAACTGATCTTCAGAGCAGCCCCCAACGTAAGTGTATGTTTCACTTTCCGTTGTTAAGCGCGCGTGGGCGTTCTTTCTTTGCTGACATATTAATTGTTGATCTATGTAGGAGCAGAGCAGCTACACCAGGAGCGCCCGGAGACTGCCCCCGACGTGCCATCTGCTTCGACTACGCCGCCAAGAGGGAGTTCTCCGGCAAGGGAGAGTCCTCCGCCAAGGGCTAATTCTCCGCCAAGGGCGAGTTCTCCGGCGAGGGACAGCACGAGTGGCCCTCCGCCAGCGGGGACTACAACTACGCCGCCAAGGGAGAGCTCTCCGGCAAGGGAGCTTGCCGAGGAGCCGGCTCGCGCAGGTAACCCTCTCGCTTCAAACTTCCCTTGGGATTTTCTTCTTTTGATCTTCTTTTTTGGGTATTTGCTTGATTGTTTTTCTCCCCTTTTCGGCTGTCAGATCCATCTGCTGCGGAGCCGATGGAGACTGAGGTTGCTGCTGACGATGTCGTCACTACCGAAGAAGCAGCCGGCGGAGATGACCCCACCGCAGCAGCTGGCGAGGGGTCTGGCGATCGCACTGACGGCCCTGAGGCCGCAGGAGCTCCAGGCGCTACACCGACCGCCGAGCCCTCCGCCGCTGCTGCAGCCCCAGGCTCCGAAGAGCCCGAGCCAGGCGCCTACTTGAAGGCCGGCGATGGCGTCTTCATCAAACTCCCCTGGGCATCAAGCTCCAGGGCGTCGGTCAAGGGAGAAACCTTTGACGGAGAGGTGCTCGCTTCCGCCGGGCTGACGCTTGTCGACGCGCCGAGCAGCAGCAGCGGCGAACCTGAGGAGGAGCGGCTGCTGCGTAAGCTGCTGTCGCTCTACCGCGCTCAGCAGGCCAAGCTGGAGTCCCGACAGGCTCTTGCCGTGAAGGCGGGAGCTTACACTGAGAAGCGCGCGGAGGAGCTCCGGGCCCTCAACCAGGCAGCTCTCCGGTCCCTGGCAGAGAAGCGGGAGCAACTTGCCGAAGAGCAGCAGGCCTTCTTCCTCAAGAAGGCTGAAGTAGAAGAACAACATCGGCTTGCCGCTGAAAAGCTGTCCACGCGGGAGGGTGAGCTGGCGCAGCGGAAGGTCAATCTCGACAGCCACGAGGAGGAGCTTGCTGGCAGGGCCCTCCAGGAAGCAAAGGACGCTGCCGCAGCTGCCGAGGTCGCCAAGAAGGAGTTGGAGATGAAGGTGGCGCAGTTCGAGGCCGATCTCAAGGCGAGAGGTGAAGAGATCGCCGCGCTCAAGCTTGAGCGGGAGAAGGACGCCCACAGCCACTCAGAGCTGCAGGTCCGCCTCGCCGAGAAGGGTAAGGAGCTAGCCGTCGCCAAGGATTCCAACGCGGATCTTGAGTTGAAGCTGGCCACTTTGACCAAGATGCTGGACGACGCCAAGGAGCGGGAGGCGGCCTTGAAGGAGGAGATCAAGGCCGAGAAGGCGCTGCTGGCGAGTGCTGCTGTCGTCCAGAACAACTTCAGGGAGACTGTGGAGCACTAGACGGAGGGTCTCGTCAATGCTGCCACAGATATCAACAGGGAGCTGGCGCAGCTGGGGGCGGAGTATCTCGGGTATTCGTCCGATGAGAACCTCCACCCCAGCGCCAAGCTCACCTTGTTCTTCAACGGCGTGGCGACGGCCCTCCAGCGACTCCGGGAGAGGATCCCAAAGCAGCTGGCGGACGAGTCGCGCAAGCTCTGCGAGGGAGCCCTTCAAAAGGTGTTGGTGAAGGTGGCCTTCCGCAATCCAGGCCTCAACCTCACCAACGTCCTCAAGTCCCTGCCATCGGACGCTGATCTGGACGCGCTCAAGGCCCTTGTCGCACCCATTGTGGACAAGGTGAGCGGGATCAAGAGGGTTGAGGGCGATCGCGTAGATTAGGCCGCCCATTTTCTTCTTTCCTTGTCGCTGCCAATCATGTTATGGGAACAATCTGTTAGAGCTGCGACAAGCTATCTTGTAATATAGCTCTATTTTGAGTAGTAATTGCAATGTTATTTCTTTTACTTGACTCCTTCCTTTGTATGTCTCTGCCCTACGCTTTTAGGGAACTTGCAGGCGCAGGCACCTTAGCCGCGAGCGCTGAGTGCGGAACTTCAGCAGCCTGCTGGTGGTGCCGTTACCGACAAGAAACCTTGCCGCAACTAGTTGCAGCACACTTAAGTTTTTGAGCGGGCTCAGAAACAAAGTAAGGGTGCGACACTAGTCGCAGCACACTTAAGTCATTAAGCGGACTCGAAACAAAGTAAGGGCGCAACTAGCCACGAGTTGGTTCCTCCGCGCACAGGTTTTCCATACAAAGTACGATCGTTCAAGGAAGATAACCTAAAATTTTAAAAATCTGATTGCTCAAGCTTTGGCAACTTAGCTTTTCTGTTGTTTGCTTCTCGGTAAGGCGAAACTTTCTTGAACGACGCCTGGTCCATACCACTATCTTCTCCCTCCCCCCCGGCAAACTTGTGCACGAGGGAACCTTCCTTTCTTGATAAAAAAGAAAGAAGAGAAAATACAGATATGGAGCCTTAAGGCTTGTTATTGCTTACCAGGGGTAGGTGCTGCACAAAGTGTCAGATAACTCATGCAAAAAATAGAAAGCATGAAATTGACAAGGTGTGCGGGGCACATGAGCTTTACTTATGCACGGGGTCTGCGCCCGGCTTTGTACAAACGATTACATGCAACAGCGGCAAGACTTGTACAAAAGGTGGTTGCCGGAGCTGGTCGCGGCAACCGCGCCTTACGGGTAAAACTTACAAAGATGCTCGATGTTCCAGGAGTTGCTCACCGGAAAGCCATCTTCGGTCTCAAGGCGGACAGTGCCAGGACTAGTGACTCGTTTCACCCGGTAAGGGCCTTCCCACTTTGGCGTCAACTTGTTGGAATTCTTGGCGGACTGAACGCGCCGAAGAACAAGGTCGCCTTCCTCGAGACTTCTGGCGTTAACTTTGCGGCTATGGTAGCGGCACAAAGCTTGCTGGTAGCGAGCAGCTCGTACAGCAGCCTGAAGACGATCTTCCTCAAGGAGCAGTGCGTCATCTTGTCGCAGCTGCTCTTGCTCAAGCTTATCATAAGCGAGCACTCGAGGTGACCCGTATACGAGTTCCGTGGGGAGAACTGCCTCTGCTCCATAGACTAGAGCGAAAGGTCTCTGTCCAGTGGCTCGATTTGGCGTCGTCCTGATCGGCCAAAGAACCACCGGCAGCTCCTCGATCCAGTTTCTTCCGCACTTGCGCAGCCTGTCGAAAGTTCTGGTCTTGAGGCCACGCAGCACTTCAGCATTTGCCCTCTTCGCTTGACCGTTGCTTCTCGGGTGAGCAACAGAAGCGAAGCAGACCTTGGCGCCAAGATCTTGGACGTACTGCATGAAGGTGCGGCTCGTGAATTGTGTACCGTTGTCGGTGATGATCCTGTTAGGGATCCCGAAACGGCAAACAATCGACCTGAAGAACTTGACTGATGACTGTGCTGTCACCTTCCTCACTGGTTCCACTTTCGGCCACTTTGTGAACTTGTCGATTGCAACGTACAAGTACTCAAAGCCCCCGGCTGCGCGGGGAAAGGGGCCGAGGATGTCGAGCCCCTAGACCAAAAATGGCCAGGATAAAGGGATCGTCTGGAGAGCTTGAGCTGGCTGGTGTATCTGCTTGGAATGGAACTCGCACACTTCACACTTGGTTACTTGTGCAGTTGCATCCTGGAGGGCTGTCGGCCAAAAGAAACCTTGCCGGAATGCTTTTTCGGCAAGTGCTCTTGCGCCAATGTGGTGACCACATATGCCTCCATGTATCTCTGCCAACAGCTTCTGTCCATCTTCCCGGAGAATACACTTCAATTTCACACCGTTGAGTCTTCTTCTTTAGAGTGTGTTGTCGACAAACTGGTACATACTTGATGGCCGGGCTACTCTTTCCGCTTCTTCTTGCTCTTCGGGAAGTTCTCCTGGCTGGAGGAAACGGACAATCTGCTGTGCCCATGCTGGTGCCTATGGCTCGACAACAAGGTCTAAAGGCACATCTGCTGCTGCGGGAACATCCGCTTCTACGGCGAGAACCTGGGGCTCAGCCGGAGCTTGATGTTCCCTGGCAAGCTTGCCGGAGCAAAACTTGTCGGGAGCGTTTGCTTCACCGGAACAAACCCTAGGGCTTGCCGGAGCAGACTGCTCCTCAGCGCTCTTGGTGTTGATCTTGGGGACCTTCTTGGCGGCGGCTTCGGGAAGCTTTGCCGGAAAATAGTCACGAGAAATCAACTTCCTCTTCTTGCTTTGTCCAGTTGATGGTGTTACGGATGGTTGAGTCAGCTTGAGCACAAAGATCCCTAGTTCCACAGGTAACTTAAGTGCGGCGCACTTCGACAGGCCATCTGCAATGTTGTTCTGAGTTCTTGGAACGTGCTCCATTTGTAGGCCGTCAAAGTGCTCTTCAAGCTTTCTCACTTCATCTACGTAAGCCTCCATCAACGGACTCTGATAATTCTTGTTCACTTGGCGGACGACAAGCTGCGAATCACCCCTGACAATGAGCTTCTTGATCCCAAGGTCTGCCGCGATCCTGAGACCGGCAAGCAAACCCTCATACTCCGCGGTATTGTTCGTTGCTTGCTCCTTGGGAAAGTGCATCTGGGCTACTTACTTGAGGTGCTCTCCGGTGGGTGCGACAAGCAGCACGCCAGCGCCGGCGCCTTGCAGCGAGAAGGCACCATCAAAGTACATCAGCCACTCTTTGCTTGCTTCTTTAATGGGGATGCTCGTTTCTGGAATCTCTTCATCTGGTGTTGGCGTTCACTCTGCTATGAATTCTGCCAATGCTCTGCTTTGGATAGTTGAAGTGCTCTCAAACTTGAGGCCAAAGCTTGACAGTTCCAGTGCCCACTCAACAATCCTGTCTGTTGCTTCTGGATTGTGCAGTATCCTCTTCAGCGGAAAGCGAGTGACAACTGTGATCTCATGTGCTTGGAAGTAATGGCGCAGCTTTCTCGAGGCCATGAGAAGGCCGAAAAGAAATTTCTGCACACCAGAGTACCTTGACCTAGCCCCCTGCAGAAGGGAACTGACAAAGTAAACTGGGCGCTGCACCATTTTCTTCGGTATCTCCTGCGCAGATCCATCTTTGTCGGGACCAGAGCTTGTCGGGGAAGCCCATGCTTGTCGCTGGATGCGCTTGCCGCGGTTGCTGGCTCATCGTCTGCCTCTCTCTCCATTACTAACGCAACACTAACCACTTGATTGGTTGCCGCTAGATACAGCAGCAACTTCTCTTGTGGCTTAGGTGCGACAAGTATTGGAGTGGAGGACAGGTATCTCTTCAAGTCTTGCAGCGTAGCCTCCGCTTCTGGAGTCCATTTCATTGGACTTGCCTTATTCAAAATTTTGAAAAATGGCAGGGCGCGCTCAGCAGACTTAGAAATAAACCTGCTAAGAGCAGCCACGCAACCGGCAAGTCTTCGCACATCCTTGACACGCTTCGGTGCTTCTATCTGCTCAATGGCCTTGATCTTGTCGGGATTGGCTTCAATTCCCCTCTGAGACACGAAGAACCCGAGAAACATGCCGGAAGGGACTCCAAACACACACTTCTCGGGGTTGAGCTTGAGCTGGATCTTGCGCAGATTTGCAAAGGTCTCGTCTAAATCTTGAATCAGGGTTGCCCTGTCCTTGCTTTTGACCACTATGTCATCCATGTAGGCTTCCAAATTTCTGTGAATTTGTGGCTCAAAAGCTGTATGAACTACCCTTGCAAACGTTGAACCAGCGTTTTCAAACCGAAAGGCATCCGTATGAAACAGTATGTGCCACATGGAGTGATGAATGCGGTCTTCTCCTCATCCTCTTCTGCCATGAAGATCTGATGGTATCCTGAGTATGCGTCAAGAAATGAAAGCAGGTCACATCCGGCCGTGGAGTCGACAATGTGGTCAATGCGCGGCAAGGGAAATGGTTCTTTGGGACAAGCTTTATTCACATCGGTAAAGTCGATACAAAGCCTCCATTTCCTGTTTGCCTTGCGCACGACTATAGGATTGGCCAGCCACGTTGGATGGAGCACTCCTCTGACAAGGCCTGCTGCTTCCAACTTCTTGATCTCTTCTGTGATGAATTCTTGGCGCTCCACTGCTTGTTTCCTGACTTTCTGCTTGACGGGCCGCGCATGAGGACAGATGGCAAGATGGTGCTCAATTACTTTCTTGGGAACACTGGGGATGTCAGACGGTTGCCATGCAAACACGTCGATATTCGCCCGCAGGAAAGCAATGAGCGCGCTTTCCTATTTAGGGTCGAGTGTGGCACTGATGGTGAAGGTACCACCAGTGCCGTCCTCCTTGGCGGACACCTTCTTGGTCGCTGGCGGAGCTTCCATTGCCTTCTTACACTTGCCGGTGGAGCTCGATGGTGCGTCCTCAACGGTAGCGCAGCACTCCAAAGAGGTGCGCTTGCCGGAGTGGGCATCAGAGCTCTTGCCGGACTTGGTCTTCTTCTTCCCCCCGGGAGCTTCAGCGGCAAGTGACTTGCGATCTGTTGCGGCTGCTGCTTCCCGGTAGGTCTTGTCGGCGCAGATAAGGGCATCCTTCTTGTCGCCAGGGACAAAGATGACACTTATCGGGCCTGTCATCTTGAGCATGTTGTATGCGTAGTGAGAGGCTGCCATGAACTTGGCGAGTGCTGGACGGCCGAGTATCCCATTGTATGGTAATGGAAAATTGGCAACCTCAAAAGTAACCCTCTCAGTCCTGAAGTTCAGCTCGCCGCCAAATGTCACTGACAACGTGATCTTCCCCTTCGGCTTGCTCCTTCCCGGGTTGATTCCTTGGAATGTGCCGGTCTCTTCGAGCTCGCTATCAGGGATCTGGAGTTTCTGGAGTACAGCGGAGGAGATCAGGTTCAAGCCGGCCCCGCCGTCAACTAGCATCTTAGTGACCTTGAGGTTGCGGATAGTTGGTGAGACCAACATCGGCAAGCACCCGACCGCAGTTGTGCGATCAGGGTGGTCCTCAATATCGAAGATGATAGGCGTGCTGGACCATTTCAGAAGCTTGCGCGATTCGACTGGTGGTTCTGCCGCATTGACATCCCGCACCCACTACTTGAGTTGGCGGTGTGAAGTATGTAGAGAAGCACCGCTGTCAACACACAAGACCTTCGTGGCTTTCTGGAACTCCTGCTCACTGGTCTCAACATCATCCATATCTTCATCGTCGTCGTCTTCATCCTTGTCGCGGCCGCGGGGAGGTCTGTCTCCTTGCCACTGTTTAGCCTTGCCGCGGCGTCCTCCCCGGCTGGGGCGCTTTGGGCCGGATCCTCCACTACCTCCTTGGGCCTTCTCCTTGTCGCGTCGCTCGTACTCAGCCTTTTGCTGCTCGACGAGCTGTTCGACCCTCTTGCAGTTCTGGAGGTCATGGCCCTTGGTGCGGTGGATCTTGCAGTACTGCTTGTCGGTGCCGTCCTGCTTGTCGGCGACCGCCACAGCCTGGCAGTTGATGCAAGCGGCAGTCTCCTTGCCGGAGCTACCAACTTTGGCTTTCTCGGCGCCACCTCCATTGCCGGACTGCTCAACGACTAGTACGTCTTTGTTTTTCTTTTTCCTGTTATTCCGTCGCCGGTTTTTCTTTGCCGGGGCGGCATCCTTGCTGTCAGATCCCCCTGCTCCTGTATCCTATCCGGGGAGTTTCCTCCCTTCCTCAGCACGTGCACACTTGTCGGCCAGGGCATACAGCTCACTGACGTCCCTGATCTTGCACATCGCCATCTCCTCCCTCATCCTGCGGTTACGCACGTTCTGATGGAACGCGCTGATAACAGCGGCAGGGTGGACATCTGGGATGTTGTGCTGTACACGGCTGAATCTCTGGATATACTTGCGTAGGGGCTCTCCTTCCTTCTGGGCGAGCAGATGAAGGTCACTTTCTTGGCCATGAGGTTTGTGGCCACCTGTAAAGGCGCCGACAAACTGATGGCATAGGTCTGCCCAGGAGGATATGGAGTTGTGCGACAAGTGCATGAGCCAGGACCCGACGTTGGGCTTGAGTACCAGCGGGAAGTAGTTGGCAAGGATCTTGTCGTCCCGCCCCCCGGCAGCTTGCACCGCGATGGTGTAGATGCTGAGGAACTCCGACGGATGCGTCTTGCTGTCGTACTTCTCCGGTACGTCTGGTTTGAAATTCTTCATGCTGGGCCACTGGACTTGCCGCAGCTCACGAGTAAACGCAGGACAACCTACCGCGTACGGCAAGTCGCCTGGTTCCCCTGGCGGATGCATGTCGACAGCGGGCTGGTCTGATTGACGCCGCGCTTCTCTTCGGCGCTCGATACGAGTAAGAGCGTCTTCTTGCTGTCGTTCGTGAAGAACTTGGCGCTGATCGCGATGAGCTCGTGGATCTGACAACACAGTGGAGTTACTGTCGAGGTGGATCCGGCGAGTCGGCGATTTTAGCCTTCGGGGCGGAGAGTGCACGGTGGTTGCACCCCCACCTGTTTTGTCGCCATCGGCCCGTGCCTGGCTGACTTGCCACGGCTGCGATGTACTCGGCAGCCGTGGAGTGTCGCCGTTGGCGAAGGCGATGAGACTCTGAATGGTGGACCTCCAGTCGGCGGCCTTGTCTGCCGTTGGAGGGTAGTCTAGGAGTAGTTGAGCTCGTGCCAGAGCTTCTGCTGGAGTGGCGGGTAGCGGTGGCGAACGGTGCGAGGAGCGGGATATGCTCGGACTTCTAACTACGTTAGAAGGAGCAGTATCCCATCCAGGCAACCGTGCCTTGCTCGTGCCGGCATGTTGGCGTGCATGCTGGTCTTGAGCATCCCGAGATCCACCAGCTCGATCTTTGTCCAGCAAGCGTATGGTACCGTGAGTACCATGACGCAGCCGGTCCCGCGCCTCCTGAGATGGGCGCGGTGCATGTACGGACGCCGAGGTCTTGGAGTGCGCCCGGTCGTTGTGGGAGTCGACTACGCCGCCGATGGGCAGCGCAGCTTTGTCCTTGGACTTGGCGGCACCATGAGCTCCCTCATCGGTGCCCGTTCTTCCGCCGTTAGCTCCGGCGGTGGTGGGTTCAACGCGGACGGAACAGCTGCCTCCGAAGCCTTCTTCTTCGGCGGCATGTCGATGAAGATGATGATGATCTAGCTCGTGTGGACGCCGGATCAGGTTCACACAACCACGACGCACCCCTACCTGGCGCGCCTAAGATGTCGGGGAAACTGATCCACCCACGAACACCTATGGGGACGGAGCCCCTTTCGGTACGGCAGGGGGCGGAGATCGCACGAAGAGCAGATCGAGGCGAGGCACACGAGCAGTTTACCCAGGTTCGGGCCGCACAGATGCATAAAACCCTACTCCTGCTTTGATTTGTATTGAGTTCTTGGCTCGGGAGCGCTATAAGCTACAGTACCCCTCAGCAGCTAACGAGACCGAGCGTGAGAGTGTTCGAATCCCCCTCTACGTTGCGCATGGGCCTCCTTTTATATGCTCAAGGGGTCACCGACAGGTGGCAACGCAGTTGAGGGTAAAAATGGAAAGGTGTTGTAGTTGGTACAGCTACCTGTATAGTGTATCCTACCTAACCCTGACGGCAGGGGACAAGGGCATTAAATGCCCATCGACGTCGCCCAAACAGTGCAAAAAGGGGCCATCAGGGGCGCCACCGTCCGCCACGATGGCAATCTTGTCAGCGCCGCTTGCCACCGCATACCCCCTGGCTGCACAGCCTCCCGCCACGTACGCCTAGAAGGGTCCCAGAGCGACACGTTGGTGGATGCGCTGGAGTGCGGGTACAGGGTGGTAGCTTGTCGCGGCAAGCGCCTTGCCGCGGTCGTTGTCTTGTCGCTTCCGGGAGCTTGCCGCTCACCGGGCCTCGCTGGGACGCGTGGCGCGTCACGGCAAGTTCCTTGATATGCCTTGGTTGGCCTTCCCGGCAAGCTCCTCTTGCCAGGGTCTTGTCTTCTTGGCTTGAATACTTTGTTCTTGAATGGCTCCGAAGGAACCACAGAGGACTTTGGCGGTCACCCGGCAAGCCTTGCCGCGGGGCGCTGTGACTACCCGTGCACAAGTTCGGGATACTAGGGTACCCCTACTCTAGTACACTGACAACCTTTGAGTAGTTGTTTGTTTTCTTATACTAACGGAGCTCACGAGATTTTTGTCTCAGTTTTGTGTTGTGAAGTTTTCAAGTTTGTGTATTGTTTTCATGGACTATGGAACAAAGAGTGGCTAGAGCCTAAGCTTGGGGATGCCCAAGGCACCCCAAGGTAAATTCAAGGAGAACCAAAAGCCTAAGCTTGGGGATGCCCCGGGAAGGCATGCCCTCTTTCGTCTTCATCCATCGGTAACTCTACTCAGAGCTATAAATATTCACCGCATGATATGTGTTTTACTTGGAGCATCATGTATAATTTGAGTCCTTGCTTTTTAGTTTGCCACAATTATCCTTGCTGGACACACGTATTTGATAGAGTTAAATATGGCCTAGGAATTTACAGAACACTCTATGTGCTTCACTTATATCTTTGAGTTGAATAGTTTTTGCTCTAGTGCTTCACTTATATCTTTTAGAGCACGGTGGTGATAATATTTTGAAGAAATTTTTGATCTCTCATTCTTCACTTATATCCATTTTAGAGTCTATAGAAACAACATGGTAATGTGCTTAGGCTATAAAACTAGTCTTCACATGATAGACATCCAATATCAATGTAGTAAAATCTTTCACACTAAGTGCATTGAATATGATGAGAAGTTGGATGCTTGATAATTGTTTTGAGATATGAGGATAGTGATATTAGAGTCATGCTAGTGGAGTTTATTATGAAATTGAGAAATTCTTTTGTTAAGGTTAGTGATTCTTGTAGCATGCACGTATGGTGAACCGCTATGTGACGAAGTTAGAGCATGAGGTATTTGCAAATTGTCAGCCTTTGTGTGGAGGTCGGGGGCGCGCGATGGTTAAATCCTACCAACCTCCCCGCTAGGAGCATGCGTTGATTGCTTTTTTTATGACTCATATTTTTTTGCAATAAGTATATGAGTTGTTTTGACTAATGTTGAGTCCATGGATTATATGCACTCTCACCCTTCCACCATTGCTAGCCTCTCTTGTGCCGCGCAACTTTCGCCGGTACCATACACCCACCATATATCGGTCCTCAAAGCAGCCACCATATATATTCCTCAAAACAGCTACCATACGTACCTATCATGGCAATTCCATAGCCATTCCGAGATATATTGCCATGCAAATTTCCACCGTTCCGTTCATATGACATGCATCATATTGTCATATTGCCATGCATGATCATGTAGTTGACATCGTATTTGTGGCAAAGCCACCACACGTAATTTTTCATACGTGTCACTCTTGATTCATTGCACATCCCGGTACACCGCTGGAGGCATTCATATAGAGTCATACTTGTTCTAGTATCGAGTTGTAATATCGAGTTGTAATTCAATGAAAGTGTGATGATCATCATTATTAGAGCATTGTCCCTTGTGAGGAAAGGCTAAATCAATAAAGCCCCTCCAAAAAAAGGAAGAAAAAAGAAAGGCCAAAGAAAAAAAAAGGCCCTAAAAAGGGACAATTGCTACTATATTTTTCCACACTTGTGATTCAAAGTAGCACCATGTTATTCATGATAGAGAGTCTCGTGTTTAGTCATTTTCATATACTAGTGGGAATTTTCATTATAGAACTTGGCTTTTATATTCCAATTATGGGCTTCCTCAAATGGCCTAGGTCTTCGTGAGCAAGCAAGTTGGATGGACACCCACTAGTTTCTTTTGTTGAGCTTTCATACATATTTAGCTCTAGTGCATCAGTTGCATGGCAATCCCTACTCACTCACATTGATATCTATTGATGGGCATCTCCATAGCCCATTGATACACCTAATCGATGTGAGACTATCTCCCTCCTTTTTGTCTTCTTCACAACCAACACTCTATTCCACATAGTGCTATATCCATGGCTCAAGCTCATGTATTGCGTGAAAGTTGAAAGGTTTGAAACAATAGAGTATGAAAACAAGTGCTTGGCTAAAACCGGGGTTGTGCATTATATGAATATTTTGTGTGATGAAGACGGTGTATAGCCACACTATATGATTTTGTAGGTATAACTTTCTTTAGCCATAGTATTTTGAGAAGACATGATTGCTTTGTTAGTATGCTTGAAGTATTATTATTTCTTATGTCAATATAGACTTTTGTCTTGAATCTTTCAGATCTGAACATTCATGCCACAATTAAGAGAATTACATTGAAAAACTATGTTGGTTAGCATTCCACATCAAAAATTCTGTTTTTATCATTTACCTACTCGAGGATGAGCAGGAATTAAGCTTGGGGATGCTTGATACGCCTCCAACATATCTAAATTTTTTTATTGTTCCATGCTATTATTTATGATGTTTTGGATGTTTAATGGGCTTTGTTATACACTTGTATATTATTTTGGGACTAACCTACTAACCCAAAGGCCCAGTCCAGATTTCTGTTTTTTTTTCTATTTCAGGGTTTTACAGAAAAGGAATATCAAATGGAGTCCAAACGGAATGAAACCTTCGGGAGAGATATTTTTGCAGAAAATCACGCACGGGAGACTTGAGAACAACGGAGTAGGGCACACGTGGCGCCCATGAGGGTGGGGGGCGGGCCCCCCCATAGGGCACGCCCCCTGCCTCGTGAGCCCCACGTTTGGCCCCCGGTGCCATCCTTCCGCCTATATATACCTACGTACTCCAAAACTATCAAAACAACAGACAAAACCCTAGTTCCACCGCCGCAACCTTCCGTTCCATGAGATCCCATCTTGGGGCCTGTTCTGGAGCTCCACCGGAGGGGGATCTTCCATGCAGTGCTTCTACATCATCATTGTTGCCTCACCATGAGTTGTGAGTAGTTTACCACAGACCTTCGGGTCCATAGCTAGTATGTAGATGGCTTCTTCTCTCTCTTTGGATCTCAATACAAAGTTATCCTCCGTCTTCGAGGAGATCTATCCGATGTAATCTCTTTTTTGCGATGTGTTTGCCGAGATCCGATGAATTGTGGGTTTATGATCAAGATTATCTATGAGAAATATTTGGTTCTTTTCTGAACTTTTCATGTATGATTATAATATCCTTGCAAGTCTCTTCGAATTATTGGTTTGGCTTGGCCTACTAGATCTATAGTTCGTGCAATGGGAGAAGTGCTTGGCTTTGGGTTCAATCTTGCGGCATCCTTTCCCAGTAACTATAGGGGCAGCAAGGCACGTATTGTATTGTTGCCATCGAGGATAAAAAATGGGGTTTATATCACTATGTTTGAATTTATCCCTCTACATTATGTCATCTTGCTTAAGGCTTTACTCTATTCGTATGAACTTAATACTCTAGATGCATGATGGATAGCGATCGATGTATGGAGTAATAGTAGTAGATGTAGAATCGTTTCGGTCTACTTGTCTCGGACATGATGCCTATATATAATGATCATGCCTAGATAGTCTCATAATTATTCGCTTTTCTATCAATTGCTCGACAGTAATTTGTTTACCCATCGTAGAATATCGCTATCATGGGAGAAGCCACTAGAGAACACTATGGCTCCCAGGTCTATTCTCAACATATCAATCTACAATCTACTTTACTTCTGCGCTTTTAGTTTCTCTTCTTATAATCAAGTTAAAATAAAGTGAAGTTATTATTTCTCATAATGGTAAAAGAAAAATGTTCAAGAGTTGCAAATATCCACTAACTATTTGTCATGAAAGCATTAACATTTTATTCAAAATATAAAATTGCATTTGGACATTTAAAATCGTGGGCCAACAACTTGTTATCCCAACTAAATATAAACTCAACTTAATAAATTATTTTTAACCCAAACATGTTGTGGCAGTGCAAAGTAATGCATAGTAATTATATGGCACGGTTTTCTTTTTACAAAAGTATTTTGATGCAAAGGGGAGTACAAAATAGTAGCTATTTAAATAAACAAAAAAGTAAAGGGAAAATCGTAATAAAAAGAAAACAACCTAATCTACTGGCCTTCGCCCCAAGTGGATGGAGAGGCCCAACCCACCCCACTGCCATCCCGTTCCTCTCGATACAGGAACAGGAGTGGGACGTGGCAGCCATCCACGGCGCCATGGCCGCGGTGGCAGCCATCCACGGCCTTCCCTCGCCTATAAGTCACAACACATGTGGCGCCCGAAGACCGACGTCCCAGAAGATTCCAGATGTTCCGGCTTCTCCCGTGTGTTTCATTTGTGCTTGTGTTATTTATTTTGCATTGCATCTTGTCATCATGCCATCATGACTTTAATTCTCCAACTCAACCAAATAAGTCGTGTGGACCTTCGGTCCATTTAAATCGAGGGAAGGATGACTTCTCTTTATAACATATATATATCCTCCTAATATTGATGGAGCTATTATAAAAATATTCCATTGTTGGAAGCAACCATCACACACTTGCATAATTTTCCCGATGTCTGTTTCACTCCGAGTTTTGACTCCCACAACCTTGCTTGATCATCTTCTTCTCCTTCTTCGTTAGTCCATTTAAATTGTGGCATTATATTTCCTGCACCAATTTAATGTTCATTCTTTTCCTATCATTTCTCAACCATGCCTTCAACATCCTTGCCAATTTTTAGTTCCTTTGGACTTGTTTTGGTTGGGTTCAAAAATGGCTCAAGTTTGAATTTAATTCAAACTTGAATTATTTTTATATCCTTAAAAATGTCCAAACTAGTTTATTAAAATGGAGCATAAATCTAGGAGTTCAAGTATATTTTTACTTCCTTCTTATTCTTCATATAACCCCCTGTCCATTTTCCTTTTCATCATCGACTCTTTGAGACTGCTTTTGTTTTTTTAAGGAGAAAGGGCCCCTTGCGCGGCTTTGGGCCTCCCTCCTTGCGCCAGCAGCCGCCAGCCTCCTTGGCCATCTGGGCCTTCCCAGCGAGCCAGCCGCGCCTCTGGCCCAAGGCCCAGCCGCATCCCCTGCCTAACCCTAGCCCGCACCCCGTCGCTTGCTCCTTCCCTTCGTTCTCTCCTCATTCTTCCCCACGCCGCCGTCTCGCACCTCTTCCCCCCGCACACGATCCTTCGCTTCGCTCGATCTCGCTCGCTCCCTCGATCTCCCCCTCTCCATCTCATCTACTCGTCGCCCGCCGAGCCGCCGCACCACTTCCCCGCCAGCCTGCGCCTCCCTACTGCCTCCCATCTCCAACACCGCCGCCTCCCCGTCTCCTTCAACGACGTCGCCACCACCGGCGAGCACCCGCAGCGCACGGCCATCCCCGAGCGTGACTGGCCCCTCTCACCGACCCCGCGGCGAGCTCCGCCATCCCTCCTGTCACCCCTTGGTCGACTGCCTCCGTCAGGCATCAGCAGGTCGCCGCTCCAGCCAGCTCGGCCCCTGCGTCACCGGCCTCTGGAGCTCCGTCGCTGCACCAGGCTGCCGCGCCGAGCGCCTGGCTCGCCGGCCTCCCCTCCTACAGGACCATCTCCGACGACTCCGCCGAGCCGCCGCGAGCCACCCTTCGGCCTCCCCGTCCTCTGCCTCGTCCGGTTCGGTCGAACGAAACGACCAGCGCTGCAGCTCCGCGTTGACTTCCCCTGCATCGCCCCTTGCTGCCGCTCGTCGTATGCCTTTTTTTGTTGTTGCTGCAATTGGACCCTCAAGATCGGCAAGAACGACTACACGATGTGATGCGTCAAGTACCACTATGTCCGATGCCGCGACAAGTACCTCTACGGAAACATGTACATCTACGAAACGCGTACGACTACCGTCGCCGAAGACCTTCGACATGTACATCTACCACCGTCATGGAACCGCCAAGACGACAAGTACCTCTCCGAGATAATGAGAACGACTACATCCTCTACCATCGACCTCGGAGACCCGTGGATGCGCCACCCCTTCGGTCCGGAACGCGGCAAGTACCACGACACGATAACGTGAACGGCTACAAAACGTGTACCACGACCCGCGAGTACCACTACTTCCTCTACGACCTCGACCCCCCCCCAAACGAACGTTCCGAAGGTATAACCCTGAGATGATGACCCGTGGACTGCATGTGTTGTATGAGTTGAATCGGATGTTTGCATCGTGTCCGTTGTGGCCCTCGTTTTCCTTGTCGCCGACCCGTGGGAACCGGGCAACCGGGTTCACCCCATCTCTTTTGCATGTCACTCTTTCCGCTATCTTTTGCACCGGTCTCTCAACGAGTTACCGGAACCAATATGTTGCGTGGCATCATTTTCGGATTCGCCGCCATGGCCCGTTTCTTTCCACCATGATGACAAATACTTCTTATTTCTTCATGTTAACTTTTACTAAAATTTTGCATAAAACTTGCATATGTCATCCGCATCATGATAACAACATTAATATGTTTAAAATGTTGTTTTCTTTAAGAATTGCTAAACATGCATATGGGGATTTTCAGGAATTGTTGTTGTAGTTTCCGGCCTCATTTAAACTTTTGACTTGTGTTGTTTCTGAGTGCCTCCTGCCTTGCCATGTATTGCTTCCTATATAGACTTGTCTTGCATCCTACTTGGTTGAGCATATTGTGATGTTGCTTGTGTTGTTCTTCTGTGCTTCCTACCTTGCCATGTATTGCTTCCTGTATAGACTTGTCTTGCATCATACCTTGCCATGTATTGCATCATGTATAGACTTGTGTTGTTTTTCTTTGCTTCCTACCTTGCCATGTCTTGCTTCCTGTATAGACTTGTGGTGCATCCTATATAGAACTGTCTTGCATCATACTTGGTTGAGCATATTGTCATGTCTTGTGTTGTGTGTTTACCGTGTTGCTTGCTTCTTCTCGTTAGTGCTTGTTCCGTTGCGTTCGTGAGGATTCGTTCGTCTACCCGTGGTTCTTCTTCAAGGCTTCTTCTTCGTCCTCTTCATGGACCCGTTCTTCTTCCTTGCGGAATCCCAGGCAAGATGACCATACCCTTGGATACCTTTATTATCATTGCCATGCTTAGTAGTCTCGATGCTATCGTTACATGTCGTGCTAACCATCTTATTGTCAGCCCCTCTCCTTGTTGCCATGAAACCTCTAACCTTTGACACCTTCCTAGCAAACAATTGTTTGGCTATGTTACTCGCTTGCTCAGCCCCTCTTATAGCGTTGTTAGTTGCAGGTGAAGATGAAGATCGTTCCAGGATGGAACTTGTTGTTGGAATATCACAATATCTATTATTATTATTAAAACACCTATATACTGGGCATGGGTGGAAGGCTTGGCCTTTTACTCGGTGTTTTGTTCCACTGATGCCACCTTAGGCTCCGATAAACCGGCATTATGTTCCTTGATTTTGCGTTCCTTACACGGTTGGGTATATGGGGACCCCTTGACACTTCGTCTTTGAATAAAACTCCTCCAGCAAGGCCCAACATTGGTTTTAATTTGCCTCATATTAACAACTTAATTAATTAATTAAAATTGCATAGTGGGTCGCGTCCCCGAGGATTCTTTCTACATAGCAGGGGGGCCAGTGCTGATGGTGTTGGTCTCAAACGGGGGTTCTGTGGGGCCGCCACGGGGAAATTCGAGGTATCTGGTATAACCTGTAGAATCACCCATCCTGTCGTGGCCTGAGACGAGATACGCGCGGCTACTATCAGGGTGTCGGCACGCCGGGAGGTCTTGCTAGACTTGTTTTACCATTGTCGAAATGTCTTGTGCACCGGGATGCCGAGCCTGATCGGATTTCCCTAAGATAAGGGGTGATGATATTATATTTATCACTTCGGCTGATCGTGAGAGCTTGTGATGCGCTAAGTTGGGACACCCCTGCAGGGTTATGATCTTTCGAAAGCCGTGCCCGCGGTTATGTGGCGGATTGGAATTTGTTAATGTCCGGTTGTAGAAAACTTGATAGAGGATCCGAGATAAAACACACAACTGTGTGAGTAACCATGACTGTCTCTTTTCACTTTGAGAGAGAACACGGTGGGGTTATGTTTGACTCGTAGGTAGTTCAGGATCTTTAGCGATCATTACTAGTTGCGACCGTTTGCGTAGATGCTCATCTTATTCTTGTACTCGTAAGTTAGCCACCATATTATGCTTAGCCACTGATGCAACCTCACCACTACCCTCTTCCATACCCATAAAGCTTTGCTAGTCTTGATACCCATGGTTATGGGATTGCTGAGTCCTCGTGGCTCACAGATACTACAAGACCGGATGCAGGTTCAGCCGAGAATGATGCAGGAGATGGTTCAAGTACTTCATTGGGAGCTCGATGAAGAGAGTGGCCGTATGTATGTGACGTGTTTCGACGATCAGTAGTGGTTCTACTAGGGGCGATTCGGACCTGTCGCTTTATGTATTTGGTATCTTTCTTTTGGATCTTCACCCGTAGTCGGGTTGTGATGTTTTGGATGATGATTTGCTTATGTAATGTATTGTGTGATGTGGCGAGTGTAAGCCAACTATTCTTTTGCAATTTCATCCCTATTTTTACATGAGTCATGCAAAGATACCGAACTTGAGATCATTCCAGAATGGGCTTATACCTTTAGGTCGTGCCTCGACACGTGGGAGGTATAGTCCCATCCTGGGCATTACAACACCCCCTCCCCCCCCCCGAGCAAACCCTAGACCGGAATTCCCCTCGTAGCCTTCCCCCTGTCTCTGGATTGAGCTCCCGCACCGCGCCTGCAGGACTAGCACCACGGTCACCGCGTCTGTCGCCGTCAATGCCGCGGCCGATGACCACCTCAAGCCATGTGCAGATGTCCAGGGGCATCGCCATCATCGTCTGCCACATCCACAACCAAGGGATCATGGTGGAACGCAACGCCATTGTCAGATCGAACGAGTTCCTCCGCTTTGGTTGTCGCCGTCCCCCGCGTCGATTCGTCGCAACCCGAGCTCCCCCGACTTCGGCGAGGTCACCATTGGAAACACTGTGAGCTCCTCGTTTCGTTCGCCTCATTCCCCATTTGGATCAGTTCCGATTACGCCATTGTTCACCGAGCACCGCTTACGCGCACACTTGTGCCCGCTGCTCCTTGCTCGTTGTTGATGCTCTGTTGCTGGTGCTACTATGCTGATGCTCTGCCACTGCCTGTTACCACTGCCGCTCGCCTAACCGCGCGCCTAGGGCCGTGCGTCGCCCGCAGTCGTCGTGCCCTGACGGCGCCTTGCTCGCAGCCACCGCGCTCGGGCCACTACAGCTGCGGCTTCCCCGCCGCTACGCCCCTGCAGCCGCCCAGTTCCCGCCGCCACCGACGCTCCCGGCTTGCGCACCCGCCACTGCTGGCCCGGCCCCTCTTGCCAGCCCGCGCCAGGTGCTGACACCCGTCGCCGGCGCCC
>LR738712.1:481064798-481162218 GCA_902687465.1 Secale cereale
ACAAATGAACTCTGAAAAGGTTGAAAGTTGGAATGCTATCACCATTTCACCCACATAGCATGTGCCAAAAAGTTGAGAGGGTTACGGCAAAAAGATGATGCACTTCGTGTAGAAAATGGACAATATGTTTCGAAGTATCATGGTTTCGGACGAAAAGTCATATGTTACAAAGGCAATTAATTTTTTAATAACTTATTACAACTCCAGACTTTTTGGTATGCACCATTCAAAACCATGTCATCAACTTTCAACCCTATCTAACATCATTTGCTATTTTTCATGCATTTAATGATTTGTTTGAGCTAAACGAGCCTGAGCATGAAAAGCACTACAAATGAACTCTGAAAAGGTTGAAAGTTGGCATGGTATCATCATTTCACCCACATAGCATGAGCTAAAATGTTGAGAGGGTTACAACAAAAAGTTGATGCACTTCGTGTACAAAATGGACAATCTCTTTCGAAGTATGATTGTTATAGACGAAAACTCATTGTTACAAAGGCAATTATTTTTTTATAACTTATTACTACTCTAGACTTTTTGCTTGTTCAGTATGCACCATTCAAAGCCACGTCATCAGCTTTCAACCCTATCTAACATCATTTGCCATTTTTCATGCATTTAATGATTTTTTGATCTAAATGACCCTGAGCATGAAAAGCACTACAAATGAACTCTGAAAAGGTTGAAAGTTGGCATTGTATCAACATTTCACCAACATAGCATGTGCTAAAAAGTTGAGAGGGTTACGCCAAATAGTTGATGCACTTTGTGTACAAAATGGACAATCTGTTTCGAAGTATCAGGGTCTTGCACGAAAACTCATATGTTACAAAGGCAATTAAATTTTTTAATGACTTATTACAATGCCAGACTTTTTGCGCGTTCAGTACGCACCATTCAAATCTACGCCATCAACTTTCAACCCTATGTGACATCATTTGGTATTTTTCATGCATTTAATGAATTTTTGAGCTAAATGACCATGAGCATGAAAAGCACTACAAATGAACTCTGAAAAGGTTGAAAGTTGGCATGGTATCATCATTTCACCCACATAGCATGTGCTAAAAAGTTGAGCAGGTTACGACAAAAACTTGATTCACTTCGTGTACAAAATGGACAATCTCATTCCAAGTATCACAATTTCAGACGAAAACTCATCTTTTACAAAGGCAATTAATTTTTAATGACTTATTACAACTCCTGACTTTTTGCGCGTTAAGTTGCACCATTCAAAGCCACGACATCAGCTTTCAACCCAATCTGACATTATTTGCTATTTTTCATGCATTTAATGATTTTTTTGGAGCTAATTGACCCTGAGCATGAAAAGGACTACAAATGAACTCTGAAAAGGTTGAAAGTTGGCATGGTATCATCATTTCACCCACATAGCATGTGCAAAAAAGTTGAGAGGGTTATGGCAAAAACATGATGCAATTCGTGTATAAAATGGACAATCTATTTCGAAGTATCAGGGTTTCGGACGAAAACTCGTCTGTTATAAAAGCAATTAATTTTTTAATAACTTATTACTAATCCAGCCTTTTTGCGCGTTCAGTAGGCACCATTCAAAGCCACGTCATCAACTTTGAACCATATCTGATATCATTTGCTATTTTTCATGCATTTAATGATTCTTATTGAGCTAAATGACCCTGAGCATGAAAACCGCAACAAATGAACTCTGAAAAGGTTGAAAGTTGGAATGCTATCACCATTTCACCCACATAGCATGTGCCAAAAAGTTGAGAGGGTTACGGCAAAAAGATGATGCACTTCGTGTAGAAAATGGACAATATATTTCGAAGTATCATGGTTTCGGACGAAAAGTCATATGTTACAAAGGCAACTAATTTTTTAATAACTTATTACAACTCCAGACTTTTTGGCATGCACCATTCAAAACCATGTCATCAACTTTCAACCCTATCTAACATCATTTGCTATTTTTCATGCATTTAATGATTTGTTTGAGCTAAACGAGCCTGAGCATGAAAAGCACTACAAATGAACTCTGAAAAGGTTGAAAGTTGGCATGGTATCATCATTTCACCCACATAGCATGAGCTAAAATGTTGAGAGGGTTACAACAAAAAGTTGATGCACTTCGTGTACAAAATGGACAATCTCTTTCGAAGTATGATTGTTATAGACGAAAACTCATTGTTACAAAGGCAATTATTTTTTTATAACTTATTACTACTCTAGACTTTTTGCTTGTTCAGTATGCACCATTCAAAGCCACGTCATCAGCTTTCAACCCTATCTAACATCATTTGCCATTTTTCATGCATTTAATGATTTTTTGATCTAAATGACCCTGAGCATGAAAAGCACTACAAATGAACTCTGAAAAGGTTGAAAGTTGGCATGGTATCAACATTTCACCAACATAGCATGTGCTAAAAAGTTGAGAGGGTTACGCCAAATAGTTGATGCACTTTGTGTACAAAATGGACAATCTGTTTCGAAGTATCAGGGTCTTGCACGAAAACTCATATGTTACAAAGGCAATTAAATTTTTTAATAACTTATTACAATGACAGAATTTTTGCGCGTTCAGTACGCACCATTCAAATCTACGCCATCAACTTTCAACCTATGTGACATCATTTGGTATTTTTCATGCATTTAATGAATTTTTGAGCTAAATGACCATGAGCATGAAAAGCACTACAAATGAACTCTAAAAAGGTTGAAAGTTGGCATGGTATCATCATTTCACCCACATAGCATGTGCTAAAAAGTTGAGCAGGTTACGACAAAAACTTGATGCACTTAGTGTACAAAATGGACAATCTTTTTCCAAGTATCACAATTTCAGACGAAAACTCATCTGTTACAAAGGCGATTAATTTTTTATTGACTTATTACAACTCCAGACTTTTTGCGCCTTATGTATGAACCAATCAAAGCCACGACATCAGCTTTCAACCCTCTCTGACATCATTTGCTATTTTTCATGCATTAAATGATTTTTTTGAGCTAATTGACCCTGAGCATGAAAAGCACTTCAAATAAACTCTGAAAGGGATTAAAGTTGGCATGGTATCATCATTTCACCCACATAGCATGTGCTAAAAATTTGAGTAGGTTACGACAAAAACTTGATGCACTTCGTGTACAAACTGGACAATCTCTTTCCAAGTATCACAATTTCAGACGAAAACTCATCTGTTACAAAGGCAATTATTTTATAATGACTTATTACAACTCCAGACTTTTTGCGCGTTAAGTATGCACCATTCAAAGCCACGACATCAGCTTTCAACCCTATCTGACATCATTTGCTATTTTTCTTGCATTTAATGATTTTTTTGAGCTAATAGACCCTGAGCATGAAAAGCACTACAAATGAACTCTGAAAAGGTTGAAAGTTGTCATGGTATCATTATTGCACCCACATAGCATGTGCTAAAAAGTTGAGAGGGTTACGACAAAAACTTGATGCACTTCATGTACAAAATGGACAATCTCTTTCCAAGTATCACAATTTCAGACGAAAACTCATCTGTTACAAAGGCAATTAATTTTTTAATGACTTATTACAACTCCAGACTTTTTGCACGTTAAGTATGCACCATTCAAAGCAACGACATCAGCTTTCAACCCAATCTGACATCATTTGCTATTTTTCATGCATTTAATGATTTTTTTGAGCTAATTGACCCTGAGCATCAAAAGGACTACAAATGAACTCTGAAAAGGTTGAAAGTTGGCATGGTATCATCATTTCACCCACATAGCATGTGCAAAAAAGTTGAGAGGGTTTCGGCAAAACCTGATGCAATTCGTGTATAAAATGGACAATCTATTTCGAAGTATCAGGGTTTCGGACGAAAACTCGTCTGTTATAAAGGCAATTAATTTTTTAATAACTTATTACTAATCCGGCCTTTTTGCACGTTCAGTAGGCACCATTCAAAGCCACGTCATCAACTTTGAACCATATCTGACATCATTTGCTATTTTTCATGCATTTAATGATTCTTTTTGAGCTAAATGACCCTGAGCATGAAAACCGCTACAAATGAACTCTGAAAAGGTTGAAAGTTGGAATGCTATCACCATTTCACCCACATAGCATGTGCCAAAAAGTTGAGAGGGTTACGGCAAAAAGATGATGCACTTCGTGTAGAAAATGGACAATATGTTTCGAAGTATCATGGTTTCGGACGAAAAGTCATATGTTACAAAGGCAATTAATTTTTTAATAACTTATTACAACTCCAGACTTTTTGGTATGCACCATTCAAAACCATGTCATCAACTTTCAACCCTATCTAACATCATTTGCTATTTTTCATGCATTTAATGATTTGTTTGAGCTAAATGAGCCTGAGCATGAAAAGCACTACAAATGAACTCTGAAAAGGTTGAAAGTTCGCATGGTATCATCATTTCACCCACATAGCATGAGCTAAAATGTTGAGAGGGTTATGACAAAAAGTTGATGCACTTCGTGTACAAAATGGACAATCTCTTTCGAAGTATGATTGTTACAGATGAAAACTCATCTGTTACAAAGGTAATTAATTTTTTTATAACTTATTACTACTCTAAACTTTTTGCTTGTTCGGTATGCACCGTTCAAAGCCACGTCATCAGCTTTCAACCCTATCTAACATCATTTTCTATTTTTCATGCATTTAATGATTTTTTGATCTAAATGACCCTGAGCATGAAAAGCACCACAAATGAACTCTGAAAAGGTTGAAAGTTGGCATGGTATCATCATTTCACCAACATAGCATGTGCTAAAAAGTTGAGAGGGTTACGCCAAGTAGTTGAAGCACTTTGTGTACAAAATGGACAATCTCTTTCGAAGTATCAGGGTCTCGCACGAAAAATCATATGTTACAAAGGCAATTAATTTTTTTAATAACTTATTACAATGCCAGACTTTTTGCGCGTTCAGTACGCACCGTTCAAATCTACGCCATCAACTTTCAACCCTATGTGACATCATTTGGTATTTTTCATGCATTTAATGAATTTTTGAGCTAAATGACCATGAGCATGAAAAGCACTACAAATGAGCTCTGAAAAGGTTGAAAGTTGGCATGGTATCATCATTTCACCCACATAGCATGTGCTAAAAATTTGAGCAGGTTACGACAAAAACTTGATGCACTTCGTGTACAAAATGGACAATCTATTTCCAAGTATCACAATTTCAGACGAAAACTCATCTGTTACAAAGGCGATTAATTTTTTATTGACTTATTACAACTCCAGACTTTTTGTGCCTTATGTATGCACCATTCAAAGCCACGACATCAGCTTTCAACCCTCTCTGACATCATTTGCTATTTTTCATGCATTAAATGATTTTTTTGAGCTAATTGACCCTGAGCATGAAAAGCACTTCAAATGAACTCTGAAAGGGTTGAAAGTTGGCATGGTATCATCATTTCACCCTCATAGCATGTGCTAAAAAGTTGAGTAGGTTACGACAAAAACTTGATGCACTTCGTGTACAAAATGGACAATCTCTTTCCAAGTATAACAATTTCAGACGAAAACTCATCTGTTACAAAGGCAATTAATTTTTAATGACTTATTACAACTCCAGACCTTTTGCGCGTTAAGTATGCACCATTCAAAGCCACGACATCAGCTTTCAACCCTATCTGACATCATTTGCTATTTTTCATGCATTTAATGATTTTCTTTAGCTAATTGACCCTGAGCATGAAAAGCACTACAAATGAACTCTGAAAAGATTGAAAGTTGGCATGGTATCATCATTTCACCCACATAGAATGTGCTAAAAAGTTGAGAGTGTTACGGCAAAAACATGATGCAATTCGTGTACAAAATGGACAATCTCTTTCGAAGTATCACGGTTTCGGACGAAAACTCGTCTGTTATAAAGGCAATTAATTTTTTAATAACTCATTACTAATCTAGGCTTTCTGCGCGTTCAGTATGCACCATTCAAAGCCGCGTCATCAGCTTTCAACCCAAACTGACATCATTTGCTATTTTTCATGCATTTAATGATTTGTTTGAGCTAAATGAGTCTGAGCATGAAAAACACTACAAATGAACTCTGAAAGTGTTGAAAGTTGGCATGGTATCATCATTTCACCCACATAGCATGAGCTAAAATGTTGAGAGGGTTAGGATAAAAAGTTGATGCTCTTCGTGTACAAAGTGGACAATCTCTTTTGAAGTATGGGGGTTTCAGACGAAAACTCATCTGTTACAAAGGCAATTAATTTTTTTATAACTTATTACTACTCTAGACTTTTTGCGCTTTCAGTATACACCGTTCAAAGCCACGTCATCAGCTTTCAACCCTATCTAACACCATTTGCTATTTTTCATGCATTTAATGGTATATTTTTTGAGCTAAATGGCCGTGAGCATGAAAAGCACTACAAATGAACTCTGAAAAGGTTGAAAGTTGGCATGGTATCACCATTTCACCCACAAGCATGTGCCAAAAAGTTGAGAGGGTTACTGCAAAAAGTCGATGCACTTCGTGTACAAAAAGGACAATCTCTTTCGAAGTATCAGGGTTTCGGACGAAAACTCATCTATTACAAAGGCAAAAAAGTTAACAACTTATAACAATGCCAGACTTTTTGCACGTTCAATATGCACCATTCAAAGCCACGTCATCAGCTTTCAACCCTATCTGGCAGCATTTCCTATTTTTCATGCATTTAATGATTTTTTGCGCTAATTGACCCTGAGCATGAAAGGCACTACAAAGGAACTCTGAAAATGGTGAATGTTGGCATGGCATAATAATTTAACCCACATAGCATGTGCTAAAAAGTTGAGAGGGTTACGACAAAAACATAATGCACATCGTGTAAAAAATGGACAATCTCTTTCGAAGTATCAGGGTTTGGAACGAAAACTCTTCTGTTACATAGGCAATTAGGTATGCACCATTCAAATCCACGTCATCAACTTTCAACCCTGTCTTACATCATTTGCTATTTTTCATGCATTTAATGATTTTTTTGAGCTAAATGACCCTGAGCATGAAAAGCATTACAAATGAACTTTGAAAAGGTTGTAAGTTCGCATGGTATCATCATTTCACCCACATAGCATGTGCTAAAATGTTGAGAGGGTTACGACAAAAGGTTGATGCACTTCATGTAAAAAATGGACAATCTCTTTCGAAGTATCAGGGTTTCAGACGAAAACTCATCTGTTACCAAGGCAATTTTTTTAATAACTTATAACAATGCCAGACTTTTTGCGCGTCCAGTATGCACAATTCAAAGCCACGTCATCAGATTTCAATCCTATCTGACAACATTTGCTATTTTTCATGCGTTTAATGATTTTTTGAGCTAATTGACCCTGAGCATGAAAAGCACTACAAATGAACTCTGAAAACGTTGAAAGTTGGCATGGCATCATCATTTAACCCACATAGCATGTGCTAAAAAGTTGAGAGGCTTACGGCAAAAACATGATGCACTTCGTGTAAAAAATGGACAATCTCTTTCGAAGTATCAGGGTTCGGAAGAAAACTCTTCTGTTAAAAAGGCAATTAAGTATGCACCATTCAAAGCCACGCCATCAACTTTCAACCCTATCTGACATCATTAGCTATTTTCAAGCATTTAATGATTTTTTTGAGCTAAATGACCCTGAGCATGAAAAGCACTACAAATGAACTCTGAAAAGGTTTAAAGTTTGCATGGTATCACCATCTCACCCACATAGCATGTTACGGAAAAAAGTTGATGCACTTCGTGTACAGAATGGACAATCTCTTTCGAAGTATTAGTGTTACAAAGGCAATTAATTTGTTAATAACTTATTACAACTCCAGACTTTTTGCGTGTTCAGTATGCACCATTCAAAGCCGCGTCATCAACTTTCAACCCTCTCTGACATCATTTGCTGATGCATTTAATGATTTTTTGAGCTAAATGACCCTGAGCATGAAAAGCACTACAAACGAACTCTGAAAAGGTTGAAAGTTGGCATGGTATCATCATTTCACCCACATAGCATGTGCTAAAATTTTGAGAGCGTTACGACAAAAAGTATATGCACTTCGTGTACAAAATGGACAATCTCTTTTGAAGTATCTGATTTTCGTACGAAAACTTATCTGTTACAAATGCAAGTAATGTTTTAATAACTAATTACAATACCAAACTTTTTGCGCATTCATTATGCACCATTCGAAACCACGTCATCAACTTTCAACCCTATGTGACATCATTTGCTATTTTTCATGCATTTAATGATTTGTTGAGCTAAATGACCCTGAGCATGAAAAGCACTACAAATGAACTCTGAAAAGGTTTAAAGTTCGCATGGTATCATCATTTCCCACACATAGAATGTACCAAAAAGTTGAGAGGATTATGGAAAAAACTTGATGTAGTTCGTGTACAAAATGGACAATCTCTTTCGAAGTATCAAGGTTTCGGACGAAAACCCATCTGTTACAAAGGCAATTAATGTTTCTAATAACTTATTACCAGGCCAGGCTTTTTGCGCTTTCAGTATGCACCATTCAAAGCCACGTCATCAGCTTTCAACCCTATCTGACATCATTTGCTATTTTTCATGCATTTAATGATTTTTTTGAACTAAATGACCCTGAGCATGAATAGCACTACAATTGAACTTTGAAAAGGTTGAAAGTTGGCATGGTATCATCATTTCACCCACATAGCATGTGCTAAAAAGTTGAGAGGGTTATGGCAAAAACTTGATGCACTTCGAGTACAAAATGGACAATCTCTTTCAAAGTATGACGGTTTCAAACGAAAACTCATCTGTTACACAGGAAATTAATTTTTTAAGAACTTATTACAACTCCAGACTTTTTGCACATTAAGTATGCACCATTCAAAGCCACGTCATCAGCTTTCAACCCTATCTGACATCATTTGCTATTTTTCATGCATTTAATGATTTTTTAGCTAAATGACCCTGAGCATGAAACGCACTTCAAATGAACTCTGAAAAGGTTGAAAGTTGGCATGGTATCACCATTTCACCCACAAGCATGTGCCAAAAAGTTGAGAGGGTTACGGCAAAAAGTTGATGCAGTTCGTGTACAAAATGGACAATCTCTTTCGAAGTATCAGGGTTTTAGACGAAAACTCATCTATTACAAAGGAAAAAAAATAACTTATAACAATGCCAGACTTTTTGCGCGTTCATTATGCACCATTCAAAGCCACGTCATCAGCTTTCAACCCTATCTGGCAGCATTTCTTATTTTTCATGCATTTAATGATTTTTTGAGCTAATTGACCCTGAGCATGAAAAGCACTACAAATGAACTCTGAAAAGGTTGGAAGTCGGCATGGTATCATCATTTCACCCACATAGCATGTGCTAAAATGTTGAGAGGGTTACGACAAAAAGTTGATGCACTTCGTGTACAAAATGGACAATCTCTTTCGAAGTATCAGGGTTTCGGACGAAAACTCATCTGTTACCAAGGCAATTTTTTTAATAACTTATACCAATGCCAGACTTTTTGCGCGTTCAGTATGCACAATTCAAAGCCACGTCATCAACTTTCAATCCTATCTGACAACATTTGCTATTTTTCATGCGTTTAATGATTTTTTGAGCAAATTGACCCTGAGCATGAAAAGCACTACAAATGAACTCTGAAAACGTTGAAAGTTGGCATGGCATCGTCATTTAACCCACATAGCATGTGCTAAAAAGTTGAGAGGCTTACGGCAAAAACATGATCCACTTCGTGTAAAAAATGGACAATCTCTTTCAAAGTACCAGGGTTTCGGAAGAAAACTCATCTGTTACAAAGGCAATTAAGTATGCACCATTCAAAGCCACATCATCAACTTTCAACCCTATTTGACATCATTTGTTATTTTTCAAGCATTTAATTATTATTTTTGAGCTAAATGACACTGAGCATGAAAAGCACTACAAATGAACTCTAAAAAGGTTGAAAGTTGGCATGGTATAACCATTTCACCCACATAGCATGTTACGGCAAAAAGTTGATGCACTTACAAAATGGACAATCTCTTTCGAAGTATCTGTGTTTTGGACGAAAAGTCATATGTTACAACGGCAATTAATTTTTTAATAACTTATTACAACTCCAGAGATTTTGCGTGTTCAGTATGCACCATTCAAAGCCGCGTCATGAACTTTCAACCCTATCTGACATCATTTGCTATTTTTGATGCATTTAATGATTTTTTGAGCTAAATAACCCTGAGCATGAAAAGCAATACAAACGAACTCTGAAAAGGTAGAAAGTTGGCATGGTATCATCATTTCACCCACATAGCATGTGCTAAAATTTTGAGAGCGTTACGACAAAAAGTATATGCACTTCGTGTACAAAATGGACAATCTCTTTTGAAGTATCTGGGTTTCGTACGAAAACTCATCTGTTACAAATGCAAGTAATGTTTTAATAACTAATTACAATACCAAACTTTTTGCGCATTCATTATGCACCATTCGAAGCCACGTCATCAACTTTCAACCCTATGTGACATCATTTGCTATTTTTCATGCATTTAATGATTTTTTGAGCTAAATGACCCTGAGCATGAAAAGCACTACAAATGAACTCTGAAAAGGTTTAAAGTTCGCATGGTATCATCATTTCCCACACATAGAATGTGCCAAAAAGTTGAGAGGATTATGGAAAAAACTTGATGTAGTTCGTGTACAAAATGGACAATCTCTTTCGAAGTATCAATGTTTCGGACGAAAACCCATCTGTTACAAAGGCAATTAATGTTTCTAATAACTTATTACCAGGCCAGGCTTTTTGCGCTTTCAGTATGCACCATTCAAAGCCACGTCATCAGCTTTCAACCCTATCTGACATCATTTGCTATTTTTCATGCATTTAATGATTTTTTTGAACTATATGACCCTGAGCATGAATAGCACTACAATTGAACTTTGAAAAGGTTGAAAGTTGGCATGGTATCATCATTTCACCCAAATAGCATGTGATAAAAAGTTGAGAGGGTTATGGCAAAAACTTGATGCACTTCGAGTACAAAATGGACAATCTCTTTCAAAGTATGACGGTTTCAAACGAAAACTCATCTGTTACACAGGAAATTAATTTTTTAAGAACTTATTACAACTCCAGACTTTTTGCACATTAAGTATGCACCATTCAAAGCCACGTCATCAGCTTTCAACCCTATCTGACATCATTTGCTATTTTTCATGCATTTAATGATTTTTTAGCTAAATGACCCTGAGCATGAAACGCACTTCAAATGAACTCTGAAAAGGTTGAAAGTTGGCATGGTATCACCATTTCACCCACAAGCATGTGCCAAAAAGTTGTGAGGGTTACGGCAAAAAGTTGATGCAGTTCGTGTACAAAATGGACAATCTCTTTCAAAGTATCAGGGTTTTAGACGAAAACTCATCTATTACAAAGGAAAAAAAATAACTTATAACAATGCCAGACTTTTTGCGCGTTCATTATGCACCATTCAAAGCCACATCATCAGCTTTCAACCCTATCCGGCAGCATTTCTTATTTTTCATGCATTTGATGATTTTTTGAGCTAATTGACCCTGAGCATGAAAAGCACTACAAATGAACTCTGAAAAGGTTGGAAGTCGGCATGGTATCATCATTTCACCCACATAGCATGTGCTAAAATGTTGAGAGGGTTACGACAAAAAGTAGATGCACTTCGTGTACAAAATGGACAATCTCTTTCGAAGTATCAGGGTTTCGGACGAAAACTCATCTGTTACCAAGGCAATTTTTTTAATAACTTATACCAATGCCAGACTTTTTGCGCGTTCAGTATGCACAATTCAAAGCCACGTCATCAACTTTCAATCCTATCTGACAACATTTGCTATTTTTCATGCGTTTAATGATTTTTTGAGCAAATTGACCCTGAGCATGAAAAGCACTACAAATGAACTCTGAAAACGTTGAAAGTTGGCATGGCATCGTCATTTAACCCACATAGCATGTGCTAAAAAGTTGAGAGGCTTACGGCAAAAACATGATCCACTTCGTGTAAAAAATGGACAATCTCTTTCAAAGTACCAGGGTTTCTGAAGAAAACTCATCTGTTACAAAGGCAATTAAGTATGCACCATTCAAAGCCACGTCATCAACTTTCAACCCTATTTGACATCATTTGTTATTTTTCAAGCATTTAATTATTATTTTTGAGCTAAATGACACTGAGCATGAAAAGCACTACAAACGAACTCTAAAAAGATTGAAAGTTGGCATGGTATAACCATTTCACCCACATAGCATGTTACGGCAAAAAGTTGATGCACTTACAAAATGGACAATCTCTTTCGAAGTATCTGTGTTTTGGACGAAAAGTCATATGTTACAACGGCAATTAATTTTTTAATAACTTATTACAACTCCAAAGTTTTTGCGTGTTCAGTATGCACCATTCAAAGCCGCGTCATGAACTTTCAACCCTATCTGACATCATTTGCTATTTTTGATGCATTTAATGATTTTTTGAGCTAAATAACCCTGAGCATGAAAAGCAATACAAACGAACTCTGAAAAGGTAGAAAGTTGGCATGGTATCATCATTTCACCCACATAGCATGTGCTAAAATTTTGAGAGCGTTACGACAAAAAGTATATGCACTTCGTGTACAAAATGGACAATCTCTTTTGAAGTATCTGGGTTTCGTACGAAAACTCATCTGTTACAAATGCAAGTAATGTTTTAATAACTAATTACAATACCAAACTTTTTGCACATTCATTATGCACCATTCGAAGCCACGTCATCAACTTTCAACCCTATGTGACATCATTTGCTATTTTTCATGCATTTAATGATTTTTTGAGCTAAATGACCCTGAGCATGAAAAGCACTACAAATGAACTCTGAAAAGGTTTAAAGTTCGCATGGTATCATCATTTCCCACACATAGAATGTGCCAAAAGTTGAGAGGATTATGGAAAAAACTTGATGTAGTTCGTGTACAAAATGGACAATCTCTTTCGAAGTATCAAGGTTTCGGACGAAAACCCATCTGTTACAAAGGCAATTAATGTTTCTAATAACTTATTACCAGGCCAGGCTTTTTGCGCTTTCAGTATGCACCATTCAAAGCCACGTCATCAGCTTTCAACCCTATCTGACATCATTTGCTATTTTTCATGCATTTAATGATTTTTTGAACTATATGACCCTGAGCATGAATAGCACTACAATTGAACTTTGAAAAGGTTGAAAGTTGGCATGGTATCATCATTTCACCCACATAGCATGTGCTAAAAAGTTGAGAGGGTTATGGCAAAAACTTGATGCACTTCGAGTACAAAATGGACAATCTCTTTCAAAGTATGACGGTTTCAAACGAAAACTCATCTGTTACACAGGAAATTAATTTTTTAAGAACTTATTACAACTCCAGACTTTTTGCACATTAAGTATGCACCATTCAAAGCCACGTCATCAGCTTTCAACCCTATCTGACATCATTTGCTATTTTTCATGCATTTAATGATTTTTTAGCTAAATGACCCTGAGCATGAAACGCACTTCAAATGAACTCTGAAAAGGTTGAAAGTTGGCATGGTATCACCATTTCACCCACAAGCATGTGCCAAAAAGTTGAGAGGGTTACGGCAAAAAGTTGATGCAGTTCGTGTACAAAATGGACAATCTCTTTCAAAGTATCAGGGTTTTAGACGAAAACTCATCTATTACAAAGGAAAAAAAATAACTTATAACAATGCCAGACTTTTTGCGCGTTCGTTATGCACCATTCAAAGCCACGTCATCAGCTTTCAACCCTATCTGGCAGCATTTCTTATTTTTCATGCATTTAATGATTTTTTGAGCTAATTGACCCTGAGCATGAAAAGCACTACAAATGAACTCTGAAAAGGTTGGAAGTCGGCATGGTATCATCATTTCACCCACATAGCATGTGCTAAAATGTTGAGAGGGTTACGACAAAAAGTTGATGCACTTCGTGTACAAAATGGACAATCTCTTTCAAAGTATCAGGGTTTCGGACGAAAACTCATCTGTTACCAAGGCAATTTTTTTAATAACTTATACCAATGCCAGACTTTTTGCGCGTTCAGTATGCACAATTCAAAGCCACGTCATCAACTTTCAATCCTATCTGACAACATTTGCTATTTTTCATGCGTTTAATGATTTTTTGAGCAAATTGACCCTGAGCATGAAAAGCACTACAAATGAACTCTGAAAACGTTGAAAGTTGGCATGGCATCGTCATTTAACCCACATAGCATGTGCTAAAAAGTTGAGAGGCTTACGGCAAAAACATGATCCACTTCGTGTAAAAAATGGACAATCTCTTTCAAAGTACCAGGGTTTCGGAAGAAAACTCATCTGTTACAAAGGCAATTAAGTATGCACCATTCAAAGCCACGTCATCAACTTTCAACCCTATTTGACATCATTTGTTATTTTTCAAGCATTTAATTATTATTTTTGAGCTAAATGACACTGAGCATGAAAAGCACTACAAATGAACTCTAAAAAGGTTGAAAGTTGGCATGGTATAACCATTTCACCCACATAGCATGTTACGGCAAAAAGTTGATGCACTTACAAAATGAACAATCTCTTTCGAAGTATCTGTGTTTTGGACGAAAAGTCATATGTTACAACGGCAATTAATTTTTTAATAACTTATTACAACTCCAGAGTTTTTGCGTGTTCAGTATGCACCATTCAAAGCCGCGTCATCAACTTTCAACCCTATCTGACATCATTTGCTATTTTTGATGCATTTAATGATTTTTTGAGCTAAATAACCCTGAGCATGAAAAGCAATACAAACGAACTCTGAAAAGGTTGAAAGTTGGCATGGTATCATCATTTCACCCACATAGCATGTGCTAAAATTTTGAGAGCGTTACGACAAAAAGTATATGCACTTCGTGTACAAAATGGACAATATCTTTTGAAGTATCTGGGTTTCGTACGAAAACTCATCTGTTTACAATGCCAAACTTTGTGCGCGTTCAGTATGCACCATTCGAAGCCACGTCATCAACTTTCAACCCTATGTGACATCATTTTCTATTTTTCATGCATTTAATGATTTTTTGAGCTAAATGACCCTGAGGATGAAAAGCACTACAAATAAACTCTGAAAAGGTTGAAAGTAGGCATGGTATCATCATTTCCCACACATAGAATGTGCTAAAAAGTTGAGAGGATTACGGCAAAAACTTGATGTAGTTCGTGTACAAAATGGACAATCTCTTTCGAAGTATCAAGGTTTCGGACGAAAACTCATCTGTTACAAAGGCAATTAATTTTTCTAATAACTTATTACAAGGGCAGACTTTTTGCGCTTTCAGTATGCACCATTCAAAGCCACGTCATCAGCTTTCAACCCTATCTGACATCATTTGCTATTTTTCATGCATTTAATGATTTTTTTGAGCTAAATGACCCTAAGCATGAAAAGCACTACAAATGAACTCCGAAAAGGTTGAAAGTTGTCATGGTATCATCATTTCACCCACATATCATGTGCTAAAAAGTTGCGAGGGTTACGGCAAAAATTTGATGCACTTCGAGTACAAAATGGACAATCTCTTTCAAAGTATCACGGTTTCAAACGAAAACTCATCTGTTACACAGGAAATTAATATTTTTATAACTTATTACAACTCCGGACTTTTTGCACGTTAAGTATGCACCATTCAAAGCCACGACATCAGCTGTCAACACTATGTGGCATCATTTGTTATTTTTCACGCTTTTAATGATTTTTTTGAGCTAAATGACCCTGAGCATGAAAAGCACTACAAATGAACTCTGAAAAGGTTGAAAGTTGGCATGGTATCACCATTTCACCGACAAGCATGTGCCAAAAAGTTGAGAGGGTTACGGCAAAAAGTTGATGTACTTCATGTACAAAAAGGACAATCTCTTTCGAAGTATCAGGGTTTTAGACGAAAACTCATCATTTACAAAGGCAAAAAAATTAATAACTTATAACAATGCCAGACTTTTTGCGTGTTCATTATGCACCATTCAAAGCCACGTCATCAACTTTCAACCCTATCTGACATCATTTCCTATTTTTCATGCATTTAATGATTTTTTGAGCTAAATGACCCTGAGCATGAAAAGCACTACACATGAACTCTAAAAAGGTTGAAAGTTGGCATGGTATCATCATTTCACCCACATAGCATGTACTAAAATGTTGAGTGGGTTACGGAAATTTTTTGATGCACTTTGTGTACAAAATGGACAATCTCTTTTCAAGTATCAGGGTTTCGGACGAAAACTCATATGTTACCAAGGCAATTTTTTTAATAAGTTATAACAATGCCAGACTTTTTGCGCGTTCAGTATGCACAATTCAAAGCCATGTCATCAGCTTTCAATCCTATCTGACAACATATGCTATTTTTCATGCATTTAATGATTTTTTGAGCAAATTGACCCTGAGCATGAAAAGCACTACAAATGAACTCTGAAAAGGTTGAAAGTTGGCATGGCATAATCATTTAACCCACATAGCATGTCCTAAAAAGTTGAGAGGGTTACGGCAAAAACATGATGCACTTCGTGTAAAAAATGGACAATCTTTTTCGAAGTATCAGGGTTTCGGACGAAAACTCATGTGTTACAAAGGCAATTAAGTATGCACCATTCAAAGCCACCTCATCAACTTTCAACCCTATCTCACATCATTTGCTATTTTTCATGCATTTAATGATTTTTTGAGCTAAATGACCCTGAGCATGAAAAGCACTACAAATTAACTCTGAAAAGGTTGAAAGTTGGCATGGTATCACCATTTCACCCATATAGCATTGCCAAAAAGTTGAGAGAGTTACGGCAAAAAGTTGATGCACTTCGTGTACAAAATGGACAATCTCTTTCGAAGTATGACTATTTCGGACGAAAAGTCATATGTTACAAAGGCAATTAATTTCTTTATAACTTATAACAACTCCGGACTTTTTGCGCATTCAGTATGCACCATTCAAAGCCGCGTCATCAACTTTCGACCCTATCTGACATCGTTTGCTATTTTTGATGCATTTAATGATTGTTTGAGCTAAATGACCCTAAGCATGAAAAGCACTACATTTGAACTCTGAAAAGCTTGAAAGTTGGCATGGTATCATAATTTCACCAACATAGCATGTGCTAATATTTTGAGAGCGTTATGACAAAAAGTTCATGCACTTCGTGTACAAAATGGACAATCTCATTCGAAGTATCTAGGTTTCGTATGAAAACTCATCTATTACATAGGAAATTACCCTGAGCATGAAAAGCACTACAAATGAACACTGAAGAGGGTGAAAGTTGGCAAGGCATCATCATTTAACCCACATAGCATGTGCTGAAAAGTATGATGCACATCGTGTAAAAAATGGACAATCTCTTTCGAAGTATCAGGGTTTGGAACGAAAACTTATATGTTACAAAGGCAATTAAGTATGCACCATTCAAAGCCACGTCATCAACTTTCAACCCTATCTGACATCATTTGCTATTTTTCATGCATTTAATGATTTTTTGAGCTAAATGACCCTGAGCATGAAAAGCACTACAAATGAACTCTGAAATGGTCGAAAGTTGGCCTGGAATCATCATTTCACCCACATAGCATGTGCTAAAATGTTGAGAGGGTTACGGCAAAAAGTTGATGCACTTCGTGTACAAAATGGACAATCTCTTTCGAAGTATCAGGGTTTCGGACGAAAACTCATATGTTACCAAGGCAATTTTTTAATAACTTATAACAATGCCAGACTTTTTACGCGTTCAGTATGCATAATTCAAAGCCACATCATCAGCTTTCAATCCTATCTTACAACATTTGCTATTTTCATGCATTTAATGATTTTTTAGCTAATTGACCCTGAGCACGAAAAGTACTACAAATGAACTCTGAAAAGGTTGAAAGTTGGCATGGCATCATCATTTAACCCACATAGCACGTGCTAAAAAGTTGAGAGGGTTACGGCAAAAACATGATGCACTTCGTGTAAAAAATGGACAAACTTTTTCGAAGTATCAGGGTTTCGGACGAAAACTCATGTGTTACAAAGGCAATGAAGTATGCACCATTCAAAGCCACGTCATCAACGTTCAACCCTATCTGACATCATTTGCTATTTTTCATGCATTTAATGATTTTTTGAGCTAAATGACCCTGAGCATGAAAAGCACTACAAATGAACTCTGAAAAGGTTGAAAGTTGGCATGGTATCACCATTTCACCCACATAGCATGTGCCAAAAAGTTGAGAGAGTGACGGCAAAAAGTTGATGCACTTCGTGTACAAAATGGACAATCTCTTCCGAAGTATGAGTGTTTCGGACGAAAAGTCGTATGTTACAAAGGCAATTAATTTCTTAATAACTTATTACAACTCCAGACTTTTTGCGCATTCAGTATGCACCATTCAAAGCCGCGTCATCAACTTTCGACCCTATCTGACATCGTTTGCTATTTTTGATGCATTTAATGATTTTTTGAGCTAAATGACCCTGAGCATGAAAAGCACTACATTTGAACTCTGAAAAGGTTGACAGTTGGCATTGTATCATCATTTCACCCACATAGCATGTGCTAATAGTTTGAGAGCGTTATGAGAAAAAGTTGATGCACTTCGTGTACAAAATGGACAATCTTTTTCGAAGTATCTAGGTTTCGTATGAAAACTCATCTGTTACAAAGGAAATTAATGTTTTAATAACTTATTACAATGCCAGACTTTTTGCGCATTCAGTATGCACCATTCAAAGCCACGTCATCAACTTTAAACCCTATGTGACATCATTTGCTATTCTTCATGCATTTAATGATTTTTTGAGCTAAATGACCCTGAGCATGAAAAGCACTACAAATGAACTCTGTAAAGGTTGAAAGTTGGCATGGTATCATCATTTCCCACACATAGCATGTGCTAAAATGTTGAGAGGGTTACGGCAAAGACTTGATGCACTTCGTGTACAAAAGGGACAATCTCTTTCGAAGTATCAAGGTTTCGGACGAAAACTCATCTGTTACAAAGGCAATTAATTTTTCTAATAACTTATTACAAGACCAGACTTTTTGCGCTTTCAGTATGCACCATTCAAAGCCACGTCATCAGCTTTCAACCCTATCTGACATCATTTGCTATTTTTCATGCATTTAATGATTTTTTGAGCTAAATGACCCTGAGCATGAAAAGCACTACAAATGAACTCTCAAAAGGTTTAAAGTTGGCATGGTATCATCATTTCACCCACATAGCATGTGCTAAAAAGTTAAGAGGGTTACGGCAAATACTTGATGCACTTCGAGTACAAAAGGGACAATCTCTTTCAAAGTATCACTGTTTCAAACGAAAACTCATCTGTTACACAGGCAATTAATTTTTTATTAACTTATTACAACTCCAGACTTTTTGCACGTTAAGTATGCACCATTTGTCGGTGTACTAAAGTAGGGGTACCCTTAGTATCCCGAACTTGTGCACGGGCAGTCGCAGCGTCCCGCGGCAAGGTTTGCCGGGTGATCGCCAAGGTCCTTCGTGGTTCCTTTGGAGCCATTCAAGAACAAAGTATCCAAGCCAAGGAGACAAGACCCCGGCAAGAGGAGCTTGCCGGGAATGCCACTCAAGGCACAAGACTATTCAAGGCGCAAGACCCTGGCAAGAGGAGCTTGCCGGGAAGACCAACTCAGGCATCTCAAGAAACTTGCCGCGACGCGCCACGCGTCCTGGCAAGGCCCAGTGAGCGACAAGCTCCTGGAAGCGACAAGATAGCGGCCGCGGCAAGGCGCTTGCCGCGGCAAGCTTCCACTCAGTACCCACGCTCCAGCACATCCATCCATGTGCCGCTCTGGGACCCTTCCAGGCGCACGTGGCGGAAGGCTGTGCAGCCAGGGGTACACGGTGGCAAGCGGCGCTGACAAGGTGGCCATCGTGGCGAACGGTGGCGCCCCTGACGGCCCTTTTTGCACTGTTTGGGCGACGGCGACGGGCATTTAATGCCCTTGTCCCCTGCCGTCAGGGTTAGGTATAAAACACTGTACCAACTACCACACTTTTTCCAGTTTTACCCTCGACTGCGTTGCCACCTGTCGGTGACCCCTTTGAGCGTATAAAAGGAGGCCCATGCGCAACGTAGAGGGGGGTTAGACATTCGAACACTCTCACGCTTGGTCTCGTTAGCCACTGAAGAGTACTGTAGCTTTCAGCGCTCCCGAGCAAGAACATCAATACAATCCACAAAGCAGGAGTAGGGTTTTACGCATCCGTGCGGCCCGAACCTGGGTAAACTGCTCGTGTGCCTCGCCTCGATCTGCTCTTCATGCGATCTCCGCCCCCTGCCATACCGAAAAGGGGCTCCGTCCCCATAGGTGTTCGTGGGTGGATCAGTTTCCCCGACATCTTTGGCGCGCCAGGTAGGGGGTGCGTCGAGGTTGTGTGAACCTGATCCGGCGTTCACACGGGCTAGATCCTCATCATCTTCATCAACATGCCGCCGAAGAAGAAGGCTTCGAAGGCAGCTGGTCCGTCCGCGTCGATCCCACCACCGCCGGAGCCAACGGCTGGCGGGGTAGACGTCGGCGGAAGAACGGACGTCGACGAGGGAACTCACGGTGCTGCCAAGTCCAAGGACAAGGCTGCGCTGCCCATCGGCGGCGTGGTCGACTCCCACAACGACCGGGCGCACTCCAAGACCTCGGCGTCCGTGCATGCACCGCGCCCATCTAAGTAGGCGCGGGACCGGCAGCGTCATGGTACCCATGGTACCATACGTTTGCTGGGCCAAGGTCAAGCTGGCAGATCTCGGGACGCTCAAGACCAACATGCACGCCAGCATGCTGGCACGAGCAAGACACGGTCGCCTGGACGGGATACTGCTCCTTCTAACGTAGTTAGAAGTCCGAGCATATCCCGCTCCTCGCACCATTCGCCACCGCTGCCCGCCACTCTAGCAGAAGCTCTGGCACGAGCTCAACTGCTCCTAGACTTCCCTCCAGCGGCAGACAAGGCCGACGACTGGAGGGCCACCATTCAGAGTCTCATCGCTTTCGCCAACGGCGACACTCCGCGGCAACCGAGCACATCGCAGCCGCGGCAAGTCAGCCAGGCGCGGGCCGATGGCGACAAGACTGGTGGGGGTGCAACCACCGTCCACTCTCCGCCCCGAAGGCCAAAATCGCTGACTCGCCGGATCAACATCGACGACGACTCAACTGTGTCATCTGATCCGCGAGCTCGTCGCGACCAGCGCCAAGTTCTCCACGAACGACAACGAGAAGACGCTCGTACCCGCATCGAGCACCGAAGAGAAGCGCGACGTCAATCCGACTAGCACGCTGCGCCCACTGTCGACATGCATGCGCCAGGGGGAACATGCGACTTGCCGTACGCGGTAGGTTGTCCTGCGTTCACTCGTGAGCTGCGGCAAGTCCAGTGGCCCAGCATGAAGAATTTCAAGCCAGACGTACCGGAAAAGTACGATGGCAAGACGCATCCGTTGGAGTTCCTCAGCATCTACACCATTGCGGTGCAAGCTGCCGGGGGGCGGGACGACAAGATCCTTGCCAACTACTTCCCTCTGGTACTCAAACCCAACGTCAGGTCCTGGCTCATGCACTTGCCGGACAACTCCATATCCTCCTGGGCAGACTTGTGCCATGAGTTTGTCGGCGCCTTTACAGGCGGCCACAAACCCCATGGCCAGGAAAGTGACCTTCACCTGCTCGCCCAGAAGGAAGGAGAACCCCTGCGCAAGTATATCCAGAGATTCAGCCGCGTACAGCACAACATCCCAGACGTCATCAGCGCGTTCCATCAGAACATGCGTAACCGCAGGATGAGGGAGGAGATGGCGGTGTGCAAGATCAGAGACGTTAGTGAGCTTTATGCCCTGGCCGACAAGTGTGCACGCGCTGAGGAGGGGAGGAAACTCCCCGAAGAGGATACAGGCGCAGGAGGGTCTGAGAGTGAGGATGCTGCCCCGGCAAAGAAAAACCGGCGGCAGAACAACAGGAAGAAGAAGAACAAAGAAGTGCTAGTCGTTGAGCAGTCCGGCAATGGAGGTGGCGCCGACAAGGCCAAGGTTGGTGGCTCCGGCAAGGAGACTGCCACATACACCAACTGCCAAGCTGTGGAGGCCGCCGACAAGAAGGACGACACCAACAAGCAGTACTGCAAGATCCACCACACCAAGGGCCACGACCTCCAGAACTGCAAGAGCGTCGAGCAGCTTGTTGAGCAGCAGAAGGCTGAATACGAGCGGCGCCACAAGGAGAAGGCCCAAGGAGGTGATGGAGGATCCGGCAAGAAGCGGCCATTCAACGGCCGGGGAGGACGTCGCGGCAAGGCCAAGCAGCGGCAAGGAGACAGACCTCCCCGCGGCTGCGACAAGGATGAAGATTACGAAGACGACGAAGACATGGATGATGTTGAGACCAGTGAGCAGGAGTTCCAGAAAGCCACAGAGGTTTTGTGCGTTGACGGCGGTGCTTCTCTGCATACTTCACACCGCCAACTCAAGCAATGGGTGCGTGAAGTCAATGTGGCAGAACCACCTGTCGGATCGCGTAGGCTTCTGAAATGGTCCAGCACGCCTATCATCTTTGATATTGAGGACCACCCTGATCGCACAACTGCGGTCGGGTGCTTGCCGATGTTGGTTTCGCCAACTATCCGCAACCTCAAGGTCACTAAGATGTTAGTTGACGGCGGGGCCAGCATGAACTTGATCTCCTCCACTGTACTCCAGAAACTCCAGATCCCTGACAGCGAGCTCGAAGAGACCGGCACATTCCAAGGAATAAATCCGGGAAGGAGCAAGCCGAAGGGGAAGATCACGCTGCCAGCGACGTTTGGCGGCGAGCAGAACTTCAGGACTGAGAGGGTCACTTTTGACGTTGCCGATTTTCCATTGCCTTACAATGGAATCCTCGGCCGTCCAGCGCTCGCCAAGTTCATGGCGGCCTCTCATTACGCCTACAACATGCTGAAGATGCCAGGCCCGATAAGCGTCATCTCTGTCCCTGGTGACAAGAAGGATGCCCTTATCTACGGCGACAAGATCTACCGGGAAGCAGTAGCCGCAACAGATCGCAAGACACTTGCCGCTAAAGCTCCCTGGGAGAAGAAGAAGACCAAGTCCGGCAAGAGCTCTAGGGCCCACTCCGGCAAGCGCACCTCCTCGGAGTGCTGCGCTACCGTCGAGGACGCACCATGGAGCTCCACCGGCAAGTGTAAGAAGACGATGGCAGCTCCGCCAGAGACCAAGAAGGTGTCCGCCAAGGAGGACGGCACTGGTGGTACTTTCACCATCAGTGCCACGCTTGACCCTAAATAGGAAAGCGCGCTCGTTGCTTTCCTGCGGGCGAACGTCGATGTGTTTGCATGGCAACCGTCTGACATCCCCGGTGTTCCCAGGAAAGTGATTGAGCACAAGCTTGTCATCTGTCCTCACGCGCGGCCCGTCAAGCAGAAAGTCAGGAAACAAGCAGTGGAGCGCCAAGAGTTCATAGCAGAAGAGATCAAGAAGTTGGAAGCAGCAGGCCTTCTCAGAGGAGTGCTCCATCCTACGTGGTTGGCCAATCCAGTAGTCGTGCGTAAGGCAAACGGGAAATGGAGGCTTTGTATTGACTTCACCGATGTGAATAAAGCTTGTCCCAAAGACCCATTTCCCCTGCCGCGCATTGACCAGATCGTTGACTCCACGGCCGGATGTGACTTGCTTTCATTTCTTGACGCATACTCAGGATACCATCAAATCTTGATGGCAGAAGAGGATGAAGAGAAGACTACATTCATCACTCCATGTGTCACATACTGTTTCATACGGATGCCTTTTGGTTTGAAGAATGCTGGATCAACATTTGCAAGGGTGGTCCATACAGCTTTTGAGCCACAAATTCACAGAAATGTAGAAGCATACATGGATGACATAGTGGTCAAGAGCAAGGACAGGGCGACCCTGGTTCAAGATTTAGAAGAGACCTTTGCGAATCTGCGCAAGATCCAGCTCAAGCTCAACCCCGAGAAGTGTGTGTTTGGAGTCCCTTCCGGCAAGCTTCTCGGGTTCTTCGTGTCTCAGAGGGGGATTGAAGCCAATCTAGACAAGATCAAGGCCATCGAGCAGATTGAAGCACCCAAGCGCGTCAAGGATGTGCGAAGACTTGCCGGTTGCGTGGCTGCTCTCAGCAGGTTTATCTCTAAGTCAGCTGAGCACGCCCTGCCATTTTTCAAAAATTTGAAAAAGGCAGGTCCAATGAAATGGACTCCGGAAGCGGAAGCTGCGCTGCAAGACTTGAAGAGGTACCTGTCCTCCAGTCCAATACTTGTCGCACCTAAGCCACAAAAGAAGTTGCTGCTGTACCTAGCGGCAACCAATCAAGTGGTTAGTGCTGCGTTAGTAGCGGAGAGGGAGGCAGACGACAAGCCAGCAACCACGGCAAGCGCATCCAATGAGAAGCAGGGGGCTTCCCCAACAAGCTCCGATCCCGACAAAGATGGATCTGCGCAGGCGCAAGAGGAGGTACGGAAGAAAATGGTGCAGTGCCCAGTGTACTTCGTTAGCTCCCTTCTGCAGGGGGCTAGGTCAAGGTACTCTGGTGTGCAGAAGTTCCTTTTCGGCCTTCTCATGGCCTCGAGAAAGCTGCGCCATTACTTCCAGGCAGATGAGATCACAGTTGTTACTCGCTTTCCGCTGAAGAGGATAATGCAGAATCCAGAAGCAACAGGCAGGATTGTTGAGTGGGCACTGGAATTGTCAAGCTTTGGCCTCAAGTTTGAAAGCACTTCAACTATCCAAAGCAGAGCATTGACAGAGTTTATAGCAGAGTGGACGCCAACACCAGACGAAGAGATTCCAGAAACAAGCATCCACGTCAAGGAAGCAAGCAAAGAGTGGCTGATGTAATTTGATGGTGCCTTTTCGCTGCAAGGCGCCGGGGCTGGCGTGCTGCTTGTCGCGCCCACCGGAGAGCACCTCAAGTACGTAGTCCAGATGCACTTTCCCAAGGAGCAAGCGACAAACAATACCGCAGAGTATGAAGGTTTGCTTGCCGGTCTCAAGATCGCGGCAGACCTTAGGATCAAGAAGCTGATTGTCAGGGGTGACTCGCAGCTTGTTGTCCGCCAAGTGAACAAGAATTACCAGAGCCCATTGATGGAAGCTTACGTCAATGAAGTGAGCAAGCTTGAAGAGCACTTTGACGGCCTACAGATGGAGCACGTCCCAAGAGCTCAGAACGACATCGCAGATGGCCTGTCAAAGTGCGCCGCACTTAAGTTATCTATGGAACCAGGGATCTTTGTGCTCAAGCTGACTCAACCATCCGTAACACCATCGACTGGGCAGAGCAAGAAGAGGAAGTTGATTTTTGGTGACTATTTTCCGGCAGAGCTTCCCGAAGCTGCCGCCAAGAAGGTCCCCAAGATCAACGCCAAGAGTGCTGAGGAGCAGTCTGCTCCGACAAGCCCCAGGGTTTGTTCCGTTGAAGCAAACGCTCCCGACAAGTTTTGCTCCGGCAAGCTTGCCGGGGAACATCAAGCTCCGGCTGAGACACAGGTTCTTGCCGTAGAAGCGGATGTTCCCGCAGCAGCAGATGTGCCTTTAGTCCTTGTTGTCGAGCCACAAGCTCCAGCATGGGCGCAGCAGATTGTCCGTTTCCTTCAGACAGGAGAACTTCCCGAAGAGCAAGAAGAAGCAGAAAGAGTAGCCCGACAGTCAAGTATGTACCATTTTGTTGGCAACATACTGTACAAAAGAAGACTCAACGGTGTGAAATTGAAGGGTATTCCCCGGGAAGACGGACAAAAGCTGTTGGCAGAGATACATGGAGGCATATGTGGTCACCACATTGGCGCAAGAGCACTTGCTGGCAAAGCATTCCGGCAAGGTTTCTTTTGGCCGGAAGCCCTCCAGGATGCAACTGCACAAGTAACCAAGTGTGAAGCGTGCCAGTTCCATTCCAAGCAGATACACCAGCCAGCTCAAGCTCTCCAGACAATCCCTTTATCATGGCCATTTTCGGTCTGGGGGCTCGACATCCTCGGCCCCTTTCCCCGCGCAGCCGGGGGCTTTGAGTACTTGTACGTTGCAATCGACAAGTTCACAAAGTGGCCAGAAGTGGAACCAGTGAGAAAGATGACAGCACAGTCAGCAGTCAAGTCCTTCAGGTCGATTGGTTGCCGTTTCGGGATCCCTAACAGGATCATCACCGACAACGGTACACAATTCACGAGCCACACCTTCATACAGTACGTCCAAGATCTTGGCGCCAAGGTCTGCTTCTCTTCTGTTGCTCACCCGAGAAGCAACGGTCAAGCGGAGAGGGCAAATGCTGAAGTGCTGCGTGGCCTCAAGACCAGAACTTTCGACAGGCTGCACAAGTGCGGAAGAAACTGGATCGAGGAGCTGCCAGTGGTTCTTTGGTCGATCAGGACGACGCCAAATCGAGCCACTGGACAGACACCTTTCGCTCTAGTCTATGGAGCAGAGGCAGTTCTCCCCACGGAACTAGTATATGGGTCACCTCGAGTGCTCGCTTATGATGAGCTCGAGTAACAGCAGCTGCGACAAGATGACGCGCTGCACCTTGAGGAGGACCATCTTCAGGCTGCTGTACGAGCTGCTCGATACCAGCAAGCTTTGCGCCGCTACCATAGCCGCAAAGTTAATGCCAGAAGTCTCGAGGAAGGCGACCTTGTTCTTCGGCGCGTTCAGTCCGCCAAGAATTCCAACAAGTTGACGCCGAAGTGGGAAGGCCCTTATCGGGTGAAACGAGTCACTAGGCCTGGCGCTGTCCGCCTTGAGACCGAAGATGGCTTTCCGGTGAGCAACTCCTGGAACATTGAACATCTTCGCAAGTTTTACCCGTAAGGCGCGGTCGCTGTGACCCGCTCCGGCAACCACCTTTTGTACAAGTCTTGCCGCTGTTGCATGTAATCCTTTGTACAAAGCCGGGCGCAGACCCCGTGCATTAGTAAAGCTCATGTGCCTCGCACATCTTGTCATTTCATGCTTTTTATATTTTGCATGTGTTATCTGACACTTTGTGCAGCACCTACCCCCGGTAAGCTATAACGAGCCATGAAGCTCCGTATCGTTATTTTCTCTTCTTTCTTTTTTCTCAAGAAAAGGAAGGTTCCCTCACCCACAAGTTTGCCGGGGAGGGAGGAGAAGATAGTGGTATGGAACAAGCGTCGTCCAAGAGAGTTCTGCCTTGCCGGGAAGCAAACAACACAAAAGCTAAGTTGCCAAAGTTTGAGCAATCAGATTTTTTAAATTTTAAGTTATCTTCCTTGAACGACCGTGCTTTGTATGGAAAACCTGTGCGCGGAGGAACCTACTCGTAGCTAGTTGCGCCCTTACTTTGTTTTGAGTCCGCTCAACGGCTTAAGTGTGCTGCGACTAGTGTCGCGCCCTTACATTGTTTTCGAGCACGCTCAACAACTTAAGTGTGCCGCAACTGGTTACGACAAGGTTTCTTGTCGGTAGCGGCACCGCCAGCAGGCTGCTGACGTTCCGCACTCAGCGCTCGCGGCTAAGGTGCCTGCGCCGGCAAGTTCCCTAAAAGCGTAGGGCCGAGACATGCAAAGCAAGGGAGTCAAGTAAAGGAAATAACATTGCAATTACTACCCAAAATAGAGTTATATTACAAGATAGCTTGTCGCAGCCCTAACAGATTGTTCTCCTAACATGATTGGCAGCGACAGGAAAAGAAGAAAATGGGCAAGCTTAGTCCGCGCGGTCGCCCTCGACCCTCTTGATACCGCTCACCTTGTCCACAATAGGTGCGACAAGGGCCTTGAGCGCCTCCAGATCAACATCCGACGGCAAGCTCCTGAGGACATTGGTGAGGTTGAGGCCAGGGTTGCGGAAGGCCACCTTCATCAGCACCTTTTGAAGGGCCCCCGCGCAAAGTTTGCGCGACTCGTCCGCCAGTTGCTTTGGGATCCTTTCCCGGAGCTGCTGGAGGGCCGTCGCCACGCCTCTGAAGAATAGAGTGAGCTTGGCGCTGGGGTGGAGGTTCTCGTCGGAGGAGCACCCGAGATACTCCGCCCCCAGCTGCGCCAGCTCCCTGTCGATATCCGCGGCAGCGTTGACAAGACCTTCCGTCCAGTGCTCGACGGTCGCCCTGAAGATGTTCTGGGTGATGGCAGCACTCTCCAGCAATGCCTTCTCGGCCCTAACCTCCTCCTTCAGGGCCGTCTCCCGCTCCTTGGCGCCATCCAGCGTCTTGTTCAAAGTGGTAAGCTTCAACTCAAGATCAGCATTGGAGTTCTTGACGGCGGCAAGCTCCTTGCCCTTCTCGGTGAGGCGGACCTGCAGCTTAGAGTGGCTGTGGGCGTCCTTCTCCCGCTCGAGCTTGAGCGCGGCGATTTCTTCGCCTCTCGCCTTGAGGTCAGCCTCCAGCTGCGCCACCTTCGCCTCCAACTCCTTCTTGGCGGTCTCAGCAGCCGCGACAGCATCCTTTGCTTCCTGAAGAGCTCCGCCAAGTGATAGCTCACGCGCGGCAAGCTCCTCCTCGTGGCTGTCGAGGTTGACTTTCCGCTGCGCCAGCTCGCCTTCCAGCGTAGATAGCTTCTCGGCGGCAAGCCGTTGCTGCTCTTCGACCTCGGCCTTCTCGAGGAAGAAGGTCGTCCGCTCTTCGCCGAGCTGCTCCCGCTCCTCTGCCAAAGACCGGAGATCTGCTTGGTGAAGGCCCTGGAGCTCCTCTGCATGCTTCTCCATATCAGCTCCTGCCTTGGCGGCCAGCGCTTCGCGGGACTCCAGCTTGGCCTGCCGGGCGCGGTAGAGTGACAGCAGCTTGCGCAGCAGCCGCTCCTCCTCGGGTTCGCCGCTGCTGCTGCTCGGCGCGTCGACAAGCTTCCGCCCGACGGAGGCAAGTACTTCCCCGTCAAAGGCTTCCCCCTCGACCGGCGCCCTGGACATGGAAGCCCATGGGAGGCTGATGAAGACGCTGGTACCGGCCTCCAAGTAGGCGCCGGGCTCGGGCTCTCCTGAGCCTGGAGCTGCGGCAGCGGCGGAGGGATCGGCAGTCGGTGTAGCATCTGGCGCTCCTGCGGCCTCAGGGCCGTCAGTGCGACCACCGGACCCCTCGTCAGCCGCTGCGGCAGCAACCTTGGCAGCCTCGTCGCCGGTGGGCTCGTCGTCACCGGCCGCCTCTTCGGTAGCAGCGGCGTCGCCGGTGTCGCCGCGCGCATCCTCCTCAACAGCAGCCTCCGTCTCCATAGGCTCCGCAGCAGATGGATCTGACGGTAAGAAAGGGGAGGAAAACAGTCAAGCAAATATCCAAAAAAAGAAGAATCAAAAGAAGAAAAGCCCAAGGGGAGTTTTTAAACAAGAAGGTTACCGGCGCGAGCCGGCTCCTCGGCAGTGTCCCTCGCCGGGGAGCTCTCCCTTGGCGGCGTAGTTGTAGTCCCCACCGGCGGAGTGCCGCTGGTGCTGTCCCTCGCTGGAAAACTTGCCCTTGGCAGAGAATCCGCCCTTGGCGGAGAACTCTCCCTGGAACTTTCCCTTGGCGGCGTGGTTGAAGCAGGTGGCACGATGGGGGCGGTCTCCGGGCGCTCCAAGTGTGTCTGCTCTGCTCCTACACAAATCAACAAGCAAATGTCAGCAAAGACAGAACGCCCCCGCGCACCTAACAGCAGAAAGAGAACCAAGAATTTACGCTGGGGGCTGCGCTGGGGGCTGCTCTGAAGAACAGTTGCCGGGTCCGGCAAGTTTTTCTCAGGCGCACCCCCTGCTGGCACGGCAGGCTCGTCCTCGATGACAATCACCAGGGCCTTGGCTCTCTTTGTCGCCCTCTGGGCCAGAGTTCTAAAAAAAGGAACAGGCTCAGAGTGTGGCAAAAGAGACACAAGACGAAACAACAGAAAATCGAAAAATACAAGAACGACAAAGCCTTACTCTTCTTCCTCCTCGTCGGAGCTGAGCGCGGAGAAGTCGAAGTCTGGCTCACGCGTCCCGGCGCGAGGAGGCGGAGGAGTAGGCTCCCTTGGCCGCTTGGCGGGGGCAGAGGCAGTGGTCTGAGACGACCCCGCTCCGGCCGCCGCCGAGGCGTGGGGAGCGGTAGGGGCAGAAGCAGTGGTCTGAGAAGACCCCGCTCCAGTTGCTGCAGAAGCACGAGGCGCTCCCGCGGCAACCGTGCTTGCCGTGGTGGAGCGTGTCGTGCGGCGCGGCGGCTGTTGACCCGTCTGCCGCTCCGTTACGTCCCCGACCTTGCGGAGACGCCTTCTTGGTGGAGCTGGAGGCTCTGCTGGTGGTGGCGAGCTGACTGATGACAAGGAGGAAGAGGTGCCGATCTCCAGCGAGCCGCTCGTGTGCTCGGCGGGCCCGCTCGACTCGACGCCCTTCTCGGCGGGCTCGCTTGGCTCGGCGTCTTGCCCAGCAAGTTTCCCCGCGTTGAGAAATGCCTCTCGCTCGGCAAGGCTTGCCGCCTCAGCTGCCTCCACCTCCTCCACGGTGTATCCGAACTCGCCCGCGGCGGCCGCCGCCGCCGCCTCTTCCAGACTGGTGGCGATGTACGCCATCTCCTTCTCGGTGGTATCGCGGGTGAGGCCCTTCTTCTCGTCAGAGCAGATCGGCGTTTCTTCCACGTTGTCGAAGAATGCGTGCACGGCTTCGTCGGTAGGCTCTTGCCAAGTTGGGTCGATCCCGTGCGAGTCGCACAGCGGCATCATTGCGCAGATGCGGCTGAGCACGGAGTTATTGCACAGCGGGACGACCCCCCTCGGCAACCTGAACACTTCGGGATGATCGGGGTCATACTTGAACAGCTCCTGGAGCACCCCGTTAAGCTCCAGGACAGTGAAGTTGTAGTTGAGGCCCGGGCGCAGCCTCATGATATCTGCCGCGTTCTCAAACTCCCAAGCGGGCCTCTTCCTCTCCTGCAGGGGGGCGATGCGGCGGCGAAGAATGTTTGCGCCAACTGCGCCTACAGTTAGCCCGGCAAGCCTGAGGCGAAGGATCCTGGCAGTGGCAATCTTCAATCTACTGTCTTCCGGGGCCAGGTCGCTCCAGTCGTTGCCGTGTACTACTGGGGCTTGGCGCTGGGCGGTGAATGGTTGCGGGTTCTCTTCTACAATCCAGCACCAGTCTGCTCTCCATTCATCCCATTTGCCGCGGAGCTCTCCCTCCAGATAAGCTTCCTTCTTGTGCGTCCTCGAGATCCTGGAGACCCCGCCGGATAACGGCTCTCCTCTCTCAACTCGGGGCGTGAAGTAGTGGCGGAAGAGGGCAACATGGGGGAAGACTCCGACAAAGATTCCACAAATATCCCGAACTTGTGCACGGGCAGTCGCAGCGTCCCGCGGCAAGGTTTGCCGGGTGATCGCCAAGGTCCTTCATGGTTCCTTTGGAGCCATTCAAGAACAAAGTATCCAAGCCAAGGAGACAAGACCCCGGCAAGAGGAGCTTGCCGGGAAGGCCACTCAAGGCACAAGACTATTCAAGGCGCAAGACCCTGGCAGGAGGAGCTTGCCGGGAAGACCAACTCAGGCATCTCAAGAAACTTGCCGCGACGCGCCACGCGTCCCGGCAAGGCCCGGTGAGCGACAAGCTCCCGGAAGCGACAAGATAGCGGCCGCGGCAAGGCGCTTGCCGCGGCAAGCTTCCACTCAGTACCCGCGCTCCAGCACATCCATCCACGTGCCGCTCTGGGACCCTTCCAGGCACACGTGGCGGAAGGCTGTGCTGCCAGGGGTACACGGTGGCAAGCGGCGCTGACAAGGTGGCCATCGTGGCGAACGGTGGCGCCCCTGATGGCCCTTTTTGCACTGTTTGGGCGACGGCGACGGGCATTTAATGCCCTTGTCCCCTGCCATCAGGGTTAGGTATAAAACACTGTACCAACTACCACACTTTTTCCAGTTTTACCCTCGACTGCGTTGCCACCTATCGGTGACCCCTTTGAGCGTATAAAAGGAGGCCCATGCGCAACGTAGAGGGGGTTTAGACATTCGAACGCTCTCACGCTCGGTCTCGTTAGCCACTGAAGAGTACTGTAGCTTTCAGCGCTCTCGATCAAGAACATCAATACAATCCACAAAGCAGGAGTAGGGTTTTACGCATCCGTGCGGCCCAAACCTGGGTAAATTGCTCGTGTGCCTCGCCTCGATCGGCTCTTCGTGCGATCTCCGCCCCCTGCCGTACCGAAAAGGGGCTCCGTCCCCATAGGTGTTCGTGGGTGGATAAGTTTCCCCGACACCATTCAAAGCCACGTCATCAGCTTTCAACCCTATCTAACATCATTTTCTATTTTTCATGCATTTAATGATTTTTTGTAGCTAAATGACCCTGAGCATGAAAAGCACTACAAATGAACTCTAAAAAGGTTGAAAGTTGGCATGGTATCACCATTTCACCCACAAGCATGTGCCAAAAAGTTGAGAGGGTTACGACAAACAGTTGATGCACTTCGTGTACAAAAAGGACAATCTCTTTCGAAGTATCAGGGTTTCAGACGAAAACTCATCTGTTACAAAGGCATTTTTTAATAACTTATAACAATGCTAGACTTTTTGCGCGTTCATTATGCACTATTCAAAGCCACGTCATTAGCTTTCAACCCTATCTGGCAGCATTTCCTATTTTTCATGCATTTAATGTTTTTTTGCGCTAATTGACCCTGACCATGAAAAGCACTACAAATGAACTCTAAAGAGGGTGAAAGCTGGCATGGCATCATCATTTAACCCACATAGCATGTGCTAAAAAGTTGAGAGGGTTACGGCAAAAACATGATGCGCGTCGTGTAAAAAATGGACAATCTCTTTCGAAGTATGAGGGTTTGGAACGAAAGCTCATCTGTTACAAAGGCAATTAAGTATGCACCATTCAAAGCCACGTCATCAACTTTCAACCCTATCTGACATCATTTGCTATTTTTCACGCATTTAATGATTTTTTTGAACTAAATGACCCTGAGCATGAAAAGCACTACTAATGAACTCTGAAATGGTCGAAAGTTGGCATGGAATCACCATATCACCCACATAGCATGTACTAAAATGTTGAGAGGGTTACGGCAAAAAGTTGATGCACTTCGTGTACAGAATGGACAATCTCTTTCGAAGTATCAGGGTTTCGGACAAAAACTCATCTGTTACCAAGGCTATTTTTTAAATAACTTATAACAATGCCAGACTTCTTGCGCGTTAAGTATGCACAATTCAAAGCCACTTCATCAGCTTTCAATCCTATGTGACAACGTTTGCTATTTTCATGCATTTAATGATTTCTTGAGCTAATTGACCCTGAGCATGAAAAGCACTACAAATGAGCTCTGAAAACGTTGAAAGTTGGCATGGCATCATCATTTAACCCACATAGCATGTGCTAAAAAGTTGAGAGGCTTACGGCAAAAACATGATGCACTTCGTGTAAAAAATGGACAATCTCTTTCGAAGTATCAGGGTTTCGGACGAAAACTCATCTGATACAAAGGCAATTAAGTATTCACCATTCAAAGGCACGTCATCAACTTTCAACCCTATCTGACATCATTTGCTATTTTTCATGCATTTAATGATTTTCTTGAGCTAAATGACAATGAGCATGAAAAGCACTACAAATGAACTCTGAAAAGGTTGAAACTTGGCATGGTATCACCATTTCACCCACATAGCATGTGCCAAAAAGTTGAGAGTGTTACGGCAAAAAGATGATGCACTCCGTGTACAAAATGGACAATCTCTTTCGAAGTATCAGTGTTTTGGACGAAAAGTCATATGTTACAAAGGCAATTAATTTTTTAATAACTTATTACAAATCCAGACTTTTTGCGCGTTCAGTATGCACCATTCAAAGCCGCGTCATCAGCTTTCAACCCTATCTGACATCGTTTGCTATTTTTGATGCATTTAATGAGTTTTTGAGCTAAATGACCCTGAGCATGAAAAGCACTACAAATGAACTCTGAAAAGGTTGAAAGTTGGCATGGTATCATAATTTCACCCACATAGCATGTGCTAAAATGTTGAGAGAGTTACGACAAAAAGTTGATGCACTTCGTGTAGAAAATGGACAATCTCTTTCGAAGTATCAGGGATTCGGACGAAAACTCACACATTACCAAGGCAATGTTTTTAATTACTTATAACAATGCCAGACTTTTTGCGCGTTCAGTATGCACAATTCAAAGCCACGTCATCAGCTTTCAATACTATCTTACAACATTTGCTATTTTCATGCATTTAATGATTTTTTGAGCTAATTAACCCTGAGCATAAAAAGCACTACAAATGAACTCTGAAAAGGTTAAAAGTTGGCATGGCATCATCATTTAACCCACATAGCATGTGCTAAAAAGTTGAGAGGGTTACGGCAAAAACATGATGCACTTCGTGTGAAAAATGGACAATCTTTTTCGAAGTATCAGGGTTTCGGACGAAAACTCGTGTGTTACAAAGGCAATGAAGTATGCACCATTCAAAGCCACGTCATCAACTTTCAACCCTATCTGACATCATTTGCTAAATGACCCTGAGTATGAAAAGCACTACAAATGAACTCTGAAAAGGTTGAAAGTTGGCATGGTATCACCATTTCACCCACATAGCATATGCCAAAAAGTTGAGAGAGTTACGGCAAAAAGTTGTTGCACTTCGTGTACAAAATGGACAATCTCTTTCGAAGTATGAGTGTTTCGGACGAAAAGTCATATGTTACAAAGGAAATAAATTTCTTAATAACTTATTACAACTCCAGACTTTTTGCGCATTCAGTATGCACCATTCAAAGTCGCGTCATCAACTTTCGACCCTATCTGACATCGTTTGCTATTTTTGATGCATTTAATGATTTTTTTAGCTAAATGACCCTGAGCATGAAAAGCACTACATTTGAACTCTGAAAAGGTTGAAAGTTGGCATGGTATAATCATTTCACCCACATAGCATGTGCTAATATTTTCAGAGCGTTATGACAAAAAGTTGATGCACTTCGTGTACAAAATGGACAATCTCTTTCGAAGTATCTAGGTTTCGTATGAAAACTCATCTGTTACAAAGGAAATTAATGTTTTAATAACTTATTACAATGCCAGACGTTTTGCGCGTTCAGTATGCACCATTCAAAGCCACGTCATCAACTTTCAACCCTATGTGACATCATTTGCTATTTTTCATGCATTTAATGATTTTTTGAGCTAAATGACCCTGAGCATTAAAAGCACTACAAATGAACTCTGAAAAGGTTGAAAGTTGGCATGGTATCATCATTTCCCACACATAGCATGTGCTAAAAAGTTGAGAGGGATACGGCAAAACTTGATGCACTTCGTGTACAAAAGGGACAATCTCTTTCGAAGTATCAAGGTTTCGAACAAAAACTCATCTGTTACAAAGGCAATTAATTTTTCTAATAACTTATTACAAGACCAGACTTTTTACGCTTTCAGTATGCACCATTCAAAGCCACGTCATCAGCTTTCAACCCTATCTGACATCATTTGCTATTTTTCATGCATTTAATGATTTTTTGAGCTAAATGACCCTGAGCATTAAAAGCACTACAAATGAACTCTGAAAAGGTTGAAAGTTGGCATGGTATCACCATTTCACCCACATAGCATGTGCCAAAAAGTTGAGAGTGTTACGGCAAAAAGTTGATCCACTACGTGTACAAAATGGACAATCTCTTTCGAAGTATCAGTGTTTCGGATGAAAAGTCATATGTTACAAAGGCAATTTATTTTTTAATAACTTATTACAAATCCAGACTTTTTGCGCGTTCAGTATGCACCATTCAAAGCCGCGTCATCAGCTTTCAACCCTATCTGACATCGTTTGCTATTTTTGATGCATTTAATGATTTTTTTAGCTAAATGACCCTGAGCATGAATAGCACTACAAATGAACTCTGAAAAGGTTGAAAGTTGGCATGGTATCATAATTTCACCCACATAGCATGTGCTAAAATGTTGAGAGGGTTACGACAAAAAGTTGATGCACTTCGTGTACAAAATGGACAATCCCTTTCGAAGTATCAGGGATTCGGACGAAAACTCAAACATTACCAAGGCAATGTTTTTAATTACTTATAACAATGCTACACTTTTTGCGCGTTCAGTATGCACAATTCAAAGCCACGTCATCAGCTTTCAATCCTATCTTACAACATTTGCTATTTTCATGCATTTCATGATTTTTTGAGCTAATTAACCCTGAGCATGAAAAGCACTACAAATGAACTCTGAAAAGGTTCAAAGTTGGCATGACATCATCATTTAACCCACATAGCATGTGCTAAAAAGTTGAGAGGATTACGGCAAAAACATGATGCACTTCATGTGAAAAATGGACAATCTTTTTTGAAGTATCAGGGTTTCGGACGAAAACTCGTGTGCTACAAAGGCAATGAAGTATGCACCATTCAAAGCCACGTCATCAACTTTCAACCCTATCTGACATCATTTGCTAAATAACCCTGAGCATGAAAAGCACTACAAATGAACTCTGAAAAGGTTGAAAGTTGGCATGGTATCACCATTTCACCCACATAGCATATGCCAAAAAGTTGAGAGAGTTACGGCAAAAAGTTGTTGCACTTCGTGTACAAAATGGACAATCTCTTTCGAAGTATGAGTATTTCGGACGAAAAGTCATATGTTACAAAGGAAATAAATTTCTTAATAACTTATTACAACTCCAGACTTTTTGCGCATTCAATATGCACCATTCAAAGCCGCGTCATCAACTTTCGACCCTATCTGACATCGTTTGCTATTTTTGATGCATTTAATGATTTTTTGAGCTAAATAACCCTGAGCATGAAAAGCACTACATTTGAACTCTGAAAAGGTTGAAAGTTGGCATGGTATCATCATTTCACCCACATAGCATGTGCTAATATTTTCAGAGCGTTATGACAAAAAGTTGATGCACTTCGTGTACAAAATGGACAATCTCTTTCGAAGTATCTAGGTTTTGTATGAAAACTCATCTGTTACAAAGGAAATTAATGTTTTAATAACTTATTACAATGCCAGACGTTTTGCGCGTTCAGTATGCACCATTCAAAGCCACGTCATCAACTTTCAACCCTATGTGACATCATTTGCTATTTTTCATGCATTTAATGATTTTTTGAGCTAAATGACCCTGAGCATGAAAAGCACTACAAATGAACTCTGAAAAGGTTGAAAGTTGGCATGGTATCATCATTTCCCACACATAGCATGTGCTAAAAAGTTGAGAGGGTTACGGCAAAAACTTGATGCACTTTGTGTACAAAAGGGACAATCTCTTTCGAAGTATCAAGGTTTCGGACGAAAACTCATCTGTTACAAAGGAAATTAATTTTTCTAATAACTTATTACAAGACCAGACTTTTTGCGCTTTCAGTATGCACCATTCAAAGCCACGTCATCAGCTTTCAACCCTATCTGACATCATTTGCTATTTTTCATGCATTTAATGATTTTTTGAGCTAAATGACCCTGAGCATTAAAAACACTACAAATGAACTCTGAAAAGGTTGAAAGTTGGCATGGTATCACCATTTCACCCACATAGCATGTGCCAAAAAGTTGATAGTGTTACGGCAAAAAGTTGATGCACTCCGTGTACAAAATGGACAATCTCTTTCGAAGTATCAGTGTTTCGGATGAAAAGTCATATGTTACTAAGGCAATTAATTTTTTAATAACTTATTACAAATCCAGACTTTTTGCGCGTTCAGTATGCACCATTCAAAGCCGCGTCATCAGCTTTCAACCCTATCTGACATTGTTTGCTATTTTTCCTGCATTTAATGATTTTTTTAGCTAAATGACCCTGAGCATGAATAGCACTACAAATGAACTCTGAAAAGGTTGAAAGTTGGCATGGTATCATAATTTCACCCACATAGCATGTGCTAAAATGTTGAGAGGGTTACGACAAAAAGTTGATGCACTTCGTGTACAAAATGGACAATCTCTTTCGAAGTATCAGGGATTCGGACGAAAACTCAAACATTACCAAGGCAATGTTTTTAATATCTTATCACAATGCTAGACTTTTTGCACGTTCAGTATGCACAATTCAAAGCCACGTCATCAGCTTTCAATCCTATCTTACAACATTTGCTATTTTCATGCATTTCATGATTTTTTGAGCTAATTAACCCTGAGCATGAAAAGCACTACAAATGAACTCTGAAAAGGTTCAAAGTTGGCATGGCATCATCATTTAACCCACATAGCATGTGCAAAAAAGTTGAGAGGGTTACGGCAAAAACATGATGCACTTCATGTGAAAAATGGACAATCTTTTTTGAAGTATCAGGGTTTCGGACGAAAACTCGTGTGCTACAAAGGCAATGAAGTATGCACCATTCAAAGACACGTCATCAACTTTCAACCCTATCTGACATCATTTGCTAAATGACCCTGAGCTTGAAAATCACTACAAATGAACTCTGAAAAGGTTGAAAGTTGGCATGGTATCACCATTTCACCCACATAGCATATGCCAAAAAGTTGAGAGAGTTACAGCAAAAAGTTGTTGCACTTCGTGTACAAAATGGACAATCTCTTTCGAAGTATGAGTATTTCGGACGAAAAGTCATATGTTACAAAGGAAATAAATTTCTTAATAACTTATTACAACTCCAGACTTTTTGCGCATTCAGTATGCAACATTGAAAGCCGCGTCATCAACTTTCGACCCTATCTGACATCGTTTGCTATTTTTGATGCATTTAATGATTTTTTGAGCTAAATGACCCTGAGCATGAAAAGCACTACATTTGAACTCTGAAAAGGTTGAAAGTTGGCATGGTATCATCATTTCACCCACATAGCATGTGCTAATATTTTCAGAGCGTTATGACAAAAAGTTGATGCACTTCGTGTACAAAAGGGACAATCTCTTTCGAAGTATCTAGGTTTCGTATGAAAACTCATCTGTTATAAAGGAAATTAATGTTTTAATAACTTATTACAATGCCAGACGTTTTGCGCGTTCAGTATGCACTATTCAAAGCCACGTCATCAACTTTCAACCCTATGTGACATCATTTGCTATTTTTCATGCATTTAATGATTGTTTGAGCTAAATGACCCTGAGCATGAAAAGCACTACAAATGAACTCTGAAAAGGTTGAAAGTTGGCATGGTATCATTATTTCCCACACATAGCATGTGCTAAAAAGTTGTGAGGGTTACGGCAAAAACTTGATGCACTTTGTGTACAAAAGGGACAATCTCTTTCGAAGTATCAAGGTTTCGGACGAAAACTCATCTGTTACAAAGGAAATTAATTTTTCTAATAACTTATTACAAGACCAGACTTTTTGCGCTTTCAGTATGCACCATTCAAAGCCACGTCATCAGCTTTCAACCCTATCTGACATCATTTGCTATTTTTCATGCATTTAATGATTTTTTGAGCTAAATGACCCTGAGCATTAAAAGCACTACAAATGAACTCTGAAAAGGTTGAAAGTTTGCATGGTATCATCATTTCACCCACATAGCATGTGCTAAAAAGTTGAGAGGGTTACTGCAAATACTTGATGCACTTCGAGTACAAAAGGGACAATCTCTTTCCAAGTATCACAGTTTCAAACGAAAACTCATCTGTTACACAGGCAATTAATTTTTTATTAACTTATTACAACTCCAGACTTTTTGAACGTTAAGTATGCACCATTCAAAGCCACGTCATCAGCTTTGAACCCTATCTAATATCATTTTCTATTTTTCATGCATTTAATGATTTTTTTAGCTAAATGACCCTGAGCATGAAAAGCACTACAAATGAACTCTAAAAAGGTTGAAAGTTGGCATGGTATCACCATTTCACCCACAAGCATGTGCCAAAAAGTTGAGAGGGTTACGACAAACAGTTGATGCACTTCGTATACAAAAAGGACAATCTCTTTCGAAGTATTAGGGTTTCAGACGAAAACTCATCTGTTACAAAGGCATTTTTTAATAACTTATAACAATGCTAGACTTTTTGCGTGTTCATTATGCACCATTCAAAGCCACGTCATCAGCTTTCAACCCTATCTGGCAGCATTTCCTATTTTTCATGCATTTAATGTTTTTTTGCGCTAATTGACCCTGAGCATGAAAAGCACTACAAATGAACTCTGAAGAGGGTGAAAGTTGGCATGGCATCATCATTTAACCCACATAGCATGTGCTAAAAAGTTGAGAGGGTTACGGCAAAAACATGATGCACATCGTGTAAAAAATGGACAATCTCTTTCGAAGTATTAGGGTTTGGAACGAAAACTCATCTGTTACAAAGGCAATTAAGTATGCACCATTCAAAGCCACGTCATCAACTTTCAACCCTATCTGACATCATTTGCTATTTTTCATGCATTTAATGATTTTTTTGAACTAAATGACCCTGAGCATGAAAAGCACTACAAATGAACTATGAAATGGTCGAAAGTTGGCATGGAATCATCATTTCACCCACATGGGATGTACTAAAATGTTGGGAGGGTTACGGCAAAAAGCTGATGCACTTCTTGTACAAAATGGACAATCTCTTTCGAAGTATCAGGGTTTCGGACGAAAACTCATCTCTTACCAAGGCAATTTTTTTAATAACTTATGACAATGCCAGACTTTTTGCGCGTTCAGTATGCACAATTCAAAGCCACATCATCAGCTTTCAATCCAATCTGACAACATTTTCTATTTTTATGCATTTAATGATTTTTTGAGCTAATTGACCCTGAGCATGAAAAGCACTACAAATGAACTCTGAAAACGTTGAAAGTTGGCATGGCATCATCATTTAACCCACATAGCATGTGCTAAAAAGTTGAGAGGCTTACGGCAAAAACATGATGCACTTCGTGTAAAAAATGGACAATCTCTTTCGAAGTATCAGCGTTTCGGACGAAAACTCATCTGTTACAAAGGCAATTAAGTATGCACCACTCAAAGACACGTCATCAACTTTCAACCCTATTTGACATCATTTGCTATTTTTCATGCATTTAATGATTTTTTTTGAGCTAAATGACAGTGAGCATGAAAAGCACTACAAATGAACTCTGAAAAGGTTGAAACTTGGCATGGTATCACCATTTCACCCACATAGCATGTGCCAAAAAGTTGAGTGTTACGGCTAAAAGTTGATGCACACCGTGTACAAAATGGACAATCTCTTTCGAAGTATCAGTGTTTCGGACGAAAAGTCATCTGTTACAAAGGCAATTAATTTTTTAATAACTTATTACAAATCCAGACTTTTTGCACGTTCAGTATGCACCATTCAAAGCCGCGTCATAAGCTTTACACCCTATCTGACATCGTTTGCTATTTTTGAAGCATTTAATGATTTTTTGAGCTAAATGACCCTGAGCATGAAAAGCACTACAAATGAACTCTGAAAAGGTTGAAAGCTGGCATGGTATCATCATTTCACCCACATAGCATGTGCTAAAAAGTTGAGAGGGTTACGACAAAAAGTTGATGCACTTCATGTACAAAATGGACAATCTCTTTCGAAGTATCAGGGATTCGGACGAAAACTCAAACATTACCAAGGCAATGTTTTTAATTACTTACAATAATGCTCGACTTTTTGTGCGTTCAGTATGCACAATTCAAGGCCACGTCATCAGCTTTCAATCCTATCTGACAACATTTGCTATTTTTCATGCATTTAATGATTTTTTTAGCTAATTGACCCCGAGCATGAAAAGCACTACAAATGAACTCTGAAAAGGTTGAAAGTTGGCATGGCATCATCATTTAACCCACATAGCAGGTGCTAAAAAGTTGAGAGGGTTACGGCAAAAACATGATGCACTTCGTGTAAAAAATGGACAATCTATTTCAAAGTATCAGGGTTTCGAACGAAAACTCATCTCTTACAAAGGCAATTAAGTATGCACCATTCAAAGCCACGTCATCAACTTTCAACCCTATCTGACATCATTTGCTATTTTTCATGCATTTAAAGATTTTTTGAGCTAAATGACCCCGAGCATGAAACGCACTACATATGAACTCTGAAAAAGTTGAGAGTGTTACGGCAAAAAGTTGATGCACTTCGTGTATAAAATGGACAATCTCTTTCGAAGTATTAGTGTTTCGGACGAAAAGTCATATGTTACAAAGGCAATTATTTTTTCAATAACTTATTACAACTCCAGACTTTTTGCGCGTTCAGTATGCACAATTCAAAGCCGCGTCATCAACTTTCAACCCTATCTGACATCGTTTGCTATTTTTGATGCATTTAATGATTTTTTGAGCTAAATGACCCTGAGCATGAAAAGCACTACAAATGAACTCTGAAAAGGTTGAAAGTTGGCATGGTATCATCATTTCACCCACGTAGCATGTGCTAAAATGTTGAGAGTGTTACGACAAAAAGTTGATGCGCTTCATGTACAAAATGGACAATCTCTTTCGAAGTATCTGGGTTTCGTACGAAAACTCATCTGTTACAAAGGCAATTAATGTTTTAATAACTTTTTGCAATGCCAGACTTTTTGCGTGTTTAGTATGCACCATTCAAAGCCACATCATCAACTTTAAACCATAGGTGACATCATTTGGTATTTTTCATGCATTTATTGATTTTTTCAGCTAAATGACCCTGAGCATGAAAAGCACTACAAATGAACTCTTAAAAGGTTGAAACTTGGCATGGTATCACCATTTCACCCACATAGCATGTGCCAAAAAGTTGAGAGTGTTATGGCAAAAAGTTGATGCACCATTCAAAGCCATGTCATCAACTTTCAACCCTATGTGACATCATTTGCTATTTTTCATGCATTTAATGATTTTTTGAGCTAAATGACCGTGAGCATGAAAAGCACTACAAATAAACTCTGAAAAGGTTGAAAGTTGTCATGGTATCATCATTTCCCACACATAGCATGTGCTAAAAAGTTGAGAGGGTTACGGCCAAAACTTGATGCACTTCGTGTACAAAATGGACAATCTCTTTCGAAGTATCAAGGTTTCGGACGAAAACTCATCTGTTACAAAGGCAATTAATTTTTCTAATAAATTATTACAAGGCTAGACTTTTTGCGCTTTCAGTATGCACCATTCAAAGCCACGTCATCTGCTTTCAACCCTATGTGACATCATTTGCTATTTGTCATGCATTTAATGATCTTTTTGAGCTAAATGACCCTGAGCATGAAAAGCATTACAAATGAACTATGAAAAGGTTGAAAGTAGGCATGGTATCATCATTTCACCCACATAGCACGTTCTAAAATGTGAGAGGGTTGCGGCAAAAACTTGATGCACTTTGTGTACAAAATGGACTATCTCTTTGGAAGTATTAGAGTTTCGGACAAAAACTCATCTGTTACAAAGGCAATTAATTTTTAATAACTTATTACAACTCGAGACTTTTTGCGCTTTCAGTATGCACCATTCGAAGCGACGTCACCAACTGTCAACCCTATCTGACAGCATTTGCTATTTTTCATGCATTTAATGATTTTTTGAGCTAAATGACCCTGAGCATGAAAAGCACTACAAATGAACTCTGAAAAGCTTGAACGTTGGCAAGGTATCATCATTTCACCCACATAGCATGTGCTAAAAGTTGAGAGGGTTACGGTAAAAAGTTCATGCAGATCGTGTACAAAATGGACAATCTCTTTCGAAGTATCAGGGGTTCGGACGAAAACTCATCTGTTACAAAGGCAATTTATTTTTTCATAACTTATTACAATGCCAGACTTTTTGCGCATTCAGTACGCACCATTCAAAGCCACGTCATCAACTTTCAATCCTGTCTGACATCATTTGCTATATTTCATGCATTTAATGAATTTTTGATGCATTTAATGAACCTGAGCATAACAAGCACTACAAATGAACTCTGAATAGGTTGAAAGTTGGCATGGTATCATCATTTCACCCACATAGGATGTGCTAAAAAGTTGAGAGTGTTACGGCAAAAAGTTGATGCACTCCCTGTACAAAATGGACAATCTCTTTCGAAGTATCAGTGTTTCGGACGAAAAGTCATAAGTTACAAAGGCAATTAATTTTTTAATAACTTATTACAAATCCAGACTTTTTGCGCGTTCAGTATGCACCATTCAAAGCCGCGTCATCAGCTTTCAACCCTATCTGACATTGTTAGCTATTTTTGATTCATTTAATGATTTTTTGAGCTAAATGACCCTGAGCATGAAAAGCACTATAAATGAACTCTGAAAGGTTGAAAGTTGGCATGGTATCATAATTTCACCCACATAGCATGTGCTAAAATGTTGAGAGGGTTAATACAAAAAGTTCATGCACTTCGTGGACGAAATGGACAATCTCTTTCGAAGTATCAGGGATTCGGACGAAAACTAATGTATTACCAAGGCAATGTTTTTAATACTTCTAACAATGCCCGACTTTTTGCGCGATCAGTATGCACAATTCAAAGCCACGTCATCAGCTTTCAATCCTATCTGACAACATTTGCTATTTTTAATGCATTTAATGATTTTTTGAGCTAATTGACCCTGAGCATGAAAAGCACTACAAATGAAATCTGAATAGGTTGAATGTTGGCATGGCATCATCATTTAACGCACATAGCATGTGCTAAAAAGTTGAGAGGGTTACGACAAAAACATGATGCACTTCATGTAAAAAATGGACAATCTCTTTCGAAGTATCAGGGTTTCGAACGAAAACTCATCTGTTACAAAGGTAATTAAGTTTTTAATAACTTATTACAACTCCAGACTTTTTGCGCGTTCAGTATGCACCATTCAAAGCCATGTCGTCAGCGTTCAACCCTAGCTGACATCATTTGCTATTTTTAATGCATTTCATGATTTTTTGAGCTAAATGACCCTGAGCATGAAAAGCACTACAAATGAACTCTGAAAATGTTGAAAGTTGGCATGGTATCATAATTTCACCCACATAGCATGTGCTAAAATGTTGAGAGGGTTACAACAAAAAGTTGATGCACTTCGTGTACAAAATGGACAATCGCTTTCGAAGTATCAGGGTTTCGGATGAAAACTTATCTTTTACAAAGCCAATTTTTTTAGTAACTTATAACCATGCCATACTTTTTGCGCGCTCTGTATGCACCATTCAAATCCACGTCATCAGCTTTCAAACCTATCTGGCAGCATTTGCTATTTTTCATGTATTTAACGATTTTTTGAACTAATTGACCCTAATCATGAAAAGCACTACAAATGAACTCTGAAAAAGTTGAAAGTTGGCATGACATCATCATTTAACCCACATAGCATGTGCTAAAAAGTAGAGAGGGTTACGGCAAAAACATGATGCACTTCATGTAAAAAATGGACAATCTTTTTCGAAGTATCAGGGTTTCGGACGAAAACTCATCTGTTACAAAGGCAATTAAGTATGCACCATTCAAATCCACATCATCAACTTTCAACACTATCTGACATCATTTGCTATTTTTCATGCATTTAATGATTTTTTGAGCTAAATGGCACTCAGCATGAAAAGCACTACATATGAACTCTGAAAAAGTTGAGAGTGTTACGGCAAAAAGTTGATGCACTTTGTGTACAAAATGGACAATCTCTTTCGAAGTATCAAGGTTTCGGACGAAAAGTCATATGTTACAAAGGCAATTAATTTTTTTAATAACTTATTACAACTCCAGTCTTTTTGCGCTTTCAGTATGCACCATTCAAAGCCGCGTCATCAACTTTCAACCCTATCTCACATCATTTTCTATTTTTGATGCATTTAATGATATTTTGAGCTAAATGACCCTGAGCATGAAAAGCACTACAAATGAACTCTGAAAAGGTTGAAAGTTGGCATGGTATCATCATTTCACCCATATAGCATGTTCTAAAATGTTGAGAGCGTCACGAACAAAAGTTGATGCACTTCGTGTACAAAATGGACAATCTCTTTCGAAGTATCTGGGTTTCGTACGAAAACTCATCTATAAAAAGGCAATTAATGTTTTAGTAACTTATTACAATGCCAGACTTTTTGCGCGTTCAGTAAGCACCATTCAAAGCCAGGTCATCAGCTTTCAACCCTGTCTGACATCATTTGGTATTTTTCATGCATTTAATCATTTTGAGCTAAATGACCCTGAGCATGAAAAGCACTACAAATGAAGTCTGAAAAGGTTGAAAGTTGGCATGGTATCATCATTTCACCCACATAGCATGTGCTAAAAAGTTGAGAGGGTTACGGCAAAAACTTGATGCACTTCGTGTACAAAATGGACAATCTCTTTCAAAGTATCAAGGTTTAGCACGAAAACTCATCTGTTACAAAGGCAAATAATTTTTCTAATAACTTATTACAAGGTTAGACTTTTTGCGCTTTCAGTATGCACCATTCAAAGCCACGTCATCAGCTTTCAACCCTATCTGACATCATTTGCTATTTTTCATGCATTTAATGTTTTTTGAGCTAAATGACCCTAAGCATGAAAAGAACTGCAAATAACCTCTGAAAAGGTTGAAAGTTGGCATGGTATCATCATTTCACCCACATAGCATGTACTAAAAAGTTGAGAGGGTTACGGCAAAAACTTGATTCACTTCGTGTAAATAATGGACAATCTCTTTCGAAGTATCACGGCTTCCGACGAAAACTCATCCGTTACAAAAGAAATTAATTTTTTAATAACTTATTACAACTCCAGACTTGTTGCGCGTTCAGTATGCACAATTCAAACCCACGTCATCAGCTTTCAACCCTATCTGACATCATTTGCTATTTTTCATGCATTTAATGATTTTTTTGAGCTAATTGACCCTGAGCATGAAAAGCACTACAGACTAACTCTGAAAAGGTTGAAAGATGGCATGATATCATCATTTCACCCACATAGCATGTGCTAAAAAGTCGAGAGGGTTACTGCAAAAAGTTGATGCACTTCGTGTACAAAATGGACAATCTCTTTCGAACTATGAGGGTTTCGGACGAAAACTCATCTGTTACAACGGCAATTAATTTTTTAATAACTTATTACAATGCCATACTTTTTGTGCATTCAGTACGCGTCATTCAAAGCCGCGTCATCAGCTTTCAACCCTATATGACATCATTTGCTATTTTTCATGCATTTAATATTTTTTTAGCTAAATGACCCTGGGCATGAAAAGAACTACAAATAAGCTCTGAAAAGCTTGAAAGTTGGCATGGTATCATCATTTCACCCACATAGCATGTGCTAAAAAGTTGAGAGGGTTACGGAAAAAACTTGACGCACTTCGTGTACAAAATGGACAATTTTCGAAGTATCAGGGCTTCACACGTAAACTCATCTGTTACAAATGCAAATTTTTTAATAACTTATTACAGTACCAGACTTTTAGTGAGTTCATTATGCACCATTCAAAGCCATGTCATCAGCTTTCGACCCTATCTGACATCATTTGCTATTTTTCACGCATTTAATGATTTTTTGAGCTAAATGACCATGAGCATGAAAAGCACTACAAATAAACTCTAAAAAGGTTGAAAGTTGGCATGGTATCATCATTTCACCCACATAGCATGTGCTAAAAAGTTGAGAGGGTTACGGCAAAATCTTGATACACTTCATGTAGAAAATGGACAATCTCTTTCGAAGTATCACGGTTTCGGACGAAAACTCATCTGTTACAAAGGCAATTCATTGTTTAATAACTTATTACAACTCCAGACTTTTTGCGCGTTCATTATGCACCATTCAAAGCCACGTCATCAGCTTTCAACCCTATTTGACATCATTTGCTATTTTTCATGCATTTAATGATATTTTTGAGCTAATTGACCCTAAGCATGAAAAGCACTACACATGAACTCTGAAAAGGTTGAAAGTTGGCATGATATCATCATTTCACCCACATAGCATGAGCGAAAAAGTTGAGAGGGTTACGGCAAAATGTTGATGCACTTCGTGTACAAAATGGACAAACTCATGTGTTACAAAGGTAATTAATTTTTTAATAACTTATTACAATGCCATACTTTTTGCGCGTTCAGTTCACACAATTCAAAGCCATGTCATCAGCTTTCAACCCTATCTCACATCATTTGCTATTTTTCATGCATTTAATGATTTTTGAGCTAAATAACCCTGAGACTGAAAAGCACTACCAATGAACTCTGAATAGGTTGAAAGTTGGCATGGTATCATCATTTCACCCAGATAGCATGTGCTAAAATATTGAGAGGGTTACGACAAAAAGTTGATGCACTTCGCGTACAAAATGGACAATCTCTTTCGAAGTATCAGGGTTTCGGACAAAAACTCATCTGTTACAAAGGCAATTTTTTTTAATAACCTATTACAATGCCATACTTTTTGCGCATTCAGTACACACCATTCCAAGACGCTTCATCAGCTTTCAAACCTCTATGACATCATTTGCTATTTTTCATGCATTTAATGTTTTTAGCTAAATGACCGTGAGCATGAAAAGAACTACAAATAAGCTCTGAAAAGGTTGAAAGTTGGCATGGTATGATCATTTCACCCACATAGCATGTGCTAAAAAGTTGAGAGGGTTACGGCAAAAACTTGATGCACTTCGTGTACAAAATGGACAATCTCTTTCGAAGTATCAAGGTTTCACACAAAAACTCATCTGTTACAAAGGCAATTTTTTCTAATAACTTATTACAATACGAGACTTTTTGTGTGTTCATTATGCATCATTTAAAGCCACGTCATCAGCTTTCAACCCTATCTGACATCATTTGCTATTTTTCATGTATTTAATGATTTTTTGAGCTAAATGACCACGAGCATGAAAAGCACTACAAATAAACTCTCAAAAGGTTGAAAGTTGGCATGGTATCATCATTTCACCCACATAGCATGTGCTAAAAAGTTGAGAGGGTTACGGCAAAAACTTGATACACTTCCTGTACAAAATGGACAATCTCTTTCGAAGTATCACGGTTTCGGACGAAAAGTCATCTGTTACAAAGGCAGTTAATTTTTTTATAAATTATTACAACTCCAGAATTTTGGCGCATTCAGTATGCACCATACAAAGCCATGTCATCAACTTTCAACCCTATCTGGCATCATTTGCTATTTTTCATGCATTTAAGGATTTTTTTTTGACCTAAATGACCCTGAGCATGAAAAGCACTACAAATGAACTCTAAAAAGGTTGAAAGTTGGCACGGTATCATCATTTCACCCGCATGGCATTTTCTAAAAAGGTGAGACGGTTACGGCAAAAAGTTGATGCACTTCGTGTACAAAATGGACAATCTCTTTCGAAGTATCAGGGTTTCGGACGAAAACTCTTTTGTTTCAAAGGCAATTAATTTTTTTAAATAACTTATTACAATGCCATACTTTTTGCGCGTTCAGTACACACCATTCAAAGCTTTGTCATCAGATTTCAACCCTATCTGAAATCATTTTCTATTTTTCATGCATTAAATGATTTTTTGAGCTAAATAAACCTGAGCATGAAAAGCACTAGAAATAAACTCTGAATAGGTTGAAAGTTGGCATGGTATCATCAATTCACCCACATAGCATGTGCTAAAATATTGAGAGGGTTATGACAAAAAGTTGAGGCACTTCGCGTACAAAATGGACAATCTCTTTCGAAGTATCAGGGTTTCGGACAAAAACTCATCTGTTACAAAGGCAATTAATTTTTTAATAACTTATTACAATGTTAGACTTTTGGCACGTTCTGTATGCACCATTCAAAGAAACGTCATCAACTTTCAACCCTATCTGACATCATTTGCTATTTTTGATGCATTTAATGATTTTTTGAGCTGAATGACCCTGAGCATGAAAAGCACCACAAATGAACTCTGAAAAGGTTGAAAGTTGGCATGGTATCATAATTTCACCCGCATGGCATGTTCTAAAAAGGTAAGAGGGTTACGACAAAAAGTTGATGCACTTTATGTAAAAAATGGACAACCTCTTTCGAAGTATCAGGGTTTCGGACAAAAAGTCATATGTTACAAAGGCAATTATTTTTTAATAACTTATTACAACTCCAGACTTTTAGCGCGTTCAGTATGCACCATTCAAAGCCATGTTATCAGCTTTCAACCCTATCAGACATCATTTGCTCTTTTTCATGCATTTAATGATTTTTTTGAGCTAAATGACCCTGAGCATGAAAAACACTACAAATGAACTCTGAAAATGTTGAAAGTTGGCATGGTATGATCATTTCGCCCACATAGCATGTGCTAAAATGTTCAGAGGGTTACGACAAAAAGTTGATGCTCTTCGTGTACAAAAAGGACAATCTCTTTTGAAGTATTAGGGTTTCGGACGAAAACTCATCTTTTACAAAGGCAATTCTTTTTTTAATAACTTATTACAATGCCAGACTTTTTGCGCCTTGTAGCGACCCGACTCAAATGGATCGAAGTCTCTAAGCTTAAGTGTCATCCCTGGATCGGTATGCTGACACACACAATACTCGATAAATTATAACAGAATTCAATCACACACCTTATTACATCGAGGTCATCAAATGAGTATTTATTACAATAAAATGGCCGAAGGCCATCTGGATAAAATAACTGTGGAAGCATCAAAAGTAAAATGAGTCCATCAACTCCACGGCAAACTGAGTGCAGAACAACAATCTATCGCACCTTTACTCCTCGTCATAAAACTCTGCAACATGAGACGTTGCAGCCGTGTAGGTCAGCACATGGAATATGCTGGCAATTTCACACCGTAGAATAATAATAATGAAGAAGACTATCTCTATATGCAAATTTAGGTGGTGGAGGCTCTAAGTTTTATTTTTGCATAAAGCCAATTTTACCCTACAACAAAGGAATAATTTTATTATTTACTACAAAATTAAAATGCAATTATTGAGAAGGTTCCTCCAACTCAAACCAAAATTCCCTTGTTATTAGTAACCCAATAATTTCATTAAATAGAGTGATGAGATCAACCAATAATTCACTTCTAGATACTCAAGTGGTCCATAACCGGGGACACGACTAATCATGATTAGTTTGTACACTCTGTAGAGGTTTGCGCACTTTTCCCCACAAGACTCGACCACCTCCATGATCGGAAGATCGAGACATAGTCTTTCTGAAGTAATTCTTCCAAACCCTGGGTAGACCGGTACAACTACTTTCCCCTACATCAGCTAGTCTACCACGGAAAGAGGTCACACAACTTACTCAACTATGCCAGAGCCCATAATGGCTTGTGGCTGCACACGGAAGTTTCTAGGCATGAAATATCTTATGATCCCTTTGAGCCTGGGTGGCGGACCTAGGGTAATCACACGGGTACTCCGGGATTCCCCTTGGGCAAGCACTGGTTTCTCCAGGTGCCCCAAACAATCCACCCAGATGTGTATTGAAGTTGCCACCTTATGTTGTCCCAATAAATTATTATCTCTCGTAACTTGCATGTATCACACATACCAATCCCCGTCTACGAGCATGGCTAAGCAATATATGACATAATGAATATACCAGGGGTGATAAAAGGTCATAGGTTCCTACCACATAAACTACATAGCATAACCACATGTTCCCAATCCTACTCATGCAATCTTTGAGGGTGAAACTAGTGCATAGTAAAAACAGGGTATTGAAAATTATGATCAAAGTGTGAACTTGCCTTGCTGACGTTCGTTGAACTCTAAAGATTCGTAGTAGCAAGCTTCGCACTCCGGATGATCTAGCATAAGCAATCAATAACATACATAAGCATACAAGCAAAGAATCAAAAAGACAACAAATAAAAGACTTCAAAAAACTCCAAAAACACCCAAATAAAGTTTCTGTACAGAACATAATTTTTGCAGCAAAAAAAAATAAATGGTTTTGGTTTTAACAGAAGGTACATGTCACAAGCTTCGATTTGCAAAAAGAATCACCCAAAACGGAGTTACGAAACTCAAGTTATGGCCTAACGACGTTTGAATTCAGATCTGTTTGAATTCAAAATTTAAAATTTTCAAAAATATTTTTCGTTTGGTTCTCTGGATAGAGGATATTTCTATGAAACCATAGGAAAAAGAATCAACTAAATCGGATCTGTATACTAAAAGATATACTAGAAATAAGATTTGGTATAGAATCTGAATTGGAAAATATACTGGAAAAAGAAACAAAATTCGGCCAGAGACAAGTGGCGCTCTCATGTTGGCTGGCTGAGTGCTCACCGGACTTGTCGCCGGAGACAAGGAAGAAGGCGGCTCCGGTGTGCTTCAGCGAAGGATGCATGCGGGACGGTGTAGAGGACGATGAGGTGAACCACTTGATCAAGGTGTGGTTGTAGATAGCTTCATGTACACACGGTGAGAGGTCGCCGGAATTCACGAACTCTGGCGAGCAATTGGCGAGGTTAGGGAGGGGGAAAAGCTCCAGAAGGAGAGGGCTTCAGACGAGGGGTGAGAGGGGCTCGCGGGGTACCTTTTATAGGGCTTGGGGAGGTCCAGAGTTGGGTGGGGCAAGAGGGTCTAATGACTGCAGTTTCAAGCTCTCATGGTGGCCATTAGAGAAGGAATTAAGGCGCACTAGTGAAGGGGAAGGGGTATAGGAATGCGAGGGGGTTCCGTCCAGAGCAGTTTCGGGGAGAGGGAGAGGAGGGAAGGGGTGGGGGCGCTAGGGTGGGGTGCTGCCATGCGTGCGTGCGTACAAGTTTCTGTAACGATGAGAGGAAGAAGAAGAAAGCGCATGGGCATGGGCCTGCTGGGCTGCGTTTTTTTTCGAATTAGACAGCGAGACAAAAAATATAAAGATAGAAAATAATATATTTTTATATATAACATATATATATCAAAAAATTCAGAAAAATAAATCTAACAAGATGAACTATTTTTCAGAGGCTAAATAAAAACTTTATAAAAAACATTTTTCTAAAAATCCTAATGAAACTCAAATTTGAATTCAAAACTTTCGGCATTGTCTTCTTCTGACTTTTTGGAGTGTCATGTTCGCTCCTCTCATACTTTTGAACTAGTATTTGTCAGGGATTTTTGAAATAAATTTCAGATGCCAAGTTGAATCCAAAGTCAGATAAAACTCAAATGCCTCTGAAATTTCCAAATGACACTCAAATAAAAAAAATGCATAGATGCTTAACTAATAATTGTAAAACATTACAAATTGAAAATTTGGGATGTTACAAACGTACCCCCCTTAAGATGAATCTCGCCCTCGAGATTCTGGTTGGCTAGGAAAAAGGTGTGGGTGATCATGTCGAAGATCTTCTTCGCGTTCCCAGGTGGCTTCTTCCTCAGTATGATGACTCCACTGAACCTTGCAAAATTTCAGGACCTTGCTGCGGGTAACTCTGTTGGCAAACTCGATAATATTGACAGGCTTTTCCTCATAGGTCAGTTCACTATCCAACTGTATGGCTTCTAGTGGCACTATATCTCTCAAAGGAATATCGGCCATCTCCGCATAGCACTTCTTCAACTGGGAAACGTGACACACATCATGAACTCTTGACAAGGCGTCGGGTAATTCCAACTTGTAGGCAACTTCACCCATGCATTCCAAAATTCTGTATGGCCCCACAAATCATGGTGCTAGTTTGGCTTTAACTCCAAACCGTTTAACACCTTGAAGTGGAGACACACGAAGATATGCTATATCTCCGACTTCGTAGGTTACTTCCTTGCGTTTAGTGTCGGCATAACTCTTCTATCTGGATTGGGCTACTTTGGGTCTGTCGCGGATCAACTTGACTTTCTCCTCCAAATCTCTGATAAGGTCGGGACCAAATAATTTACGGTCTCCAACTCCATCCAACATCAATGGTGTCCTGTACCTCCTTCCGTACAAAGCTTCGAAAGGGGCCATCTTCAAACTAGTTTGATAGCTGTTGTTATATGAGAATTCTGCGTATGGCAAATTATCATCCCAACTAGATCCATAATCTAGCTGACAAGCTCTCAACATGTCCTCCAGAATCTGATTGACTCTCTCGGTCTGCCCATCTGTCTGCGGATGAAAGGCTGTACTAAACTGTAGCCTGGTACCCAAAGTTTCGTTAACTGATGCCAAAACTTTGAGGTAAATTGTGTTCCTCTATCTGATATGATGGTCCTCGGAACTCCATGCAGACATACGATCCTGGTCATATATATCTTGGCCAATTTAGCACTTGTATATGTGGTTTTCACGGGGATGAAGTGAGCTACCTTGGTCAAGCGATCAACTACTACCCAAATAGAATCATAGCCCGATCGGGTCCTGGGTAATCCTGTAATGAAATCCATGCCAAGCTTGTCCCACTTCCAATCCGGTATCGGCAAAGGTTGAAGTAATCCTGCTGGTTTCTGGTGCTCTGCCTTAACTCTTTGACATATGTTGCATACTGCTACATACTCGGCAATATCCTTCTTCATGCCTGTCCACCAGAAACTTTCCTTCAAGTCCAAATACATCTTGGTGTTGCATGGGTGTATCGAGTAAGGCGAATCATGAGCCTCCTGAAGAATCAACTTCCCGATCTTCGTGTCATTGGGCACGTAAATACGCTGCTTGTCGGGGAAACTGATCCACGAGCACCTATGGGGACCGGCGGACCGAGCCCCTTTCGGTTCGGCGAGGGCGGAGATCGCACGAAGAGCAGATCGAGGCGAAGCACACGAGCAGTTTACCCAGGTTCGGGCCGCACGGATGCGTAAAACCCTACTCCTGATTTGTGGTTCGTATTGAGTTCTTGCTCGGGAGCGCTGAGTGCTACAGTATACACACCAGCAGCTAACGAGACCGAGCGTGAGAGTGTTCTCTGCTTCCAACCCCCCTCTACGTTGCGCATGGGCCTCCTTTTATATGCTCAAGGGGTCACCGACAGGTGGCAACGTAGACAAGGGTAAAAATTGAAAGGTGTTGTAGTTGGTACAACTACCTGTACAGTGTACCATCCCTAACCCTGACGGCAGGGGACAAGAGCATTAAATGCCCGTCTGTGTCGCCCAAATAGTGCAAAAGGGACCGTCAGGGACGCCACCGTTCGCCATGATGGCAATCTTGTCAGCGCCGCTTGCCACCGCGCACCGCTGGCTGCACAGCCTCCCGCCACGTACGCCTGGAAGGGCCCCAGAGCGACACGTTGGTGGATGTGCTGGAGCGTGGGTACAGAGTGGTAGCTTGCCGCGGCAAGCGCCTTGCCGCGGTCGTTGTCTTGTCGCGTCCGGGAGCTTGCCGCTCATCGGGCCTTGCCGGGACGCGTGGCGCGTTGCGGCAAGTTCCTTGAGATGCCTTGGTTGGCCTTCCCGGCAAGCTCCTCTCGCCGGGGTCTTGTGCCTTGAGTGGCCTTCCCGGCAAGCTCCTCTTGCCGGGGCCTTGTCTTCTTGGCTTGAATACTTTGTTCTTGAATGGCTCCAAAGGAACCACGGAGGACCTTGGCGGTCACCCGGCAAGCCTTGCCGCGGGGTGCTGCGACTGCCCGTGCACAAGTTCGGGATACTAGGGTACCCCTACTCTAGTACACCGACAGGAGCCCCCGGGCCTGGGCCATACACGGTGCCGAGCGCTGTTGGGCCAGGCCCAAAACAGGGCACGGGCACGCCCGGCCTGGGTTACGCCGTATCTCACTCTGTATCCACTGCACTCTCCCCGAACGGCACGCGTTGATTGCGGCTTCGTGGGAGAGATCGTGGGTGGTTTCTTTATTCGGAAAGGCGGAACGTCCGCCCCCTCCCTCCTTATAAGAAGGGGAAACAGGGGCAGTTCGCCCATTCGCCGGTGCTATTCCTCCGCTGCTCCCCCTCTTCCCAAAACTGAAAGAGAGCAGTGCCCTGCCCCCCATCGCCACCAGCACCACCAACGCCGTCGACCTCCCCCACCACTTCCGCCATGGCTCCAAAAGCCGAAAAGGGGAAGGGCGGGAAGTCGGCCGAGGCGCAGCGGCTCGCGGCGCTGCGAAAGGAGCGGGCGATCTTCCCCCCCAAGCTCGCCGCGAAGGAGGTGAGGGAGTATTACTACCTCTTCTGGTAGGGGGAGACGCGAGCGCATCCGCGCACGAAGGTACTTCCAGCCGTTGCTTGGAAAATGGCCCCAACTGGATATCCCTTCTTCGCCTTGTTCTTCTATTGCGGGCTCTGCCCGCCTTTTTTTGAGTTTTTCTGTGATATCATGAACACCTACGGGTTCCACCTCCTTGACTTCACCCCCAATGCCGTTCTGACCATGGCAGTTTTCGCACATCTCTGCGAAAACTTTGTCGGAGTCTATCCCAATGTAGCCCTTTTTCGCCACTTCTTTATGCCCCGAGTTGAGAGAGGAGAGCCTTTATCCGGCGGAATCGCCTGGATCTCGAGGGCCGGCAAGAAGGACGCTTATCTGGAGGGAGAGCTCCGCAGCAAGTGGGAGGAATGGAGAGCAAACTGGTGCTGGATTGTCGAGGAGAACCCACAGCCGTTTACCGCCCGGCGCCAAGCCCCAGTAGTGCGCGGCAGCGACTGGAGCAACGTGGCCCCGGAAGACGATAGGCTGAAGATTGCCGGGCTCACTGTACGTGTAGTTGGCGCAGATTTTCTTCGCCGCCGCATCGCCCCCTTGCAAGAGAGGAGGAGACCCACCTGGGACTTCGAGAATGCGGCGGATATCATGAGGCTGCGCCCGGGCCTTAACTTCAACTTCATTGTTCTGGAACTCAACGCGATGCTCCAGGAGCTGTTCAAGTACGATCCTCAACATCCCGAAGTGTTCAGGTTGCCGAAGGGTGTCGTTCCACTGTGCAACAATTCTTCGCTCAATCGCATCCGTGCAATGATGTCGCTGTGCGACTCGCATGGAATTGACCCAACTTGGCAAGAGCCTGCAGACGACGTCGTGCAGGAGTTCTTCGATGGCTTGGTAGAAATGCCGATCCGCTCCGATGAGCAGAAGGGCCTCACCCGCGACACCACCGATGCGGAGGTGAAGCGCATCGCCACTAGACTGGAAGAGGCGGCGGCAGCCGCAGCCGCGGGCGAGTTTGGATTCACCGTGGAGGAGGCAGAGGCAGCAGAGGCGGCAAGCCGTGCCGAGCGAGAGGAGCTTGCCGGTGAGGATGAGGCAGATGCAGCAGAGGTGGCAAGCCGCGCCGGGCATGACGTCGAGTCGAGCGAGCCCGTTGAGGATACGAGCGGCTCGCTCGAGATCGACTCCTCTTCCTCCTCATCTTCAGACAGCTCGCCGCAAGTAGAGCCCCCAGCTCCACCAAGAAGGCGTCTCCGCAAGGCCGGGGACGTAGCGAAGCAGCAGACGAGTCAATAGCCGCCGCGCCGCGCGACACGCTCCACCGTGGCAAGTACTGTTGCCGCGGGAGCACCTCGCGCTGCTGCGGCAACTGGAGCAGGGTCTTCCCGGACCATCGCTTCTGCTCCTGCCGCTTCCCACGCCACGGCGGCAGCCGGAGCGGGGTCGTCTCAGACCACCGCCACTGCTCCCGCCAAGCGGCCAAGGGAGCCTACTCCTCCGCCTCCTCGCGCCTGACGTGAGCCGGACTTCGACTTCTCTGCGCTCATCTCTGACTAGGAAGAAGAAGAGTAAGATTCTTGTTGTACTTGTATTTCTTCAATTCTTGCTGTTTTGTCTTGTATCTCATTTGCTTTGCTCTGAACTTATTCCTTTTCAGGACTCTGGCTCAGAGAGCGGCGAAGAGAGCCAAGGTCCCGGCAAGGAGAGAGGTGATTATCGTCGAGGACGAATACACCGTGACAGCAGAGGATGCGCGAGAGATCCCCTTGCCGGAGACCACCTTGCCAGAGGCCACCTTGCCGGAGACCACCTTGCCGGACCCGGCAACTGTTCTCTAGAGCAGCCCCCAGCGCAGCCCCCAGCGTAAGTATATGGTTTGCTTTCCGCTATTAGGCGCGCATGGATACTCTTTACTTTGCTGACATCTGATCTTGGTTTGTGTAGGAGCAGAGCAGCCCCACCAGGAGCACCTGGAGACCGTCCCTGAGATGCCATCTGCTTCGACTACGCCGCCCAGGGAGAGTTCTCCGGCAAGGGACTCTGCCGAGGAGCCAGCTCGCGCAGGAGGGATGCCGGCAAGCGGCAACACCAGCGGCCCTCCGGCGGCGGAGACTACAGCTGCAGAACCCGGTACAGGTATTCCTCTCACTTTAAAACTTCCCTTGGGCTTTTCTTCCTTTGATCTTCTTTTTGGAAATTTGGTTGACTCTTCTCCCTTTTCCGGCCGTCAGATCCATCTGCTGCTTAGCCGATGGAGACCGAGGTCGCTGGTGAGGAGAGAACCACCGAAGCCGCCGACGACGCCGCTGCCACCGAGGAAGCAGCCGGCGCTGATGATCCCGCCGGCGAAGGGGCCGCCAAAGGTGCCGCCGTAGAAGCTGGCGGGGGGTCTGGCGATCGCACTGACGGCCCTGAGGCCGCAGGAGCGCCAGGCGCTACGCCGACCGCCGATCCCTCCGCCGCTGCCGCAGCGTCGGGCTCCGAAGAGCCCCAGCCAGGCGTCTACTTGAAGACCGGCGATGGCGTCTTCATCAACCTCCCCTGGGCGTCAAGCTCCAGGGCGCCGGTCGAAGGAGAAATCTTCGATGGAGAGGTGCTCGCCTCCGCTTGGCTGACGCTGGTGGACGCGCCAAGCAGCAGCGGCAGCGAGACCGAGGAGGAGCGGCTGTTGCGGAAGCTGTTGTCGCTCTACCGCGCTCGGCAGGCCAAGCTGGAGTCCCAAGAGGCGCTTGCCGCGAAGGCGGGAGCTGACATCGAGAAACGCGCGGAGGAGCTCCGGGGTCTTCACCATGAAGCTCTCCGGTCCTTGGTAGAGGAGCGGGAGCAGCTCGCCGAGGAGCAGAAGGCCTTCTTCCTCGAGAAGGCTGACGTCGAAGAGCAACAGCGGCTTGCCGCTGAGAAGCTATCTCCGCAGGAGGGCGAGCTGGCGCAGCGGAAGATCAACCTTGACAGCCACGAGGAGGAGCTTGCCGCGCGCGAGCAATCATTCGACGGAGCTCTCAAGCAAGCAGAGGATGTTGTCGTAGCTGCCGAGGCCACCAAGAAAGAGCTGGAGATGAAGGTGGCGCAGCTGGAGGACGATCTCAAGGCGAGCGGTGAGGAGATTGCCGCGCTCAAGTGTGAGCGGGAGAAGGACGCCCATAGCAACTCAGAGCTGCAGGTTCGTCTCGCCGAGAAGGGCAAGGAGCTTAGCGCCGCCAAGGACTCCAATGCAGATCTTGAGTTGAAGCTGACCACTTTGACCAAGACGCTGGACGGCACCAGGGAGCGGGAGGCGGCCTTGAAGGAGGAGATCAAGGCCGAGAAGGCGCTGCTGGCGAGTGCTGCTGCCGTCCAGAACACTTTTAGGGAGATCGTGGAGCACTGGACGGAGGGTCTCGTGAATGCTTGCGCAGATATCGACAGGGAGCTGGCGCAGCTGGGGATGGAGGATCTCGGGTATCCCTCTGATGAGAACCTCCAACCCAGCGCCAAGCTCACCTTGTTCTTCAAAGGCGTGGCGACGGTCCTCCAGCGACTCCGGGAGAAGATCCCAAAGCAGCTGGCCGATGAGTCGCGTAAGATCTGCGCGGGAGCTCTTCAAAAGGTGCTGGTGAAGGTGGCCTTCCGCAACCCGGGCCTCAACCTCACCAACGTCCTCAAGTCCCTGCCGCCGGATGCTGATCTGGAAGCGCTCAAGGCCCTTGTCGCACCCATTGTGGACAAGGTGAGCGGGATCAAGAGGGTTGAGGGCGATCACGTAGACTAGGCCGCCCGTTTTCTTCTTTTCTTATCGTCGCTGGTCATGTTATGAGAACAATCTGTTAGAGCTGCGACAAGCTACCTTGTAATATAACACTATTTTGGGTAGTGATTGCAATGTAACTTCCTTTACTTGATTCCTTCCTTTGTATGTTTTTGCCCTACGCTTCTAGGGAACTTGCCGGCGCACGCACCTTAGCCGCGAGCGCTGAGTGCGGGACGTCAGCAGCCTGCTGGCGGTGCCGCTACCGACAAGAAACCTTGTCGCAACTAGCTGCAGCTCACATAAGTTGTTGAGCGGACTCGAAACAAAGTAAGGGCGCAACTCTAGTCGCAGCACACTTAAGTTGTTGAGCGGACTCGAAACAAAGTAAGGGCGCAACTAGCTACGAGTTGGTTCCTCCGCGCACAGGTTTTCCATATAAAGCACGGTCATTCAAGGAAGATAACTTAATTTTTTTTTAAAAAATTGATTGCTCAAACTTTGGCAACTTAGCTTTTCTATTGTTTGCTTCCCGGCAAGGCGAAACTTTCTTGATCGACGCCTGGTCCATACCATTATCTTCTCCTTTCCCCCCCCGGCAAACTTGTGGGCGAGGGAACCTTCCTTTCCTTGAGAAAAAGAAAGAAGAGAAAATAACGATATGGAGCCTTACGGCTCGTTATTGCTTACCGGGGGTATGTGCTGCACAAAGTGTCAGATAACACATGCAAAAAATAAAAAGCATGAAATCGACAAGATGTGTGGAGCACATGAGCTTTACTTATGCACGGGGTCTGCGCCCGGCTTTGTACAAAGGATTACATGCAACACCGGCAATACTTGTACAAAAGGTGGTTGCCGGAACGGGTTCCGGCAACCGCGCCTTACGGGTAAAACGTACGAAGATGCTCAATGTTCCAGGAGTTGCTCACCGGAATGCCATCTTCGGTCTCAAGGCGGACAGCGCCAGGCCTAGTGACTAGTTTCACCCGGTAAGGGCCTTCCCACTTCGGCGTCAACTTGTTGGAATTCTTGGCGGACTGAACGCGCCGAAGAACAAGGTCGCCTTCCTCAAGACTTCTGGCGTTAACTTTGCGGCTATGGTAGTGGCGCAAAGCTTGCTGGTAGCGAGCAGCTCGTACAGCAGCCTGAAGATGGTCTTCCTCAAGGAGCAGCGCGTCATCTTGTCGCAACTGCTCTTGCTCAAGCTCATCATAAGGGAGCACTCGAGGTGACCCGTATACGAGTTCCGTGGGGAGAACTGCCTCTGCTCCATAGACTAGAGTGAAAGGTGTCTGGCCAGTGGCTCGATTTGGCGTCGTCCTGATCGACCAAAGAACCACCGGCATCTCCTCTATCCAGTTTCTTCCGCACTTGCGCAGCCTGTCAAAAGTCCTGGTCTTGAGCCCTCGCAGCACTTCAGCATTTGCCCTCTCCGCTTGACCGTTGCTTCTCGGGTGAGCAACAGAAGCGAAGCAGACCTTGGCGCCAAGATCTTGGACGTACTGCATGAAGGTGCGGCTCGTGAATTGCGTACCGTTGTCGATGATGATCCTACTAGGGATCCCAAAGCGGCAAACAATCGACCTGAAGAACTTGACTGCTGACTGTGCTGTCACCTTCCTCACTGCTTCCACTTCCGGCCACTTTGTGAACTTGTCGATTGCGACGTACAAGTACTCAAAGCCCCCGATTGCTCGAGGGAAGGGGCCGAGGATGTCGAGCCCCAGACCGAAAATGGCCAGGATAAAGGGATCGCCTTGAGAGCTTGAGCTGGCTGGTGTATCTGCTTGGAATGGAACTGGCACGCTTCACACTTGGTTACTTGTGCAGTTGCATCCTGGAGGGCTGTCGGCCAAAAGAAACCTTGCCGGAATGCTTTGCCGGCAAGTGCTCTTGCGCCAATGTGGTGACCACATATGCCTCCATGTATCTCTGCCAACAGCTTTTGTCCGTCTTCCCGGTGAATACACTTCAATTTCACACCGATGAGTCTTCTTCTGTACAGTGTGTTGTCGACAAACTGGTACATACTTGACTGCCGGGCTACTCTTTCTGCTTCTTCTTGCTCTTCGGGAAGTTCCCCTGTCTGAAGGAAACGGACAATCTGCAGTGCCCATGCTGGAGCTTGTGCCTCGACAACAAGGACTAAAGGCACATCTGCTGCTGCGGGAACATCCGCTTCTACGGCGAGAACCTGCGGCTCAGCCAGAGCTTGACGTTCCCCGGCAAGCTTGCCGGAGCAAAACTTGTCGGGAGCGTCTGCTTCAACGGAACAAACCCTAGGGCGTGCCGGAGCAGACTGCTCCTCAGCGCTCTTGGTGTTGATCTTGGGGACCTTCTTGGCGGCGGCTTCGGGAAGCTCTACCGGAAAATAGTCACCAGAAATCAACTTCCTCTTCCTGCTCTATCCAGTTGATGGCGTTACAGACGGTTGAGTCAGCTTGAGCACAAAGATCCCTGGTTCCACAGGTAACTTAAGTGCGGTGCACTTTGACAGGCCATCGGCAATGTTGTTCTGAGCTCATGGAACATGCTCCATCTGTAGGCCATCAAAGTGCTCTTCTAGCTTTCTCACTTCATCGACGTAGGCTTCCATCGACGGACTCTGATAAATCTTGTTCACTTAGCGGACGACAAGCTGTGAGTCACCCCTGACAATGAGCTTCTTGATCCCAAGGTCTGCCGCGATCCTGAGACCGGCAAGCAAACCCTCATACTCTGCGGTATTGTTTGTTGCTTGCTCCTTGGGAAAGTGCATCTGGACTACGTACTTGAGGTGCTCTCCGGTGGGTGCGACAAGCAGCACGCCAGCATCGGCGCCTTGCAGCGAGAAGGCACCATCAAAGTACATCAGCCACTCTTTGCTTGCTTCCTTGACGGGGATGCTCATTTCTAGAATTTCTTCATCTGGTGTTGGCGTCCACTCTGCTATGAATTCTGCCAATGCTCTGCTTTGGATAGTTGAAGTGCTCTCAAACTTGAGGCCAAAGCTTGACAGTTCCAGTGCCCACTCAACAATCCTGCCTGTTGCTTCTGGATTCTGCAGTATCCTCTTCAGCGGAAAACGAGTGACAACTGTGATCTCATGTGCTTGAAAGTAATGGCACAGCTTTCTCGAGGCCATGAGGAGGCCGAAAAGCAATTTCTGCACACCAGAGTACCTTGACCTAGCCCCCTGCAGAAGGGAACTGACAAAGTAAACTGGGCGCTGCACCATTCTCTTCTGTATCTCCTGCGCAGATCCATCTTTATCGGGACCAGAGCTTGTCGGGGAAGCCCCCTGCTTGTCGCTGGACACGCCTGCCGTGGTTGCTGGATCATCATCTGCCTCCCTATCCACTACTAACGCAGCACTAACCACTTGATTGGTTGCCTCTAGATACAGCAGCAACTTCTCTTGTGGCTTAGGTGCGACAAGTATTGGAGTGGAGGACAGGTACCTCTTCAAGTCTTGCAGCGCGGCCTCCGCTTCCGGAGTCCATTTCATTGGACCTGCCTTTTTTAATATTTTGAAAAACGGCAGGGCGCGCTCAGCAGACTTAGAGATAAACCTGCTGAGAGCAGCCACGCAACCGACAAGTCTTCGTACATCCTTGACGCGCTTTGGTGCTTCAATCTACTCAATGGCCTTGATCTTGTCGGGATTGGCTTCAATTCCCCTCTGAGACACGAAGAACTCGAGAAGCTTGCCGGAAGGGACTCCAAACACACACTTCTCGGGGTTGAGCTTGAGGCTGATCTTGCGCAGATTTGCAAAGGTCTCGTCTAAATCTTGAATCAGAGTTGCCTTGTCCTTGCTCTTGACCACTATGTCATCCATGTATGCTTCCACATTTCTGTGTATTTGTGGCTCAAGAGCGACATGGACTACCCTTGCAAATGTTGAACCAGCATTCTTTAAACCGAAAGGCATCCGTATGAAGCAGTACGTGCCACATGGAGTGATGAACGCGGTCTTCTCCTCATCCTCTTCTGCCATGAAGATCTGATGGTATCCTGAGTATGCGTCAAGAAATGAAAGCATGTCACATCCGGTCGTGGAGTCAACAATCTGGTCAATGCGCGGCAAGGGAAATGGGTCTTTGGGCCAAGCTTTATTGTCATCGGTAAAGTCGATACAAAGCCTCCATTTCCCGTTTGCCTTGCGCACGACTACAAGATTGGCCAACCACGTAGGATGGAGCACTCCTCTGACAAGGCCTGCTGCTTCCAACTTCTTGATCTCTTCTGCGATGAATTCTTGGCGCTCCACTGCTTGTTTCCTGACCTTCTGCTTGACGGGCCGCGCATGAGGACAGACGGCAAGATGGTGCTCAATTACTTTCCTGGGAACACCGGGGATGTCAGATGGTTGCCACACAAACACGTCGACGTTCGCCCGCAGGAAAGCAACGAGCGCGCTTTCCTATTTAGGGTCGAGAGTGGCACTGATGGTGAAGGTACCACCAGTGACGTCCTCCTTGGCGGACACCTTCTTGGTCTCTGGCGGAGCTGCCATTGTCTTCTTATACTTGTCGGTGGAGCTCGATGGTGCGTCCTCGACGGTAGCGCAGCACTCCGAAGAGGTGCGCTTGCCGGAGTGGGCATCAGAAATCTTGCCGGACTTGGTCTTCATCTTCCCCCCGAGAGCTTCAACGGTAGGTGACTTGCTATCTGTTGCGGCTGCTGCTTCCCAGTAGATCTTGTCGGCGCAGATAAGAGCATCCTTCTTGTCGCCAGGGACAGAGATGACACTTATCGGTCCTGGCATCTTCAGCATGTTGTATGCGTAGTGAGAGGCTGCCATGAACTTGTCGAGTGCTGGACGGCCGAGTATCCCATTGTAAGGCAATGGAAAATCGGCAACGTCAAAGGTGACCCTCTCAGTCCAGAAGTTCAACTCGCCGCCAAATGTCACTGGCAACGTGATCTTCCCCTTCGGCTTGCTCCTTCCCGGGTTGATTCCTTGGAATGTGCCGGTTTCTTCGAGCTCGCTGTCAGGGATCTGGAGTTTCTGGAGTACAGCGGAGGAGATCAGGTTCAAGCCGGCCCCGCCGTCAACTAGCATCTTAGTGACCTTGAGGTTGCGGATAGTTGGTGAAACCAACATCGGCAAGCACCCGACCGCAGTTGTGCGATCAGGGTGGTCCTCAATATCAAAGATGATAGGCATGCTGGACCATTTCAGAAGCTTGCGTGACTCGACAGGTGGTTCTGCTGCATTGACTTCCCGCACCCACTGCGGTGTGAAGTATGTAGAGAAGCACCGCCATCAACGCACAAGACCTTTGTGGCTTTCTGGAACTCCTGCTCACTGGTCTCGACATCATCCATGTCTTCGTCGTCGTCGTCATCTTCATCCTTAACGCAGCCGCGGGGAGGTCTGTCTCCTTGTCGCTGCTTGGCCTTGCCGCGGCGTCCTCCCCGGCCGAGGCGCTTCTGGCCGGATCCTCCAGCACCTCCTTGGGCCTTCTCCTTGTCGCGTCACTCGTATTCAGCCTTTTGATGCTCGACAAGCTGCTCGAACTTCTTGCAGCTCTGGAGGTCATGGCCCTTGGTGCGGTGGATCTTGTAGTACTGCTTGTCGGTGCCGTCCTGCTTGACGGCGACCGCCACAGCCTGGCAGTTGGTGCACGCGGCAGTCTCCTTGCCGGAGCTACCAACTTTGGCTTTCTTGGCGCCACCTTTGTTGCCGGACTGCTCAACGCCTAGCACATATTTGCCTTTCTTCTTCCTGTTGTTCCGCCGCCGGTTTTTCTTTGCCGGGGCAGCATCCTCGTTGTCAGATCCTCCTGCTCCTGTATTCTCTCCGGGGAGTTTCATCCCTTCCTATGCACGTGCACACTTGTCGACCAGGGCATATAGCTCACTGACGTCTCTGATCTTGCACATCGCCTTCTCCTCCCGCATCCTGCGGTTATGCACGTTCTGATGGAACGCGCTGATGACCGCGACAGGGTGGACGTCTGGGATGTTGTGCTATACACGGTTGAATCTCTGAATGTACTTGCGCAGGGGCTCTCCTTCCTTCTGGGCGAGCAGATGAAGGTCACTTTCTTGGCCATGAGGTTTGTGGCCGCCTGTAAAGGCGCCAACAAACTGATGGCATAGGTCTGCCTAGGAGGATATGGAGTTGTCCGGCAAGTGCATGAGCCAGGACCTGACGTTGGGCTTGAGCACCAGCGGGAAGTAGTTGGCAAGGATCTTGTCGTCCCGCCCCCCGACAGCTTGCACCGCGATGGTGTAGATGCTGAGGAACTCCGACAGACGCGACTCCCCGTCGTACTTCTCTGGTACGTCTGGCTTGAAATTCTTCGTGCCGGGCCACTGGACTTGTCGCAGCTCACGAGTAAACTCAGGGCAACCTACCGCATACGGCAAGTCGCCTGGTTTCCCGGGCGCATGCATGTCGATAGTGGGCCCAGCACGCTGGTCGGATTGACATCGCGCTTCTCTTCGGCGCTCAATGCGAGTGCGAGCGTCTTCTTGCTGTCGTTCGTGAAGAACCTGGCGCTGATCGCGACGAGCTCGCGGATCTGATGACGCGGTGGAGTCGCTGTCAAGGTGGATCCGGCGAGTCGGCGATCTTGGCCTTCGGGGCGGAGAGTGCACGGTGGTTGCACCCCCACCGGTCTTGTCGCCACCGGCTTGCGCCTGGCTGACTTGCCGTGGCTGCGATGTACTTGGCTGCCGCGGAGTGTCGCCGTTGGCGAAGCCGATGAGACTCTGAATGGTGGCCCTCCAATCGTCGATCTTGTCTGCCGTTGGAGGGTAGTCTAGGAGCAGTTGAGCTCGCGCCAAAGCTTCCGCTGGAGTGGCAGGTAGCGGTGGCGAACGGTGTGAGGCGCGGGATATGCTCGGACTTCTAACTATGTTAGAAGGAGCAGTATCCCGTCCAAGCGACCGTGCCTCGCTCGTGCCAGCATGTTGGCGTGCATGCTGGTCTTGAGCATTCCGAGACCCACCAGCTCGATCTTGGTCCAACAAACGTATGGTACCGTGAGTACCATGATGCTGCCGGTCCCGCGCCTCCTGAGATGGGCGCGGTGCATGCACGGACGCCGAGGTCTTGGAGTGCGCCCGGTCGTTGTGGGAGCCGACCACGCCGCCGATGGGCGGCGCAGCCTTGTCCTTGGACCTGGCAGCACCGTAAGCTCCCTCGTCGACGCCCGTTCTTCCGCCCGCGTCTATCCCACCAGCCGTTTGCTCCGGCGGTGGTGGGTTCGGCGCGGACGGAGCAGCTGCCGCCGAAGCCTTCTTCTTCGGCGGCATGTCGATGAAGATGATGAAGATCTAGCTCGTGTGGACGCCGGATCAGGTCCACACAACCTCGACGCCTCTCACTTGGCGCACCAAAGATGTCGGGGAAACTGATCCACGAGCACCTATGGGGACCGGCGGACCGAGCCCCTTTCGGTTCGGCGGGGGCAGAGATCGCACGAAGAGCTGATCGAGGCGAAGCACACGAGCAGTTTACCCAGGTTCGGGCCGGACGGATGCGTAAAACCCTACTCCTACTTTGTGGTTTGTATTGAGTTCTTGCTCGGGAGCGCTGAGTGCTACAGTATACACACCAGCAGCTAACGAGACCTAGCGTGAGAGTGTTCTCTGCTTCCAACCCCCCTCTACGTTGCGCATGGGCCTCCTTTTATATGCTCAAGGGGTCACCGACAGGTGGCAACGTAGACAAGGGTAAAAATGGAAAGGTGTTGTAGTTGGTACAACTACCTGTACAGAGTACCATACCTAACCCTGACGGCAGGGGACAAGAGCATTAAATGCCCGTTTGTGTCACCCAAATAGTGCAAAAGGGACCGTCAGGGACGCCACCGTTCGCCACGATGGCAATCTTGTCAACGCCGCTTGCCACCGCGCACCGCTGGCTGCACAACCTCCCGCCACGTACGCCTGGAAGGGCCCCAGAGCGACACGTTGGTGGATGTGCTGGAGCGTGGGTACAGAGTGGTAGCTTGCCGCGGCAAGCGCCTTGCCGCGGTCGTTGTCTTATCGCTTCCGGGAGCTTGCCGCTCACCGGGCCTTGCCAGGACGCGTGGCGCGTCGCGGCAAGTTCCTTGAGATGCCTTGGTTGGCCTTCCCGGCAAGCTCCTCTCGCCGGTGTCTTGTGCCTTGAGTGGCTCCTTGTCTTCTTGGCTTGAATACTTTGTTCTTGAATGGCTCCAAAGGAACCACGGAGGACCTTGGCGGTCACCCGGCAAGCCTTGCCGCGGGGTGCTGCGACTGCCCGTGCACAAGTTCAGGATACTAGGGTACCCCTACTCTAGTACACCGGCACTGCTCAAACCATATGGTTACGTGTTTATCCTCACGAAATCCTTCTGCCTTTCCTTGGTTCATCCTTTCCTTTATTTCTGCAATACCTTTGTCTAACTTCTGGGCTTCTCGGATCTTTCCCAACAAGGTGGATTGAATTTCCATTGCGGTAACAAAACCTCGTGGTACTATCTCCAATCGGAGATCTCTGAGATCATCAATTAACTCTTGAGGTAATCCTCCTGTTGTGAGGGTATTGACATAACTCTTGCGGCTCAATGCATCTGCCACAACATTTTCCTTTCCTGGGTGATAGTGCAATTTCATGTCATAATCTTTTATGAGCTCCAACCATCTTCTCTGCCTGAGGTTCAACTCCTTCTGCGTGAAGATGTATTTTAAACTCTTGTGATCCATGTAAACATCACAATGATTTCCAATAAGAAAATGCCTCCAGGTCTTGAGCGCATGCACTACGGCTGCTAACTCCAAATCATGCATGGCATAATTCCGCTCATGGGGTCGAAGCTGATGTGAGGCATATGAAACAACTCTTCCTTCTTCCATAAGAACACCTCCAAGTCCCTGACGAGAAGCGTCGCAATATACCTGAAAATCCTTTCATATATTCGGAAGAATTAGCACTGGGGCTGTGACCAAACGTTTCTTCAACTCCTGAAGACTGGCCTCACATTCCTCGGTCCAATTAAACTTGGTGTCTTTCTTTAATAACTCTGTCATGGGTTTTGCGATCTTGGAGAAATTCTCAATAAATCTTCGGTAATATCCTGCAAGTCCAAGGAAACTGCGAATCTCTCTGACTGAGGTGGGTGCCTTCCATTCGGTGATGGCTTCAACTTTCGAAGGATCCACTGCTATTCCTTCCCCTGATATAACATGTCCGTGAAATACAACTTCCTTCAACCAGAATTCACAGTTGCTGAACTTTGCATACAACTGATGTTCCCTGAGCTTCTCAAGAACCAAGCGCAAATGTTCCTTGTGTTCTTCTTCATTCTTCGAGTAAATCAATATGTCATCAATGAATACCACAACAAACTTATCCAAGAACTCCATGAATACCTTATTCATCATACTCATAAAATAGGCAGGGGCATTAGTCAAACCAAAAGACATGACTGTATAATCATAAAGCCCATATCTCGTGGTAAAGGCTGTCTTGGGTATATCTTGTTCTCGAATCTTCAGCTGGTGATATCCAGATCGAAGATCGATCTTTGAGAAAACTTTTGCTCTTTGTAGCTGGTCAAACAAATCATTGATCATCGGAAGAGGGTACTTGTTCTTGATTGTCACCTCATTCAACGCACGGTAATCCACAACCATTCTCAAGGATCCATCCTTCTTCTCAACTAGAAGCACTGGGGCTCCCCAAGGTGATGAACTCGGTCGAATATAACCTTTCTCCAATAATTCCTTAATCTGCTTCTTAATTTCCTCCAGATCATTTGCGGGCATCCGGTATGGTCTCTTGGATATTTGTCCGGTGCCTGGCAACAACTCAATCAAAACTCTATGTCTCGATCCGGTGGAATGCCTGGTAGTTCCCGTGGAAAAACATCGGGATAATCCTTCAGAACTGGTACTTCTTCCTGAACAACTCTCGAAAGAGAATTCACTTGAGTCCTCCTTGGTGTATGCCTCGACACATATTTGATCCGTTTCCCCTCTGGGGTAGTACGGTGGGTTGTTGTTGTTGTTGTTGTTGTTCTGGTTCTGATTTTGGATGAGTAGTTGCACGAGGGCATTCTGGTTCTGGAACAATTGGGTAAGTTCCGGTGGGAGTTCCGGGTAACGCCTCGGAGGCATCAGTTCGGTTTAGAGTGGATGAGAAATTAGAATAGAATAAGAGCCTAATGGGAGAAATCATTACCCATATGCTTATGATAGCAATAAAACTTCAAATCAAGCAATTCAAACAAATCACACCACACAAGCAAAACCTACAGGTAAGGTCATATCCACAAGAGATATGATCTCTTCATACTACCGCAATCTATCGTTGGACTCCATTTGTTTGTGGTGGTCTGAACTAAATCTTCTCAATTCAAAGTCAACTCCAGCTTCTTCTTCTTCTTCGTCAATGATGTCTTCATAGGTCTTGGTCTCATCGGCTAAGCAACTTGGTGATGGGGTTCAACAACTATTGAATTGAACTATAGAAGAGATAGAAATGAATGGAGAAGAGTATAGACCAACGGGTATATAAGGAAGTGGTAAAATAGAGTTTTCTTCCAATGGTTTTCCATTTCCTAGTGGCCGCGTCCTACAGTCAGCGTGTGCTCTGATACCATCTTGTAGCGACCCGACCCAAATGGATCGAAGTCTCTGTGCTTAAGTGTCATCCCTAGATCGGTATGCTGACACACACAGTACTCGATGAATTATAACAGAATTACATAACACACTTTATTACATCGAGGTCATCAAAAGAGTATTTATTACAATAATATGGCCAAAGGCCATCTGGATAAAATAACTGCGGAAGCATCAAAAGTAAAATGAGTCCATCAACTCCACGACAAACTGCGTCCAGAACAACGACCTATTGCACCTTTACTCCTCGTCGGAAAACTCTGCAACATGAGACGTTGCAGCCGTGTAGGTCAGCACATGGAATATACTGGCAATTTCACACCATAGAATAATAATAATGAAGAAGACTGTCTCTATATGCAAATTTAGCTGGTGGAGGCTCTAAGTTTTATTTTTGCATAAAGCCAATTTTACCCTACAACAAAGGAATATTTTTTTTATTTACTACAAAATTAAAATGCAACTATTGAGAAGGTTCCCCCAACTCAAACCAAAATTCCCATGTTATTCGTAAACCAATAATTTCATTAAATAGAGTGATGAGATCAACCAATAATTCACTTCAAGATACTCAAGTTGTCCATAACCGGGGACACGACTAATCATGATTAGTTTGTACACTCTGCAGAGGTTTGCGCAGTTTTCCCCACAAGACTCGACCACCTCCATGATCGGAAGATCGAGACATAGTCTTTCTGAAGTATTTCCTCCAAACCCTGGGTAGACCGGTACACCTACTTTCCCCTGCATCAGCTAGTCTACCACGGAAAGAGGTCACACAACTTACTCAACTATGCCAGAGCCCATACTGGCTTGTGGCTACACACGAAAGTTTCTAGGCATGAAATATCTCATGATCCCGTTGAGCCTGGGTGGCGGACCTAGGGTAATCACATGTGTACTCCGGGATTCCCCTTGGGCAAGCACTGGTTTCTCCAGGTGCCCCAAACAATCCACCCAGATGTGTATTAAAGTTGCCACCTTATGTTGTCCCGATAAATTATTATCTCTCGCAACTTGCATGTATCACACATACCAATCCCCGTCTACGAGCATGGCTAAGCAATATATGACATAACGAATATACCCGGGGTGATAAAAGGTCATAGGTTCCTACCACATAAACTGCATAGCATAACCACATGTTCCCAATCCTACTCATGCAATCTTTGAGGGTGAAACTAGTGCATAGTAAAAACTAGGTATTGAAAATTATGATCAAAGTGTAAACTTGCCTTGCTAACGTTCGTTGAACTCTAAAGATTCGTAGTAGCAAGCTTCGCACTCCGGATGATCTAGCGTAAGCAAGCAATAACATACATAAGCATACAAGCAAAGAATAAAAAAGACAACAAATAAAAGACTTCAAAAAACTCCTAAAACACCCGAATAAAGTATCTGTACAGAACGTAATTTTTACAGCAACAAAAATAAATGGTTTTAGTTTTAACAGAAGGTACATGTCACAAGCTTCGATTTGCAAAAAGAATCACCCAAAACGGAGTTACGAAACTCAAGTTATGGCCTAACGACGTTTGAATTCAGATCTGTTTGAATTCAAAATTTAAAAATTTCAAAAATATTTTTCGTTTGGTTCTCTGGATAGAGGATATTTGTACGAAACCGTAAAGAATCAACTAAATCGGATCTGTAGACTAAAAGATATAATAGAAATAAGATTTGGTATAGAATCAGAATTGGAAAATATACTGGAAAAAGAAACAAAATTCGGCCAGAGACAAGTGGCGCTCTCTGGTTGGCTGGGTGGGTGCTCACCGGGCTTGTCTCCAGAGACGAGGAAGAAGGCGGCTCCGGTGTGCTTCGGCGAAGGATGCATGCGGGACGGTGTAGAGGATGATGAGGTGAACCACTTGATCAAGGTGTGGTTGTAGATAGCTTCATGTACACACGGTGAGAGCTCGCCGGAATTCACAAACTCAGTCGAGCAATTGGCGAGGTTAGGGAGGGGGAAAAGCTCCAGAAGGAGAGGGCTTCGGCCGGGGGGTGAGAGGGGCTCGTGGGGTGCCTTTTATAGGGCTTGGGGAGGTCCAGAGTTGGGTGGGGCAAGAGGTTTTAATGACTGCAGTTTCAAGATCTCATGGTGGCCATTAGAGAAGGAATTAAGGAGCACTAGTGAAGGGGAAGGGGTAGAGGAATGCGAGGGGGTTCCGTTCAGAGCAGTTTCTGGGCGAGGGAGAGGAGGGAAGGGGTGGGGGCGCTAGGGTGGGGTGCTGCCATGCGTGCGTGCGTACAAGTTTATTGTAACATCTCAAATTTTCAATTTGGAATGTTATACATAGATCATACTGCATTGCATGCTCTTTGCATATTTGTTACGGCGTTCCTCGAAATTCTAAGCAACTCAAGGACCTATGGAGAGAGTTGGGAATTTTACCATTTTCGTATTTGAGCTTACTCGAATACCGGTACGAGGACAGTGTGATTTTAATTATTTTTCTCTCCTAAAAATATTTCTAAATGCAAAATATGAGCGGAGATAATATGACTTCTCCAAAATAACAGAAATATTGGAGGAAAAATGTTAAAATCACTTTTGGTATTTTTTTCTGGATTTATTTGCGATTTTATTTGCATAGGAAAAATGCGCGCTTTTCAAAATTGCATTTAGGTCCGGGAAAAATGTTCACTTTGTCCTAAATATTATTAGAGGATGGTGAAAATTCATTTCGGGAGTTTTGGAGTCCGTTTAGTATTTCTTTCGTTAGTTTTTCTGCGCCAGGACTCTTTTAGAAAAAAAAAAGTGCAAACCGACTTGGAGCCGTAGAGGCCCGGGACTCTGGGCTTTATAAGCCGCCGCCCGGGGCCCAAGCCAGCCCAAGCCGCACCGCGCCGCTGCCCTAGCCTCGCGCCGCCGCCGCCCTAGCCTCGTGCCGCTGCCGCCCTAGCCTCGCGCCGCCGTCGCCGCTCGCCCGCTCCGCCGCCGCCGCCCGCCGCCGCCTGACCCGCGCCGCCGCCGCTCGCCCGCGCCGCCACCGCTCGCCTGCGCCGCTGCACGCCCGCGCCACCGCCGCCTGCCGCCTGCAGCGTGCCGCCGCTCGCCGGACCGCCGCCGCCGGACCGCCGTCTCGCCGGAGTTCGTCGTTGAGGTAGTCATCGGTTTTTTTAAAGAACCGATCGGTTTTCGTAAACCGTAGATGTGTTTTTTTATTAGGTTAGATCGGTTCGGTTTTTCGTCATTTAGCTAATTAGCGGACGTTCGTCCGTACGTTCGTTTTAACGAACGCTTTTCGTCCGTTAGCCGCAAACAGCGAACGTTCGTTCGTTAGCCTGTTCGTCAGTTTTCTTTTTCGGGGTATTTATCCGCGATTATTCCGATCGCGATTTCTGCCCTCATCTTGTTTTTTGTTTTTCTTTTCACTCAAGAGTCGGAATCAGGTGATTCAAAATCCCAGCTCTTCGTCTCGATGCCCTCTTTACATTTAACCAACTTGAACAAAGTTTTGGCTACTGTAAAAGTCGACTTTAGGCCAATTAGAAACCGGAGCTCGTTTCTTTCGCAGTTTGAGTTTCGTTGCTTCTTTCGAGTTGATTATTTTGCAAACCGGAGTTCTTAAGTTGAACTTTCTGGTAAGATCTGATCATTTGGAGTTTTGTTTGTGCATCATTGCTTGTTTGCTTATGTATGCTATTGTTTGCTTGCGATAGAATACCCGGACTGTGAAGCGTGCTACTACGAGTCTCTAGGTTTTGCGAATCGTCAGCAAGGCAAGTAACACTTTGATCATACTCTTGTTTACCCAGTTTTTATGCATTAGAATAAACCATCACATATTTGCATGAGTAGGATCTCTTAACTTGTGGGACTGGGAAGTAGATTGAGGTAGAACCTATTACCTGCATTATTTTCAAACCCTTGGGAGTTACTTCTACATTTGCTTAGGTTGCTATGCTATGCTCGTAGACGTGGTTTGGGTTTGAGTGAAAGCCATGACAGATGTGAGTTGTTAATTAAGGATTCAACTTAAGGTGGCTACTTGAATACACATCTAGGTGGATTGGTTGCAGGGCACCTGGGGAAGCCAGTGTTGTCCTAGGAAATCTCGGGGTTCCGTGTGATTTTTCCTATGGAATGCCACTCAGGCTCAAAGGGATCATAAAACTATTCATGCTAGAAACTTCCGTGTGCGGCCACATGCCAATATGGGCTCTGGCATAGTTGAGTAAGTTGTGGGAAACCTTTCCGTGATGGGCTAGCAGATGTAGAGGGATTGTAGGTGTACCGGCCTATCTATCCGGTTAAGGGGACCTCTTCGGAAAGACTGTGTCTCGGTCATCCGTTTCTCAAACACCATGCAGTGCCAGAAACCAAACGGAGGCGATCGAGTCTTATGGGAAAAGTGAACAAACCTCTGCAGAGTGTACAAACTGATCATGATTAGCTGTGTCCCCGGTTATGGACATCTTGAGTATCTGGTACTTGAATTATTGGTTGATCTCATCACTCTATAATTTAATTTGTTGGGTTAATGATGAACTTTTAATTTGGGATTGAGTTGGGGGTACCTTCTCAATAATTTTCAACCAACATGATAGTTAAAAATAAAATTTATTCCTTTGTTGTAGGAAAAAATTGGCTTTACGCAAAAAACTTCAACCTTAGAGCCTCCACCAGCCAAATATGCATATAGTATAGCCTTTATTCTATTACTTGCATTCTCTGTGTTATCTTGCCAGCATATTCCATGTGCTGACCCGTTTTCGGGCTGCAACATATCACGTTGCAGACTTTTCAGACGAGGAATAAGACATGCTAGGTCGTTTGTCATGCACTCAGCTATGCTGTTGGAGTTGATGGACTCACTTATCTTCCAAGCCTTCCGCTGTTATTTTGTTAGATGCCCTTAAGCCATGGATTTTGTAATAAGTTCTCATTGGAGACATTCGATGTAATAAGTGTGTGATTGCCACTCTGTTATAAATCCTTCAAGTACTGTGTGTGTCAGCATTACCGATCCAGGGACGACACAGAACACAGAGACTTCGGTCCATTCGGATCGTGGTCGCTACAAAGATGGTATCAGAGCACACGCTGAATGTAGGACACGACCACTAAGACAGACCCTAGATCACTCTTCTCTACTCATTTCTGACTTCTCTCCATTTTCTACTTCTTTAGGATGGTGGACCCAAGGAACAAGTTCACTCAGCCGGATGAAGACACACCCTTTGGACGACACTTGAAGGAAGTCACTAGGTACCTGAACATAGGAATACCAAGCTTTACCGGGACCTACACCGCCACTTTACTGGAAGAGGAGCGATGGAGCATTCAGGTTCAAATTCCCGGAAGAACCTTGACACCATCCACTGAGCCAATAGAGTTTTCTTTTGATGCCCCAACTTGGAGCCTAGGCAAGAGCATGGCCGCCCACATCACGATGGGAAGGATCGGAGAAGTCTACAAGCAGGAGCTGAAGGACACCATCTACCAGATTTGTGGACGCCAAGATGAGAATTGGGATATGATCAGCACCCGGAAGGATAGGTCCATTTCAGCATTCATCCAGGAGTTGAACCAGCAAATTCGACGACAGGAGCACCAGATGTGCACTGGGATGATAGAATTGAAGAAGGCACTAAACCGGAATTTGGAGCTAGAAGAAGAACTTAAGTCTACTCGTGACGGATACGAGGAGGAGATGTTGATACTAGTGGAGAAGAATGATGATTTGACAAGGAAGCTAGGAGTAATCATGGGAGATCCAGCACCAGGAGGTGAAGAAGAAGAAGAAGAGCCTAAGGAAATTCCTCCCGAAGATTACATTATCATCGACGACACGGATTCAGAACCCGATGATAGTAAAGACGAAGACTATGAAGATGAAGCTGGAGCAGACATCATCGAATCGTCCGCCGATCAATATTTTTAGATGACCACCCTTTGACTAGTAGTTTACCCCATATATTAGTATTTAGAGCACTTTTGTAACGGTAGTTAGATTTGTAAGATCTTGCTTGAAATTGATTGGTGTGATATGATGTGTTTGTCTCATGTGCATATGGGTAGTGATTTTCCCTTAGACATCAATTATGTTCTAATCTCTTCCCTCTACACCCATCAGATGGCTCCAAGACGTGAGCCCGGATTTGAGTTTCCCCCTGAGCTCACTCAGTTGATCCAGCAGCAGAACACCTTGATGCAACTTCTTGTCCAGAACACTCAGAACAACCAGAACAACAACAACAACCCTCCACCACCACCACCAGTGGACAACCTGACATGTTTCTTAAGGTTGCAACCACCCGTGTTTGCTAGCAGCATCGATCCAATAGTGGCTGATGACTGGCTACGCAAGATTGGAAGGGATTTGACCACCGCCAATTGCTCTGATGCTGAGAAGGAGTGATTTGCCGCACACCAGTTGTCTGGACCAGCGCAGCATGGTGGGAGAATTACACATCCACTTTCCCCATAGCCAATGTCACTTGGGAGCAGTTTCAGCAAGCTTTCTGTACTGCCCATGTCTCAACTGGAGCTATGAGCATGAAGAAGCGGGAGTTTCGCAACTTGCGCCAAGGAAACCGTACTGTGGCACAGTACGTGGATGAGTTTAGTACCCTATCTCGTTATGCCCGAGATGATGTGGCCACAGATGCCGCTAAGCAGGAGAGATTTATGGAAGGGCTGAATGATGAGATGAGCGTACAGTTGATGGTGGCAACTTTCAACAACTACCAGGAGTTGGTAGATAAAGCTCTTATGATTGAAGGGAAGCAACAGCAGATTGAAAGCCGCAAGAGGAAGTATGGACAAGGAAGGAATAATTCTGGAGCCCAGCAGAAGCCCCGATTCACTCCGAATTCGGGAGGGCATACCCACAACCATGGAATTCCCCATAACCACAATGGCCCTTAGAATGGAAATGGGAATGGAGCTAGTAATAACCAGAGCCGCCCTACCCCGTCCACACCCACCAAGAAGGATTTCAGCCATGTCACTTGTTTCAAGTGCGGGAAGAATGGACATTATGCCAATGACTGCCCTGAAGCTAAGAATGGGAACGGCAATGGAAGCGCCGGGAAGAAGCCCAACCTGTTCAACAAAGGACAAGTGAACCACGTGACCATGGAGGAGGTAGAAGAGCAACCACATGCTGTTGTCGGTAAGTTTTTGGTTAAGACATTTACCGCAATAGTTCTTTTCAATACTGGTGCATCGCATTCATACATTTCAAGGGGATTCGTAAATAGACATAGGATGTCCACCCGAGTTCTTAAGACCCCCATGTTAGTAAGTTCACCCGGAGCAGAGTATATGGCACACCAAGGATGCTTTCAGACGCCATTGACCATAGGACGCCACACTTTCCCCTCCGACCTAATAGTTCTGGAGTCACAAGGATTGGATGTGATATTAGGTATGGATTGGCTATCAAAGTATGGAGGTAATATCGATTGTGCCAGTAAGTCTATTTTGATCACCACCCCGGAGGAAAAAAGGATTAAGTATGTATCTAGGCATTCGCCTATAAGGACCCAAGTACATTCTCTCACGGGAGTTGTTTAGGAGGAAGTGCCAGTAGTAAAGGATTATCCGGATGTGTTCCCAGAGGAGTTACCTGGCATGCCATCGGATGGAGATATTGAGTTTCTGATAGAGTTGTTGCCTGGCACCGGACCAATATCTAAGAGACCCTATCAGATGCCAGCGAATGATCTGGAGGAGATCAAGAAACAAATTAAGGAGTTATTGGAGAAAGGTTTTATTCGCCGAAGTACATCACCTTGGGGAGCCCCAGTGCTTGTGGTTGAGAAGAAGGATGGATCTTTAAGAATGGTCGTTGATTATCGTGCGCTGAATGAAGTGACTATTAAGAATAAGTAGCCGCTGCCGATGATCAATGATTTGTTCGACCAACTCCAGGGAGCGAAAGTATTCTCCAAGATATATCTATGATCTGGATACCACCAATTGAAGATCCGAGAGAAGGATATACCTAAGAAAGCCTTCACCACACGGTACAGGCTGTATGAGTATACGGTTATGTCATTTGGATTGACTAACGCACCTGCCTATTTCATGAGTACGATGAACAAGATGTTCATGGAGTTCTTGGATAAGTTCGTCGTGGTATTCATAGATGATATTCTGATATACTCAAAGGATGAAGAAGAACATGCAGAGCATTTGCGTTTGGTATTGGAGAAGATCAGAGAACATCAGTTGTATGACAAGTTTAGCAAATGCGAGTTTCGGTTGAAGGAAGTTGGATTCCTAGGGCATGTTATATCAGGAGAAGGTATAGCAGTAGACCTCGTCAAAGTGCAAGCAGTAACTGAGTGGTTGGCACCCACTTCAGTTGGAGAGATCCGCAGTTTTCTTGGACTCGCGGGATACTACCGGAGATTCATAGAAAATTTCTCCAAGATTGCAAAGCCAATGACGACATTGTTGAAGAAGGAGACAAAGTTTGATTGGACTGAAGAGTGTGAAGAAAGTTTCCAGGAGTTGAAGAAATGGTTGACGACAGCCCCAGTGCTGATATTGCCAGATATACGTAAGGATTTCCAAGTGTACTACGACGCTTCACGCTTAGGACTTGGAGGATTACTTATGCAGGATGGAAGAGTTGTTTCCTATGCATCCCGTCAACTGCGACCACACGAGTTGAATTACGCGACGCACGATCTGGAGTTAGCAGCAGTAGTGCACGCACTGAAAACCTGGAGACATTACCTTATTGGAAATCGTTTTGATGTGTACACGGATCACACGAATTTGAAGTACATTTTCACACAGAAGGAGCTGAACCTCAGACGGAGGAGATGGTTGGAGCTTATAAAGGATTATGATATGAAGCTGCACTATCATCCAGGAAATGGCCAACGTCGTGGCAGACGCTTTGAGCCGGAAGAGTTATGCCAATACCCTAGTAAAAGGGGGATTGCCACAGGAGTTAACAGAACATCTCAGGGAGCTTCGTTTGGAGATAGTTCCTAGAGGTTTCGTTGCAACGTTGGAGGTTCAGTCAACATTGCTGGGAAAGATACGCGAGCCCAGAAGGATGATAAGGAAATCACAGAGATACGGAAAAGGATGAGTGAAGGAAAGGCCAAGGGATTTCGTGAGGACGAACACGACACCTTGTGGTATGAGGATCGAATCTATGTGCCCAATGACCCGGAGATCAGGAAGTTGATACTGCAGGAAGCACATGATTCGCCATACTCGATACACCCCGGTAACACCAAGATGTATTTGGAATTGAAGGAACGTTTCTGATGGACGGGAATGAAGAAGGATATTGCCGAGTATGTAGCCGTATGTGATGTATGCCAGAGGGTAAAGGCAGAACATCAGAAGCCACCAGGATTGCTACAGCCTATGCCGATACCCGAATGGAAGTGGGAGAAGCTTGGCATGGATTTTATCACCGGATTGCCCAGGACCAAATCAGGGTATGATTCAATCTGGGTAGTAGTGGATCGATTGACGAAGGTAGCCCACTTTATCCCCGTGAAAACCACATACACCAGTGCGAAGTTGGCCAAGATATACATGACCAGGATAGTATGTCTGCACGGAGTTCCGAGGACCATTCTATCTGATAGAGGAACACAGTTCACCTCATAGCTTTGGCATCAGCTACACCAAACTTTGGGAACGAGGTTGGAATTCAGCACCGCTTTTGATCCGCAGACCGATGGACAAACCGAGAGAGTCAACCAGATCCTGGAGGATATGTTGAGAGCCTGTGCGTTAGATTATGGATCTAGTTTGGATGATAATTTGCCCTACGCGGAGTTCTCGTACAACAACAGTTACCAGGCCAGTTTGAAGATGGCACCGTTCGAGGCATTGTATGGAAGGAGATGCCGAAAACCGTTAATGTGGGATGAAGTTGGAGACCGAAAGTTGTTTGGACCAGACTTGATCAAGGAGTCTGAGGAGAAGGTGAAGTTGATTCGAGATAGATTGAAGGTGGCTCAGTCCAGGCAGAAGAGTTATCCTGACCCGAAGCGCAAGGAGATATCCTATGAGATCGAAGACAGAGCGTATCTGAGAGTATCGCCTCTGCGAGGACTTAAACGTTTCGGGGTTAAAGGAAAGCTAGCCCCGATATTTGTGGGACCTTACCATGTTTTGGAACGCATGGGAGAGGTTGCCTACAAATTGGAATTGCCCGAAGGATTGTCAGGAGTGCACGACGTGTTTCACGTTTCGCAACTTAAGAAATGCCATGCGGAGATGTCCGATATACCTCTTAGAGACACAGTACCCCTGGAAGCAATTCAGTTGGACAGTGATCGGACCTACGAGGAGAAGCCTATTAAGATTCTCGAATTTTCGAGCAGAGTCACCCGCAGTAAGGTTATCAAGTTTTGCAAAGTTAAGTGGAGTCACCACACCGAGGAAGAAGCCACCTGGGAACGAGAAGATGATCTACGCAAGGACCACCCACACCTGTTCTCTAGCCAAGTCGAATCTCGAGGGCGAGATTCATTCTAAGGGGGGTAGGTTTGTAACATCCCAAATTTTCAATTTGGAATGGTATACATAGATCATACTGCATTGCATTCTCTTTGCATTTTTGTTGTGGCGTTCCTCGAAATTCTAAGCAACCCAAGGACCTACGGAGAGAGTTGGGAATTTTACCGTTTTTGTATTTGAGTTTACTCAAATACCGGTACGCGGACAGTGTGATTTTAATTATTTTTATCTCCTAAAAATATTTCTAAATGCAAAATATGAGCGGAGATAATATGACTTCTCCAAAATAACAGAAATATTGGAGGAAAAATGTTAAAATCACTTTTGGTATTTTTTCTGGAAAAATGTTAAAATAACAGAAATATTCATTCGTTAGCCTGTTTGTCAGTTTTCTTTTTCGGGGTATTTATCCGCGATTATTCCGATCGCGATTTCTGCCCTGGTCTTGTTTTTCGTTTTTCTTTTCGCTCAAGAGTCGGAATCAGGTGACTCAAAATCCCAGATCTTCGTCTCGATGCCCTCTTTACGTTTAACCAACTTGAACAAAGTTTTGGCTACTGTAAAATTTGAATTTAGGCAAATTCGAAACCGGAGCTCGTTTCTTTCGCAGTTTGAGTTTTGTTGCTTCTTTCGAGTTGATTCTTTTGCAAACCGGAGTTCTTAATTTGAACTTTCTGGTTAGATCTGATCTTTTGGAGTTTTGTTTGTGCATCATTGCTTGTTTGCTTATGTATGCTATTGTTTGCTTGCGATAGAATACCCGGACTGTGAAGCGTGCTACTACGAGTCTCTAGGTTTTGCGAATCGTCAGCAAGGCAAGTAACACTTTGATCATACTCGTATTTACCCAGTTTTTATGCATTAGATCAAACCCTCACACATTGCATGAGTAGGATCTCTTAACTTGTGGGACTGGGAAGTAGATTCAGGTAGAACCTATTACCTGCATTATTTTCAAACCCTTGGGAGTTACTTCTACGTTTGCTTAGGTTGCTATGCTATGCTCGTAGACGTGGTTTGGGTTTGAGTGAAAGCCATGACAGATGTGAGTTGTTAATTAAGGATTCAACTTAAGGTGGCTACTTGAATACACATCTGGGTGGATTGGTTGCAGGGCACCTGGGGAAGCCAGTGTTGTCCTAGGAAATCTCGGGGTTCCGTGTGATTTTTCCTATGGAATGCCACCCAGGCTCAAAAGGATCATAAAACTATTCATGCTAGAAACTTCCGTGTGCAGCCACATGCCAATATGGGCTCTGGCATAGTTGAGTAAGTTGTGGGAAACCTTTCCGTGATGGGCTAGCAGATGTAGATGGATTGTTGGTGTACCGGCCTATCTATCCGGTTAAGGGGACCTCTTCGGAAAGACTGTGTCTCGGTCATCCGTTTCTCAAAAACCATGAAGTGCGAGAAACCAAACGGAGGCGATCGAGTCTTGTGGGAAAAGTGCACAAACCTCTACAGAGTGTACAAACTGATCATGATTAGCTGTGTCCCCGGTTATGGACTTCTTGAGTATCTGGTACTTGAATTATTGGTTGATCTCATCACTCTATAATTTAATTTGTTGGGTTAATGATGAAATTTTAATTTGGGATTGAGTTGGGGGTACCTTCTCAATAATTTTCAACCAACATGATAGTTAAAAATAAAATTTATTCCTTTGTTGTAGGGAAAAATTGGCTTTACGCAAAAAACTTTAACCTTAGAGCCTCCACCAGCCAAATATGCATATAGTATAGCCTTTATTCTGTTACTTGCATTCTCTGTGTTATCTTGCCAGCATATTCCATGTGTTGACCCGTTTTCGGGCTGTAACATATCACGTTGCAGACTTTTCAGACGAGGAATAAGACGTGCTAGGTCGTTTGTCATGCACTCAGCTATGTCGTTGGAGTTGATGGAATCACTTATCTACCAAGCCTTCCGCTGTTATTTTGTTAGATGGCCTTAAGCCATGGATTTTGTAATAAGTTCTCATTGGAGACATTCGATGTAATAAATGTGTGATTGCCACTCTGTTATAAATCCTTCTAGTACTGTGTGTGTCAGCATTACCGATCCAAGGATGACAGAGAACACAGAGACTTCGGTCCATTCGGATCGTGGTCGCTACATTTCTGTAATGATGAGAGGAAGAAGAAGAAAGCGCATGGGCATGGGCCTGCTGGGCCGCGTTTTTTTAATTAGACAGCGAGACAAAAATATATATAAAGATAGAAAATAATATATTTTTATATATAACATATATATATATCAAAAAATTCAGAAAAATAAATCCTACAAGATGAACTATTTTTCAGAGGCTAAATAAAAACTTTATAAAAAAACATTTTTCAAAAAATCCAAATGAAACTCAAATTTGAATTCAAAACTTTCGGCATTGTCTTCTTCTGACTTTTTGGAGTGTCATGTTCGCTCCTCTCATACTTTTGAACCAGTATTTGTCAGGGATTTTTGAAATAAATTTCAGATGCCAAGTTGAATCCAAAGTCAGATAAAACTCAAATGCCTCTGAAATTTCCAAATGACACTCAAATAAAAAAATGCATAGATGCTTAGCTAATAATTGTAAAACATTCCAAATTGAAAATTTGGGATGTTACACGCATTCAGCATGCACCATTCAAAGCCACGTCATCAGCTTTCAACCCTATCTGACATCATTTGCTATTTTTCATGCATTTAATGATTTTTTGAGCTAAATGACCCTGAGCATGAAAAGCACTACAAATGAACTCTGAAAAGGTTAAAAGTTTGCATGGTATCATCATTTCACCCACGTAGCATGTGCTTAAAAGTTGAGAGGGTTACGACAAAAAGTTGATGCACTTCGTGGACAAAATGGACAATCTCTTTCGAAGTATGAGGGTTTCAGACGAAAAGTCAAATGTTACAAAGGCTATTAATGTTTTATTAACTTGTTACAACTCCAGACTTTTTGCGCATTCAGTATACACCATTCAAAGCCACGTCATGAGCTTTCAAGCCTATCTGACATCATTTGTTTTTTTTCATGCATTTAATGATTTTTTGAGCTAATCGACCCTAAGCATGAAAAGCACTACAAATGAACTCTGAAAAGGATGAAAGTTGGCATGGCATCATCATTTCACCCACATGGCATGTGTTAAAAAGTTGAGAGGGTTACGACAAAAAGTTGATGCACTTCCTGTACAAAATGGACAATGTCTTTCGAAGTATCAGGATTTCGGACGAAAAGTCATCTGTTACAAAGGAAGTTAATATTTTAATAAGTTGTTACAACTCCAGACTTTTTGCGTGTTCAGTATGCACCATTCAAAGCCACGTTATCATATTCTACGCTATCTGACATCATTTGTTTTTTTTTTCATGCATTTCAGGATTTTTTGAGCTAAATGATCCTGAGCATGAAAAGCACTACAAATGAACTCTAAAAAGGTTGAAAGTTGGCATGGTATCATCATTTCACCCGCATGGCATGTTCAAAAAAGGTAAGAGAGTTACGGCAAAAAGTTGATGCACTTCGTCTAAAAAATGGACAATCTCTTTCGAAGTATCAGGGTTTCGGACGAAAAGTCATATGTTACAAAGGCAATTATTTTTTAATAACTTATTACAACTCCAGAGTTTTAGCGCGTTCAGTATGCACCATTCAAAGCAATGTCATCAGCTTTCAACCCTATCTGACATCATTTGCCATTTTTCATGCATTTAATATTTTTTTAGCTAAATGACCCTGAGCATGAAAAGCACTACAAATGAACTCTGAAAATGTTGAGAGTTGGCATGGTATCATCATTTCGCCCACATAGCATGTGCTAAAATGTTGAGAGGGTTACGACAAAAAGTTGATACTCTTCGTGTACAAAAAGGACAATCTCTTTTGAAGTATCAGGGTTTCGGACGAAAACTCATGTTTTACAAAGGCAATTATTTTTTAATAACTTATTACAATGCCAGACTTTTTGGGCGTTCAGCATGCACCATTCAATGCCACGTCATCCGCTTTCAACCCTATCAGACATCATTTGCTATTTTTCGTGCATTTAATGATTTTTTTCAGCTAAATGACCCAGAGCATGAAAACCACTACAAATGAACGCTGAAAACGTTAAAAGTTGGCACGGTATCATCATTTCACCCACATAGCATGTGCTTAAAACTTGAGAGGTTTACGACAAAAAGTTGATGCACTTCGTGTACAAAATGGACAATCTCTTTCGAAGTATCAGAGTTTCAGATGAAAAGTCATATGTTACAAAGGCTATTAATGTTTTAATAACTTGTTACAACTCCATAATTTTTGCGTGTTCAGTATGCACCATTCAAAGCCACGCCATCGGCTTTCAACCCTATCTGACAGCATTTGCTATTTTTCATGCATTTAATGATTTTTTGAGCTAATTGACCCTGAGCATAAAAAGCACTACAAATGAACTCTGGTAATGTTCAAAGTTTGCATGGCATCATCATTTCACCCACATAGCATGTGCTAAAAAGTTGAGAGGGTTACGGCAAAAACATGATGCACTTCGTGTAAAAAATGGACAATCTCTTTCGAAGTATTAGGGTTTCGGACGAAAACTCATCTGTTACAAAGGAAATTAATTTTATAATAACTTTTTACAATGCCAGACTTTTTGCGCATTCTGTATGCACCATTCAAAGTTGATGCACTTCGTGTACAAAATGGACAATCTCTTTCGAAGTATCAGGGTTTCGCATGAAAACACATCTGTTACAAAGGAAATTATTTTTGTAATAACTTATAACAATGCTAGAATTTTTGCGCGTTCAGTATGAACCGTTCAAAGCCACGTCATTAGCTTTAAACCCTATCTCACATCATTTGCTATTTATCATGCATTTAATGATTTTTTGAGCTAAATGACCTTGAGCATGAAAAGCACTACAAATTAACTCTGAAAAGGTTGAAAGTTGGCATGATATCATCATTTCACCCACATAGCATGTGCTAAAAAGTTGAGAGGGTTACGACAAAGAGTTGATCGACTTCATGTACAAAATGGACAATCTCTTTCGAAGTATCAGGCTTTCGGACGAAAAGTCATCTGTTACAAAGGCAATTATTTTTTAAATAACTTGTTACAACTCCATACTTTTTGCGTGTTCATTATGAACCATTCAAAGCCACATCATCTCATTCTACTCTATCTGACATCATTCGCTATTTTTAATGCATTTAATGATTTTTTTGAGCTAAATGACCCTGAGCATGAAAAGCACTACAAATGAACTCTCAAAAGGTTGAAAGTTGGCATGGTATCATCATTTCACCCGCATGGCATGTTCTAAAAAAGTAAGAGGGTTATGGCAAAAAGTTGGTGCACTTCGTGTACTAAATGGACAATCTCTTTCGAAGTATCAAGGTTTCGGACAAAAAGTCATATGTTACAAAGGCAATTAATTTTTAATAACTTATTACAACTCCAGACTTTTTGTGCGTCCAGTATGCACCATTCAAAGCTAGGTCATCAGGTTTCAACCCTATCTGACGTCATTTGCTATTTTTGATACATTTAATGATTTTTGAGCTAAATGACCCTAAGCATGAAAAGCACCACAAATGAACTTTGAAAAGGTTGAAAGTTGGCATGGTATCATCATTTCACCCACATAGCATGTGCTAAAATGTTGAGAGGGTTACGACAAATAGTTGATGCACTTCGTGTACAAAAAGGACAATCTCTTTTGAAGTATCAGGGTTTCGGACGAAAACTCATCTGTTACAAAGGCAATTAATTTTTTTAATAATTTATTACAATGCCAGACTTTTTGCGCGTTCAGTATGCACCACTCAAAGCCACGTCATCAGCTTTCAACCCTATCTGACATCATTTGCTATTTTTCATGCATTTAATGATTTTTTGAGCTAAATGACCCTGAGCATGAAAAGCACTACAAATGAACTCTGAAAAGGTTGAAAGTTGGCATGGTATCGTCATTTCACCCACATAGCATGTGCTTAAAAGTTGAGAGGGGTACGACAAAAAGTTGATGCACTTCGTGTACAAAATGGACAATCTCTTTCGAAGTACCAGGGTTTCGGACGAAAAGTCACATGTTACAAAGGCAATTAATTTTTTCATAACTTATTACAACTACAGAGTTTTTGCATGTTCAGTATGCACCATTCAAATCAATGTTTAGTATGCACCATTCAAATCCATGTCATTAGCTTTCAATCATATCTGACTGCATTTGCTATTTTTCATGCATTTAATGATTTTTTGAGCTAATTGACCCTGAGCACGAAAAGCACTACAAATGAACTCTGAAAAGGTTGAAAGTTGATATGGCATCATCATTTCACACACATAGCATGTGCTAAAAAGTTGAGAGATTTACGGCAAAAACATGATCCACTTTGTGTAAAAAATGTACAATCTCTTTCGAAGTATCAAGGTTTCGGACGAAAACTCATCTGTTACAAAGGAATTGTTAATAACTTATTAGAACTCCAAACTTTTTGCGCGTTCAGTATGCACCATTCAAAGCCACGTCATCAACTTTCAACACTATCTGACATCATTTGCTATTTTTCATGAATTTAATGTTTTTTTGAGCTAAATGACCCTGAGCATGAAAAGTACTACAAATGAACTCTGAAAAGGTTGAAAGTTGGCAAGGTATCATCATTTCACCCACATAGCATGTGCTAAAATGTTGAGAGGGTTACGGCAAAAAGTTGATGCACTTTGTGTACAAAATGGACAATCTCTTTCGAAGTATCAAGGTTTCGCACGAAAACTCATCAGTTACGGCGAGAATTTTTGCCCGTTGAGTATGCACCACTCAAAGCCACGTCATTAGCTTTAAAGCCTATCTGACATCATTTGCTATTTTTCATGCATTTAATGAGTTTTTGAGCTAATTGACCCTAAGCATGAAAAGCACTACAAATGAACTCTGAAAAGGTTGAAAGTTGGCATGGCATCATCATTTCACCCACATAGCATGTGCTAATGAGTTGAGAGGGTTACGGTAAAAACATGATGCACTTCGTGTAAAAAATGGACAATCTCTTTCGAAGTATTAGGGTTTCGGACGAAAACTCATCTGTTACAAAGGAAATTAATTTTATAATAACTTATTACAATGCCAGACTTTTTGCGCATTCTGTATGCACCATTCAAAGAAACACCATCAACTTTAAACCCTATCTGACATCATTTGCTATTTTTCATGCATTTAATGATTTTTTTAGCTAAATGACCCTGAGCATGAAAAGCACTACAAACGAACTCTAAAAAGGTTGAAAGTTGGCATGGTATCATCATTTCACCCACATAGCATGTCCTAAAATGTTGAGAGGGTTACGAAAAAAAGTTGATGCACTTCGTGTACAAAATGGACAATCTCTTTCGAAGTATCAGGGTTTCGCATGAAAACTCATCTGTTACAAAGGAAATTATTTTTCTAATAACTTATAACAATGCTAGAATTTTTGCGCGTTCAGTATGCAACGTTCAAAGCCACGTCATTAGCTTTAAACCCTATCTCACATCTTTTGCTATTTTTCATGCATTTAATGATTTTTTGAGCTAAATTACCTTGAGCATGAAAAGCACTACAAATTAACTCTGAAAAGGTTGAAAGTTGGCATGATATCATCATTTCACCCACATAGCATGTGCTAAAAAGTTGAGAAGGTTACGACAAAAAGTTGATAGACTTCATGTACAAAATGGACAATCTCTTTCGAAGTATCAAGGTTCTGGACGAAAAGTCATCTGTTACAAAGGCAATTATTTTTTTAATAACGTGTTACAACTCCATACTTTTTGCGTGTTCACTATGAACCATTCAAAGCCACGTCATCACATTCTACTCTATCTGACATCATTTGCTATTTTTCATGCATTTAATGATTTTTTTGAGCTAAATGACCCTGAGCATGAAAAGCACTACAAATGAACTCTGAAAAGGTTGAAAGTTGGCATGGTATCATCATTTCACCCGCATGGCATGTTCTAAAAAGGTAAGAGGGCTATGGCAAAAAGTTGATGCACTTCGTGTACTTAATGGACAATCTCTTTCGAAGTATCAAGGTTTCGGAAAAAAAGTCATATGTTACAAAGGCAATTAATTTATAATAACTTATTACAACTCCAGACTTTTTGCGCATCTAGTATGCACCATTCAAAGCCACATCATCAGGTTTCAACCCTATCTGACGTCATTTGCTATTTTTGATGCATTTAATGATTTTTTGAGCTAAATGACCCTGAGCATGAAAAGCACTACAAATGAACTTTGAAAAGGTTGAAAGTTGGCATGGTATCATCATTTCGCCCACATCGCATGTGCTAAAATGTTGAGAGAGTTACGACAAATAGTTGATGCACTTCCTGTACAAAAAGGACAATCTCTTTTGAAGTATCAGGGTTTCGGAGGAAAACTCATCTGTTACAAAGGCAATTAATTATTTTAATAACTTATTACAATGCCAGACTTTTTGCGCGTTCAGTATGCACCACTCAAAGCCACGTCATCAGCTCTCAACCCTATCTGACATCATTTGCTATTTTTCATGCATTTAATGTTTTTTTGAGCTAAATGACCCTGAGCATGAAAAGCACTACAAATGAACTCTGAAAAGGTTGAAAGTTGGCATGGTATCATCATTTCACCCGCATGGCATGTGCAAAAAAGGTAAGAGGGCTATGGCAAAAAGTTGATGCACTTCGTGTACTTAATGGACAATCTCTTTCGAAGTATCAAGGTTTCGGAAAAAAAGTCATATGTTACAAAGGCAATTAATTTATAATAACTTATTACAACTCCAGACTTTTTGCGCATCTAGTATGCACCATTCAAAGCCACGTCATCAGGTTTCAACCCTATCTGACGTCATTTGCTATTTTTGATGCATTTAATGATTTTTTGAGCTAAATGACCCTGAGCATGAAAAGCACTACAAATGAACTTTGAAAAGGTTGAAAGTTGGCATGGTATCATCATTTCGCCCACATCGCATGTGCTAAAATGTTGAGAGAGTTACGACAAATAGTTGATGCACTTCCTGTACAAAAAGGACAATCTCTTTTGAAGTATCAGGGTTTCGGAGGAAAACTCATCTGTTATAAAGGCAATTAATTATTTTAATAACTTATTACAATGCCAGACTTTTTGCGCGTTCAGTATGCACCACTCAAAGCCACGTCATCAGCTCTCAACCCTATCTGACATCATTTGCTATTTTTCATGCATTTAATGTTTTTTTGAGCTAAATGACCCTGAGCATGAAAAGCACTACAAATGAACTCCAAAAAGGTTGAAAGTTGGCATGGTATCATCATTTCACCCACATAGCATGTGCTAAAATGTTGAGAGGGTTACGGCAAAAAGTTGATGCACTTTGTGCACAAAATGGACAATCTCTTTCGAAGTATCAAGATTTCGCACGAAAACTCATCAGTTACAGCGAGAATTTTTGCGCATTGAGTATGCACGATTCAAAGCCACGTCATTAGCTTTAAACCCTATCTGACATCATTTGCTATTTTTCATGCATTTAATGATTTTTTGAGCTAATTGACCCTGAGCGTGCAAAGCACTACAAATTAACTCTGAAAAGGTTGAAAGTTGGCATGGCATCATCATTTCACCCACACAGCATGTGCTAAAAAGTTGAGAGGGTTACGGCAAAAACATGATGCACTTCGTGTAAAAAATGGACAATCTTTTTCAAAGTATTAGGCTTTCGGACAAAAACTCATCTGTTACAAAGGAAATTAATTTTATAATAACTTATTACAATGCCAGACTTTTTGCGCATTCTGTATGCACCATTCAAAGAAACACCATCAACTTTAAACCCTATCTGACATCATTTGCTATTTTTCATGCATTTAATGATTTTTTTGAGCTAAATGACCCTGAGCATGAAAAGCACTACAAATGAACTCTGAAAAGGTTGAAAGTTGGCATGGTATCATCATTTCACCCACATAGCATGTGCTAAAATGTTGAGAGGGTTACAGAAAAAAGTTGATGCACTTCGTGTACAAAATGGACAATCTCTTTCGAAGTATCAGGGTTTCGCATGAAAACTCATCTGTTACAAAGGAAATTATTTTTGTAATAACTTATAACAATGCTAGAATTTTTGCGCGTTCAGTATGCACCATTCAAAGCCACGTCATTAGCTTTAAACCCTATCTCACATCATTTGCTATTTTTCATGCATTTAATGATTTTTTGAGCTAAATGACCTTGAGCATGAAAAGCACTACAAATTAACTCTGAAAAGGTTAAAAGTTGGCATGATATTATCATTTCACCCACATAGCATGTGCTAAAAAATTGAGAGGGTTACGACAAAAAGTTGATAGACTTCATGTACAAAATGGACAATCTCTTTCGAAGTATCAGGGTTTTGGACGAGAAGTCATCTGTTACAAAGGCAAAAAAAAATTTAATACCTTGTTACAACTCCATACTTTTTGCGTGTTCACTATGAACCATTCAAAGCCACGTCATGACATTCCACTCTATCTGACATCATTTGCTATTTTTCATGCATTTAATGATTTTTTTAGCTAAATGACCCTGAGCATGAAAAGCACTACAAATGAACTCTGAAAAGGTTGAAAGTTGGCATGGTATCATCATTTCACCCGCATGGCATGTTCTAAAAAGGTAAGAGGGTTATGGCAAAAAGTTGATGCTCTTCGTGTACTAAATGGACAATCCCTTTCGAAGTATCAAGGTTTCGGACAAAAAGTTGATGCCCGTCATAAAGCTGATTTGGCCCAGGCCCACTATTCGAAAGCTGAAATTTTGGATTTATCCTCTAACTAGGCGGTTCTTTGCGCTCGTTTCCTCCAATGGGGACACCACAAGACTTCTTGCCAAGCCAGGCTGATTTGTCTTAATTGCTCCTCGCCTGGTCATAAGGCTGTCGACTGCCCCATTTTTGTTAAGTCCCAATTTCTCCAAATTTTACAACCCACATTTGGCAACACACATCGTCTGCACGGACAATTTGCTCCTTCCGTTAAACTACACGATCACCCTAAACGCAAGTCTACCGTCCGATGCTCTGTGTGTGGTTTTTATGGCCACGTGCAACGATCATGTTGCATACGTCGTTTCAACGAGAAGTGGCAGTGGAGGACCAAGAATTCTCACTCCTCCCACTTTGCCCCTCGCGGTCTGCCTTCCGCCTCAGTTTCTACCATACCGCAGCGCTACCCAGTCGCGTCACCTCACCAGCCACCAACATCATTGCCCTCCGGAGTGCCAACCTCCATGGCGAACTACCCGCTCAATCCGGTGCCTGTCATCCCGCCGGGATTCGCCGTTGAGCCCGGCCCGGCGGATCGCGTCGTCCACAGTGGAATGGTCGTCGGACCCATCCTGCCGCTCAACCATGATTTCCTCTCCATCGTTGAGGCCAGTGCATATGTCCCCCTGCATCGCCGCGCGGCCATCCGCAACACGGTCCAAGGTATGCTCCATGAATCTCATCTCTTCAGCACAGAATCCAGCAACCACCCATTCGGCATTGGCATATTTGAATTTGTGGACTCTTTCATGTGCGATACTGTGGTCAATAATCCTCTTGAGCTTGAAGATGAAGATCTCTTGATTACTTTCGTGCCGCACAATGAAGCCCTCAATCGCTGCACCACTTCCTTTGGCCCTGAGGTATGGATCATGTTCTTCGGATTTCCATACGACTATCAGACTGACTACTACATCACAAAAGCCCTGGGTGGTTATGGTTCTCTCGTCAGCTGGTACAACGCAAGGCAGGACAGGAGGTTTATGCTGATCAAAGCTCGTATTCTGCACCTCCGTCTGGTCCCAAAAAGTTTTGTTGTTTGGCAACTGGGTGGTGCACGAGACTGCTGGACCGTCCAAATCACTATCCTTAGAAGGAACGATTGGAACGGCCTACTACCTGAAGTTCTTCCTCCTGGCGAAGAGGACACCCCAACTAACGGAAATCCGCATCCGCAGTTTTGCCTTGAGCTAAATGTCGAACAGCTGTATCAACAGCAGGTGCACAACTAGTTGATGCAAAATGGCACTCCCAATGCTGGCAATGCCAATCAGGGCAATGGGCCTACTCAGAACAATGGCGGGTGGGGACAATGGGCAGCTCCTCCGGCTCATCAGTTGCCTCCCCTTCCTCCTCACTTGGTGAGCTATCAAGCTTGGTTGGGATCTCAGGGCCTCACTTTCCAGCATGGTATTGTTCCGGAGGATAACATCTCTGACAATGCAATGGAAGCCTGGAACGATACCTTCTACTCCACTGATGACAGCTCTGCCCCCACTGAAGATGCTCTGGTCCCGCTTCCTATTGTTCAACCAGCTCCGCCTGAAGCTCAGGATACACTGAACATTTCGGTCAGTATGCACAACAATGGTATTCAGTTCGGCCTCTCGGCCAACGGCTCAGATCTGCTCAACCTACTGCTGTCCGACCCAATCCCCAGACAGCATTTGAACAACTTCATCTTCCATGCCCTGCGCCCGCTTTGGCCACCATTGGCCCATGGAGTACTGGATATGATATGCACTCTGCAAATTTGGCAGTATCAGTGTTGGTTTCTTCTGGTGACAATGGCATTGCCTTTTCTCAATTGCCACTTGCTCCCGTCTCCTCTGTGGTTTTGGAAGAAATTTCTGAAACTTCTCTGCAGCACACACAGTTTCTGACGCCAACAAACCCTGACGCCGCTCAATCTGAAGATGTTCCTCTGTCTGCAACCCTGCCTCTGGTCGAGACCTGCACGTTGATGCCCCAGCCAGACAACTCCAGCTCCACGGTCAACCAAGATTTGCCTGCCATTGCTGCTGAGCCTGCTGGCCTCGCTGCAGCTAACTCCATCAATCAACCTGCAGGCCTAATTGTGACTCAAGGTCGGCGGGGCCGGGCACCCGCACCCATTTCCACTGCAGAAGTTCGTCGGAGCAATCGCTCTAACAAATACAATGGTTTCAAGGTCAACCAGGTGACTGACACCCGCACCACTACCTCTAAGGTTAAACCACGCCTGGTTCCTTCGATTGGTTCCTCCTCTTCTGCTCCAATCACACCCTCTGAAGAAGTCCCACCCACTCCTGTCCATGTTCTTCAGGAGATTGGTATCAACACATGTCCTATTCCTGCTGCTGAGCTGACTGGAGAAATACTCACTGCGGCTCCTGCACCATCTACTACTCCGACTGCCCGCTCAGGTACTTTGGCTACTGATGCTCTGCCTGATGAGGATGGCCCCTCCGGGGCCTAGCTTATTTACTCTTCATGCCTCTCTTGCGTAGCTGGGAAGTGCTCTGTTTGAACATCCGTGGCATCAATTCTGATGATAAACAGCTAGCTCTTAATAACGCCATTAGAACTAGTGGCTGCTCGATAGTTTGCATTCAAGAGACAAAAAAACCTCTTTTGAGTTATCCTTTATTAAATCATGTTGCCCTAGACAATTTGATCAGTTTGCATATCTCCCATCTCAAGGAGCTTAGTGAGGCTTAATTACTATCTGGAAAAGCTCTTTGTTTACTGGTGATGTGGTGTTCTCATCTGATTTAGCATTGGTCATTAACTTTACTAGCACCTTGTCCTCTCATACTTGGACGATGGTTAATGTATATGGCCCCTGCTCGGGTGACGCGCGTCTTACGTTTACCAACTGGCTCTATAACCTGGATATACCTATCTGGCAAGATTGGCTCCTAGTTGGCGATTTCAATTACATTCGTGCACCTGAAAATAGTAACAAGCCGGGGGGTGTCCGAACGACATGTGTACTATTAATGATATTATCCGCAAGCAGAGCCTTATTGAAGTACCTATCAAAGGCAGATCATATACATGGAGCAATATGCAACAAGATCCACTCCTTGAACAGCTCGACTGGTTCATTACTTCTCTGCATTGGACCAACGTGTACCCCAATACCCTGGTCAAGCCTCTTGGTAAGCCTATCTCCGATCATGTACCCTGCATTATTTCTATCCAAACATGCATTCCTCGTAGCAAGGTGTTTCGTTTTGATACCTTTTGGATTTTGCACCCTGGTTTCATAAATCTTGTCCAAGAGGTTTGGAACAGACCAGTTAGAGCCCTCAACACTGCGACCATTCTATGTCGTAAATTTAAAGCCCTACGCCATGCCCTGAAACTTTGGAGCAAAAACCTCTCTCGACTCTCAGTAGCCATTGCTAATTGCAATGAGACCCTGCAGCATCTTGATGAACTCGAAAATAACAGAACCCTTACAATACCGGAGATGAACTTTCGGAATATCATCAAGAAACATCTTCTGCGCCTCCTTAAATACCTAAACCAGTACTGGAAGTAGCGTTGCACCATCAGGTTGATCAAGTTTGGGGATGAGAATACCAAAATATTTCAGGCTTTTGCTACTGAAAGATATCGTCGCAACAACATTGCTAGTTTCAGAAATGAAAATGGCTCCCTCATTGACACCCGCGAGGGTAAGGAATCACTCCGGTTCCAAACTTACACGGATCGCCTGGGTACTTCACAACCTTCAGAAATGAAATTTAACTTGCCTAACATTCTGCAGCACCACGATGGTCTTGATCAGCTAACTGAGCCTTTTACCCACAAAGAGATTGATGCAGTTGTTAAAGAAATGACGGCTGATCGAGCACCCGACCATGATGGCTTTAGTGGAGCATTTCTTAAAACATGCTGACCTATTATCAAACATGACTTTTACAACCTTTGTGAGGCTTTTTATCAAGGGGACTTGGATCTCACTAGTATAAATGATGGCCTGATTACATTAATTCCAAAGCCCATCTCACCTGAAACTATCAATGACTAGCGCCCGATCACACTCCTCAATTGTTGCCTTAAGATGATCACTAAATTGCTTGCCAACCGCCTGCAACGAGTCATTCTAAAGATTGTTCACAAGAACCATTATGGCTTTATAAAGGGGAGAACAATACAGGACTGCCTTGCTTGGGCCTTCCAATATATTCACCAATGCCATGCATTGAAGAAAGAAATTATATTGCTAAAACTGGACTTTGCCAAAGCCTTCGATAAAATTGAACATGCTCCCACGCTGAACATTATGAAGCACCTGGGGTTTAATGAAAAATGGCTCTCTTGGATCAAATACATCTTCTCGACCGGGCGTTTGTCGGTTCTACTGAATGGTGTGTCCGGCCTCCAATTTCATTGTCGCACTGGTGTACAGCATGGGGACCCGATGTCCCGCCTGATCTTTGTGATTGCCACAGACCTCCTCCAAGCAGCCATCAACGACGCGTTTAGGCAAGGAAAAATTCAGCTGCCCTTCCCTTGCGCTGGTCAAATGGACTATCCAGTAATCCAATACGCCGACGACATGATACTGGCTATGCCTGCATGCCCTCAGCAAGCCGCGGTCATCAAAGAGAACATCATGGACTATGCATCCTCCATGGATCTTCGAATTAACTTCCACAAGTCTACGCTGATCCCAATCAACCTATCGGAGGAAACTGCCCTGGCATTCACAACCTTTTTGGATGCTCAGTTGGGTCAACGCCGTTTACTTACCTTGGACTTCCTCTCGGCCCTACTAAACTGACCGTCCTGGACCTACTGCCTCTAGTGTGCAGTGTTGAATGACGCCTCACCTCCACGACCGCGATGATGTCCTACGGTGGTAAACTCTCCTGGCTTAATGCTACCGTCACATCCCTCCTTATTTACGCCATGTGCACGCTCAAGTTCTCGCCTAAGCTGATTGAGATGCTTGATAAAATCAGAAGGAGATGTCTTTGGACCAAAAAGATGGAGCAAGGGCACAAATGTAACTCCCTGGCTGCATGGGACATGGTTTGCAAACCGAAAAAGCATGGCGGCTTTGGTGATATCAACATAAAGGTGCAAAAATGCTCTGCTCATGAAATTCTTACACAAGTTTTACAACAAGCTCGACATCCCTTGGGTGCATCTTGTTTGGGACACATACTTAGCCGACAAAGTCCCCCATGCCACGAATCCGGTTGGCTCATTTTGGTGGCATGACATCCTAAAGCTCACCCCTATCTACCGAGAGATCACACAAGTCCGGGTAGTCTCGGGCACAACTGCTCTTGTTTGGAAAGATCTTTGGGCTATGGATGTCTTGGAAAGCTCACATCCCCACGTGTTCTCCTTTGTCGTGCATGAGGACGAGTCCGTCATAGAATTCTTGGAGAGCACGGCGTTATCGGAGGCTTTCCACCTGCCGCTCCCACCACAAGCCCTGGACGAGGTACGAGACATTCAACGACTTTCCGCGCGCATGTATCCGTCCATGTCTGACAGCGATGTCTAGCACTATACCCAGGGGAAGTCTGTTTATCAACCAGCCGACTACTACAAGTTCTTATTTCGAGACGCCAAGGCCCATCCAGCTTTCTCTCCTCTTTGGCACTCTAGATGCATCATGAGGATCAAAGTCCTTGGTTGGCTTCTCATGAATGACAGATTGAACAAACGTGACATGCTCAAACGACGGCACTACGATATAGGGGATGACCACATCTGTCTGCTCTGTGACAACCACGGCGAGGAGACGGTGGATCATATGATCTTCACTTGCCCCTTCAGTCAATCTTGCTGGCAAAAGCTTGGTATCAGCAGGCCCGTCTTCACCTGCCTTCTCCAACTGCTTCAACAAGCTAAAAACTCTTGGGGGCACCCGCTCTTCTTTGAAATCTTTTTGGTGGCTGCTTGGAGCCTATGGAAGGAAAGAAACATTAAACACTTTAGGAGGATTGCCCTAACCATCAGTGGGTGGCTAAATAGATTTAAGGACGATTTTGGCCTCCTCCAACATAGGACTCGGGGTGCTCACCCTGCCTTCA
>LR738712.1:481163303-481176067 GCA_902687465.1 Secale cereale
ATATATATATATATGAAAATACAGTAGGAGCCTTTCCTACTGTTCATTCCTCAAAAAAAAACTTATTACAACTCCAGACTTTTTGCGCGTTCAGTATGCACCATTCAACGCCACGTCATCAGCTTTCAATCCTATCTGACATTATTTGCTATTTTTCATGCATTTAATGATTTTTTTGAGCTAATTGACCCTGAGGATGAAAAGCACTACAAACGAACTATGAAAAGGTTGAAAGTTGGCATGATATCATCATTTCATCCACATAGCATGTGCTAAAAAGTTGATAGGGTTACGCCAAAAAGTTGATGCACTTCGTGTACAAAATGGACAATCTCTTTCGAAATATCAGGGTTTCGGACGAAAACTCATCTGTTACAAAGGCAATTGAATTTTTAATAACTTATTACAATGCCAGACTTTTTGCGCATTCAGTATGCACCATTGAAAGCCACGTCATCAGCGTTCAACCCTATCTGACATCATTTTCTATTTTTCATGCATTTAATGATTTTTGAGCTAAATGACCCTGAGCATGAAAAGCACTACAAATGAACTCTCAATAGGCTGAAAGTTGGCATGGTATCATCATTTCACCCACATAGCATGTGCTAAAATTTTGTGAGGGTTACGGCAAAAAGTTGATGCACTTCGCATACAAAATGGACAATCTCTTTCGTAGTATCAGTGTTTTGAACGAAAACTCATCTGTTACAAAGCCAAATAATTTTTTAGTAACTTATTACAATGCGAGACTTTTTGCGCGTTCTGCATGCACCATTCAAAGAAATGTCATCAACTTTCAACCCTATCTTACATCATTTGCTATTTTTTATGCATTTAATGATTTTTTTGAGCTAAATGACCCTGAGCATGAAAAGCACTACGAATGAACTCTGAAAAGGTTTAAAGTTGGCATGTTATCATCATTTCACAAACATAGCATGTGCTAAAATGTTGAGAGGGTTACGGCAAAAAGTTGATGCACTTCGTGTACAAAATGGACAATCTCTTTCGAAGTATCAGGGTTTCAGACGAAAACTCATCTGTTACAAAGACAACTTTTTTAATAACTTATAACAATGCTAGACTTTTTGCGCGTTCAGTATGCACCATTCAAAGCCACGACATCAGCTTTCAACCCTATCTGACATCATTTGCTATTTTTCATGCATTTAATGATTTGTTTTGAGCAAAATGACCCTGAGCATAAAAAGCACTACAAATGAACTCTGAAAAGGTTGAAAGTTGGCCTGATATCATCATTTCACCCACATAGCATGTGCTAAAAAGTTGAGAGGATTATGACAAAAAGTTGATGCCCTTCTTGTACAAAATGGACAATCTCTTTCAAAGTATTAGGGTTTCGGACGAAAACTCATCTGTTACAAAGACAGTTAATTTTTTAATAACTTGTTACAACTCCAGACTTTTTGCGCATTCAGTATGCACCATTCGAAGCAACGTCATCACATTCTATGCTATCTGACATCATTTTCAATTTTTCATCCATCTAATGATTTTTTTTGAGCTAAATGACCCTGAGCATGAAAAGCACTACAAATGAACTCTGAAAAGGTTGAAAGTTGGCATGGTATCATCATTTCACCCACATAGCATGTGCTAAAAAGTTGAGAGGGTTACGGCAAAATGTTGATGCACTTCGTGTACAAAATGGACAATCTCTTTCGAAGTATGAGGGTTTCGGAAGAAAAGTCATATGTTACAAAGGAAATTAATTTTTTAATAACTTATTACAGCTCCAGACATTTTGCGCGTTCAGTATGCACCATTCAATGCCAGGTCATCTGCTTTCAACACTATCTAACAACATTTGCTATTTTTGATGCATTTAATGATTTTTTTAGCTAAATGACCCCGAGCATGAAAAGCACTACAAATGAACTCTCAAAAGGTTGAAAGTTGGCATGGTATCATCAATTCACCCACATAGCATGTGCTAAAAAGTTGAGAGGGTCACGGCAGAAAGTAGATGCACTCCATGTACAAAATGGACAATATATTTCGAAGTATCAGGGTTTTTGACAAAAAGTCATATGTTACAAAGGCAAATAATTTTTTATAACTTATTACAAATCCACACTTTTTGCGCGTTCAGTATGCGCCATTCAAAGCCACGTCATCAGCTTTCAACCCTATCTGACATCATTTACTATTTTTGAAGCATTTAATTATTTTTTGAGCTAAATGACCCTGAGCATGAAAAGCACTACAAATGAACTCTGAAAAGGTTGAAAGATGGCATGTTATCATCATTTCACCCGCATAGCATGTGCTAAAAAGTTGAGGGGGTTACGACAAAAACTTGATGCACTTCGTGTACAAAACGGACAATCTCTTTCGAAGTATCAAGGTTTCGGACGAAAACTCATCTGTTACAAAGGCAATTAATATTTTTAATAACTTATTACAATGCCAAAAAAATGTGCGTTCAGTATGCACCATTCAAAGCCACGTCATTAGCTTTCAACCCTATCTGACATCATTTGCTATTTGTCATGCATTTAATAATTATTTTGAGCTAACTGACCCTGAGCATGAAAAGCACTACAAATGAACTCCGAAAATGTTGAAAGTTCGCATGTTATCATCATTTCACCCACACAGAATGTGCTAAAATGTTGAGAGGGTTACGGAAAAAACATTATGCACTTCGTGTACAAAATGGACAATCTTTTTTGAAGTATCAGGGTTTCGGACGAAAACTCATCTGTTACAAAGGCAATTAATTTTTTAATAACTTATTACAACTCCAGACTTTTTGCGCGTTCAGTATGCACCATTCAATGCCACATCACCACATTCTACCCTATCTGACATCATTTGCTATTTTTCATGCATTAAATGACTTTTGAGCTAAATGACCCAGAGCATGAAAAACACTACAAATGAACTCTAAAAAGGTTGAAAGTTGGCATGGTATCATCATTTCACCGACATAGCATGTGCTAAAAAGTTGAGAGGGTTACGGCAAAAAATTGATGTACTTCGTGTATAAAAAGGACAATCTCTTTTAAAGTATCAGGGTTTCGGACGAAAACACATTTATTACAAAGGCAATTAATTTTTTAATAACTTATTACAATGCCAGACTTTTTGCGCGTTCAGTATGCACCATTCAAAGACAAGTCATCAGTTTCAACCCTATCTGACATCATTTGCAATTTTTCATGCATTTAATGATTTTTTTGAGCTAAATGACCCTGAGCATGAAAAGCACTACGATTGAACTCTGAAAAGGTTGAAAGTCGGTATGGTATCATTACTTAACCCACATAGCATGTGCTAAAAAGTTGAGAGGGTTATGGCAGAATGTTGATGCACTCCGTGTACAAAATGGACAATCTCTTTCGAAGTATCGGGGTTTCAGACGAAAACTCATCTGATACAAAGAGAATTTTTTTAATAACTTAAAATAATGCTATAATTTTTGCGCATTCAGTATGCTCCATTCAAAGCCACATCATCAGCTTTCAACCCTATCTGATATCATTTGCTATATTTCTTGCATTTAATGATTTTTTTGAGCTAAATAACCATGAGCATGAAAAGCACTAAAATGAACTCTGAAAAGGTTGAAAGTTGGCCTGATATCATCATTTCACCAACATAGCATGTGCTAAAAAGTTGAGAGGATTACAACAAAAAGTTGATGCACTTCCTGTACAAAATGGACAATCTCTTTCGAAGTATCAGGGTTTCGACGAAAAGTCATCTGTTACAAAGGTAGTTATTTTTTAATAACTTGTTACAACTCCACACTTTTTGCGTGTTCAGTATGCACCATTCTAAGCCATGTCATCACATCCTACGCTATCTGACATCATTTGCTATTTTTCATCTATTTAAGGATTTTTTTGAGCTAAATGACCCCGAGCATGAAAAGTACTACAAATGAACTCTCAGAAGGTTGAAACTTGGCATGGTATCATCATTTCACCCACATAGCATGTGCTAAAAAGTTGAGAGGGTTAGGGCAGAATGTTGATGCACTCCGTGTACAAAATGGACAATATATTTCGAAGTATCAGGGTTTCGGATGAAAAGTCATATGTTACAAAGGAAATTAATTTTTAATAACTTATTACAACTCCAGACTTTTTGCGCGTTTAGTATGCACCATTCAAAGCCACGTCATCAGCTTTCAACCCTATCTGACATCATTTGCTACTTTTGAAGCATTTAATTATTTTTTGAGCTAAATGACCCTGAGCATGCAAAGCACTACAAATGAACTCTGAAAAGGTTGAAAGTTGGCATGGTATCATCATTTCGCCCCCATAGCATGTGCTAAAATGTTGAGAGGGTTACGACAAACAGTTGATGCACTTCGTGTACAAAAAGGACAATCTCTTTTGAAGTATCAGGGTTTCGGACGAAAACTCATCTGTTACAAAGCCAATTAAATTTTTAGTAACTTATTACAATGCGAGACTTTTTGCGCGTTCTGTATGCACCATTCAAAGAAATGTCATCAACTTTCAACCCTATCTGACATCATTTGCTATTTTTCATGCATTTAATTATTTATTTGAGCTAAATGACCATGAGCATGAAAAGCACTATGAATGAACTCTGAAAAGGTTTAAAGTTGGCATGGTATCATCATTTCACCCACATAGCATGTGCTAAAATGTTGAGAGGGTTACGACAAAAAGTTGATGCACTTTGTGTACAAAATGGACAATCTCTTTCGAAGTATCAGGGTTTCAGACGAAAACTCATCTGTTACAAACACCACTTTTTTTAATAACTTATAACAATGATGGACTTTTTGCGCGTTCAGTATGCACCATTCAAAGCCACGTCATCAGCTTTCAACCCTATCTGACATCATTTGCTATTTTTCATGCATTAATAATTTTTTTGAGCTAAATGACTCTGAGCATAAAAAGCACTACAAATGAACTCTCAAAAGGTTGAAAGTTGGCCTGATATCATCATTACAACCACATAGTATGTGCTAAAAAGTTGAGAGGATTACGACAAAAAGTTGATGCACTTCCTGTACAAAATGGACATTCCCTTTCGAAGTATTAGGGTTTCGGACGAAAAGTCATCTGTTACAAAGACATATAATTTTTTAATAACTAGTTACAACTCCAGACTTTTTGCGCGTTCAGTATGCACCATTCAAAGCCACGTCATCACATTCTACGCTATCTGACATCATTTGCAATTTTTCATCCATTTAAGGATATATTTTTTGAGCTAAATGACCCTGAGCATGAAAAGCACTACAAATGATCTATGAAAAGGTTAAAAGTTGGCATGGTATCATCATTTCACCCACATAGCATGTGCTAAAATGTTGAGAGGGTTACGGCAAAAAGTTGATGCACTTCGTGTACAAAAATGACAATCTCTTTCGAAATATCAGGGTTTCGGACGAAAACTCATCTGTTACAAAGGTAATTTTTTTAATAATTTATTACAATGCCAAAAAAATTGTGCGTTCAGTATGCACCATTCAAAGCCACGTCATTAGCTTTCAACCCAATCTCACATCATTTGCTATTTGTCATGCATTTTATAATTTTTTTGAGCTAACTGACCCTGAGCATGAAAAGCACTACAAATGAACTCCGAAAATGTTGAAAGTTCGCATGTTATCATCATTTCACCCACACAGCATGTGCTAAAATGTTGAGAGGGTTACGGAAAAAACTTTATGCACTTCGTGTACAAAATGGACAATCTCTTTTGAAGTATCAGGGTTTCGGACGAAAAGTCATATGTTACAATGGCAATTAATTTTGTAATAACTTATTACCACTCCATACTTTTTGCGCGTTCAATATGCACCATTCAAAGCCATGTCATCAACTTTCAACTCTATCTGACATCAATTGCTATTTTTCATGCATTTAATGATTTTTTGAGCTAAATGACCCTGAGCATGAAAAGCACTACAAATGAACTCTGAAAAGGTTGAAAGATGGCATGGTATCATCATTTCACCCACATAGCATGTGCTAAAAAGTTGAGAGAGTTATGACAAAAACTTGATGCACTTCATGTACAAAATGGACAATCTCTTTCGAAGTATCAGGGTTTGGAACGAAAACTCATCTGTTACAAAGGCAATTAATTTTTTAATAAATTATTACCACTCCAGACTTTTTAAGCGTTCAGTATGCACCATTCAATGCCACGTCACCACATTCTACTCTATCTGATATCATTTGCTATTTTTCATGCATTTAAAGATTTTTTTGAGCTAAATGACCCTGAGCATGAAAAGCACTACAAATGAACACTGAAAAGGTTGAAAGTTTGCATGGTACCATCATTTCAACCACATAGCATGTGCTAAAAAGTTGAGAGGGTTACGACAAAAAGTTGATGCACTTCGTGTATAAAAAGGACAATCTCTTCTAAAGTATCAGGGTTTCGGACAAAAACTCATCTATTACAAAGGCAATTAATTTTTTAATAACTTATTATAATGCCAGACTTTTTGCGCGTTCAGTATGCACCATTCAAAGACAAGTCATCAGCTTTCAACCCTATCTGACATCATTTGCTATTTTTCATGCATTTAATGATTTTTTTTGATCTAAATAACCCTGAGCATGAAAAGCGCTATGAATGAACTCTGAAAAGGTTTAAAGTTGGTATGGTAGCATCATTTCACCCACATAGCATGTGCTAAAATGTTGAGAGGGTTACGGCAAAAAGTTGACGCACTTCGTGTACAAAATGGACAACCTCTTTTGAAGTATCAGGGTTTCAAACGAAAACTCATCTGTTACAAATACAATTTTTTTAATAACTTATAACAATGCTAGAATTTTTGCGCGTTCAGTATGCTCCATTCTAAGCCACATCATCAGCTTTCAACCCTATCTGACATCATTTGCTATTTTTGATGCATTTAATGATTTTTTTAGCTAAATGACCTAGAGCATGAAAAGCACTACAAATGATCTCTGAAAAGGTTGAAAGTTGGCATGGTATCATCATTTCACCCACATAGCATGTGCTAAAATATTGAGAGGGTTACGGTAAAAAGTTGAAGCACTTCGTGTACAAAAAGGACAATCTCTTTCGAAGTATCAGGGTTTCGGACGAAAACTCATCTGTTACAAAGGCAATTAATTTTTTTAATAATTTATTACAATGCCAAAAATATTGCGCGTTCAGTATGCACCATTCAAAGCCACGTCATTAGCTTTCAACACTATCTGACATCATTTGCTATTTGTCATGCATTTAATAATTTTTTTGAGCTAAGTGACCCTGAGCATGAAAAGCTCTACAAATGAACTCCAAAAATGTTGAAAGTTCGCATGTTATCATCATTTCACCCATAGAGCATGTGCTAAAATGTTGAGAGGGTTACGGAAAAAACTTTATGCACTTCGTGTACAAAATGGACAATTTCTTTTGAAGTATCAGGGTTTCGGACGAAAAGTCATATGTTACAAAGGCAATTAATTTTTTAATAACTTATTACAACTCCATACTTTTTGCACGTTCATTATGCACCATTCAAAGCCATGTCATCAGCTTTCAACTCTATCTGACATCAATTGCTATTTTTCATGCATTTAATGATTTTTTGAGCTAAATGACCCTGAACATGAAAAGCACTACAAATGAACTCTGAAAAGGTTGAAAGATGGCATGATATCATTATTTCACCCACATAGCATGTGCTAAAAAGTTGAGAGGGTTACAACAAAAACTTGATGCACTTCATGTACAAAATGGACAATCTCTTTCGAAGTATCAGGGTTTCGGACGAAAACTCATCTGTTATAAATGTAAATAATTTTTTAATAAATTATTACAACTCCAGACTTTTTGCGCGTTCAGTATGCACCATTCAATGCCACGTCACCACATTCTACCCTATCTGACATCATTTGCTATTTTTCATGCATTTAATGATTTTTTTAGCTAAATGACTCTGAGCATGAAAAGCACTACAAATGAACACTGAAAAGGTTGAAAGTTCGCATGGTATCATCATTTCAACCACATAGCATGTGCTAAAAAGTTGAGAGGGTTACGGCAAAAAGTTGATGCACTTCGTGTATAAAAAGGACAATCTCTTTTAAAGTATTAGGGTTTCGGACAAAAACTCATCTATTACAAAGGCAATTAATTTTTTAATAACTTATTACAATGCCAGACTTTTTGCGCGTTCAGTATGCACCATTCAAAGAGAAGTCATCGGCATTCAACCCTATCTGACATCATTTGCTTTTTTTCATGCATTTAATAATTTTTTTGAGCTAAATGACCCTGAGCATGAAAAGCACTATGAATGAACTCTTAAAAGGTTTAAAGTTGGTATGGTATCATCATTTCACCCACATAGCATGTGCTAAAATGTTGAGAGGGTTACGGCAAAAAGTTGACGCACTTCGTGTACAAAATGGACAACCTCTTTTGAAGTATGAGGGTTTCAGACGAAAACTCATCTGTTACAAAGACAATTTTTTTAATAACTTATAACAATGCTAGAATTTTTGCGCGTTCAGTATGCTCCATTCTAAGCCACATCATCAGCTTTCAACCCTATCTGACATCATTTGCTATTTTTGATGCATTTAATAATTTTTTTAGCTAAATGACCTAGAGCATGAAAAGCACTACAAATGATCTCTGAAAAGGTTGAAATTTGGCATGGTATCATCATTTCACCCACATAGCATGTGCTAAAATATTGAGAGGGTTACGGCAAAAAGTTGAAGCACTTCGTGTACAAAAAGGACAATCTCTTTTGAAGTATCAGGGTTTCGGACGAAAACTCATCTGTTACAAAGGCAATTTTTTTTAGTAATTTATTACAATGCCAAAAAAATTGTGCGTTCAGTATGCACCATTCAAAGCCACGTCATTAGCTTTCAACACTATATGGCATCATTTGCTATTTGTCATGCATTTAATAATTTTTTTGAGCTAACTGACCCTGAGCATGAAAAGCTCTACAAAAGAACTCCGAAAATGTTGAAAGTTCGCATGTTATCATCATTTCACCCATAGAGCATGTGCTAAAATGTTGAGAGGGTTACGGAAAAAACTTTGTGCACTGCGTGTACAAAATGGACAATCTCTTTTGAAGTATCAGGGTTTCGGACGAAAAGTCATATGTTACAAAGGCAATTAATTTTTTTAATAACTTATTACAACTCCATACTTTTTGCGCGTTCATTATGCACCATTCAAAGCCATGTCTCAGCTTTCAACTCTACCTGATATCAAATGCTATTTTCATGCATTTAATGATTTTTTGAGCTAAATGACCCTGAGCATGAAAAGCACTACAAATGAACTCTGAAAAGGTTGAAAGATGGCATGGTATCATCATTTTACCCACATAGCATGTGCTAAAAAGTTGAGAGGGTTACGACAAAAACTTGATGCACTTCGTGTACAAAATGGACAATCTCTTTCGAAGTATCAGGGTTTCGGACGAAAACTCATCTATTACAAAGGCAATTAATTTTTTAATAAATTATTACAACTCCAGACTTTTTGCGCGTTCAGTATGCACCATTCAATGCCACGTCACCACATTCTACCCTATCTGACATCATTTGCTATTTTTCATGCATTTAATGATTTTTTTGAGCTAAATGACCCTCAGCATGAAAAGCACTACAAATGAACACTGAAAAGGTTGAAAGTTCGCATGATATCATCATTTCACCCACATAGCATGTGCTAAAAAGTTGAGAGGGTTACGGCAAAAAGTTGATGCACTTAATGTATAAAAAGGACAATCTCTTTTAAAGTATCAGGGTTTCGGAAAAAAAACTCATCTATTACAAAGGCAATTATTTTTTTAATAACTTATTACAATGCCAGACTTTTTGCGCGTTCAGTATGCACCATTCAAAGACAAGTCATCAGCTTTCAACCCTATCTGACATCATTTGCTATTTTTCATGCATTTAATGATTTTTTTGAGCTAAATGACCCTAAGCATGAAAAGCACAATGAATGAACTCTGAAAAGGTTTAAAGTTGGTATGGCATCATCATTTCATCCACATAGCATGTGCTAAAATGTTGAGAGGGTTACGGCAAAAAGTTGATGCACTTCGTGTACAAAATGGACAATCTCTTTTGAAGTATCAGGGTTTTAGACGAAAACTCATCTGTTACAAAGTCAATTTTTTTAATAACTTATAACAATGCTAGAATTTTTCCGCGTTCAGTATGCTCCATTCTAAGCCACATCATCAGCTTTCAACCCTATCTGACATCATTTGATATTTTTGATGCATTTAATGATTTTTTTAGCAAAATGACCTAGAGCATGAAAAGCACTACAAATGATCTCTGAAAAGGTTGAAAGTTGGCATGGTATCATCATTTCACCCCCATAGCATGTGCTAAAATCTTGAGAGGGTTACGACAAAAAGTTGAAGCACTTCGTGTACAAAAAGGACAATCTCTTTCGAAGTATCAGTGTTTCGGACGAAAACTCATCTGTTACAGAGGCAATTAATTTTTTTAATAATTTATTACAATGCCAAAAAAATTGTGCGTTCAGTATGCACCATTCAAAGCCACGTCATTAGCTTTCAACACTATCTGACATCATTTGCTATTTGTCATGCATTTAATAATTTTTTTGAGCTAACTGACCCGGAGCATGAAAAGCTCTACAAATGAACTCCGAAAATGTTGAAAGTTCGCATGTTATCATCATTTCACCCATAGAGCATGTGCTAAAATGTTGAGAGGGTTACGGAAAAAACTTTATGCACTTCGTGTACAAAATGGACAATTTCTTTTGAAGTATCAGGGTTTCGGACGAAAAGTCATATGTTACAAAGGCAATTAATTTTTTAATAACTTATTACAACTCCATACTTTTTGCGCGTTCATTATGCACCATTCAAAGCCATGTCATCAGCTTTCAACTCTATCTGACATCAATTGCTATTTTTCATGCATTTAATGATTTTTTGAGCTAAATGACCCTGAGCATGAAAAGCACTACAAATGAACTCTGAAAAGGTTGAAAGATGGCATGGTATCATCATTTCACCCACATAGCATGTGCTAAAAAGTTGAGAGGGTTACAACAAGAACTTGATGCACTTCATGTACAAAATGGACAATCTCTTTCGAAGTATCAGGGTTTCGGACGAAAACTCATCTGTTATAAATGTAAATAATTTTTTAATAAATTATTACAACTCCAGACTTTTTGCGCGTTCAGTATGCACCATTCAATGCCACGTCACCACATTCTACCCTATCTGACATCATTTGCTATTTTTCATGCATTTAATGATTTTTTTTAGCTAAATGACTCTGAGCATGAAAAGCACTACAAATGAACACTGAAAAGGTTGAAAGTTCGCATGGTATCATCATTTCAACCACATAGCATGTGCTAAAAAGTTGAGAGGGTTACGGCAAAAAGTTGATGCACTTCGTGTATAAAAAGGACAATCTCTTTTAAAGTATTAGGGTTTCGGACAAAAACTCATCTATTACAAAGGCAATTAATTTTTTAATAACTTATTACAATGCCAGACTTTTTGCGCGTTCAGTATGCACCATTCAAAGAGAAGTCATCGGCTTTCAACCCTATCTGACATCATTTGCTATTTTTCATGCATTTAATAATTTTTTTGAGCTAAATGACCCTGAGCATGAAAAGCACTATGAATGAACTCTTAAAAGGTTTAAAGTTGGTATGGTATCATCATTTCACCCACATAGCATGTGCTAAAATGTTGAGAGGGTTACGGCAAAAAGTTGACGCACTTCGTGTACAAAATGGACAACCTCTTTTGAAGTATGAGGGTTTCAGACGAAAACTCATCTGTTACAAAGACAATTTTTTAATAACTTATAACAATGCTAGAATTTTTGCGCGTTCAGTATGCTCCATTCTAAGCCACATCATCAGCTTTCAACCCTATCTGACATCATTTGCTATTTTTGATGCATTTAATAATTTTTTTAGCTAAATGACCTAGAGCATGAAAAGCACTACAAATGATCTCTGAAAAGGTTGAAAGTTGGCATGGTATCATCATTTCACCCACATAGCATGTGCTAAAATATTGAGAGGGTTACGGCAAAAAGTTGAAGCACTTCGTGTACAAAAAGGACAATATCTTTTGAAGTATCAGGGTTTCGGACGAAAACTCATCTGTTACAAAGGCAATTTTTTTTAGTAATTTATTACAATGCCAAAAAAATTGTGCGTTCAGTATGCACCATTCAAAGCCACGTCATTAGCTTTCAACACTATATGGCATCATTTGCTATTTGTCATGCATTTAATAATTTTTTTGAGCTAACTGACCCTGAGCATGAAAAGCTCTACAAATGAACTCCGAAAATGTTGAAAGTTCGCATGTTATCATCATTTCACCCATAGAGCATGTGCTAAAATGTTGAGAGGGTTACGGAAAAAACTTTATGCACTGCGTGTACAAAATGGACAATCTCTTTTGAAGTATCAGGGTTTCGGACGAAAAGTCATATGTTACAAAGGCAATTAATTTTTTAATAACTTATTACAACTCCATACTTTTTGCGCGTTCATTATGCACCATTCAAAGCCATGTCTCAGCTTTCAACTCTATCTGATATCAATTGCTATTTTCATGCATTTAATGATTTTTTGAGCTAAATGACCCTTAGCATGAAAAGCACTACAAATGAACTCTGAAAAGGTTGAAAGATGGCATGGTATCATCATTTCACCCACATAGCATGTGGTAAAAAGTTGAGAGGGTTACGACAAAAACTTGATGCACT
>LR738712.1:481177242-481191721 GCA_902687465.1 Secale cereale
AATGGACAATCTCTTTCGAAGTATCAGGGTTTCGGACGAAAACTCATCTATTACAAAGGCAATTAATTTTTTAATAAATTATTACAACTCCAGACTTTTTGCGCGTTCAGTATGCACCATTCAATGCCACGTCACCACATTCTACCCTATCTGACATCATTTGCTATTTTTCATGCATTTAATGATTTTTTGAGCTAAATGACCCTGAGCATGAAAAGCACTACAAATGAACACTGAAAAGGTTGAAAGTTCGCATGATATCATCATTTCACCCACATAGCATGTGCTAAAAAGTTGACAGGGTTACGGCAAAAAGTTGATGCACTTCGTGTATAAAAAGGACAATCTCTTTTAAAGTATCAGGGTTTCGGACAAAAACTCATCTATTACAAAGGCAATTAATTTTTTAATAACTTGTTACAATGACAGACTTTTTGCGCGTTCTGTATGCACCATTCAAAGACAAGTCATCAGCTTTCAACCCTATCTGACATCATTTGCTATTTTTCATTCATTTAATGATTTTTTTGAGATAAATGACCCTAAGCATGAAAGGCACTATGAATGAACTCTGAAAAGGTTTAAAGTTGGTATGGTATCATCATTTCATCCACATTACATGTGCTAAAATGTTGAGATGGTTATGGCAAAAAGTTGACGCACTTCGTGTACAAAATGGACTATATCTTTTGAAGTATCAAGGTTTCAGACGAAAACTCATCTGTTACAAAGACAATTTTTTTAATAACTTATAACAATGCTAGAATTTTTCCTCGTTCAGTATGCTCCATTCTAAGCCACATCATCAGCTTTCAACCCTATCTGACATCATTTGCTATTTTTGATGCATTTAATGATTTTTTTAGCTAAATGACCTAGAGCATGAAAAGCACTACAAATGATCTCTGAAAAGGTTGAAAGTTGGCATGGTATCATCATTTCACCCACATAGCATGTGCTAAAATATTGAGTGGGTTACGGCAAAAAGTTGAAGCACTTCGTGTACAAAAAGGACAATCTCTTTCGAAGTATCAGGGTTTCGGACGAAAACTCATCTGTTACAAAGGCAATTAATTTTTATAATAATTTATTACAATGCCAAAAAAATTGTGCGATCACTATGAACCATTCAAAGCCACGTCATTAGCTTTCAACACTATCTGACATCTGTCGGTGTACTAAGGTAGGGGTACCTCAGTACCCCAACTTGTGCACGGGCAGTTGCAGCTTCCCGCGGCAAGGTTTACTGCTGGCTCGCCGGAGACCTTCCTGCTCCTTATCTAACCATTCAAAGACAAAGTATACAAGACAGAGGACCAAGACCCCGGCAAGAGGAGCTTGCCGGGAAGGCCGTTCCAGGCTCAAGATTGCTTAACTAGCACGAGGCCCTGGCAAGAGGAGCTTGTCAGGACGAACAGAAGATTCTATCTTAGAAGACCCAGCAAGGGCTCGGGGAGCGGCAAGCTTCCGGGCCCGGCAAGGTCGAGATCCCCGGCAAGGTGCTTGCCGGGGGAGGTGCCCGGCAAGGTGCTTGCCGGGGGAGGTGCGCCGTGTGCCCGCGCTCCAGCTCATCAGCCCACGCGTCGCCCTGGGGCCACTCCAGGGACGCGTGGCGGATGGCTGTGCAGCCTGGGGGACACGGTGGCACTCCACGGCAGTGGATCCATCGCCGTGGCAGACGGAGACGCAACGGCGGGAGCTTTTGGGGTCGACGGCGACGGGCATTAAATGCCCTTGTCCCCCACTGTTAAAGTAGGTATAGGCCACTGTTCTGCACTGTAGCTCCACTGTTCCCGCACTGTTCCAACTACCACATCTTTTACATTTTTACCCCTTTCTCCTACGTTGACACCTGTCGGTGACCCCTTGCACTATAAAAGGAGGCCCATGCACAACGTGGAGGGGGTTCGAAACCTAGATCATTCTCACGTTCGTGTAGCTGCTTCTTCAAGCTCCGAGCGCCCAACTCAATACACAACCAAGCAGGAGTAGGGTTTTACGCATCCGTGCGGCCCGAACCTGGGTAAAACTGCCCGTGCGTCTGCCTCGATCTGCTCTTCGTGCTCCCTCCGCCCTCGTACCGCACAGACAAGGGGCTCCGGTCCCATAGGTGTTCGTGGTGGACAGTTTCCCCCGACATCTTTGGCGCGCCAGGTAGGGGGCGTCGAGGTTGTGCGAACCTGATCCGGCGTTCGCGCGGGCGCAATCTTCATCAACCTCTCCAGCTTCATCAACAACTTCATCAGCAACAACTCCATGGCCCCGAAGAAGAAGCCTTCGGAGGTCGGAGGCCCGTCTGCGTCTCACCCGCCACCACCAGAGCCAACGGTGGGCGGGGGAGACGCCGTCGGAAGGGTGGTTGCCGGCGAGGACACTCACGGTGCCACCAGATCCAAGAACAGGACGGACGACCGTACTTCGGTCTCCGTGGACGCGCCACGTCCATCGCAGCACACAACGACCCCGCAGCGCCATACCACGGGAGGTGGTATCCGCTTGCTGGGACAAGGCCATACCGGAGGTTCGCGGGACGCCCCGGACCCCCGTCCGGGCACAAGCAAAGCGAAGGCGCCGGCGCGGGACCCCGCTCCTTCTAACGTCGTTAGAAGTCCGAGCGTATCCCGCTCCTCGCACCGCTCGCCCGCGTTCCCCACTACCCCGGCAGAAGCGCTCGCAAGGGCGCAGCTGCTCCTCGATTTTCCTCCAGCGGCCGACAAGGCCGAGGAATGGAGGGCCACTATCCGGAGCCTGATAGACTTCGCCAACAACGACTCTCCGCAACAGCCGTCGGCCTCACGGCCGCGGCAGGCCGAGAAGACGAAGGCTATCGGCGACAAGACTGCCGGGGGTGCGACAAGCGTGCACTCCCCGCCGCAGAAGCAGAAGACGCCGCCCCGCCGGAACAATCCCGACGACGGCTCCACAGCCTCGTCGGACCCGCGGGCCCGTCGGGACCAGCGCCAGGTCCTCGACGACCGGCGAGATGAAGATGCTCGGACCACGATCGAGCGCCGCCGAGAAGCTCGGCGACAATCCGACAAGAGGGCTGGGAACACTGTCGACGCACCCGCGCCCGGTGAACCAGGCGACTTGCCGTACGCGGCAGGCTGCCCTGCGTTCACCCGCGAGCTGCGGCGCGTCCAGTGGCCCAGCATGAAGAACTTTAAGCCCGACGTACCGGAGAAGTACGACGGCAAGACGCACCCCTCGGAGTTTCTCAGCGTCTACACCATAGCAGTGCAAGCTGCCGGGGGGCGCGACGAGAAGATCCTAGCCAACTACTTCCCGCTCGTGCTGAAGCCGAACGTCCGTTCGTGGCTCATGCACTTGCCGGAAGGCTCTATCTCTTCTTGGGCCGACCTCTGCCATCAGTTTGTTGGCGCCTTCACCGGCGGCCACAAACCCCATGGCCAGGAGAGCGATCTCCACATTTTGGCCCAGAAGGAGGGCGAACCCCTGCGCAAGTATATCCAACGTTTCAGCCGGGTGCAGCACAACATCCCCGATGTTCACCCTGCTGCGGTTATCAGCGCGTTCCATCAGAACGTGCGTAACCGCCGCATGCGTGAGGAGATGGCGATGACCAAGATCAGGGACGTCAGCGAGCTCTACGCTCTTGCCGACAAGTGCGCCCGTGCAGAAGAGGGGAGGAAACTCCCCGGGGAGGATGCTGGCGCAGGGGGAAGCGACAGCGACGACGCCGTCCCGGCAAAGAAGAGCCGGCGGCGGAACAACAGGAAGAAGGGCAAGAAGGAAGTGCTTGCCGTCGAGAAGTCCGGCAAGGAGGCCCCCGCCAAGCAAGCGCAGGCTGGCGGCTCCGGCAAGGAGCCTGCCCCTGCGGCGGCGGCCGACAAGCCGGGTAGCTCCGACAAGCAATATTGCAAGATTCACCGCACCAAGGGTCACGACCTCTCCAACTGCAAGCGCGTCGAGTACCTCGTCGAGCAGCAAAAAGCTGAGTACGAGAGGCGCGACAAGGAGAAGGCCCAAGGTGGCGGGGAAGAGCCCAGCAAGAAGCGGCCGTTCAATGGCCGGGGAGGACGCCGCGGCAAGGCCAAGCAGCGGCAAGGAGATCGACCTCCCCGGGGCCGCGACAACGACGAAGACGACGATGAAGACATGGAGGACGACGAGAACAGCGAGCAGGAGTTCCAGAAGGCCACGGAGGTCCTGTGCGTCGACGGTGGCGCCTCCCTGCACACCTCCCACCGCCAGCTGAAACAGTGGGTGCGTGAGGTGAATGCAGCCGAGCCGCCCGTGGAGTCGCGCAGGCTCCTCAAATGGTCCAGCACGCCCATCATTTTTGACCTTGAGGATCACCCTGACCGCACCACTGCGGTCGGGTGCTTGCCGATGCTGGTCTCACCCACCATCCGCAACCTCAAGGTCACCAAGATGTTGGTTGACGGCGGGGCCGGGCTGAACTTGATCTCCTCTGCTGTGATCAAGAAGCTCCAGATTCAAGACGGCGAGCTCGAAGAGACCGGTTCATTCCAAGGAATCAACCCGGGAAGGAGCAAGCCCAAGGGAAAGATTACTCTGCCGGTGACCTTTGGCGGGGAGCTCAACTTCAGAACTGAGCGCATCACCTTTGACGTTGCTGATATTCCATTGCCCTACAATGGGATACTCGGCCGTCCCGCCCTCGCCAAGTTCATGGCAGCTTCCCACTATGCCTACAACGTGCTGAAGATGCCGGGGCCGATAAGCGTCATCACTGTCCACAGCGACAAGAAAGATGCGCTTATTTGCGCCGACAAGATTTACCGGGATGCGGCAGCTGCGGCCGAGAAGGATACTCTTGCCGCTGAAGCTCCCGGGGGGAAGAAGACGAAGACCAAGTCCGGCAAGTGCTCTGGGACACACTCCGGCAACCGCACCTCTTCGGAGTGCTGCGCCGCCGTCGAGGACGTTCCATCGAGCTCCACCGGCAAGAGCAAGAAAGGAATGGCTGCTCCTCCGGCAACCAAAAAGGTGTCCGCAAGGGAGGATGGCACTGGTGGTACCTTCACCATCAGCGCCACCCTTGACAGCAAATAGGAAAGCGCGCTCGTCGCCTTCCTGCGGGCGAATGTCGATGTGTTTGCTTGGCAACCATCTGACATCCCCGGTGTTCCCAGGAAGGTGATTGAGCACAACCTTGCTGTCTGCCCTCATGCGCGGCCCATCAAGCAAAAAGTAAGGAAGCAAGCCGTGGAGCGCCAAGAGTTCATCAACGAGGAGATCAAGAAACTAGAGGCAGCAGGCCTAGTTAGAGGTGTGATCCATCCGACATGGTTGGCAAACCCAGTCGTCGTGCGCAAAGCCAACGGGAAGTGGAGACTGTGTATAGACTTCACTGATGTCAATAAAGCATGTCCCAAGGATCCCTTCCCTTTGCCGCGCATTGACCAGATCGTTGACTCCACTGCCGGATGTGAGCTACTCTGTTTTCTTGATGCATACTCAGGCTATCACCAGATTTTCATGGCCAAGGAAGATGAAGAGAAGACTGCATTTATCACTCCATGTGGCACTTACTGCTTTATCCGCATGCCATTTGGACTGAAGAATGCAGGCTCAACTTTTGCAAGGGTAGTGTACACTGCTTTTGAGCCACAGATCCACAGGAATGTAGAAGCCTACATGGATGACATCGTGGTGAAGAGCAAGAGCAAAGAAACACTGATTCAAGACTTAGAAGAAACGTTTCAGAACCTGCGCAGGATACAACTCAAGCTGAACCCCGAGAAGTGCGTCTTTGGAGTTCCCTCCGGCAAGCTTCTCGGGTTCTTCGTATCACAGAGGGGGATTGAAGCCAACCCCGACAAGATCAAAGCCATCGAGCAGATAGAAGCCCCGAAGCGCGTCAAGGATGTCAGAAGACTTGCAGGTTGCGTTGCTGCTCTCAGTAGGTTCATTTCAAAATCCGCGGAACGCGCCCTACCTTTCTTCAAAATCTTGAAGAAGGCAGGTCCCATGAAGTGGACTCCGGAAGCGGAGGCGGCGTTGCAGGATTTGAAACGGTACCTGTCCTCCACTCCTATACTTGTCGCACCTAAACCACAGGAAAAGTTGTTGCTATACTTAGCGGCAACCAACCAGGTGGTTAGTGCTGCGTTAGTAGCGGAGAGGGAGTCCGACGAGGAGTCAGCATCGCCGGCAAGCGAATCTAGCGACAAGCAGGGGGCTGTCCCGACAAGCTCTGGCCCCGACAAGGAAGACTCTGCGCAGGAACAAGGAGAGGTGCGGAAGAAGATGGTGCAGCGCCCAGTGTATTTTGTAAGTTCCCTTCTCCAGGGAGCTAGATCAAGGTACTCTGGTGTGCAAAAATTGCTTTTCGGCCTCCTCATGGCCTCGAGGAAGCTGCGCCACTACTTCCAAGCCCATGAGATAACGGTGGTCACTCGCTTTCCATTGAAGAGGATATTGCACAATCCAGAGGCAACAGGCAGGATCGTCGAGTGGGCACTGGAACTGTCAAGCTTCGGACTCAAATTTGAAAGTACTTCAACCATTCAGAGCCGAGCTTTGGCAGAATTCATCGCTGAGTGGACCCCAACGCCAGACGAGGAAGTTCAAGAAACAAGTGTACCCGTACAAGAAGCGACAAGTGAATGGGTAATGTATTTTGACGGTGCCTTCTCGCTGCAAGGCGCCGGTGCCGGCGTGGTGCTCATCGCGCCCACCGGAGAGCACCTCAAATATGTTATCCAGATGCACTTTCCCAGGGAGCAAGCGACAAACAATACTGCAGAGTATGAAGGCTTGCTCGCCGGCCTCAGGATTGCGGCTGAACTTGGGATCAGAAAGCTGATTGTACGTGGAGATTCTCAGTTGGTGGTCCGGCAAGTCAACAAGAGCTACCAGAGCCCTTTGATGGAAGCTTATGTAGATGAAGTGAGGAAGCTTGAAGAGCACTTTGAAGGTCTGCAGATGGAGCATGTCCCGAGAGCTCAGAATGAAATTGCAGATGGCCTTTCAAAGTGTGCTGCGATGAAGTTACCTGTGGAACCAGGGACCTTCCTGCTCAAGCTAACTCAGCCATCCGTTACACCATCAATCGGACAGTCTAAGAAGAGAAAGTTGGTCTCCGGCGACTACTTGCCGGCGGATCTTCCAGAAACCGCCGCCAAGGTCCCCAAGATCAACGACAAGAACGCTGAGGAACAGTTTGCTCCTGCAAGCCCTCGGGCTTGTGCAGTTGAAGCAAGTGTTCCCGACAAGCCTCGCCCCGGCGAGCTTGCCGGGGGACCGTCAGCTCCGGCAGAACCAGAGGTCTTCGCCGTAGAAGCTGAGGTTCCCGCAGCGGCCCTCGAGCCTTTAGTCCTTGCCGTCGAGCCCCGGGCTCCGGCATGGGCACAGCAGATCGTCCGTTTTTTGCAAACTGGAGAACTTCCCGACGACCCTCAAGAGATAGAGAAGATAACCAGGCAGTCAAGTATGTATCAGTTTGTGGATAACGAGCTGTACAGAAGAAGACTCAATGGTGTCAGGTTGAAGTGCATCTCCAGGGAAGATGGACAGAAGCTGTTGGCGGAAATACACGGAGGCATATGCGGCCACCACATTGGCGCAAGGGCACTTGCCGGGAAAGCTTTCCGGCAAGGGTTCTTTTGGCAGGAAGCCCTCCAAGATGCAACTGCACTAGTAACCAAGTGTGAAGCGTGCCAGTTCCATGCAAAGCAAATTCATCAGCCAGCTCAAGCTCTCCAAACAATCCCTTTGTCCTGGCCCTTCTCGGTCTGGGGGCTCGATATCCTCGGCCCTTTCCCTCGCGCTATCGGGGGCTTTGAGTACTTGTACGTTGCAATCGACAAGTTCACAAAGTGGCCGGAAGTGGAGCCAGTGAGAAAGGTGACAGCACAGTCAGCAGTCAGGTTCTTCAGGTCGATTGTTTGCCGTTTCGGGATCCCTAACAGGATCATCACCGACAACGGTACACAATTCACTAGTCGCACCTTCATGCAGTACGTCCAAGACCTTGGCGCCAAGGTCTGTTTCGCTTCTGTTGCTCACCCGAGGAGCAACGGTCAAGCGGAGAGGGCAAATGCTGAAGTGCTGCGCGGACTCAAGACAAGGACCTTTGACAGGCTGCGCAAGTGCGGAAGGAATTGGATAGAGGAGCTCCCGGCGGCTCTTTGGTCAATCAGAACGACACCGAATCGAGCCACCGGACAGACACCCTTTGCCCTAGTCTACGGGGCAGAAGCAGTTATCCCCACGGAACTCGTATACGACATCGCGCCAAAGATGTCGGGGGAAACTGTCCACCACGAACACCTATGGGACCGGAGCCCCTTGTCTGTGCGGTACGAGGGCGGAGGGAGCACGAAGAGCAGATCGAGGCAGACGCACGGGCAGTTTTACCCAGGTTCGGGCCGCACGGATGCGTAAAACCCTACTCCTGCTTGGTTGTGTATTGAGTTGGGCGCTCGGAGCTTGAAGAAGCAGCTACACGAGCGTGAGAATGATCTAGGTTTCGAACCGAACTGAACCGAACCCCCCCCACGTTGTGCATGGGCCTCCTTTTATAGTGCAAGGGGTCACCGACAGGTGTCAACGTAGGAGAAAGGGGTAAAAATGTAAAATAGGTGGTAGTTGGAATAGTGCGGGAACAGTGGAGCTACAGTGCAGAACAGTGGTCTATACCTACTTTGACAGTGGGGGACAAGGGCATTTAATGCCCGTCGCCGTCGACCCCAAAAGCTCCCGCCGTTGCGTCTCCGTCTGCCACGGCGATGGATCTACTGCCGTGGAGTGCCACCGTGTCCCCCAGGCTGCACAGCCATCCGCCACGCGTCCCTGGAGTGGCCCCAGGGCGACGCGTGGGCCGATGAGCTGGAGCGCGGGCACACAGCGCACCTCCCCCGGCAAGCACCTTGCCGGGGATCTCGACCTTGCCGGGCCCGGAAGCTTGCCGCTCCCCGAGCCCTTGCTGGGTCTTCTAAGATAAAATCTTCTGTTCGTCCTGACAAGCTCCTCTTGCCAGGGCCTCGTGCTAGTTAAGCAATCTTGAGCCTGTCTCCGCCACCACCAAGCTCTCCGACGAGGAGAGGTCGTCGGCGTACAACTCTGTCGATCCGCCGGAGCCTTCGGCCTCCTCCTCCTCCTCCTCCTCTGCCTCGGCCGGCTCGCTGGGCCCAGCATCCGACGATGCGGCCCTCTTCCCCTTGGCGCCTCCGCCCCTCGCGGCGCCTCTGCTTCCTCCGGCGGTGCCCTCCATTGCCGCGGCCTCCGTCGCGATCCCACTGATCCCAGAGTGCCTCAGCGAGGGGATCACGGCGAGCGCGTCGGGAGGGAGCTCTAGCAGCTTGCGAATCTCCTCATTGTCCGCCTGGCTGGCGGCATCCGCGGCTTCCGCCTCCGCGGGTGTGTATCCAAAGTTTCCCGCCGCCGAGGCTGCGGCGACTTCTTCAGCGCGAGAAGCTATGTAAGCAATCTCTTGGTCGGTGGTGGCCCGCGTGTGCAGCTTGAGATCGTCCTTCTTCTCCAACACCTCCACAAGGCGGTCGTAGAACTCGAGGACGTCGATGGGCTTGGGCGCAATCCACGTGCGCTCCACTCCATGAGAGTCGCACGCGGGCATCATAGCGACAAGGCGATCCCGGGCGCTGCTGGCGCAGAGCGGCACCACTCCCCGGGGAGCTCGGAAGTACTAGCCGCAGGCCCCGCCGTCCCCGGCAAGGCAAAACTCTCCGGCGAGGGAGAGCGCTCCGCCAAGGGCGGGTACTCCGCCAAGGCAGAGTACCCCGCCAAGGGCGAGCAGCCCGGCGAGGACGGCCACTCCGCCAGGGCCGAGCTCCCCGGCAAGGGAGCCCGCCGCAGAGGACGTCCGCCACGGTACGTTCTGTACTTGGTTTTCTTGACTTTGCTTCTTTTTGGATCTTTGCTTGATTTTGAACTTCTTTTTCTTCTTCTCTTAGATCTTCCTCCTCCTCCTCCCGCACCGATGGAGACCGAGGTCATCAATATCGAGGATGAGGAGGGCGCGCAGGGCGGCGGCGATGACGCTCCCGTCGTCGTGGAGATGGCCGAGGCCACCGCGGAGACGGCCGAAACCACCGAGCCGGCCGTGCAGGAGTCCGCTCCGGCTGCCGATGCAGCGGCCGGGGAGGGGGACGGCGACCGCACCGCCAACCCGGAGGTGGCGGGAGCATCAGATGCTGCACCGGCCGCCGGTCCCTCCGCCGGCGAGGAGCCAGCTGGTTACTATCTTCGTGCCCCCAATGGCATCTTTATCCAAGTGCCAGCCTGGGGGACAAGGAATCAACCCGGGAAGGAGCAAGCCCAAGGGAAAGATTACTCTGCCGGTGACCTTTGGCGGGGAGCTCAACTTCAGAACTGAGCGCATCACCTTTGACGTTGCTGATATTCCATTGCCCTACAATGGGATACTCGGCCGTCCCGCCCTCGCCAAGTTCATGGCAGCTTCCCACTATGCCTACAACGTGCTGAAGATGCCGGGGCCGATAAGCGTCATCACTGTCCACAGCGACAAGAAAGATGCGCTTATTTGCGCCGACAAGATTTACCGGGATGCGGCAGCTGCGGCCGAGAAGGATACTCTTGCCGCTGAAGCTCCCGGGGGGAAGAAGACGAAGACCAAGTCCGGCAAGTGCTCTGGGACACACTCCGGCAACCGCACCTCTTCGGAGTGCTGCGCTGCCGTCGAGGACGTTCCATCGAGCTCCACCGGCAAGAGCAAGAAAGGAATGGCTGCTCCTCCGGCAACCAAGAAGGTGTCCGCAAGGGAGGATGGCACTGGTGGTACCTTTACCATCAGCGCCACCCTTGACAGCAAATAGGAAAGCGCGCTCGTCGCCTTCCTGCGGGCGAATGTCGATGTGTTTGCTTGGCAACCATCTGACATCCCCGGTGTTCCCAGGAAGGTGATTGAGCACAAGCTTGCTGTCTGCCCTCATGCGCGGCCCATCAAGCAAAAAGTAAGGAAGCAAGCCGTGGAGCGCCAAGAGTTCATCAACGAGGAGATCAAGAAGCTAGAGGCAGCAGGCCTAGTTAGAGGTGTGATCCATCCGACGTGGTTGGCAAACCCAGTCGTCGTGCGCAAAGCCAACGGGAAGTGGAGACTGTGTATAGACTTCACTGATGTCAATAAAGCATGTCCCAAGGATCCCTTCCCTTTGCCGCGCATTGACCAGATCGTTGACTCCACTGCCGGATGTGAGCTACTCTGTTTTCTTGATGCATACTCAGGCTATCACCAGATTTTCATGGCCAAGGAAGATGAGGAGAAGACTGCATTTATCACTCCATGTGGCACTTACTGCTTTATCCGCATGCCATTTGGACTGAAAAATGCAGGCTCCACTTTTGCAAGGGTAGTGTACACTGCTTTTGAGCCACAGATCCACAAGAATGTAGAAGCCTACATGGATGACATCGTGGTGAAGAGCAAGAGCAAAGAAACACTGATTCAAGACTTAGAAGAAACGTTTCAGAACCTGCGCAGGATACAGCTCAAGCTGAACCCCGAGAAGTGCGTCTTTGGAGTCCCCTCCGGCAAGCTTCTCGGGTTCTTTGTTTCGCAGAGAGGGATTGAAGCCAACCCCGACAAGATCAAAGCCATCGAGCAGATGGAAGCCCCGAGGCGAGTCAAGGATGTCAGGAGGCTTGCAGGTTGTGTGGCTGCCCTCAGTAGGTTCGTTTCAAAATCCGCAGAACGCGCCCTACCTTTCTTCAAAATCTTGAAGAAGGCAGGTCCCATGAAGTGGACTCCGGAAGCGGAGGCGGCGTTGCAGGATTTGAAACGGTACCTGTCCTCCACTCCTATACTTGTCGCACCTAAACCACAGGAAAAGTTGTTGCTATACTTAGCGGCAACCAACCAGGTGGTTAGTGCTGCGTTGGTAGCGGAGAGGGAGTCCGACGAGGAGTCAGCATCACCGGCAAGCGAATCTAGCGACAAGCAGGGGGCTGTCCCGACAAGCTATGGCCCCGACAAGGAAGACTCTGCGCAGGAACAAGGAGAGGTGCGGAAGAAGATGGTGCAGCGCCCAGTGTATTTTGTAAGTTCCCTTCTCCAGGGAGCTAGATCAAGGTACTCTGGTGTGCAAAAATTGCTTTTCGGCCTCCTCATGGCTTCAAGAAAGCTGCGCCACTACTTCCAAGCCCATGAGATAACGGTGGTCACTCGATTTCCGTTGAAGAGGATATTGCACAATCCAGAGGCAACAGGCAGGATCGTCGAGTGGGCACTGGAACTGTCAAGCTTCGGACTCAAGTTTGAAAGTACTTCAACCATACAGAGCCGAGCTTTGGCAGAATTCATTGCTGAGTGGACCCCAACACCAGAAGAAGAAGTTCAAGAAACGAGCGTACCCGTGCAAGAAGCGACAAGTGAATGGGTAATGTATTTCGATGGTGCCTTCTCGCTGCAAGGCGCCGGTGCCGGCGTGGTACTCATCGCGCCCACCGGAGAGCACCTCAAGTATATTATCCAGATGCACTTCCCAAGAGAGCAAGCGACAAACAATACTGCAGAGTATGAAGGCTTGCTCGCCGGCCTCAGAATTGCGGCTGAACTTGGGATCAGAAAGCTGATTGTACGTGGAGATTCTCAGTTGGTGGTCCGGCAAGTCAACAAGAGCTACCAGAGCCCTTTGATGGAAGCATATGTAGATGAAGTGAGGAAGCTTGAAGAGCACTTTGAAGGTCTGCAGATGGAGCATGTCCCGAGAGCTCAGAATGAAATTGCAGATGGCCTTTCAAAGTGTGCTGCGATGAAGTTACCTGTGGAACCAGGGACCTTCCTGCTCAAGCTAACTCAGCCATCCGTTACACCATCAATCGGACAGTCTAAGAAGAGAAAGTTGGTCTCCGGCGACTACTTGCCGGCGGATCTTCCAGAAACCGCCGCCAAGGTCCCCAAGATCAACGACAAGAACGCTGAGGAACAGTTTGCTCCTGCAAGCCCTCGGGCTTGTGCAGTTGAAGCAAGTGTTCCCGACAAGCCTCGCCCCGGCGAGCTTGCCGGGGGACCGTCAGCTCCGGCAGAACCAGAGGTCTTCGCCGTAGAAGCTGAGGTTCCCGCAGCGGCCCTCGAGCCTTTAGTCCTTGCCATCGAGCCCCGAGCTCCGGCATGGGCACAGCAGATCGTCCGCTTTCTACAAACTGGAGAACTTCCCGACGACCCTCAAGAGGTAGAGAAGATAACCAGGCAGTCAAGTATGTATCAGTTTGTGGATAACGAGCTGTACAGAAGAAGACTCAATGGTGTCAGGTTGAAGTGCATCTCCAGGGAAGATGGACAGAAGCTGTTGGCAGAAATACACGGAGGCATATGCGGCCACCACATTGGCGCAAGGGCGCTTGCCGGGAAAGCTTTCCGGCAAGGGTTCTTTTGGCAAGAAGCCCTCCAAGATGCAACTGCACTAGTAACCAAGTGTGAAGCGTGCCAGTTTCATGCAAAGCAAATACATCAGCCAGCTCAAGCTCTCCAAACAATCCCTTTGTCATGGCCCTTCTCGGTCTGGGGGCTCGATATCCTCGGCCCTTTCCCTCGCGCTATCGGGGGCTTTGAGTACTTGTACGTTGCAATCGACAAGTTCACAAAGTGGCCGGAAGTGGAGCCAGTGAGAAAGGTGACAGCACAGTCAGCAGTCAGGTTCTTCAGGTCGATTGTTTGCCGTTTCGGGATCCCTAACAGGATCATCACCGACAACGGTACACAATTCACTAGTCGCACCTTCATGCAGTACGTCCAAGACCTTGGCGCCAAGGTCTGTTTCGCTTCTGTTGCTCATCCGAGGAGCAACGGCCAAGCGGAGAGGGCAAATGCTGAAGTGCTGCGCGGACTCAAGACAAGGACCTTTGACAGGCTGCGCAAGTGCGGAAGGAATTGGATAGAGGAGCTCCCGGCGGCTCTTTGGTCAATCAGAACGACACCAAGTCGAGCCACCGGACAGACACCTTTTGCTCTAGTCTATGGAGCAGAAGCAGTTCTCCCCACGGAACTCGTATACGGATCTCCTCGAGTGCTCGCTTATGATGAGCTCGAGCAAGAGCAACTGCGACAAGATGACGCATTGCTCCTTGAGGAGGGACGTCTCCAGGCTGCTGTACGAGCTGCTCGATACCAGCAAGCTTTGCGCCGCTACCATAGCCGCAAAGTCAAGGCCAGGAGTCTCGAGGAAGGCGACCTTGTTCTTCGGCGTGTTCAGTCCGCCAAGAATTCCAACAAGTTGACGCCGAAGTGGGAAGGCCCTTATCGGGTGAGACAAGTTACGAGGCCCGGCGCTGTCCGCCTCGAGACCGAAGAAGGCTTACCGGTGAGCAACTCCTGGAACATAGAGCATCTTCGCAAGTTTCACCCCTAAGGCGTGGTTGCCGTGATCCGCTCCGGCAACCACCTTTTGTACAAGCCTTGCCGCTGTTGCATGTAACCCTTTGTACAAAGCCGGGCGCAGACCCCGTGCATCAGTAAAGATTTCGTGTTTTCGCATCGATTGCCTTTCGCATGCTTCTCTTTGCTATTTGC
>LR738712.1:481192308-481406014 GCA_902687465.1 Secale cereale
GAGAAGTCGAACTCCACGGTGGGCGCGTCGGCGCGAGGAGCGGAGGATGAAGGTTCCCTCGCGCGTTTCGGAGCCACCGGGGCTGGGGGCTGCGTAGGCCCAGCCCCTGTGGTGGCCGGCGCCCGAGAAGGGGGCGGAGCAGCTGCTCCGCTCCGAGAAGATCCTTGCCGGCTCGGTGCCGGCCTGCGGGACGCCTCTGCCGTGGCCGGCACGCCGGCCGCCCTTGGCACGGCTTGGCTCGGCCGGGGAGCTGCCCGGCGAGCTGGCTGTTGCCGGGGCGCTCGCGTCTGCTCTCCCGTCGCCGCCTTGCGGAGACGCTTCAACGGGGACTGCTTCGGGCTTGCCGGGGGCGGGGAGCTCTCCGACGAGGAGAGGTCGTCGGCGTACAACTCTGTCGATCCGCCGGAGCCTTCGGCCTCCTCCTCCTCCTCCTCCTCCTCTGCCTCGGCCGGCTCGCTGGGCCCGGCATCCGACGATGCGGCCCTCTTCCCCTTGGCGCCTCCGCCCCTCGCGGCGCCTCTGCTTCCTCCGGCGGTTCCCTCCATTGCCGCGGCCTCCGTCGCGATCCCACTGATCCCGGAGTGCCTCAGCGAGGGGATCACGGCGAGCGCATCGGGAGGGAGCTCCAGCAGCTTGCGAATCTCCTCATTGTCCGCCTGGCTGGCGGCATCCGCGGCTTCCGCCTCCGCGGGTGTGTATCCAAAGTTTCCCGCCGCCGCGGCTGCGGCGACTTCTTCAGCACGAGAAGCTATGTAAGCAATCTCTTGGTCGGTGGTGGCCCGCGTGTGCAGCTTGAGATCGTCCTTCTTCTCCAACACCTCCACAAGGCGGTCGTAGAACTCGAGGACGTCGATGGGCTTGGGCGCAATCCACGTGCGCTCCACTCCATGAGAGTCGCACGCGGGCATCATAGCGACAAGGCGATCCCGGGCGCTACTGGCGCAGAGCGGCACCACTCCCCGGGGAGCGCGGAAGTACTCGGGGTGGGCCGGGTCGAACTTGAAAAGTTCCCTGACCATACCCCGCAGCTCGAGTGTTGTGAAGTTAAAATTGAGGCCGGGGCGCAGCCTCATGATGTCTGCCGGGCCGCCATATTGCCACGCCGGCCTCTTCCGGTCTTGGAGGGGGGCGATCCGGCGACGAAGAAAGTCCTTGCCCACTTCAGCGACAGACAGCGGCGCCAAACGAAGACGCATGATTCTGACGAGAGCGATATCCAGCTTGGAGTCGTCGGAATCGAAGTTACTCCAATCCCTGCCGCGCACGATGGGCGATGTGCGCGGCGCAGTGAAGTGTTGCGGCCGCTCCTCGACGACCCAGCACCACTCCGCACGCCACTCTTCCCACTTGCCGCGGAGCTCCCCCGGCAAGTAGGCGGGTTTCTTATTCAGCCTGAACACCCAAGAGATTCCTCCGGAGAGGGGGGCGTCGGCCTCTACTCTGGGGATGAAAAAGTGCCTAAAGAGAGCTACGTTGGGCTGGATTCCTACGAAGTTTTCGCACATATGTGCGAAAACGGACATGGTGAGGATGGCGTTGGGAGTGAAGTCGAGGAGGTGGAGGCCATAAGTATTCATGATATCGCAGAAAAAGTTTGAGAAGGGAGGGCACAGACCGCAGTGGAAGAAGGCTGCGAAAAAGTAATACCCGCCGGGGTAGTGGTCCTTGGCGACGGCCGGGTAGACGCGCGTGCGGGGGTGCGCTGGAGTCTCCTTGGACCAGAACCAATAATATTTGCTCCAGAGCTCCCGCACGCCGAGCTTCGGCGCGAAGACAATGTGCTCCTTCCGCAACGCGACGAGCTTCGCCGCCTGATCTGACTTCTCCCGCTTGGACTTCTCCGCCTTCGCCTTGTCGGTCTTTGGGGCCATGGCGGACGCGGTGGAAGGAAGGGGACGAAGAGCTTGGTGGTGGCGGAGGAGTAGAGGCAAAGCGCAGAGGAATCTGAGGAAGAAGACGATGGCAATGAGTGCGCAGGGAGGGGAACCGCGCCGCTCTCCCTGCTTTTATGGGGGAGTGGGGGGCGTTTCGCCCTTCCCATTAAAGAAATCGTGGGCACGTCCCATCCCACGGCGCCGCAATCGACGCGTGCCGTTACCGTGGGGTGCGGCGGATAGGGAAGTGGATTCGGCGCGCCGCGGGCCGCGGGTGCCCGTGCACTGTTTTGGGCCTGGCCCAACAGCGCTCGGCACCGTGTGTGGCCCAGGCCCGGGGGCTCCTGTCGGTGTACTAAGGTAGGGGTACCCTAGTACCCCAACTTGTGCACGGGCAGCGGCGGCTCCCCGCGGCAGGGTTCACCACGCGCTTGCCGGAGACCTTCCTAACCATTCAAAAACAAAGTATACAAGACAGAAGACCAAGACCCCGGCAAGAGGAGCTTGCCGGGAAGGCCGTCCCAGGCTCAAGATTGCTTAACTAGCACGAGGCCCTGGCAAGAGGAGCTTGTCAGGACGAACAGAAGATTTCATCTTAGAAGACCCGGCAAGGGCTCGGGGAGCGGCAAGCTTCCGGGCCCGGCAAGGTCGAGATCCCCGGCAAGGTGCTTGCCGGGGGAGGTGCGCTGTGTGCCCGCGCTCCAGCTCATCGGCCCACGCGTCGCCCTGGGGCCAATCCAGGGACGCGTGGCGGATGGCTGTGCAGCCTGGGGGACACGGTGGCACTCCACGGCTGAGGATCCATCGCCGTGGCAGACGGAGACGCAACGGCGGGAGCTTTTGGGGTCGACGGCGACGGGCATTAAATGCCCTTGTCCCCCACTGTCAAAGTAGGTATAGACCACTGTTCTGCACTGTAGCTCCACTGTTCCCGCACTGTTCCAACTACCACATCTTTTACATTTTTACCCCTTTCTCCTACGTTGACACCTGTCGGTGACCCCTTGCACTATAAAAGGAGGCCCATGCACAACGTGGAGGGGGTTCGCAACCTAGATCATTCTCACGCTCGTGTAGCTGCTTCTTCAAGCTCCGAGCGCCTAACTCAATACACAACCAAGCAGGAGTAGGGTTTTACGCATCCGTGCGGCCCGAACCTGGGTAAAACTGCCCGTGCGTCTGCCTCGATCTGCTCTTCGTGCTCCCTCCGCCCTCGTACCGCACAGACAAGGGGCTCCGGTCCCATAGGTGTTCGTGGCGGACAGTTTCCCCCGACATCTTTGGCGCGCCAGGTAGGGGATGCGGTTCCGGAGACCTGCAAGGGCCGGAGCGACGCCTCTGAAGAAGAGGCTGAGCTTGGCGCTGTGCGGGAGATCTGGATCCGGCGAGTAGATAAGATGCTCGGCCTTCAAAGCAAGCAACTCCTGGTCAATGTTGGACGCAGAAGAAGCCAGCTCTTCGGTCCACGCCTCGATGGTCTGCCGGAATAGCTCAGACGCCTTGTTGACGCTATCCACCAAAGTCCGCTCCTTCCGGAGCTCCTCCTTCAGCTTGTCTTCTCGGAGCTTGGCGGCGTCAATTGAATCCCTCAGAGTTGAGACCTTCAGCTCCAAGTCTTCGATGGAATCCTTGGCGGCCTTCAACTCGTCGCCCTTCTTTGATAAGCTTACTTGGAGCTCCGCGTTGGTGTGGGCGTCCTTCTCGCGCTCAGTAATGAGCGCGGCAACTTTCTCGGCGCTCACCTTCATCGCCTTCTCCAACTGGATGATCTTGGCGGCGAGCTCCTTCTTGGCGTCTTCCGCGGCAGCAGCAGCGGCTTTCGCCTCCTTCAGCTCCCCGCCAAGAGCAGCCTCGCGAGCGGCAAGGTCCTCCTCGTGGGAGTCGAGATCCACCTTCCGCTGCGTGAGCTCTCCCTCTCGCCGGGACATCTCCACCCCGGCGAGCCTTTGCTGTTCCTCAGCCTCGGCCTTCTCCAGCACCCATTCTTCATATTCGCCGGCAAGGCGCTCGCGCGCCTCCGCCACCTCGCGGAGGCCCGCCTTGTGGACGGCGCTAAGCTCCGCCGCACGCTTCTCCATTTCAGCGGCGGCCTGGGCAGCAAGGGCTTCCCGGGAGGCAAGCTTCGCCTGCCTGGCCCGGTAAAGGGCCAGGAGTCGGTGGAGAAGCTTCTCCTCCTCGGGCCCATCTCCTTCGCCGGGCGCCTCGACGACTGTCAGACCCGCGGAGGCGAGGACTTCCCCGTCAAACGCCTCGCCCTCCGCGGGAGCTCTTGATGAAGACCCCCAAGGCACTTGGATAAAGATGCCATTGGGGGCACGAAGATAGTAACCGGCTGGCTCCTCGCCGGCGGAGGGACCGGCGGCCGGTGCAGCATCCGATGCTCCCGCCACCTCCGGGTTGGCGGTGCGGTCGCCGTCCCCCTCCCCGGCCGCTGCGTCGGCAGCCGGAGCGGTCTCCTGCACGACCGGCTCGGTGGTTTCGGCCGTCTCCGCGGTGGCCTCGGCCATCTCCACGACGACGGGAGCGTCATCGCCGCCGCCCTGTGCGCCCTCCTCATCCTCGATATTGATGACCTCGGTCTCCATTGGCGCGGGAGGAGGAGGAGGAAGATCTAGAAGAAAAAGAAGTTCAAAATCAAGCAAAGATCCAAAAAGAAGCAAAGTCAAGAAAACCAAGTGCAGAACGTACCTTGGCGGACGTCCTCTGCGGCGGGCTCCCTTGCCGGGGAGCTCGGCCCTGGCGGAGTGGCCGTCCTCGCCGGGCTGCTCGCCCTTGGCGGGGTACTCTGCCTTGGCGGAGTACCCGCCCTTGGCGGAGCGCTCTCCCTCGCCGGAGAGTTTTGCCTTGCCGGGGACGGCGGGGCCTGCGGCTCCTCGGTGACGGCCTCCGGGCGCTCTTCCCGCTGCGGCTCCACCTCTGCACAAGAGAAGATAGAAGAACCAAGACATTCAGAGATCAAAGCCCTAAGCGCGCCCCGACGAGCAAAAACAGTAAACCTCTAACTTACGCTGGGGGCTGCGCTGGGGGCTGCTCCCCGGAGCGGCACTCGGGTCCGGCAAGATCGGCTCCGCCGCGATCCCTGCTTCCGCGACGGATGGGTCTTCCACGACCTCAACTGTGGGCACCTTGACCCTCTTCGCGCGCTGCTCCAAGGTCCTGCAATCACAAGCAACAAACAAAATCAAGCGTCAGCAACGATCGAGATATAAAAATCAAGAAGGAGTAAGGTCTCGGATCCTTACTCTTGGTCCTCCTCGTCGTCCTCGCTCAGCGCGGAGAAGTCGAACTCCACGGTGGGCGCGTCGGCGCGAGGAGCGGAGGATGAAGGTTCCCTCGCGCGTTTCGGAGCCACCGGGGCTGGGGGCTGCGTAGGCCCAGCCCCTGTGGTGGCCGGCGCCCGAGAAGGGGGCGGAGCAGCTGCTCCGCTCCGAGAAGATCCTTGCCGGCTCGGTGCCGGCCTGCGGGACGCCTCCGTCGTGGTCCGCGCGCGCGGGGCCTCTGCCGTGGCCGGCACGCCGGTCGCCCTTGGCGCGGCTTGGCTCGGCCGGGGAGCTGCCCGGCGAGCTGGCTGTTGCCGGGGCGCTCGTGCTTGCTCCCCTGTCGCCGCCTTGCGGAGACGCTTCAACGGGGACTGCTTCGGGCTTGCCGGGGGCGGGGAGCTCTCCGACGAGGAGAGGTCGTCGGCGTACAACTCTGTCGATCCGCCGGAGCCTTCGGCCTCCTCCTCCTCCTCCTCCTCTGCCTCGGCCGGCTCGCTGGGCCCAGCATCCGACGATGCGGCCCTCTTCCCCTTGGCGCCTCCGCCCCTCGCGGCGCCTCTGCTTCCTCCGGCGGTTCCCTCCATTGCCGCGGCCTCCGTCGCGATCCCACTGATCCCGGAGTGCCTCAGCGAGGGGATCACGGCGAGCGCGTCGGGAGGGAGCTCTAGCAGCTTGCGAATCTCCTCATTGTCCGCCTGGCTGGCGGCATCCGCGGCTTCCGCCTCCGCGGGTGTGTATCCAAAGTTTCCCGCCGCCGAGGCTGCGGCGACTTCTTCAGCACGAGAAGCTATGTAAGCAATCTCTTGGTCGGTGGTGGCCCGCGTGTGCAGCTTGAGATCGTCCTTCTTCTCCAACACCTCCACAAGGCGGTCGTAGAACTCGAGGACGTCGATGGGCTTGGGCGCAATCCACGTGCGCTCCACTCCATGAGAGTCGCACGCGGGCATCATAGCGACAAGGCGATCCCGGGCGCTACTGGCGCAGAGCGGCACCACTCCCCGGGGAGCGCGGAAGTACTCGGGGTGGGCCGGGTCGAACTTGAAAAGTTCCCTGACCATACCCCGCAGCTCGAGTGTTGTGAAGTTAAAATTGAGGCCGGGGCGCAGCCTCATGATGTCTGCCGGGCCGCCATATTGCCACGCCGGCCTCTTCCGGTCTTGGAGGGGGGCGATCCGGCGACGAAGAAAGTCCTTGCCCACTTCAGCGACAGACAGCGGAGCCAAACGAAGACGCATGATCCTGACGAGAGCAATATCCAGCTTGGAGTCGTCGGAATCGAAGTTACTCCAATCCCTGCCGCGCACGATGGGCGATGTGCGCGGCGCGGTGAAGTGTTGCGGCCGCTCCTCGACGACCCAGCACCACTCCGCACGCCACTCTTCCCACTTGCCGCGGAGCTCCCCCGGCAAGTAGGCGGGTTTCTTATTCAGCCTGAACACCCAAGAGATTCCTCCGGAGAGGGGGGCGTCGGCCTCTACTCTGGGGATGAAAAAGTGCCTAAAGAGAGCTACGTTGGGCTGGATTCCTACGAAGTTTTCGCACATGTGTGCGAAAACGGACATGGTGAGGATGGCGTTGGGAGTGAAGTCGAGGAGGTGGAGGCCATAAGTATTCATGATATCGCAGAAAAAGTTTGAGAAGGGAGGGCACAGACCGCAGTGGAAGAAGGCTGCGAAAAAGTGATACCCGCCGGGGTAGTGATCCTTGGCGACGGCCGGGTAGACGCGCGTGCGGGGGTGCGCTGGGGTCTCCTTGGCCCAGAACCAATAATATTTGCTCCAAAGCTCCCGCACGCCGAGCTTCGGCGCAAAGACGATGTGCTCCTTCCGGAACGCGACGAGCTTCGCCGCCTGATCTGACTTCTCCCGCTTGGACTTCTCCGCCTTCGCCTTGTCGGTCTTTGGGGCCATGGCGGACGCGGTGGAAGGAAGGGGGCGAAGAGCTTGGTGGTGGCGGAGGAGTAGAGGCAAAGAGCAGAGGAATCTGAGGAAGAAGACGATGGTAATGAGTGCGCAGGGAGGGGAACCGCGCCGCTCTCTCTGCTTTTATGGGGGAGTGGGGGGGCGTTTCGCCCTTCCCATTAAAGAAATCGTGGGCACGTCCCATCCCACGGCGCCGCAATCGACGCGTGCCGTTACCGTGGGGTGCGGCGGATAGGGAAGTGGATTCGGCGCGCCGCGGGCCGCGGGTGCCCGTGCACTGTTTTGGGCCTGGCCCAACAGCGCTCGGCACCGTGTGTGGCCCAGGCCCGGGGGCTCCTGTCGGTGTACTAAGGTAGGGGTACCTCAGTACCCCAACTTGTGCACGGGCAGTTGCAGCTTCCCGCGGCAAGGTTCACTGCTGGCTCACCGGAGACCTTCCTGCTCCTTATCTAACCATTCAAAGACAAAGTATACAAGACAGAAGACCAAGACCCCGGCAAGAGGAGCTTGCCGGGAAGGCCGTTCCAGGCTCAAGATTGCTTAACTAGCACGAGGCCCTGGCAAGAGGAGCTTGTCAGGACGAACAGAAGATTTTATCTTAGAAGACCCAGCAAGGGCTCGGGGAGCGGCAAGCTTCCGGGCCCGGCAAGGTCGAGATCCCCGGCAAGGTGCTTGCCGGGGGAGGTGCCCGGCAAGGTGCTTGCCGGGGGAGGTGCGCTGTGTGCCCGCGCTCCAGCTCATCAGCCCACGCGTCGCCCTGGGGCCACTCCAGGGACGCGTGGCGGATGGCTGTGCAGCCTGGGGGACACGGTGGCACTCCACGGCAGTGGATCCATCGCCGTGGCAGACGGAGACGCCACGGCGGGAGCTTTTGGGGTCGACGGCGACGGGCATTAAATGCCCTTGTCCCCCACTGTCAAAGTAGGTATAGACCACTGTTCTGCACTGTAGCTCCACTGTTCCCGCACTGTTCCAACTACCACATCTTTTACATTTTTACCCCTTTCTCCTACGTTGACACCTGTCGGTGACCCCTTGCACTATAAAAGGAGGCCCATGCACAACGTGGAGGGGGTTCGAAACCTAGATCATTCTCACGCTCGTGTAGCTGCTTCTTCAAGCTCCGAGCGCCCAACTCAATACACAACCAAGCAGGAGTAGGGTTTTACGCATCCGTGCGGCCCGAACCTGGGTAAAACTGCCCGTGCGTCTGCCTCGATCTGCTCTTCGTGCTCCCTCCGCCCTCGTACCGCACAGACAAGGGGCTCCGGTCCCATAGGTGTTCGTACGGATGCGTAAAACCCTACTCCTGCTTGGTTGTGTATTGAGTTGGGCGCTCGGAGCTTGAAGAAGCAGCTACACGAGCGTGAGAATGATCTAGGTTTCTTATTCAGCCTGAACACCCAAGAGATTCCTCCGGAGAGGGGGGCGTCGGCCTCTACTCTGGGGATGAAAAAGTGCCTAAAGAGAGCTACGTTGGGCTGGATTCCTACGAAGTTTTCGCACATGTGTGCGAAAACGGACATGGTGAGGATGGCGTTGGGAGTGAAGTCGAGGAGGTGGAGGCCATAAGTATTCATGATATCGCAGAAAAAGTTTGAGAAGGGAGGGCACAGACCGCAGTGGAAGAAGGCTGCGAAAAAGTAATACCCGCCGGGGTAGTGGTCCTTGGCGACGGCCGGGTAGACGCGCGTGCGGGGGTGCGCTGGGGTCTCCTTGGCCCAGAACCAATAATATTTGCTCCAGAGTTCCCGCACGCCGAGCCTCGGCGAGAAGACGATGTGCTCCTTCCGGTACGCGGCGAGCTTCGCCGCCTGATCTGACTTCTCCCGCTTGGACTTCTCCGCCTTCGCCTTGTCGGTCTTTGGGGCCATGGCGGACGCGGTGGAAGGAAGGGGGCGAAGAGCTTGGTGGTGGCGGAGGAGTAGAGGCAAAGAGCAGAGGGATCTGAGGAAGAAGACGATGGTAATGAGTGCGCAGGGAGGGGAACCGCGCCGCTCTCTCTGCTTTTATGGGGGAGTGGGGGGCGTTTCGCCCTTCCCATTAAAGAAATCGTGGGCACGTCCCATCCCACGGCGCCGCAATCGACGCGTGCCGTTACCGTGGGGTGCGGCGGATAGGGAAGTGGATTCGGCGCGCCGCGGGCCGCGGGTGCCCGTGCACTGTTTTGGGCCTGGCCCAACAGCGCTCGGCACCGTGTGTGGCCCAGGCCCGGGGGCTCCTGTCGGTGTACTAAGGTAGGGGTACCTCAGTACCCCAACTTGTGCACGGGCAGTTGCAGCTTCCCGCGGCAAGGTTTACTGCTGGCTCGCCGGAGACCTTCCTGCTCCTTATCTAACCATTCAAAGACAAAGTATACAAGACAGAGGACCAAGACCCCGGCAAGAGGAGCTTGCCGGGAAGGCCGTTCCAGGCTCAAGATTGCTTAACTAGCACGAGGCCCTGGCAAGAGGAGCTTGTCAGGACGAACAGAAGATTCTATCTTAGAAGACCCAGCAAGGGCTCGGGGAGCGGCAAGCTTCCGGGCCCGGCAAGGTCGAGATCCCCGGCAAGGTGCTTGCCGGGGGAGGTGCCCGGCAAGGTGCTTGCCGGGGGAGGTGCGCCGTGTGCCCGCGCTCCAGCTCATCAGCCCACGCGTCGCCCTGGGGCCACTCCAGGGACGCGTGGCGGATGGCTGTGCAGCCTGGGGGACACGGTGGCACTCCACGGCAGTGGATCCATCGCCGTGGCAGACGGAGACGCAACGGCGGGAGCTTTTGGGGTCGACGGCGACGGGCATTAAATGCCCTTGTCCCCCACTGTTAAAGTAGGTATAGGCCACTGTTCTGCACTGTAGCTCCACTGTTCCCGCACTGTTCCAACTACCACATCTTTTACATTTTTACCCCTTTCTCCTACGTTGACACCTGTCGGTGACCCCTTGCACTATAAAAGGAGGCCCATGCACAACGTGGAGGGGGTTCGAAACCTAGATCATTCTCACGTTCGTGTAGCTGCTTCTTCAAGCTCCGAGCGCCCAACTCAATACACAACCAAGCAGGAGTAGGGTTTTACGCATCCGTGCGGCCCGAACCTGGGTAAAACTGCCCGTGCGTCTGCCTCGATCTGCTCTTCGTGCTCCCTCCGCCCTCGTACCGCACAGACAAGGGGCTCCGGTCCCATAGGTGTTCGTGGTGGACAGTTTCCCCCGACAACATCATTTGCTATTTGTCATGCATTTAATAATTTTTTTGAGCTAACTGACCCTGAGCATGAAAAGCTCTACAAATGAACTCTGAAAATGTTGAAAGTTCGCATGTTATCATCATTTCACCCATAGAGCATGTGCTAAAATGTTGAGAGGGTTACGGAAAAAACTTTATGCAATTCGTGTACAAAATGGACAATCTCTTTTGAAGTATCAGGGTTTCGGACGAAAAGTCATATGTTACAAAGGCAATTAATTTTTTAATAACTTATTACAACTAAATACTTTTTGTGCGTTCATTATGCACCATTCAAAGCCATGTCATCAGCTTTCAACACTATTAAAGTTGACGCTATTAAAGTTGGTATGGTATCATACTTTTTGCTATTTGTCATTAGCTTTCAACACTATTAAATTTGGTATGGTATCATCATTTCATCCACATTACATGTGCTAAAATGTTGAGAGGGTTACGGCAAAAAGTTGACGCACTTCGTGTACAAAATGGACAATATCTTTTGAAGTATCAGGGTTTCAGAAAGAAACTCATCTATTACAAAGACATTTTTTTTAATAACTTATAACAATGCTAGAATTTTTCCTCGTTCAGTATGCTCCATTCTAAGCCACATCATCAGCTTTCAACCCTATCTGACATCATTTGCTATTTTTGATGCATTTAATGATTTTTTTTGCTAAATGACCTAGAGCATGAAAAGCACTACAAATGATCTCTGAAAAAGGTTGAAAGTTGGCATGGTATCATCATTTCACCCACATAGCATGTGCTAAAATATTGAGAGGGTTACGGCAAAAAGTTGAAGCACTTCGTGTATAAAATGGAAAATCTCTTTCGAAGTATCAGGGTTTCGGACGAAAACTCATCTATTACAAAGGCAATTATTTTTTTAATAACTTATTACAATGCCAGACTTTTTATGCATTCAGTATGCACTATTCAAAGACAAGTCATCAGCTTTCAACTCTATCTGACATCATTTGCTATTTTTGATGCATTTAATGATTTTTTTAGCTAAATGACCTAGAGCATGAAAAGCACTACAAATGATCTCTGAAAAGGTTGAAAGTTGGCATGGTATCATCATTTCACCCACATAGCATGTGCTAAAAAGTTGAGAGGGTTACGAAAAAAAGTTGATGCACTTGGTGTAGAAATAGGACAATCTCTTTTGAAGTATCAGGGTTTCGGACGAAAACTCATCTATTACAAAGGCAATTATTTTTTTAATAACTTATTACAATGCCAGACTTTTTGTGCGTTCAATATGCACCATTCAAAGACAAGTCATCAGCTTTGAACTCTATCTGACATCATTTGCTATTTTTGATGCATTTAATGATTTTTTTTAGCTAAATGACCTAGAGCATGAAAAGCACTACAAATGATCTCTGAAAAGGTTGAAAGTTGGCATGGTATCATCATTTCACCCACATAGCATGTGCTAAAATATTGAGAGGGTTACGTCAAAAGGTTGAAGCACTTCGTGTACAAAAAGGATAATCTCTTTCGAAGTATCAGGGTTTCGGACGAAAACTCATCTGTTACAAAGGCAATTAATTTTTTTAATAATTTATTACAACGCCAAAAAAATTGTGCGTGTAGTATGCACCATTCAAAGCCACGTCATTAGCTTTCAACACTATCTGACATCATTTGCTATTTGTCATGCATTTAATATTTTTTGAGCTAACTGACCCTCAGCATGAAAAGCTCTACAAATGAACTCCGAAAATGTTGAAAGTTCGCATGTTTTCATCATTTCACCCACAGAGCATGTGCTAAAATGTTGAGAGGGTTACGGAAAAAACTTTATGCACTTCGTGTACAAAATGGACAATCTCTTTTGAAGTATCAGGGTTTCGGACGAAAAGTCATATGTTACAAAGGCAATTAAATTTTTAATAACTTATTACAACTCCATACTTTTTGCGCGTTCATTATGCACCATTCAAAGCCATGTCATCAGCTTTCAACTCTATCTGACATCAATTGCTATTTTTCATGCATTTAAAGATTTTTTGAGCTAAATGACCCTGAGCATGAAAAGAACTACAAATGAACTCTGAAAAGGATGAAAGGTGGCATGGTATCATCATTTCACCCACATAGCATGTGCTAAAAAGTTGAGAGGGTTACGACAAAAACTTGATGCACTTCGTGTACAAAATGGACAATCTCTTTCGAAGTATCAGGGTTTCGGACGAAAACTCTTCTGTTACAAAGGCAATTAATTTTTTAAAAAAATATTACAACTCCAGACTTTTTGCGCGTTCAGTATGCACCATTCAATGCCACGTCACCACATTCTACCCTATCTGACATCATTTGCTATTTTTCATGCATTTAATGATTTTTTTGAGCTAAATGACCCTGAGCATGAAAAGCACTACAAATGAACACTGAAAAGGTTGAAAGTTCGCATGGTATCATCATTTCACCCACATAGCATGCGCTAAAAAGTTGAGAGGGTTACGGCAAAAAGTTGATGCACTTCGTGTATAAAAAGGACAATCTCTTTTAAAGTATCAGGGTTTCGGACAAAAACTCATCTATTACAAAGGCAATTAATTTTTTAATAACTTATTACAATGCCAGACTTTTTGCGCGTTCAGTATGCACCATTCAAAGACAAGTCTTCAGCTTTCAACCCTATCTGACATCATTTGCTATTTTTCATTCATTTAATGATTTTTTGAGCTAAATGACCCTGAGCATGAAAAGCACTATGAATGAACTCTGAAAAGGTTTAAAGTTGGTATGGTATCATCATTTCATCCACATTGCATGTGCTAAAATGTTGAGAGGGTTACGACAAAAAGTTGACGCACTTCGTGTACAAAATGGACAATCTCTTTTGAAGTATCAGGGTTTCAGACGAAAACTCATCTGTTACAAAGACAATTTTTTTAATAACTTATAACAATGCTAGAATTTTTCCGCGTTCAGTATGTTCCATTCTAAGCCACATCATCAGCTTTCAACCCTATCTGACATCATTTGCTATTTTTGATGCATTTAATGATTTTTTTAGCTAAATGACCTAGAGCATGAAAAGCACTACAAATGATCTCTGAAAAGGTTGAAAGTTGGCATGGTATCATCATTTCACCCACATAGCTTGTGCTAAAAAATTGAGAGGGTTACGGCAAAAAGTCGAAGCACTTCGTGTACAAAAAGGACAATCTCTTTCGAACTATCAAGGTTTCGGACGAAAACTCTTCTGTTACAAAGGCAAATTTTTTTTTAATAATTTATTACAATGCCAAAAAAATTGTGCGTTCACTATGCACCATTCAAAGCCACGTCATTAGGTGTCAACACTATCTGACATCATTTGCTATTTGTCATGCATTTAATGTTTTTTTGAGCTAACTGACCCTGAGCATGAAAAGCTCTACAAATGAACTCCGAAAATGTTGAAAGTTCGCATGTTATCATCATTTCACCCATAGAGCATGTGCTAAAATGTTGAGAGGGTTACGGAAAAAACTTTATGCACTTCGTGTACAAAATGAACAATCTCTTTTGAAGTATCAGGGTTTCGGACGAAAAGTCATATGTTACAAAGGCAATTAATTTTTTAATAACTTATTACAACTCCATACTTTTTGCACGTTCATTATGCACCATTCAAAGCCATGTCATCAGCTTTCAACTCTATCTGACATCAATTGCTATTTTTCATGCATTTAATGATTTTTTGAGCTAAATGACCCTGAGCATGAAAAGCACTACAAATGAACACTGAAAAGGTTGAAAGTTCGCATGGTATCTTCCTTTCACCCACATAGCATGTGTTAAAAAGTTGAGAGGGTTACTGCAAAAAGTTGATGCACTTCGTGTATAAGAAGGACAATCTCTTTTAAAGTATCAGGGTTTCTGACGAAAACTCATCTATTACAAAGGCAATTAATTTTCTAATAACTTATTACAATGCCAGACTTTTTGCGCGTTCAGTATGCACCATTCAAAGACAAGTCTTCAGCTTTCAACCCTATCTGACATCATTTGCTATTTTTCATTCATTTAATGATTTTTTGAGCTAAATGACCCTGAGCATGAAAAGCACTATGAATGAACTCTGAAAAGGTTTAAAGTTGGTATGGTATCATCATTTCATCCACATAGCATGTGCTAAAATGTTGAGAGGGTTACGGCAAAAAGTTGACGCACTTCGTGTTCAAAATGGACAATCTCTTTTGAAGTATCAGGGTTTCAGACGAAAACTCATCTGTTACAAAGACAATTTTTTTAATAACTTATAACAATGCTAGAATTTTTCCGCATTCAGTATGCTCCATTCTAAGCAACATCATCAGCTTTCAACCCTATCTGACATCATTTGCTATTTTTGATGTATTTAATGATTTTTTTAGCTAAATGACCTAGAGCATGAAAAGCCCTACAAATGATCTCTGAAAAGGTTGAAAGTTGGCATGGTATCATCATTTCACCCACATAGCATGTGCTAAAATATTCAGAGGGTTACGGCAAAAAGTTGAAGCACTTCGTGTACAAAAAGGACAATCTCTTTCGAACTATCAGGGTTTCGGACGAAAACTCATCTGTTACAAAGGCAATTTTTTAATAATTTATTACAATGCCAAAAAAATTGTGCGTTCACTATGCACCATTCAAAGCCACGTCATTAGCTTTCAACACTATCTGACATCATTTGCTATTTGTCATGCATTTAATATATTTTTTGAGCTAACTGACCCTGAGCATGAAAAGCTCTACAAATGAACTCCGAAAATGTTGAAAGTTCGCATGTTATCATCATTTCTCCCATAGAGCATGTGCTAAAATGTTGAGAGGGTTACGGAAAAAACTTTATGCACTTCGTGTACAAAATGGACAATCTCTTTTGAAGTATCAGGGTTTCGGACGAAAAGTCATATGTTACAAAGGTAATTAATTTTTTAAAAACTTATTACAACTCCATACTTTTTGCACGTTCATTATGCACCATTTAAAGCCATGTCATCAGCTTTCAACTCTATCTGACATCAATTGCTATTTTTCATGCATTTAATGATTTTTTGAGCTAAATGACCCTGAGCATGAAAAGCACTACAAATGAACACTGAAAAGGTTGAAAATTCGCATGGTATCTTCCTTTCACCCACATAGCATGTGCTAAAAAGTTGAGAGGGTTAGGTCAAAAAGTTGATGCACTTCGTGTATAAGAAGGTAAATCTCTTTTAAAGTATCAGGGTTTCGGACGAAAACTCATCTATTACAAAGGCAATTAATTTTATAATAACTTATTACAATGCCAGACTTTTTGCGCGTTCCGTATGCACCATTCAAAGACAAGTCATTAGCTTTCAACCCTATCTGACATCATTTGCTATTTTTCATTCATTTAATGATTTTTTGAGCTAAATGACCCTGAGCTTGAAAAGCACTACGAATGAACTCTGAAAAGGTTTAAAGTTGGTATGGTATCATCATTTCATCCACATAGCATGTGCTAAAATGTTGAGAGGGTTACGGCAAAAAGTTGACGCACTTCGTGGTCAAAATGGACAATCTCTTTTGAAGTATCAAGGTTTCAGACGAAAACTCATCTGTTACAAAGACAATTTTTTTAATAACTTATAACAATGCTAGAATTTTTCCGCATTCAGTATGCTCCATTCTAAGCCACATCATCAGCTTTCAACCCTATCTGGCATCATTTGCTATTTTTGATGCATTTAATGATTTTTTTAGCTAAATGACCTAGAGCATGAAAAGCACTACAAATGATCTCTGAAAAGGTTGAAAGTTGGCATGGTATTATCATTTCACCCACATAGCATGTGCTTAAATATTGAGAGGGTTACGGCAAAAAGTTGAAGCACTTCGTGTACAAAAAGGACAATCTCTTTCGAAGTATCAGGGTTTCGGACGAAAACTCATCTGTTACAAAGGCAATTAATTTTTTTAATAATTTATTACAATGCCAAAAAAATTGTGCGTTCACTATGCACCATTCAAAGCCACGTCATTAGCTTTCAACACTATCTGACATCATTTGCTATTTGTCATGCATTTAATAAATTTTTTGAGCTAACTGACCCTGAGCATGAAAAGCTCTACAAATGAACTCCGAAAATGTTGAAAGTTCGCATGTTATCATCATTTCACCCATAGAGCATGTGCTAAAATGTTGAGAGGGTTACGGAAAAAACTTTATGCACTTCGTGTACAAAATGGACAATCTCTTTTGAAGTATCAGGGTTTCGGACGAAAAGTCATATGTTACAAAGGCAATTAATTTTTTAATAACTTATTACAACTCCATACTTTTTGCGCATTCATTATGCACCATTCAAAGCCATGTCATCAGCTTTCAACTCTATCTGACATCAATTGCTATTTTTCATGCATTTAATGATTTTCTGAGCTAAATGACCCTGAGCATGAAAATCACTACAAATGAACGCTGAAAAGGTTGAAAGTTCGCATGGTATCATCCTTTCACCCACATAGCATGTGCTAAAAAGTTGAGAGGGTTACAGCAAAAAGTTGATGCACTTCGTGTATAAGAAAGACAATCTCTTTTAAAGTATCAGGGTTTCGGACAAAAACTCATCTATTACAAAGGCAATTAATTTTTTAATAACTTATTACAATGCCAGACTTTTTGCGCGTTCCGTATGCACCATTCAAAGACAAGTCATCAGCTTTCAACCCTATCTGACATCATTTGCTATTTTTCATGCATTTAATAATTTTTTTGAGCTAAATGACCCTGAGCATGAAAAGCACTATGAATGAACTCTGAAAAAGTTTAAAGTTGGTATGGTATCATCATTTCATCCACATAGCATGTGCTAAAATGTTGAGAGGGTTACGGCAAAAAGTTGACGCACTTCGGGTACAAAATGGACCATCTCTTTTGAAGTATCAGGGTTTCAGACGAAAACTCATTTGTTACAAAGACAATTTTTTTAATAACTTATAACAATGCTAGATTTTTTCCGCATTCAGTATGCTCCATTCTAAGCCACATCATCACCTTTCAACCCTATCTGACATTATTTGCTATTTTTGGTGCATTTAATGATTTTTTTAGCTAAATGACCTAGAGCATGAAAAGCACTACAAATGATCTCTGAAAAGGTTGAAAGTTGGCATGGTATCATCATTTCACCCACATAGCATGTGCTAAAATATTGAGAGGGTTACGGCAAAAAGTTGAAGCACTTCGTGTACACAAAGGACAATCTCTTTCAAAGTATCAGGGTTTCAGACGAAAACTCATCTGTTACAAAGGCAATTAATTTTTTAAATAATTTATTACAATGCCAAAAAAATTGTGCGTTCACTATGCACCATTCAAAGCCACGTCATTAGCTTTCAACACTATCTGACATCATTTGCTATTTGTCATGCATTTAATATTTTTTTTGAGCTAACTGACCCTGAGCATGAAAAGCTCTACAAATGAACTCCAAAAATGTTAAAAGTTCGCATTTTATCATCATTTCACCCATAGAGCATGTGCTAAAATGTTGAGAGGGTTACGGAAAAAACTTTATGCACTTCCTGTACAAAATGGACAATCTCTTTTGAAGTATCAGGGTTTCGGACGAAAAGTCATATGTTACAAAGGCAATTAATTCTTTAATAACTTATTACAACTCCATACTTTTTGCGCGTTCTTTATGCACCATTCAAAGCCATGTCATCAGCTTTCAACTCTATCTGACATCAATTGCTATTTTTCATGCATTTAATGATTTTTTGAGCTAAATGACCCTGAGCATGAAAAGCACTACAAATGAACACTGAAAAGGTTGAAAGTTCGCATGGTATCATCCTTTCACCCACATAGCATGTGCTAAAAAGTTGAGAGAGTTACAACAAAAAGTTGATGCACTTCGTGTATAAGAAGGACAATCTCTTTTAAAGTATCAGGGTTTCGGACAAAAACTCATCTATTACAAAGGCAATTAATTTTTTAATAACTTATTACAATGCCAGACTTTTTGCGCGTTCTGTATGCACCATTCAAAGACAAGTCATCAGCTTTGAACCCTATCTGACATCATTTGCTATTTTTCATGCATTTAATGATTTTTTTGAGCTAAATGACCCTGAGCATGAAAAGCACTATGAATGAACTCTGAAAAGGTTTAAAGTTGGTATGGTATCATCATTTCATCCACATAGCATGTGATAAAATGTTGAGAGGGTTACGGCAAATAGTTGACGCACTTCGTGTACAAAATGGACAATCTCTTTTGAAGTATCAGGGTTTCAGACAAAACTCATCTGTTACAAAGACAATTTTTTTAATAACTTATAACAATGCTAGAATTTTTCCGTGTTCAGTATGCTCCATTCTAAGCCACATCATCAGCTTTCAACCCTATCTGACATCATTTGCTATTTTTGATGCATTTAATGATTTTTTAGCTAAATGACCTAGAGCATGAAAAGCACTACAAATGATCTCTGAAAAGGTTGAAAGTTGGCATGGTATCATCATTTCACCCACATAGCATGTGCTAAAATATTGAGAGGGTTACTGCAAAAAGTTGAAGCACTTCGTGTACAGAAAGGACAATCTCTTTCGAAGTATCAGGGTTTCGGACGAAAACTCATATGTTACAAAGGCAATTAATTTTTTTAATAATTTATTACAATGCCAAAAAAATTGTGCGTTCACTATGCACCATTCAAAGCCACGTCATTAGCTTTCAACACTATCTGACATCATTTGCTATTTGTCATGCATTTAATAATTTTTTTGAGCTAACTGACCCTGAGCATGAAAAGCTCTACAAATGAACTCCGAAAATGTTGAAAGTTTGCATGTTATCATCATTTCACCCATAGAGCATGTGCTAAAATGTTGAGAGGGTTACGGAAAAACTTTATGCACTTCGTGTACAAAATGGACCATCTCTTTTGAAGTATCAGGGTTTCGGACGAAAAGTCATATGTTACAAAGGCAATTAATTTTTTAATAACTTATTACAACTCCATACTTTTTGCGCGTTCATTATGCACCATTCAAAGCCATGTCATCAGCTTTCAACTCTATCTGACATCAATTGCTATTTTTCATGCATTTAATGATTTTTTGAGCTAAATGACCCTGAGCATGAAAATCACTACAAATGAACACTGAAAAGGTTGAAAGTTCGCATGGTATCATCCTTTCACCCACATAGCATGTGCTAAAAAGTTGAGAGGGTTACAACAAAAAGTTGATGCACTTCGTGTATAAGAAGGACAATCTCTTTTAAAGTATCAGGGTTTCGGACAAAAACTCATCTATTACAAAGGCAATTAATTTTTTAATAACTTATTACAATGCCAGACTTTTTGCGCGTTCCGTATGCACCATTCAAAGACAAGTCATCAGCTTTCAACCCTGTCGGGGGAAACTGTCCACCACGAGCATCTATGGGACCGGAGCCCCTTGCTTGTGCGGTAAGAGGGCGGAGGGAGCACGAAGAGCGGATCGTAGTGAACACGCGGGCAGTTTACCAAGGTTCGGGCCGCGATGGACGCGTAAAACCCTACTCCTGCTTAGTTTGTATTGAGTTGGAGAGCTCGGGAGCTTGAAGAACTAGCTACACCGAGCGTATGAGCGATCTAGGTTCCGAACCCTTTCTACGTTGTGCATGGGCCTCCTTTTATAGTGCAAGGGGTCACCGACAGGTGTCAACGTAGGAGAAAAGGGTAAAAATGTAAAAGAGGTGGTAGCTGTAACAGTGCGGGAATAGTGGAGCTACAGTGTATGAACAGTGGTCGCTACCTACTTTGACAGTGGGGGACAATGGCATTTAATGCCCGTCGCCGTCGACCCCAAAAGCGCCCGCCCTTGCGTCTCCGTTTGCCACGGCGATGGCTTCACCACCATGGAGTGCCACCGTGTCCCCCAGGCTGCACAGCCATCCGCCACGCGTCCCTGGAGTGGCCCCAGGGCGACGCGTGGTTCGATGAGCTGGAGCGCGGGCACACAGCGCAACCCTCCCCGGCAAGCACCTTGCCGGGGTCTTGACCTTGTCGGGCCCGGGAGCTTGTCGGGCTCTAAAGCTCGTCGCTCCCCGGGCCCTGCCGGGGTGCACGTTGCGCCGAGGCATGTCTTCTGTAATGTAATCTTCTGGTCTTCCTGGCAAGCTCCTCTTGCCAGGGTCTTGTGCTGACGAGGTAATCTTGAGCCTGGAACGGCCCTCCCGGCAAGCTCCACTCGCCGGGGTCTCGATCTTCTGTCTTGCATACTTTGTTTTTGAATGGTTTTATATGGAGCAAGAAGGTCTCCGGCAAGCGCGTGGTAGGCCCTGCTGCGGGAAGCTGCTACTGCCCGTGCACAAGTTGGGGTACTGAGGCACCCCTACCTTAGTACACCGACAGGAGCCCCCGGGCCTGGGCCACACACGGTGCCGAGCGCTGTTGGGCCAGGCCCAAAACAGTGCACGGGTACGCGCGGCCCACGGCACGCTGAATCCACTTCCGCATCCGCCGCGTCCCCCCGTAACGGCACGCGTCGATTGCGGCGTCGTGGGATGGGATGTGGCCTCGTTCTTTTAATGGAAAGAGCAAAACGCCCCCCACTTCCCCATAAAAGCAGAGGAAGCAGGAGTGGTTCCCCTCCTACGCCTTCATTGCTTCTTCTTCCATCTCCAGAGATCCCCTTTGCGCTCCGCCTCCACACCTCTTCCGCCGCCGTCCGCATCTGCGGTGCCGCCGGACTCTTCGCCCTCCTTCCCTCGCCGCCTCCGCCATGGCCCCGAAGACCGAGAAGGCGAAGGCGGAGAAGGCCAAGAAGGAGAAATCTGACCAGGCGGCGAGGCTTGCTCTGCTGCGGAAGCGGAACGTCGTCTTCACGCCAAGGCTCGGTGCGCGGGAGCTCTGGAACAAGTACTACTTGTTCTGGGCCAAGAAGACCAAAGCGCATCCCCGCACCCGAGCCTATCCGGCCGCCGCCAAGGACAACTACCCCGGCGGGTACTTCTTCTTCGCAGCTTTCTTCCACTGCGGCCTCTGTCCCCCTTTTTCCGACTTTTTCTGCGATATAATGCACACCTATGGCCTCCATCTTCTAGACTTCACCCCCAACGCCATCCTCATGATGGCGGTTTTTGCACATATGTGCGAAAACTACATTGGGATATACCCGAACGTAGCGCTGTTTAGGCACTTCTTCACCCCTAGAGCAGAGGCTGGTGCCCCCCTCTCCGGAGGAATATCCTGGGTCTTCCGCTTGAACAAGAAGGAGTCCTACTTGCCGGGGGAGCTCCGCGGCAAGTGGGAGGAGTGGCGCGCAGACTGGTGTTGGATAGTTGAGGACGAGCCGCAGCCCTTCACCGCGCCGCGCACAACACCTATCGTGCGCGGCAGGGATTGGAGCGAGCTGGATTCGGACGACAGCAAGCTCGACGTCGCCCTCATCAGGATTCTTCGTCTCCGGGTAGCAAGGTTGTCTGTCGGAGAAGTAGGCACAGATTTCCTCCGCCGCCGCATCGCCCCTCTTCAAGATAGGAAGAGGCCAGCCTGGGATTACGGCAACGCGGTGGACATAATGAGGCTGCGCCCCGGGCTAAACTTCAACTTCACGTCGCTGGAGCTGAAGGGGATGGTCCGGGAGCTATTTAAGCATGACCCGGCCCACCCAGAGTGGTTCAGAGGTCCCCGGGGAGTGGTGCCTCTCTGCAACAGCATGGCCCGGGATTCCCTCCGCGCCATGATGCCCGCGTGTGACTCGCACGGCGTCGACCGCACATGGATTCCGCCCAAGCCAGACGTCATCTTGAACTTCTTTGACAACCTGGTGGAGGTGGCGAAGAACAAGGACGAGATCAAGGGGCTCACACGGGACACCACCGACCAGGAGATAGCGTATATAGCTTCTCGGGTTGAAGAGGCCGCTGCAGCCGCAGCGGCAGGAGAATTTGGCTTTACGCCCGAGGAGGCAGAGGCTGCGGAAGTGTCCTGCCAAGCAGAGGAGGCGGAGATCCGCAGACTGCTGAAGCTTCCTCCCGACGAGCTTGCCGGGGTCCCCTCCTTGAGGCACTCCGGGATCCCCGGAATCCTGACCGAGGCCGCGGCAAGAGGCAGCGCCGCCGGAGGAAACAGAGGCGCCGCAGGGAGCGGAGGCGTTGGAGGGAGCGGAGGCGCCGGAGGGAGAGCGGCCACAGTGCAGGGCGCTGGGCCCAGCAAGCCTGCCGAGGAGGAGGAGGAGGAGGACGTCGGGGCCGACGAGGACTCCGACGGGTCCCTTGGGCTCTACGCCGACGACCTCTCCTCGTCATCGGAGACCTCCCCGCCTCGGGCAAGCCCTAGGCGCTCTCCGCTGAAGCGTCTCCGCAAGACGGCGACAGGGACGAGGGCGCAGGTGCCCCGGCAACAACCAGCTCGCCGGGCGGCGCGAGCTACCCGGGGGAGCCAGGCTGCGACGGGGGCGCCAGGCGCACCAACCACGGCGGAGGCGGCCCGCACGCAGGTCACGGCAGAGGCGACCCCGCAAGCAGGCCACGGCAGAGGCGCCCCGCAAGTCAGCGCCGAGCGGAAGGGAGTCTTCACAGAGCGGAGCGGCGGCTCCGCCCGCTCCCCGGGCCTCGGCTACCACAGGGGCTGGGTCTTCGCAGCCCCCAGCTCCAGGGACCGCCAAGCGCCCGAGGGAGTCTTCGCCTCCTGCTCCCCGCGCGGACGTGTCTCAGGTGGCATTTGACTTCTCCGCCTTGAGTGACAACGACGACGAGGAGGAACAGGAGTAAGAACTCGAGGCTTCGTATCTTCTTAAACTTCGTCTTGATTATTGTAGATTCTGATCTTGCTTCTTGTTTTAACTTCAGGACCTTGGCGGAGCGAGTGGCGAAGAAGGCCAAGGTGCCCGTGGTCGAGGTCGCGGACGACTCGCCTGTCGAGGCAACAGGGGACGTGCCGGAGCCGAGCCTGCCGGACCCGAGCGCTGCTCCGAGGAGCAGCCCCCAGCGCAGCCCCCAGCGTAAGTCTGGGTTCCATACTTCCGCTTGTCGGGCGCGCTTGAGGATTCTGTCTTGTGCTGATATCTTGATGTTTGTGTCTTGTTTTGATTGTCTTGTGCAGAGGTGGAGCCACAACTGCAAGAGCGTCCGGAGGTCGCTCCCGAGGAACCGCAGGCCCCGCCGTCCCCGCCAAGGCCGAACTCCCCGGCAAGGGAGAGCACTCCGCCAAGGGCGGGTACTCCGCCAAGGGCGAGTACCCCGGCAAGGGCGGGTAGCCCGGCGAGGGCGGCCACTCCGCCAAGGCAGAGCTCCCCGGCGAGGGAGCCCGCCGCTGACGACGTCCGCCAAGGTAAGTTCCGTAACTTTGTCTTCTTGGATTCGTCTCTTTTTGGATATTTGCTTGAACTTCTTTTACTTTTTCTTCTTCTAGATCCTCCTCCCCCCGAGCAGATGGAGACGGAAGTCATCGTCATCGAGGAGGAGGGCGCGCAGGGCGGCGGCGGCGACGCTCCTGTCGCTGAGGACACGGCGGGAGCCGCCGAGCCGGCTGCGGAGGAGACTGCTCCGGCTGCGGACGCAGCGGCCGGGGAGGGGGACGGCGACCGCACTGCCGGCCCGGAGGCGGCAGGAGCATCGAGTGCTGCGCCGTCCGCCGGCCCCTCCACCGAGAAGGAGCCATCTGCCTACTACCTTGAGGCCCCCAACGGCGTTTACATCCAGGTGCCGTGGGGTCCTTCATCGCGAGCTCCCGCGGAGGGCGAGGCCTTTGATGGAGAGGTCCTCGCCTCCGCGGGTCTGAAGATCGTCGAGGCGCCCGGCGGAAGCGAAGGGCCCGAGGAGGAGAAGCTGCTCCATCAGCTCCTGGCCCTTTACCGGGCCAGGCAGGCGAAGCTTGCTTCCCGGGAGGCCCTTGCCGCCAAGGCCGCCGTCGAGATGGAGAACCGCGCGGCGGAGCTCCGCGCCGCCAACCAGGCTGCCCTCCGCGACGTGGCGGAGGAGCGCGAGAGGCTCGCCAGGGAGTACCAGGAATGGCTGCTGGAGAAGGCTGAAGCCGAAGAGCAGTAGCGACTTGCCGGGGTGGAGCTGTCCCGGCGAGAAGGAGAGCTCGCCCAGCGGAAGGTCAACCTCGACTCCCACGAGGAAGACCTTGCCGCTCGGGAGCAGGCCCTTGGCGGAGAGCTGAAGGAGGAGAAAGCCGCCGCGGCTGCCGCGGAGACCGCCAAGGAGGAGCTCGCGGCCAAAGTCGCGCAACTGGAGGAGTCGTTGAAGGCGAGCGTGGAGAGGGTCACCGCGCTCAACACGGAGCGCGAGAAGGACGCCCACACCAACTCCGAACTCCAGGTGTGCCTCTCCAAGCAGGGCGACGAGCTGAAGGCCGCCAAGGACTCAATTGAGGATCTGGAGCTGAAGGTTTCCATGTTGAGGGACTCGCTCGACGCCGTCCGGGACCGGGAAACCAAGCTGAAAGAGGAGCTCCGCAAGGAGCGAAGCTTGGTGGAGAGCGCCAACACTGCGGTCGAGAACTTCCGCCGGACCGTTGAGGTGTGGACCAAAGACTTGGTGTCCTCTGCATCCAACATCGACCAGGAGCTGCTGGCGCTGAAGTTGGAGCACCTCATCTACTCTCCGGACCCAAACCTCCCTCACAGCGCCAAGCTCAGCCTCTTCTTCAGGGGGATCGCGCCGGCTCTTGCAGATCTTCGGAAGAAGATTCCCGCGCAACTGGCCGAGGAGTCGCGCCAGCTCTGCACGGGAACCTTGGAGCGCGTACTGACGAAGATTGTATACCGCAACCCCGGTATAAACCTCACCAACGTTCTCCGCAGCTTGCCGGCCGACGCGAACATGGAAGCGCTGAAGGCGCAGATCGCCCACATCATCGCCAAAGTGAACAAGATCTCCAGGGTTGAGGGCAACCGCGTAGATTAGGCCTCCTTTATCTTTATCTCTTTTTGTTGCTGCATAGGGTGTTATGAACTCATTAATCATTGCGACAAGTTATCCTCTGTAAGATATTTATCTTATTTTGATCAACCAGTGCAATGTTATCTTCCTTGTCTTGGTCATCTACTTTGTATGTTTTTCACCCTACGCTTCCAGGGAGCTTGCCGGCAAGGGTCCTTCGCCGCGAGCGCTGAGTGCTGGACTCTGAGCAGCCTGCTGGCCAAGGTCTTACCGGCAAGCAACCTCGCCGCAACTAGTCGCAACACACTTATCTTGCTGAGTGAACTCGAAAACGAAGCAAGGGCGCGACACTTGTCGCAGCTCACTTAAGTCGTTGAGCGTACTCGAAAACAAGATAAGGGTGCGGTTAGCCACGGGTAGGTTCCTCCGCGCACAGGTTTTCCATACAAAGCGTGGTTGTTCAAGGAAGACAACTAAAAATTTAAAATTTTGAACTGCTCAAATTCCAATAACTTAGCTTTCATATATTGCTTGCTTCTTGGTAAGGCTTCTCTTTCTTGAACAGCACTTGGTTCTCCTTCCATCTCCTTCCCCCCCGGCAAACTTGTGCGCGAGGAACGTTCCTTCTGCTTAAGAGGCAAGGAAAAAGAAGAGGAAGACAAGTATATGCCCTTTCAGCGTGCTAATGCTTACCGGATATGTATGTTGCACAAGATGCCAAATAACACATGCAAATAGCGGAGAAAAGCATGTAAAAGGCAAATAGCGCAAAACACAAATACTTTACTGATGCACGGGGTCTGCGCCCGGCTTTGTACAAAGGGTTACATGCAGCAGCAGCAAGGCTTGTACAAAAGGTGGTTGCCGGAGCGGATCACGGCAACCGCGCCTTATGGGTGAAACTTGCGAAGATGCTCTATGTTCCAGGAGTTGCTCACCGGTAAGCCTTCTTCGGTCTCGAGGCGGACAGCGCCGGGCCTCGTGACTTGTCTCACCCAATAAGGGCCCTCCCACTTCGGCGTCAACTTGTTGGAATTCTTGGCGGACTGAACACGCCGAAGAACAAGGTCGCCTTCCTCGAGACTCCTGGCCTTGAACTTGCGGCTATGGTAGCGACGCAAGGCTTGCTGGTATCGAGTAGCTCGTACAGCAGCCTGGAGACGTCCCTCCTCGAGGAGCAATGCATCGTCTTGTCGCAGTTGCTCTTGCTCGAGCTCATCATAAGCGAGCACTCGAGGAGATCCGTTTACGAGTTCCGTGGGGAGAACTGCCTCTGCTCCATAGACTAGAGCAAAGGGTGTCTGTCCGGTGGCTCGACTTGGTGTCGTTCTGATTGACCAAAGAGCCGCCGGTAGCTCCTCTATCCAGTTTCTTCCGCACTTGCGCAGCCTGTCAAAGGTTCTTGTCTTGAGTCCGCGCAGCACTTCAGCATTTGCCCTCTCCGCTTGACCGTTGCTCCTCGGGTGAGCAACAGAAGCGAAACAGACCTTGGCGCCAAGGTCTTGGACGTACTGCATGAAGGTGCGACTAGTAAATTGCGTACCGTTGTCGGTGATGATCCTGTTAGGGATTCCGAAACGGCAAACAATCGACCTGAAGAACCTGACCGCTGACTGTGCTGTCACCTTTCTCACTGGTTCCACTTCTGGCCACTTTGTGAACTTGTCGATTGCAACGTACAAGTACTCAAAGCCCCCGACGGCTCGGGGGAAGGGGCCGAGGATGTCGAGCCCCCAGACCGAGAAGGGCCAGGACAAAGGAATTGTTTGGAGAGCTTGAGCAGGCTGATGAATTTGTTTTGCATGGAACTGGCACGCTTCACACTTGGTTACTAGTGCAGTTGCATCTTGGAGGGCTTCTTGCCAGAAGAACCCTTGCCGGAAAGCTTTCCCGGCAAGCGCCCTTGCGCCAATGTGGTGGCCGCATATGCCTCCGTGTATTTCTGCCAACAGCTTCTGTCCATCTTCCCTGGAGATGCACTTCAATCTGACACCGTTGAGTCTTCTTCTGTACAGCTCGTCATCCACGAACTGGTACATACTTGACTGCCTGGTTATCTTCTCTATTTCTTCTGGGTCGTCGGGAAGTTCTCCAGTTTGCAGAAAACGGACGATCTGCTGCGCCCATGCCGGAGCCCGAGGCTCAACGGCAAGGACTAAAGGCATGAGGGCCGCTGCGGGGACCTCAGCTTCTACGGCAAGAACCTCTGGTTTCGCCGGAGCTGATGGTCCCCTGGCAAGCTCGCCGTGGCGAGGCTTGTCGGGAACACTTGCTTCAACTGCACAGATCCTTGGATCTGCAGGAGCAGACTGTTCCTCAGCGTTCTGATTGTTGATCTTGGGGAGCTTGGCGGCGGTTCCAGGAAGATCCGCCGGCAAGTAGTCGCCGGAGACCAACTTTCTCTTCGTGGACCGCCCAATTGATGGTGTAACGGATGGTTGAGTCAGCTTGAGCAAGAAGGTCCCTGGTTCCACAGGTAACTTCATCGAAGCACACTTTGAAAGGCCATCTGCAATGTCATTGTGAGCTCTCGGGACGTGCTCCATTTGCAGACCTTCAAAGTGCTCTTCAAGCTTCCTCACTTCATCTACATAATCTTCCATCAAAGGGCTCTAGTAATTCTTGTTGACTTGTCGGACCACCAACTGAGAATCTCCCCGCACAATCAGCTTCCTGATCCCAAGTTCGGCCGCAATCCTGAGGCCGGCAAGCAAGCCTTCATATTCAGCAGTGTTGTTTGTTGCTTGTTTCCTGGGAAAGTGCATCTGGATAACATACTTGAGGTGCTCTCCGGTGGGCGCGATAAGTACCACGCCGGCACCGGCGCCTTGCAGCGAGAAGGCACCATCAAAATACATTACCCATTCACTTGTCGCTTCTTGTACGGGTGCACTTGTTTCTGGAATTTCCTCGTCGGGCGTTGGGGTCCATTCAGCTATGAATTCTGCCAAAGCTCGACTCTGTATGGTTGAGGTACTTTCAAACTTGAGTCCAAAGCTCGACAGCTCCAGTGCCCACTCAACGATCCTGCCTGTTGCTTCTGGATTGTGCAATATCCTCTTCAGCGGAAAGCGAGTGACCACTGTTATCTCATGTGCCTGGAAGTAATGGCGCAGCTTTCTCGAGGCCATGAGGAGGCCGAAAAGCAACTTTTGCACACCAGAGTATCTCGATCTAGCCCCTTGGAGAAGGGAACTTACAAAATACACTGGGCGCTGCACCATCTTCTTCCGCACTTCTTCCTGTTCCTGCGCAGAGTTGTCCTTGTCGGGGCCAGAGCTTGTCGGAGCAGCCCCTCGCTTGTCCCTGGATTCGCTTACCGGTGGCGTAGACTCCTCGTCGGCCTCCCTCTCCGCTACTAACGCAGCACTAACCACCTGATTGGTTGCCGCTAGGTATAGCAACAACTTTTCCTGTGGTCTAGGTGCGACAAGTATTGGAGTGGAGGATAGGTACCGTTTCAAATCTTGCAGCGCTGCCTCCGCTTCCGGAGTCCACTTCATGGGACCTGCCTTCTTCAAGATTTTGAAGAAAGGTAGGGCGCGTTCTGCAGACTTTGAAATGAACCTACGGAGGGCAGCTACACAACCTGCAAGTCTCCTTATGTCCTTGACGCGCTTCGGGGCTTCTATCTGCTCGATGGCTTTAATCTTGTCGGGGTTAGCTTCAATCCCCCTCTGTGACACAAAGAACCCGAGAAGCTTGCCGGTGGGGACTCCAAAGACGCACTTCTCGGGGTTCAACTTGAGCTGTATCTTGCGCAGGTTCTGAAATGTCTCTTCCAAATCTTGGACCAGGGTATCCTTGCTCTTGCTCTTCACCACGATGTCATCCATGTAAGCCTCTACATTTCTGTGGATCTGTGGCTCGAAAGCAGTGTGCACTACCCTTGCAAATGTTGATCCTGCATTCTTCAGTCTGAAGGGCATGCGTATGAAGCAATAAGTGCCACATGGAGTGATAAATGCAGTCTTCTCTTCATCTTCTTTGGCCATAAAGATCTGGTGGTAGCCTGAATATGCATCAAGAAAAGAGAGTAGCTCACATCCGGCAGTGCAGTCAACGATCTGGTCAATGCGCGGCAAAGGGAATGGATCCTTGGGACATGCTTTATTCACATCGGTGAAGTCTATACATAGTCTCCACTTCCCATTGGCCTTGCGCACGACGACTGGGTTTGCTAACCACGTTGGATGGATCACACATCTAACTAGGCCTGCTGCCTCTAGCTTCTTGATTTATTCAGCAATGAATTCTTGGCGCTCCACGGCTTGCTTCCTCACTTTCTGCTTGACGGGCCGTGCATGAGGACAAACAGCAAGCTTGTGCTCAATTACCTTCCTGGGAACACCGGGGATGTCAGATGGTTGCCAGGCAAACACATCGACATTCGCCCGCAGGAAGGCAACGAGCGCGCTTTCCTATTTGCTGTCAAGCGTGGCACTGATGGTGAAGGTACCACCAGTGCCATCCTCCTTGGCGGACACCCTCTTGGTTGCCGGAGGAGCGGCCATTCCCTTCTTACACTTGCCGGTGGAGCTCGATGGAACGTCCTCGACGGCAGCGCAACACTCCGAAGAGGTGCGGTTGCCGGAGTGGGCCCCAGAGCACTTACCGGACTTGGTCTTGGTCTTCTTCCCCCCGGGAGCTTCAGCGGCAAGTGTATCCTTTTCTGCTGCGGCTGCTGCGTCCCGGTAGATCTTGTCGGCGCAGACGAGCGCATCTTTCTTGTCGCCATGGACAGTGATGACGCTTATCGGCCCCCGCATCTTGAGTACGTTGTAGGCGTAGTGGGAAGCCGCCATGAACTTGGCGAGGGCGGGACGGCCGAGTATCCCATTGTATGGCAATGGGATATCGGCGACGTCGAATGTGATGCGCTCAGTCCTGAAGTTGAGCTCCCCGCCAAAGGTCACCGGCAGAGTTATCTTCCCCTTGGGCCTGCTCCTTCCCGGGTTGATTCCTTGGAAAGAACCGGTCTCTTCGAGCTCGCCATCTGGGATTTGGAGTTTCTTGATCACAGCAGAGGAGATCAAGTTCAGCCCGGCCCCGCCGTCAACCAACATTTTAGTGACCTTGAGGTTGCGGATGGTGGGGAGACCAGCATCGGCAAGCACCCGACCGCTGTGGTGCGGTCAGGGTGGTCCTCAAGATCAAAAATGATTGGCGTGCCGGACCATTTGAGGAGCCTGCGCGACTCCACGGGCGGCTCTGCTGCATTCACCTCGCGCACCCATTGCTTGAGCTGGCGGTGGGAGGTGTGCAGAGAGGCGCCACCGTCGACGCACAGGACCTCCGTGGCCTTCTGGAACTCCTGCTCGCTGTTATCCTCATCCTCCATGTCTTCGTCGTCGTCTTCTTCATCCTTGTCGCGGCCCCGGGGAGGTCGGTCACCTTGCCGCTGCTTGGCCTTGCGGCGGCGTCCTCCCCGGCCATTGAATGGCCGCTTCTTGCTTGGCTCTCCTCCGCCACCTTGGGCCTTCTCCTTGTCGCGCCTCTCGTACTCAGCTTTCTGCTGCTCGACGAGGTACTCGACGCGTTTGCAGTTGGAGAGGTCGTGGCCCTTGGTGCGGTGGATCTTGCAGTATTGCTTGTCGGAGCCGTCCTGCTTGTCGGCTGCCGCCACAGGGGCAGGCTCCTTGCCGGAGCCGCCAGCCTGTGTTTGCTTGGCGGGAGCCTCCTTGCCGGACTTCTCGACGGCAAGCACTTCCTTCTTGTTCTTCCTCCTGTTGTTCCGCCGCCGGCTCTTCTTTGCCGGGGCGGCGTCGTCGCTGTCGCTTCCTCCTGCGCCAGCATCCTCCCTGGGGAGTCTCCTCCCCTCTTCTGCGCGTGCGCACTTATCAGCTAGAGCATAAAGCTCGCTGACATCCCGTATCTTGGTCATGGCCATCTCTTCACGCATGCGGCGGTTACACACGTTCTGGTGGAACGCGCTGATAACCGCGGCAGGGTGGACGTCGGGGATGTTGTGCTGTGCACGGCTGAAGCGTTGGATGTACTTGTGCAGGGACTCTCCTTCCTTCTGGGCCAGAATGTGGAGATCACTCTCCTGGCCGTGGGGTTTGTGGCCGCCCGTGAAGGCGCCAACAAACTGGTGGCAAAGATCTGCCCAGGAAGAAATGGAGCCTTCCGGCAAGTGCATAAGCCACGAACGAACGTTCGGCTTAAGCACGAGCGGGAAGTAGTTCGCCAAAATCTTCTCGTCGCGCCCCCCGGCAGCCTGCACCGCGATGGTGTAGATGCTGAGGAATTCCGAGGGGTGCGTCTTGCCGTCGTACTTCTCCGGTACGTCGGGCTTGAAGTTCTTCATGCTGGGCCACTGGACGCGCCGCAGCTCACGGGTAAACGCAGGGCAACCTGCCGCGTACGGCAAGTCGCCTGGTTCACCGGGCGCGCGCGCGTCGACAGCGTTCCCAGCTCTCTGGTCTGATTGTCGCCGAGCTTCTCGGCGGCGCTCGATCGTTGTTCGAGCATCTTCTTGTCGCCGGTCGTCAAGGACCTGGCGCTGGTCCCGACGAGCCCGCGGATCCGACGATGCCGTGGAGCCGTCGTCGGCGTTGTTCCGGCGGGGCGGCGTCTTCTGCTTCCGCGGCAGGGAGTGCACGGTGGTTGCACCCCCGGCGGTCTTGTCGCCGTCGGCCTTCGTCTTCTCGACTTGCCGCGGCCGCGAGGTCGCCGACTGCTGTGGAGAGTCGTTGTTGGCGAAGTCGATCAGGCTCTGGATGGTGGCCCTCCAGTCTTCGGCCTTGTCTGCCGCTGGAGGGAAGTCGAGGAGCAGTTGCGCCCTTGCGAGCGCTTCCGCTGGAGTGGAGGGGAGCGGGGGCGAACGGTGCGAGGAGCGGGATATGCTCGGACTCCTAACAACGTTAGAAGGAGCAGGGTCCCGCCCTGGCGACCGCGCCTTACTCGTGCCGGGACGATGGCCCGGAGTGTCCCGCGAACCTCCGGTTTGCCCTTGGCCCAGCAGGCGGATGCCACCTCCTGTGGCATGGCGCTGCTGGGTTGTCGTTTGCTGAGATGGACGCGGCGCGTCCACGGAGACCGAGGCTCGGTCGTCCGTCCTGTCCTTGGATTTGGTGGCGCCGCGAGTGTCCTCGCCGGCGACCACCCTTCCGGCGGCGTCTCCCCCGCCCACCGTTGGCTCTGGTGGCGGCGGATGAGACGCAGACGGGCCTGCGACCTCCGAAGCCTTCTTCTTCGGGGCCATGGCACAGTTGCTGATGAAGTTGCTGATGAAACTGGAGAGGTTGATGAAGAATACGCCCGCGTGAACGCCGGATAAGATTCGCACAACCTCGACGCCCCCTACCTGGCGCGCCAAAGATGTCGGGGGAAACTGTCCACCACGAGCACCTATGGGACCGGAGCCCCTTGCTTGTGCGGTAAGAGGGCGGAGGGAGCACGAAGAGCGGATCGTAGTGAACACGCGGGCAGTTTACCCAGGTTCGGGCCGCGATGGACGCGTAAAACCCTACTCCTGCTTAGTTTGTATTGAGTTGGAGAGCTCGGGAGCTTGAAGAACTAGCTACACCGAGCGTATGAGCGATCTAGGTTCCGAACCCTTTCTACGTTGTGCATGGGCCTCCTTTTATAGTGCGAGGGGTCACCGACAGGTGTCAACGTAGGAGAAAAGGGTAAAAATGTAAAAGAGGTGGTAGCTGTAACAGTGCGGGAATAGTGGAGCTACAGTGTATGAACAGTGGTCGCTACCTACTTTGATAGTGGGGGACAAGGGCATTTAATGCCCGTCGCCGTCGACCCCAAAAGTGCCCGCCCTTGCGTCTCCGTTTGCCACGGCGATGGCTTCACCACCATGGAGTGCCACCGTGTCCCCCAGGCTGCACAGCCATCCGCCACGCGTCCCTGGAGTGGCCCCAGGGCGACGCGTGGTTCGATGAGCTGGAGCGCGGGCACACAGCGCAACCCTCCCCGGCAAGCACCTTGCCGGGGTCTTGACCTTGCCGGGCCTGGGAGCTTGTCGGGCTCTGAAGCTCGTCGCTCCCCGGGCCCTGCCGGGGCGCACGTTGCGCCGAGGCATGTCTTCTGTAATGTAATCTTCTGGTCTTCCTGGCAAGCTCCTCTTGCCAGGGTCTTGTGCTGACGAGGTAATCTTGAGCCTGGAACGGCCCTCCCGGCAAGCTCCACTCGCCGGGGTCTCGATCTTCTGTCTTGCATACTTTGTTTTTGAATGGTTTTATATGGAGCAAGAAGGTCTCCGGCAAGCGCGTGGTAGGCCCTGCCGCGGGAAGCTTCTACTGCCCGTGCACAAGTTGGGGTACTGAGGCACCCCTACCTTAGTACACCGACAAACCCTATCTGACATCATTTTGCTATTTTTCATGCATTTAATATTTTTTTTGAGCTAAATGACCCTGAGCATGAAAAGCACTATGAATGAACTCTGAAAAAGTTTAAAGTTGGTATGGTATCATCATTTCATCCACATAGCATGTGCTAAAATGTTGAGAGGGTTACGGCAAAAAGTTGACGCACTTCGGGTACAAAATGGACCATCTCTTTTGAAGTATCAGGGTTTCAGACGAAAACTCATTTGTTACAAAGACAATTTTTTTAATAACTTATAACAATGCTAGAATTTTTCCGCATTCAGTATGCTCCATTCTAAGCCACATCATCACCTTTCAACCCTATCTGATATAATTTGCTATTTTTGATGCATTTAATGATTTTTTTAGCTAAATGACCTATAGCATGAAAAGCACTACAAATGATCTCTGAAAAGGTTGAAAGTTGGCATGGTATCATCATTTCACCCACATAGCATGTGCTAAAATATTGAGAGGGTTACGGCAAAAAGTTGAAGCACTTCGTGTACAAAAAGGACAATCTCTTTCGAAGTATCAGGGTTTCAGACGAAAACTCGTCTGTTACAAAGGCAATTAATTTTTTAAATAATTTATTACAATGCCAAAAAAATTGTGCGTTCACTATGCACCATTCAAAGCCACGTCATTAGCTTTCAACACTATCTGACATCATTTGCTATTTGTCATGCATTTAATATTTTTTTTGAGCTAACTAACCCTGAGCATGAAAAGCTCTACAAATGAACTCCTAAAATGATGAAAGTTCGCATGTTATCATCATTTCACGCATAGAGCATGTGCTAAAATGTTGAGAGGGTTACGGAAAAAACTTTATGCACTTCCAGTACAAAATGGACAATCTCTTTTGAAGTATTAGGGTTTCGGACGAAAAGTCATATGTTACAAAGGCAATTAATTCTTTAATAACTTATTACAACTCCATACTTTTTGCGCGTTCTTTATGCACCATTCAAAGCCATGTCATCAGCTTTCAACTCAATCTGACATCAATTGCTATTTTTCATGCATTTAATGACTTTTTGAGCTAAATGACCCTGAGCATGAAAAGCACTACAAATGAACACTGAAAAGGTTGAAAGTTCGCATGGTATCATCCTTTCACCCACATAGCATGTGCTAAAAAGTTGAGAGGGTTACAGCAAAAAGTTGATGCACATCGTGTATAAGAAGGACAATCTATTTTAAAGTATCAAGGTTTCGGACAAAAACTCATCTATTACAAAGGCAATTAATTTTTTAATAACTTATTACAATGCCAGACTTTTTGCGCGTTCCGTATGCACCATTCAAAGACAAGTCATCAGCTTTGAACCCTATCTGACATCATTTGCTATTTTTCATGCATTTAATGATTTTTTTGAGCTAAATGACCCTGAGCATGAAAAGCACTATGAATGAACTCTGAAAAGGTTTAAAGTTGGTATGGTATCATCATTTCATCCACATAGCATGTGCTAAAATGTTGAGAGGGTTACGGCAAAAAGTTGACGCACTTCGTGTACAAAATGGACAATCTCTTTTGAAGTATCAGGGTTTCAGACGAAAACTCATCTGTTACAAAGACAATTTTTTTAATAACTTATAACAATGCTAGAATTTTTCCGTGTTCAGTATGCTCCATTCTAAGCCACATCATCAGCTTTCAACCCTATCTGACATCATTTGCTATTTGTGATGCATTTAATGATTTTTTAGCTAAATGACCTAGAGCATGAAAAGCACTACAAATGATCTCTGAAAAGGTTGAAAGTTGGCATGGTATCATCATTTCACCCACATAGCATGTGCTAAAATATTGAGAGGGTTACGGCAAAAAGTTGAAGCACTTCGTGTATAGAAAGGACAATCTCTTTCGAAGTATCAGGGTTTCGGACGAAAACTCATCTGTTACAAAGGCAATTAATTTTTTTAATAATTTTTTTGAGCTAACTGACCCTGAGCATGAAAAGCTCTACAAATGAACTCCGAAAATGTGGAAAGTTCGCATGTTATCATCATTTCACCCATACAGCATGTGCTAAAATGTTGAGAGGGTTACGGAAAAACTTTATGCACTTCGTGTACAAAATGGACAATCTCTTTTGAAGTATCAGGGTTTCGGACGAAAAGTCATATGTTACAAAGGCAATTAATTTTTTTATAACATATTACAACTCCATACTTTTTGCGCGTTCATTATGCACCATTCAAAGCCATGTCATCAGCTTTCAACTCTATCTGACATCAATTGCTATTTTTCATGCATTTAATGATTTTTTCAGCTAAATGACCCTGAGAATGAAAAGCACTACAAATGAACACTGAAAAGGTTGAAAGTTCGCATGGTATCATCCTTTCACCCACATAGCATGTGCGAAAAAGTTGAGAGGGTTACGGCAAAAAGTTGATGCACTTCGTGTATAAGAAGGACAATCTCTTTTGAAGTATCAGGGTTTCGGACGAAAACTCATCTATTACAAAGGCAATTAATTTTTTAATAACTTATTACAATGCCAGACTTTTCGCGCGTTCCGTATGCACCATTCAAAGACAAGTCGTCATCTTTCAACCCTATCTGACATCATTTGCTATTTTTCATGCATTTAATGATTTTTTTGAGCTAAATGACCCTGAGCATGAAAAGCACTACAAATGAACTCTGAAAAGGTCGAAAGTTGGCATGGTAGCATCATTTCACCCACATAGCATGTGCTAAAAAGTTGAGAGGGTTACGGCAAAAAGTTGACGCACTTCGTGTAGAAAATGGACAATCTCTTTTGAAGTATCAGGGTTTCAGACGAAAACTCATCTGTTACAAAGGAAATTAATTTTTTTAATAACTTATTACAGCTCCAGACTTTTTGCGCGGTCAGTATGCACCATTCAAAGCCACGTCATCTGCTTTCAACCCTATCTGACATCATTTGATATTTTTGATGCATTTAATTATTTTTTGAGCTAAATGACCCTGACCATAGGAAGCACTACAAATGATCTTTGAAAAGGTTGAAAGTTGGCATGGTATCATCGTTTCACCAACATAGCATGTGCTAAAATGTTGAGAGGGTTACAGCAAAAAGCTGATGCACGTCATGTACAAAAAGGACAATCTCTTTCGAAGTATCAAGGTTTCGGACGACAACTCATCTGTTACAAAGGCAATTAACTTTTTTTAATAATTTATTACAATGCCAAACTTTTTGCACGTTCAGTATGCACCATTCAAAGCCATGTCATTAGCTTTCAACCCTATCTGACATCATTTGCTATTTGTCATGCATTTAATAGTTTTTTTAGCTAAATGACCCTGAGCATGAAAAGCACTACAAATGAACTCGGAAAATGTTGAAGTTGGCATGGTATCATCATTTCACCCACATAGCATGTGCTAAAATGTTGAGAGGGTTACGAAAATAACTTGATGCACTTCGTGTACAAAATAGAAAATCTCTTTTGAAGTATCAGGGTTTCGGACGAAAAGTCATATGTTACAAAGGCAATTAATATTTTAATAACTTATTACAACTCCATTATTTTGTGCGTTCATTATGCACCATTCAAAGCCATGTCATCACCTTTCAACTCTATCTGACATCAATTGCTATTTTTCATGCATTTAATGATTTTTCGAGCTAAATGACCCTGAGCATGAAAAGCACTACAAATGAACTCTGAAAAGGTTGAAAGATTGCATGGTATCATCATTTCACCCACATAGCATGTGCTAAAAAGTTGAGAGGGTTACGGCAAGAACTTGATGCACTTCATGTACAAAATGGACAATCTCTTTCGAAGTATCAGGGTTTCGGACGAAAACTCATCTGTTACAAAGGCAATTAATTTTTTAATAACTTATTACAACTACAGACTTATTGCGCGTTCAGTATGCACCTTTCAATGCCACGTCACAACATTCTGCCCTATCTGACATCATTTGCTATTTTTCATGCATTTAATGATTTTTTTAGACCTAAATGACCCTGCGCATGAAAAGCACTACAAATGAACTCTGAAAAGGTTGAAAGTTGGCATGGTATCATCATTTCACCCACATAGCATGTGCTAAAAAGTTGAGAGGGTTACGACAAAAAGTTGTTGCACTTCGTGTATAAAAAGGACAATCTCTTTTGAAGTATCAGGGTTTCGGACGAAAACTCATCTATTACAAAGGCAATTTTTTTTTAATAACTTATTACAATGCCAGACTTTTTGTGCGTTCAGTATGCACCATTCAAAGACAAATCATCAGATTTCAACCCTATCTGCACCATTTGCTATGTTTCATGCATTTAATGATTTTCTTGAGCTAAATGACCCTGAGCATGAAAAGCACTACAAATGAACTCTGAAAAGGATGAAAGTTGGCATGGTATCATCATTTCACCCACATAGCATGTGCTAAAAAGTTGAGAGGGTTACGGAAAAAATTTGATGCACTTCGTTTACAAAATGGACTATCTCTTTCGAAGTATCAGGGTTTCGGACGAAAACTCATTTGTTACAAAGGCAATTAAAGTTTTAAAAACTTATTACAAATCCACACTTTTTGCGCGTTCAATATGCACCATTCAAAGCCACGTCATCAGGTTTCAACCCTATCTGACATCATTTCCTTATTTTTCATGCATTTAATGATTTTTGAGGTAAATGACCCTGATCATGAAAAGTGCTAGCACTGAATTCTGAAAAGGTTGAAAGTTGGCATGGCATCATCATTTCACCCACATAGCATGTGCTAAAAAGTTGACAGGGTTACGGCAAAAACATGATGCACTACGTGTAAAAAATGGACAACCTCTTTCGAAGTATCAGGGTTTTGGATGAAAACACATAGGTTACAAAGGCAATTAATTTTTTAATAACTTATTACAACTCCAGACTTTTTGCGCGTTCAATATGCACCACTCAAAGCCAAGTTATCAACTTTCAACCCTATCTGACATCATTTGCTATTTTTCATGCATTTAATGATTTTTTGAGCTAAATAACCTAGAGCATGAAAAGCACTACAAATGATCTCTGAAAAGGTTGAAAGTTGGCATGGTATCATCATTTCACCCACATAGCATGTGCTAAAATATTGAGAGGGTTACGGCAAAAAGTTGAAGCACTTCCTGTACAAAATGGACAATCTCTTTCGAAGTATCAGGGTTTCGGACGAAAACTCATCTGTTACGAAGGCAATTAATTTTTTTAATAATTTATTACAATGCAAAAAAAATTGTGCGTTCAGTATGCACCATTCAAAGCCACGTCATTAGCTTTCAACACTATCTAACATCATTTGCTATTTGTCATGCATTTAATAATTTTTTTGAGCTAACTGACCCTGAGCATGAAAAGCTCTACAAATGAACTCCAAATCTGTCGGGACCCCGATCCTAAGTCACACAGGTCTAGCATGTAACACATCATATCACTTTGCGGCCTCACGCACGGTATCCCCACGGGTGCCACCTTACCTGGCCCAGGACCGTTTGCGCATTTTGACACACGTATATGATAGTGTCGCTAGCATCCATATGACAGAGAACCCGGGCCGACATGACCAGTTATAAACCAAAAGTGGCACTAAATTACAGAGACAGGCATACATGACCCAGCAACGAACGTGTCCGTCATCAACGTATGAACCCAAGTCGTAGCAAGCTACAAGAACTTAAAGGAACAACACGTGACATTTCCCCTAAGGGACAGACACAGGAACGAAGGACACATGCCGGCCTGCCTAAGTGTTCCGGAGCAGTAGCAAGCTACCAAGGCTCAGTGGAAGCACTAGGAGACATTTCCCTGTAAGATAGGCTACCAAAGGTAAACAACTAGGTGTCGGATCCCACACATAGCAATACACATTACACGTACGCATAACATGCAAGTATGTGTTGTACAACATGGCATCACAACATAACTCAACAACTCATATAGATAAAGGCCCACAAGAGCCATCATAGCATTTATTACAATCAGAGGTCAAATGACCCAACATATAGAGCATACAGGCAACGGAAGCATAACATGTCTGGGTACAGACAACTACAAATGAAAAAGGCTGAGAAGCCTGACTATCTGCAAGACCCTCCCAAGGGCACAAGACCGTAGCTGAGGTAACAAGCTAAACGTCGAAGTCCACGCGGAACCACTAGCGAGACTGAAGTCTCTCTGCAAAACATAAATTAAGCAAACGTGAGTACAAAGGTACTCAGCAAGACTTACATCAGAACTAACTACATATGCATCAGTATCAACAAAGGGGTGGTGGGGTTTGACTGCAGCAAGCCAGCTTTGACTCGGTGGCTATCCTAAGCTACGACTGCAAGTAACTCTTTTGAGGTGGCGCACACGAGTCCACATATTCACCAATCAATACACCACTATGGATCCGCTCCCGTCTCCCTACGAGAAGGCCGTCCATAGCACTCACACTTGTCTTGAGTATTTTAGAGTATCCACTTTCGATTGTGTATGTACCACGTAAGCATCCAAGAAGTCCATATCCGCGGACCCGGCTATTCGAATAGATCATGTTAACCCTACAGGGGTGTACTTTTTCACACACGCTCTCGCCACTTACAGCCATGTACACGTCGTGTATCTCGGCAACCTTCAAGTGAAATCCTGGCGAGGGTGTCGGCCACGACCTGACTAACCACACAAGTCTCTCGTCCAGGTTTATCGCCTATTCGGGTTCCATCCGTGGGGAGATTCGGCCGGGGTGTCGCTCACGGCCCCAAACGATGTGCGCAGGGTTCCCAAGTCCACCTCGACGGATGGATCTACGCTTGGTACACCGTGCCACGGTGCCTAGTCTGCCCCAAGCCCACATGTACCGTGTGCCACTTGGTAGACTACTAACACTACCTACAAACACCAGAAACTAGTTGCAACTCCTGGACAGAGATCGAGTTGATTAATAAGTCGAGAGGGGCACTTAAGCATTCCAATGCGTGGTAGTAGCTTTGTCATTGGACAACTTACACAGAACTCAGTTCTTAAGGACGGTTCCAGTGAGACAACCCACCATGTACTCCTACATGGCCTCTCACCGCTACCTTTACCAAATCGTGTTCACACACTTAGCTCTCAACAGTAGGGCATGTTCACCACATTCCAATTCATCCCCGATGAATCAGACCTGACACAACTCTAAGCAATAGCATGCATAACCAGAAAGCATGAATGAGTAGGCACAACATGGCTCAATCAACTCCTACTCATGCTAGTGGGTTTCAACTACTTACGATGGCAATGACAGGTCATGCAGAGGAAAGGGGTTCAGCTACCGCAGCAAAAAGCAGTTCAATCGTTGTTGTCCTAATGCAGTAAAGGAGAGCAGGAGCGAGAGAGTGGGATTGTATCGGAATGAACAAGGGGGTTCTGCTTGCCTGGCACTTCTGATGATATTAATAGCTCTTCATCGGTGTCATCGAACTCATCGTCGGAACGTCGTCTACTGAGAGAGAACAAAACCGGCAAACAGAGAAAGAACAAAATCAATGCAATGCGACAATATGATGCATGATCATGACATGGCAATATGCTGTTGGTTGAGCTAATGCAACTAGCAACACAATTAAATGAAGTTGGTTTGAACCAAAGGTTCAAATTCAAACCCCATATGTGATTATTCAAATGCCATTTATTCAAATTGTCCTAAACAGTGGCTGTAAGTTATTCAAACATGCATGAAAATGCCATAAACAGATTCCTTGGATTTTTCTGATCAATTTTCATATATAATTTATTTTCATCTGAGCTATAGATTATTTTCTATGATTTTTAGAAGTTTTGTCTATTTTCTGAAATAAATAAATCATTTCTGATTTATTTAAAATTCCAGAAAACACTTACTGCGTCAGCACTGCGTCATCATGACGTCAGCAGGTCAACGGGCTGGTCCAGGTCAAAACTGACGTGTGGGCTCCACATGCCAGTGACACAGTAATGGTTAGGGTCGCTGACATGTGGGCCTAGTCAACGCCCACGTCAGCACGGTCAAAACTGACGCGTGGGGCCACTATGGTTAACTTAAACTAAACAGAAACAAAAGCTGTGGTTAATTAAGTGCGTAGGGCCCATGTGTCAGTGGGCTAGGTGGTTAGTTAGTGGGGTGATTAGCCCCTAAGTAAGCGGCCACGTCGGCGTTAGGCGCCGGCGACAAAAGACACGGTGGTGGATCGCCGGAGTTGCCCGTCCAGCCAGCTCCGGCAACGGGAGCTCGCGTGGCTTGGTGCGTTGGAAAGCTGCTGCTACGGCGCTTCTGATGGTGGCCGTGGCAAGTCCTGGGGTGGGCGGAAACGGCGGCGGCGACCTCAACGGTGGCGGCCGAAGCTCGGGCGCCGACGGCTGTGGCGCTAAGAAGCACGGAAAGGCGAGCTAAAGGCTCCGTTCATCTCCTGGGAGCAACCCGAGCACGATGACGAACTCAGGTGCATGCTACGGTCTCCGTAGCCATGGCGGCGATGAAGCACGGCTCCGGCGAGCTTCGGAGTTCAAGGGGACGGCGTCTACGGCGAGAGATGGGCCACGGGGTCAAGGGGAAAACGGAGAGGAGCTCACATCGGTCCAGATGAGAAGCTCAGCCGGCCCGAGGAAGCTCTGGAGCGGCCCAATCGACGTCGACGAGCTTCGGGCACCGGCGGCGAGGACGAGATGTCGTCGGTGTGGTGCTCCTCAGCTTGTGTTCTTGCCCGTAGAAGTTGCGGGAGATGCTTTGGAGCTGTTGGACACGATGATACGACGAGGGAACGGTGGTGGCTGCGGTGGCCTCGGCGGCACGGCCATGGCGGCTTCGGCCATGAGGGGAGAACGAGAGAGAGGACGAGGGAGAAGGCAGAGAGTGACGGGAAAGGGCCAGGGGGTTCGAGACGTCTCCAGCGGCGCAGATCAGGGTGAAGGAGCGGCCTCCAGCGCGAAGCAGGAGGTGGAGCTCGGGCGCGCGCGCGTCGACACGCCTCTGCCTACTGGTAGAGGTTGAAGACGGTGGGGAGGCCTGGTGGGCTGGGCTAACAGTGCTCAGTCAGGTGGACTGGGCCAGGTAAGTTGTAGGTAAACGTTCTCTCTCTCTTTAAAATCTTTCTGTTTTGTTCTCTTTTCTATTTCTGTAATTTGTTTCTGATTTAGTAAAAAAAAATACTAAATCAATTTATTTTCTTCTGATAAATTCGTAGGGACTAAAAGAATTATTCCAAAGCCCCTCACAATTTTCCAGAATTATTGGAGCAATTTAAAAATATATAGCATTTAAATGGCCCCAACTCAAATACTTATGATTTAATTCAAAGCCCAAATAATTCCCAAAAAATGTTCAATATTTTTGGTTTGGACCAAAACCCTTGCCAAAATTATCAAACATTAATGAAGGCATTTTTGGGTTTATTGAAAATATTTTTAGGTTAAACCTAATTGCTTTGATTTTGGTGCTAGGGTTTAGTCATCCCCATTTCAGGTTCCTTTGAAATTAAACATGATGACATGAAGAGCAAGCAAAGACAACAGGGGAAGCTAGGGCTGTGACAACTCACCCCCACTAAAACAAGAATCTCGTCCCGAGATTCGAGACATGAAATAAGAAATCAGAGGGGACACTAATTAACACAATCTTCACGATCCAATTTCCTTCTCGGAGATGTTGATTTATTGCATCATATTGATCTTGTCATCCTTGCTTTGAGATCTTCATCCAACCAGATGATAACAGAGACATACTCTTTAGAAATCGATCTTCCCGAAGATCGAGGAACTCAAGATCAACTCATGTTGTGAGACGTAATAACACCTCTTGAGTTGAGACACGGAACACACATCCGGAGAGATGGAGTGAAACAAATGATGAAGGTTCACCTGATAGGCAGTAAATCTACACTTAAAGAAGATAGTGATCAATGTCACCAGACGGGGCACCTTAGAGAAGGTGACTCGTAGAGTTATTCCCTTAAGTGGCAAAACGAATTACTTTTGATATAGAGATCATTGAAATTCTCTAAACCAGCCTAAGGCAAATCATAATCGATCGTTTGACGGAGTCCGAAAGAATGACATACTCGGCCAGAATGGATGATGTGGACTACCTTGTTAAAGACAACACAAGGGATGATTTTGGTTAACATCGGAAATGGACGAGACCCATGGTAGGACCACTTTTGAAGATAATCCTGAACAGCAGTTGCTGAGAAGGGCAACCCATGGAAAATTGGCACGATGGTGGTGCAAGCTGGGAACAAAGGCAAATGCTGGGAATGATTCTGGTAACTGGGAAGAAACCCAGCAGTAGGGAGTAAATGCACTCTTTGAGAGGTTATAGTATAACCAAGAACACTGGGAGCACTCCTGGTTCGTGTCGAGGATAACACCTAGTGCTTGTACGTGCTCTCAAGAACTTGAGCATTCCCATATTCATCAAGGTTTTACCAATATCCGTGTAAAGGATCCTGGCAACACAACATACGACCATGACGAATAGCGATAGACGATGCAGATGCAAAGGAAGATAGCACTTCTCAGATTTCACCCTAGCGGAGTCAAGGGGCAAAATCTGGATGATCGATCGAGAGACATTTAGCACTCCGCTTCTAATGTTCTCCTTGGTGTACTAGGAACCACGGTCAATGCTTAAAAGCATCAACATGGCCATCAAGTAAGGTCGGACTTCGGGAGCACAAAAAGTCCATAAGGAACAATTAGGGAGTAAATCCTACAAAATCCTTATGGGGAGGTGGCCAACTTCGTCAATCAAGATACTACAACGGTAGGTCTTCCGGCTGGGTGTGTTGTCCACGACATCCACTTTACCGGTTATCGAGAGACCAATATTATAGTTCTTGGAAGATTCTCCAACCATCATATCTGCCTGAGATTCAGATCTGGTTGGTGTCAGGATACTCCAGACTCATCGAGTCTAGAAAGAAAAATGAAAGTTTGCATCACAAATCGACGAGATGACGTTGCGAGGTTCTCGGGGAATGAACTGCGATAGTAAGCTCCAAAACCTGAGCTGGTTCTGCTACACACATGTGAACACGCTGTCGCAGACAAGCAAGACCACATAGTAGTCTTATAATAAAATACTACCGAGTTCAGATTGGGAATCCTCATTGAGGATAACGAAGTCTTGTGCATGTCCATCTAGGCCCTTCGGGAATAGCATTAGAACTACTTATCCTTAAACAAATCAATCAGTGGCTTGGTGTGCTAGGGATGCATATAGAGTGAAGGTTGCAAGTCTCCAAACCACAGAATACTTCGCACGTATGCATGACTGACTTGGGACGATTCCAGAGGAAGCAAAACTAACTTTCTCGAACTCATGGCGGCAACTTGCACCTAATGCACGTGAACTTGGAGAAAGTCACTTCTTGCGCCAACATATACCTCATGAACGGGACACGAAGGCAATGCTTACCAAGTTTCCAACACTAGCTTAATATCCTACAAAATCATGGAGGAGATAAGGATGTTTCTTGATGGGCTCAACAATAATCCATCCAGATTTCCATGGAGATGGAATTCCATAATTATGTGAACAAGTGATAGTATTGGTCAGACCAATAGATGTAATGGTGTATGCTCGAGGGATCAACCACGAGTAAGACAGCATTATGAATTTCGTTGGTTTTGATTTGACTTAACGATAGCCCGCTCTCAAGTCAAAGTTTTGTCAAGACAATGGATCCAACAACTGGTCACGAGGATCAATCGATGAAGATATCATCTTTCTTCAACACACACACAAAAGATATCCCTAGGAAGGAACTAGATCAGCCAAGCTTTTATCTTCCAACTCTCCAAGTTGTTGTTTAGCTTAACCAACTAGTTCAGGGTATCCGACACATATTCTTGGAGAAGGGATGGTTTATAGGAAACCAACTTGATCACAAACTCAACATAGCGGTCAGGGAACAACCTGGTAATACTTCCGAGAAGATGTTCCGAAATCACGTACCACCGATATGTTACTAAGCTCGAGATCAATCTTGCTTTTCAAAGCAAGACGATATGATCAAATGAGCGAGGGATTGACACAAACCTAACTCATTGATCGAAGAGTGCACCAAGTAAGATGGACTAGGTAGCACGATCAATCTTAGAATGGTGATTTAATAACCAACACGCTAAGAATGAGATTGTTGTCCTTTAACTACCAAGCAACGAAGTCACTAGGAGTATTGATTTCACACATCACAATTCGCTTGTCAGCATCCCGGTTACAATAACACGGAGGCCGAGGAATAAACGATGATGGCGAGAAGTATCACCTTATCAAAAGTTCATAGGAGGTGGTGCAATTCCCATGACATTCTTGACATAAAGATGGTAATACTCCAGGATAGAACAGTTTAGAAGCTGGATCAGCATTCTTCACCTGCGAAGTACAACTTCTTCGTCCCAATCCTGAATATGGATAAGGTACTGGAGTTTGTTTCTCCTAGTCATTCCAGAATAGAATGGCTTGACAGACCACAAGAGTAAAAGGCATCGATGAACACGAGTGCACAACTACTCCTGACTATCAATTGATAGACGAGGGTCATAATACAACTAAAAGGAAACAACTCAAGGAACATATAACTTCTGAGTTGTGGATGCATAGATTAACATGTCGAACGAGTTCAACTTATTTCTTCCAGATAACCCATGCAAAAGGTAGAGTTGGCAGAGTCACAATATGAATGGAGTACTACTCAAGAGCACTCGGGTTGTGATCCTTTGGTTCAGAAGAACTTCTGCCATGATGGTTCATAGTATTTGGAAGAAGGATATACCACAGACCTCGAGGACTATCACAAGGTTACTAATATCCTAAAGGAACGAGCAATACTACCAATATGAAGTAAGTAGAGTGAATCTCGGGTCCAAGAACCCAGGAGTAGAATGCTTACTAACTAAATGGCATCACGGGATGCTTTCGAGAATAATGGCCAGAATCATCACACTGGAATATAAAACATTGCTGGATTACTGGGTGATCTTCTAAGATACTTAGGGTCATAATAATAACTCCAACATATGTGTCGAGGTAACAGAGTACCTCAACACACCGACTAATGTGGTTAATCTGGCCTAAAAGGACATTAAGAACAGGTAGGAATGATTCGCAAATGCATCAGATTGTTTAGAGACCTGGGATGACTCGGACAGCATAACGGCTGTAAATGCTCGAAAATACTGTTGAGACTCATGCACAAGATAGCATAACCACTCAACATCATAATGTCCAGGTTCTGAGATCAACAGTTGAACACATAGAAGTAGAATAAACTGAACTGAGAGTTGAATCCACAATTAACGTGATCCTGATAGACAGAAGAGAAAGCCTAGTTCTTAATCCCCGTAGAAAGAAGAAGGTGACTCAGATCCTAAATAACTAAAGGAGTAAAAAGAGCCTTACGTTCCCTTCCACAATCAATTCCCTTAAATAACTAAAGAGTTTCTAGACACGACTTCGACCATTTTGGCTTACTAATCCTACAGACAGTCAGGCTCTGATACCAAAGCTGTCGAGACCCCGATCCTAAGTCACACAGGTCTAGCCTGTAACACATCATATCACTTTGCGGCCTCACGCACGGTATCCCCACGGGTGCCACCTTACCTGGCCCGGGACCGTTTGCGCATTTTGGCACACGCATATGATAGTGTCGCTAGCATCCATATGACAGAGAACCCGGGCCGACATGACCAGTTATAAACCAAAAGTGGCACTAAATTACAGATTCAGGCATACATGACCCAGCAACGAACGTGTCGGTCATCAACGTATGAACCCAAGTCGTAGCAAGCTACAAGGACTTAAAGGAACAACGCGTGACATTTCCCCTAAGGGACAGACACAGGAACGAAGAAGGACACATGCCGGCCAGCCTAAGTGTTCCGGAGCAGTAGCAAGCTACCAAGGCTCAGTGGAAGCACTAGGAGACATTTCCCTGTAAGATAGGCTACCAAAGGTAAACAACGAGGTGTCGGATCCCACAAATAGCAATACACATTACACGTACACATAACATGCAAGTATGTGTTGTACAACATGGCATCACAACATAACTCAACAACTCATATAGATAAAGGCCCAGAAGAGCCATCATAGCATTTATTACAATCAGAGGTCACATGACCCAACATACAGAGCATACAGGCAACGGAAGCATAACATGTCTGGGTACAGACAACTACAAATGAAAAAGGCTGAGAAGCCTGACTATCTACAAGACCCTCCCAAGGGCACAAGACCGTAGCTGAGGTAACAAGCTAAACGTCGAAGTCCACGCGGAACCACTAGCGAGACTGGAGTCTCTTTGCAAAACATAAATTAAGCAAACGTGAGTACAAAGGTACTCAGCAAGACTTACATCAGAACTAACTACATATGCATCAGTATCAACAAAGGGGCGGTGGGGTTTGACTGCAGCAAGCCATCTTTGACTCGGTGGCTATCCTAAACTACGACTACAAGTAACTCTTTTGAGGTGGCGCACACGAGTCCACATATTCACCAATCAATACACCACTATGGATCCGCTCCCGTCTCCCTACGAGAAGGCCGTCCATAGCACTCACACTTGTCTTGAGTATTTTAGAGTATCCACTTTCGATTGTCTATGTACCACGTAAGCATCCAAGAAGTCCATATCCGCGGACCCGGCTATTCGAATAGATCATTTTAACCCTGCAGGGGTGTACTTCTTCACACACGCTCTCGCCACTTACAGCCATGTACACGTCGTGTATCTCGGCAACCTTCAAGCGGAAGCCTGGCGAGGGTGTCGGCCACGACCTGACTAACCACACAAGTCTCTCGTCCAGGTTTATCGCCTATTCCGGTTCCATCCGTGGGGAGATCCGGCCGGGGTGTCGCTCACGGCCCCAAACGATGTGCGCAGGGTTCCCAAGCCCACCTCGACGGATGGATCTACGCTTGGTACACCGTGCCACAGTGCCTAGTCTGCCCCAAGCCCACATGTACCGTGTGCCACTTGGTAGACTACTAACACTACCTACAAACACCAGAAACTAGTAGCAACTCCTGGACAGAGATCGAGTTGATTAATAAGTCGAGATGGGCACTTAAGCATTCCAATGCATGGTAGTAGCTTTGTCATTGGACAACTTACACAGAACTCAGTTCTTAAGGACGGTTCCAGTGAGACAACCCACCATGTACTCCTACATGGCCTCTCACCGCTACCTTTACCAAATCGTGTTCACACACTTAGCTCTCAACAGTAGGGCATGTTCACCACATTCCAGTTCATCCCCGATGAATCAAACCTGACACAACTCTAAGCAATAGCAGGCATAACCAGAAAGCATGAATGAGTAGGCACAACATGGCTCAATCAACTCCTACTCATGCTAGTGGGTTTCAACTATTGACTATGGCAATGACAGGTCATGCAGAGGAAAGGGGTTTAGCTATCGCAGCAAAAAGCAGTTCAATCGTTGTTGTCCTAATGCAGTAAAGGAGAGCATGAGCGAGAGAGTGGGATTGTATCGGAATGAACAAGGGGGTTCTGCTTGCCTGGCACTTCTGAAGATATTAATAGCTCTTCATCGATGTCATCGAACTCATCGTCGGAACGTCGTCTACTGAGAGAGAACAAAACCGGCAAACAGAGAAAGAACACAATCAATGCAATGCGACAATATGAAGTTGGTTGAGCTAATGCAACTAGCAACACAATTAAATGAAGTTGGTTTGAACCAAAGGTTCAAATTCAAACCCCATATGTGATTATTCAAATGCCATTTATTCAAATTGTCCTAAACAGTGGCTGTAAGTTATTCAAACATGCATGAAAATGCCATAAACAGATTACTTGGATTTTTCTGATCAATTTTCATATATAATTTATTTTCATCTGTGTTATAGATTATTTTCTATGATTTTTAGAAGTGTTGGCTATTTTCTGAAATAAATAAAACATTTCTGATTTATTTAAAATTCTAGAAAACACTTACTGCGTCAGCACTGCGTCATCATGACGTCAGCAGGTCAACGGGCTGGTCCAGGTCAAAACTGACGTGTGGGCTCCACATGCCAGTGACACAGTTCTGGTTAGGGTCGCTGACATGTGGGTCTAGTCAACGCCCACGTCGGCACGGTCAAAACTGACGCGTGGGGCCACTGTGGTTAACTTAAACTAAACAGAAACAAAAGCTGTGGTTAATTAAGTGCGTAGGGCTCATGTGTCAGTGGGCTAGGTGGTTAGTTAGTGTGGTGATTAGCCCCTAAGTAAGTGGCCACGTCGGCGTTAGGCGCCGGCGACCAAAGACACGGCGGTGGATCGCCGGAGTTGCCCATCCAGCCAGCTCCGGCAACGGGAGCTCGCGTGGCTCGGTGCGTTGGAAAGCTGCTGCTGCGGCGCTTCGGATGGTGGCCGTGGCAAGTCCTGGGGTGGGCGGAAACGGCGGCGGCGACCTCAACGGCGGCGGCCGAAGCTCGGGCGCCGATGGTTGTGGCGCTAAGAAGCACGGAAAGACGAGCTAAAGGCTTCGCTCAACTCCTGGGAGCAACCCGAGCACGATGTTCAAGGGGACGGCGTCTACGGCGAGAGATGGGCCACGGGGTCAAGGGGAAAACGGAGAGGAGCTCACATCGGTCGAGATGAGAAGCTCAGCTGGCCCGAGGAAGCTCTGGAGCGGCCCAATCGACGTCGATGAGCTTCGGGCACCGGCGGCGAGGACGAGCTCGATGTCGTCGGTGTGGTGCTCCTCAGCTTGTGTTCTTGCCCGTAGAAGTTGCGGGAGATGCTTTGGAGCTGTTGGACACGATGATACGACGAGGGAACGGCGGTGGCTGCGGTGGCCTCGGCGGCACGGCCATGGCGGCTTCGGCCATGAGGGGAGAACGAGAGAGAGGACGAGGGAGAAGGCAGAGAGTGAGGGGAAAGGGCCAGAGGGCTCGAGACGTCTCCAGCGGCGCAAATCAGGGTGAAGGAGCGGCCTCCAGCGCGAAGCAGGAGGTGGAGCTCGGGCGCGCGCGCGTCCACACGCCTCTGCCTACTGGCAGAGGTTGAAGACGGTGGGGAGGCCTGGTGGGCTGGGCTAACAATGCCCGGTCAGGTGGTCTGGGCCAGGTAAGCTATAGGTAAACGTTCTCTTTTCTATTTCTGTAATTTGTTTCTGATTTAGTAAAAAAAAATACTAAATCAATTTATTTTCTTCTAATAAATTTGTAGGGACTAAAAGAATTATTCCAAAGCCCCTCACAATTTTCCAGAATTATTGGAGCAATTTAAAAATATATAGCATTTAAATGGCCCCAACTCAAATACTTATGATTTAATTCAAAGCCCAAATAATTCCCTAAAAATGTTCAATATTTTTGGTTTGGACCAAAACCCTTGCCAAAATTATCAAACATTAATGAAGGTATTTTTTGGTTTATTGAAAATATTTTTAGGTTAAATCTAATTGCTTTGATTTTGGTGCTAGGGTTTAGTCATCCCCATTTCAGGTTTCCTTTGAAATTAAACATGATGACATGAAGAGCAAGCAAAGACAACAGGGGAAGCTAGGGCTGTGACAGCATGGTATCATCATTTCAACCACATAGCATGTGCTAAAAAGTTGAGAGGGTTACGTCAAAAAGTTGATGCACTTCGTGTATAAAAAGGACACTCTCTTTTAAAGTATCAGGGTTTCGGACAAAAACTCATCTATTACAAAGGCAATTAATTTTTTAATAACTTATTACAATGCCAGACTTTTTGTGCGTTCAGTATGCACCATTCAAAGACAAGTCATCAGCTTTCAACCCTATGTGACATCATTTGCTATTTTTCATGCATTTAATGATTTTTTTAGCTAAATGACCCTCGGCATGAAAAGCACTATGAATGAACTCTGAAAAGGTTTAAAGTTGGTATGGTATCATCATTTCACCCACATAGCATGTGCTAAAATGTTGAGAGGGTTACGGCAAAAAGTTGACGCACTTCGTGTACAAAATGGACAACCTCTTTTGAAGTATCAGGGTTTCAGACGAAAACTCATCTGTTACAAAGACAATTTGTTTAATAACTTATAACAATGCTAGAATTTTTGCGCGTTCAGTATGCTCCATTCAAAGCCACATCATCAGCTTTCAACCCTATCTGACATCATTTGCTATTTTTGATGCATTTAATGATTTTTTAGCTAAATGACCTAGAGCATGAAAAGCACTACAAATGATCTCTAAAAAGGTTGAAAGTTGGCATGGCATCGTCATTTCACCCACATAGCATGTGCTAAAATATTTAGAGGGTTACGGCAAAAAGTTGAAGCACTTCGTGTACAAAAAGAACAATCCCGTTCGAAGTATCAGGGTTTCGGACGAAAACTCATCTGTTACAAAGGCAATTAATTTTTTTTATAATTTATTACAATGCCAAAAAAATTGTGCGGTCAGTTTGCACCATTCAAAGCCACGTCATTAGCTTTCAACACTATCTGACATCATTTGCTATTTGTCATGCATTTAATAATTTTTTTGAGCTAACTGACCTTGAGCATGAAAAGCTCTACAAATGAACTCCGAAAATGTTGAAAGTTTGCATGTTATCATGATTTCACCCATAGAGCATGTGCTAAAATGTTGAGAGGGTTACGGAAAAAATTTATGCACTTCGTGTACAAAATGGACAATCTCTTTTGAAGTATCAGGGTTTCGGACGAAAAGTCATATGTTAGAAAGGCAATTAATTTTTTAATAACTTATTACAACTCCATACTTTTTGAGCGTTCATTATGCCCCATTCAAAGCCATGTCATCAGCTTTCAACTCTATCTGACATCAATTGCTATTTTTCATGCATTTAATGATTTTTTGAGCTAAATGACCCTGAGCATGAAAAGCACTACAAATGAACTCTGAAAAGGTTGAAAGATGGCATGGTATCATCATTTCACCCACATAGCATGTGCTAAAAAGTTGAGAGGGTTACGGCAAAAACTTGATGCACTTCGTGTACAAAATGGACAATCTCTTTCGAAGTATCAGGGTTTCGGACAAAAACTCATCTGTTACAAAGGCAATTATTTTTCATTAAATTATTACAACTCCAGACTTTTTGCGCGTTCAGTATGCACCATTCAATGCCACTTCACCACATTCTACCCTATCTGACATCATTTGCTATTTTTCATGCATTTAATGATTTTTTTGAGCTAAATGACCCTGAGCATGAAAAGCACTACAAATGAACACTAAAAAGGTTGAAAGTTCGCATGGTATCATCCTTTCACCCACATAGCATGTGCTAAAAAGGTGAGAGGGTTACCGCAAAAAGTTGATGCACTTCGTGTATAAGAAGAACAATCTCTTTTAAAGTATCAGGGTTTCGGACGATAACTCATCTATTACAAAGGCAATTAATTTTTTAATAACTTATTACAATGCTAGACTTTTTGCGCGTTCAGTATGCACCATTCAAAGACAAGTCATCAGCTTTCAACCCTATCTGACATCATTTGCTATGTTTCATGCATTTAATGATTTTTTTTAGCTAAATGACCTTGAGCATGAAGAGCACTATGAATGAACTCTGAAAAGGTTTAAAGTTGGTATGGTATCATCATTTCACCCACATAGCATGTGCTAAAATGTTGAGAGGGTTACGGCAAAAAGTTGACGCACTTCGTGTACAAAATGGACAACCTCTTTCGAAGTATCAGGGTTTCAGACGAAAACTCATCTATTACAAAGACAAAATTTTTAATAACTTATAACAATGCTAGAATTTTTGCGCAATCGGTATGCTCCATTCTAAGCCACATCATCAGCTTTCAACCCTATCTGACATAATTTCTATTTTTGATGCATTTAATGATTTTTTTGAGCAAAATGACCCTGAGCATGAAAATCACTACAAATGAACTCTGAAAAGGTTGAAAGTTGGCCTGATATCATCATTTCACCCACATAGCATGTGCTAAAAGTTGAGAGGATTACGACAAAAAGTTGATGCACTTCCTGTACAAAATGGACAATCTCTTTCGAAGTATCAGGGTTTCGGACGAAAAGTCATCTGTTACAAAGGCAGTTAATTTTTTAATAACTTATTACAACTCCACACTTTTTGCGTGTTCAGTATGCACCATTCAAAGCCATGTCATCACATCCTACGCTATCTGACATCATTTGCTATTTTTCATCCATTTAAGGATTTTTTGAGCTAAATGACCCCGAGAATGAAAAGCACTACAAATGAACTCTCAAAAGGTTGAAAGTTGGCATGGTATCGTCATTTCACCCACATAGCATGTGCTAAAAAGTTGAGAGGGTTACGGCAGAAAGTTGATGCACTCCGTGTACAAAATGGACAATATATTTCGAAGTATTAGGGTTTCGGACGAAAATTCATATGTTACAAAGGCAATTAATTTTTTATAACTTATTACAACTTCAGACTTTTTGCGCGTTCAGTATGCACCATTCCAGGCCACGTCATCAGCTTTCAACCCTATCTGACATCATTCGCTATTTTTGAAGCATTTAATTATTTTTGAGCTAAATTACCCTGAGCATGAAAAGCACTACAAATGAACTCTGAAAAGGTTGAAAGTTGGCACGGTATCATCATTTCGCCCACATAGCATCTGCTAAAATGTTGAGAGGGTTACGACAGACAGTTGATGCACTTCGTGTACAAAAGGACAATCTCTTTTGTAGTATCAGGGTTTCGGACGAAAACTCATTTGTTACAAAGGCAATTTTTTTAATAACTTATCACAATGCAAGACTTTTTGCATGTTCAGTATGCACCATTCAAAGCCACGTCATCAGCTTTCAACCCTATTAGACATCATTTGCTATTTTTATGCATTTAGTGATGTTTTTGAGCTAAATGACCCTGAGCATGAAAAGCACTACAAATGAACTCTAAAAAGGTTGAAAGTTGGCATGGTATCATCATTTCACCCACATAGCATGTGCTTAAAAGTTGAGAAGGTAACGACAAAAGGTTGATGCACTTCCTGTAAAAAATGGACAATCTCTTTCGAAGTATCAGGGTTTCGGACGAACAATGATCTGTTACAAAGGCAAAGACTTTTTGCACGTTTTGTATGAACCATTCAAAGAGACGCCATCAACTTTCAACCCTATCTGACATCATTTGTTATTTTTCATGCATTTGATGATTTTTTGAGCTAAATGACCCTGAGCATGAAAAGCACTACAAATGAACTCTGAAAAGGTTGAAAGTTGGCATGGTATCATCATTTCACCCACATAGCATGCGCTAATAAGTTGAGAGGGTTACGGCAAAAAGTTGACGCACTTCGTGTACAAAATGGACAATCTCTTTCGAGGTATCCGGGTTCCGGACGGAAACTCATCTGTTACAAAGGTAATTTTTTTTAATAACTTATTACAACTCTACAGTTTTTCCATGTTCTGTATGCACCACTAAAAGCCACGTCATCAGTTTTCAACCCTATCTGACATCACTTGCTATTTTTCATGCATTTAATGATTTTTTTAGCTAAATGACCCTGAGCGTGAAAAGCACTACAAATGAACTCTGAAAAGGTTGAAAGATGGCATTGTATCATCATTTCACCCACATAGCGTGTGCTAAAAGGTTGAGAGGGTTACGACCAAAACTTGATGCACTTCGTGTACAAAATGGACAATCTCTTTCGAAGTATCAGGGTTCCGGACGAAAACTCACCTGTTACAAAAGCAATTAATTTTTTAATAACTTGTTACAACTCCAGACTTTTCGCGCGTTCAGTATGCACCATTCAATGCCACGTCACAACATTCTAACCTATCTGACATCATTTGCTAATTTTCATGCATTTAATGATTTTTTGAGCTAAATGACCCTGAGAATGAAAAGCACTACAAATGAACTTTGAAAAGGTCGAAAGTTGGCATGGTATCATCATTTCACCCACATAGCATGTGCTAAAAAGTTGAGAGGGTTACGGCAAAAAGTTGATGCACTTCGTGTAGAAAATGGACAGTCTCTTTCGAAGTATGGGGGTTTCGGACGAAAAGTCATATGTTACAAAGGAAATTAATGTTTTAATAACTTATTACAGCTCCAGACTTTTTGCGCGATCAGTATGCACCATTCAAAGAGACGTCATCTGTTTTCAACACTAGCTGACATCATTTGCTATTTTTGATGGATTTAATGATTTTTTGAGCTAAATGACCCTGAGCATGAGAAGCACTACAAATGAACTCTGAAAAGGTTGACAGTTGGCATGGTATCATCGTTTCACCAACATAGCATGTGCTAAAATGTTGAGAGGTTTACGGGCAAAAAGCTGATGCATTTCATGTACAAAAAGGACAATCTCTTTCGAAGTATCAAGGTTTCGGACGAAAACTCATTTGTTACAAAGGCAATTAATTTTTTTTAATAACTTACTACAATGCCAAACTTTTTGCGCGTTCAGTATGCACCATTCAAAGCCACGTCATTTGCTTTCAACCCTATCTGACATCATTTGCTATTTGTCATGCATTTAATAGTTTTTTTGAGCTAAATGACCTAAGCATGAAAAGCACTACAAATGAACTCCGAAAATATTGAAAGTTGGCATGGTATCATCATTTCACCCACATAGCATGTGCTAAAATGTTCAGAGGGTTACGAAAAGAACTTGATGCACTTCGTGTACAAAATAGACAATCTCTTTTGAAGTATCAGGGTTTCGGACGAAAAGTCATATGTTACAAAGGCAATTAATATTTTTATAACTTATTACAACTCCACACTTTTTGCGTGTTCAGTATGCACCATTCAAAACCATGTCATCACATCCTACGCTATCTGACATGATTTGCTATTTTTCATCCATTTAAGGATTTTTTGAGCTAAATGACCCCGAGAATGAAAAGTACTACAAATGAACTCTCAAAAGGTTGAAAGTTGGCATGGTATCGTCATTTCACCCACATAGCATGTGCTAAAAAGTTGAGATGGTTACAGCAAAAAGTTGATGCACTCCGTGTACAAAATGGACAATATATTTCGAAGTATTAGGGTTTCGGACGAAAATTCATATGTTACAAAGGCAATTAATTTTCAATAACTTATTACAACTTCAGACTTTTTGCACGTTCAGTATGCACCATTCCAAGCCACGTCATCAGCTTTCAACCCTATCTGACATCATTCGCTATTTTTGAAGCATTTAATTATTTTTGAGCTAAATTACCCTGAGCATGAAAAGCACTACAAATGAACTCTGAAAAGGTTGAAAGTTGGCATGGTATCATCATTTCGCCCACATAGCATCTGCAAAAATGTTGAGAGGGTTACGACAGACAGTTGATGCATTTTGTGTACAAAAGGACAATCTCTTTTGTAGTACCAGGGTTTCGGACGAAAACTCATTTGTTACAAAGGCAATTTTTTTAATAACTTATCACAATGCAAGATTTTTGCGTGTTCAGTATGCACCATTCAAAGCCACGTCATCAGCTTTCAACCCTATCAGCCATCATTTGCTATTTTTATGCATTTAGTGATGTTTTTGAGCTAAATGACCCTGAGCATGAAAAGCACTATCAATGAACTCTAAAAAGGTTGAAAGTTGGCATGGTATCATCATTTCACCCACATAGCATGTGCTTAAAAGTTGAGAAGGTAACGACAAAAGGTTGATGCACTTCCTGTAAAAAATGGACAATCTCTTTCGAAGTATCAGGGTTTCGGACGAAAACTCATCTGTTACAAAGGCAAAGACTTTTTGCACGTTCTGTATGAACCATTCAAAGAGACGGCATCAACTTTCAACCCTATCTGACATCATTTGTTATTTTTCATGCATTTGATGATTTTTTTGAGCTAAATGACCCTAAGCATGAAAAGCACTACAAATGAACTCTGAAAAGGTTGAAAGTTGGCATGGTATCATCATTTCACCCACATAGCATGCGCTAAAAAGTTGAGAGGGTTACGACAAAAAGTTGACGCACTTCGTGTACAAAATGGACAATCTCTTTCGAGGTATCCGGGTTCCGGACGGAAACTCATCTGTTACAAAGGTAATTTTTTTAATAACTTATTACAACTCTAGAGTTTTTCCACGTTCTGTCTGCACCACTAAAAGCCACGTCATCAGTTTTCCACCCTATCTGACATCGTTTGCTATTTTTCATGCATTTAATGATTTTTTTAGCTAAATGACCCTGAGCGTAAAAAGCACTAGAAATGAACTCTGAAAAGGTTGAAAGATGGCATGGTATCATCATTTCACCCACATAGCATGTGCTAAAAGGTTGAGAGGGTTACGACCAAAACTTGATGCACTTCGTGTACAAAATGGACAATCTCTTTCGAAGTATCAGGGTTCCGGACGAAAACTCACCTTTTACAAAGGCAATTAATTTTTTAATAACTTGTTACAACTCCAGACTTTTCGCGCGTTCAGTATGCACCATTCAGTGCCACATCTCAACATTCTACCCTATCTGACATCATTAGCTAATTTTCATGCATTTAATGATTTTTTGAGCTAAATGACCCTGAGAATGAAAAGCACTGCAAATGAACTCTGAAAAGGTCGAAAGTTGGCATGGTATCATCATTTCACCCACATAGCATGTGCTAAAAAGTTGAGAGGGTTACGGCAAAAAGTTGATGCACTTCGTGTAGAAAATGGACACTCTCTTTCGAAGTGTGGGGGTTTCGGACGAAAAGTCATATGTTACAAAGGAAATTAATTTTTTAATAACTTATTACAGCTCCAGACTTTTTGTGCGATCAGTATGCACCATTCAAAGCCACGTCACCTGCTTTCAACCCTATCTGACATCATTTGCTATTTTTGATGCATTTAATGATTTTTTGAGCTAAATGACCCTGAGCATGAGAAGCACTACAAATGAATTCTGAAAAGGTTGACAGTTGGCATGGTATCATCGTTTCACCAACATAGCATGTGCTAAAATGTTGAGAGGGTTGCGGCAAAAAGCTGATGCATTTCATGTACAAAAAGGGCAATCTCTTTCGAAGTATCAAGGTTTCGGACGAAAATTCATTTGTTACAAAGGCAATTAATTTTTTCATTAACTTATTACAATGCCACTCTTTTTGCGCGTTCAGTATGCACCATTCAAAGCCACGTCATTTGCTTTCAACCCTATCTGACATCATTTGCTATTTGTCATGCATTTAATAGTTTTTTTGAGCTAAATGACCTGAGCATGAAAAGCACTACAAATGAACTCCGAAAATATTGAAAGATGGCATGGTATCATCATTTCACCCACATAGCATGTGCTAAAATGTTGAGAGGGTTACGAAAATAACTTGATGCACTTCGTGTACCAAATAGACAATGTTGAGAGGGTTACGAAAAGTCATATGTTACAAAGGCAATTAATATTTTTATAAATTATTACAACTCCATAATTTTGTGCGTTCATTATGCACCATTCAAAGCCATGTCATCAGCTTTCAACTCTATCTGACATCATTTGCTATTTTTCATGCATTTAATGATTTTTCGAGCTAAATGACCCTGAGCATGAAAAGCACTACATATGAACTCTGAAAAGGTTGAAAGATGGCATGGTATCATCATTTCACCCACATAGCATGTGCTAAAAAGTTGAGAGGGTTACGGCAAAAACTTGATGCACTTCATGTACAAAATGGACAATCTCTTTCGAAGTATCAGGGTTTCGGACGAAAACTCATATGTTACAAAGGCCATTAATTTTAAGAACTTATTACAACTCCACGCATTTTGCGCGTTCAGTATGCACCATTCAAAGCCACGTCGTCACCTTTCAACCCTATCTGACATCATTTGCTATTTTTGATGCATTTAATGATTTTTTTGAGCTAAATGACCCTGAGCATGAAAAGCACTACAAATGAACTCTGAAAAGGTTGAAAGTTGGCTTGGTATCATCATTTCACACACATAGCATGTGCTAAAAAGTTGAGAGGGTTACGCCAAAAACTTTATGCAGTTCTTGTACAAAATGGACAATCTCTTTGGAAGTATTAGCGTTTCGGACGAAAACTCATCTGTTACAAAGGCAATTAATTTTTAATAACTTCTTACAACTCCAAACTTTTTGCATGTACAGTATGCACCATTCAAAGCCACCTCATAAACTTTCAACCCTATCTGACATAATTTGCAATTTTTCATGCATTTAATGATTTTTTGAGCTAAATGACCCTGAGCATGAAAAGTGCTACAAATGAACTCTGACAAGGTTGAAACTTGGCATGGTATCATCATTTCAGCAACATAGCATGTGCTAAAAAGTTGAGAGGGTAACGGCAAAAACTTGATGCACTTCGTGTAAAAAATGGACAATCTCTTTCGAAGTATTAGGGTTTCGCACAAAAACTCATCTGTTACAAAGGCAATTAAATTTTTAAAAACTTATTACAACTACGCACTTTTTGCGCGTTCAGTATGCACCATTCAAAGCCACATCATCAGGTTTCAACCCTATCTCACATCATTTGCTCATTTTTCATGCATTTAATGATTTTTTGAGCTAAATGATCCTGAGCATGAAAAGTGCTACAAATGAACTCTGAAAAGGTTGAAAGTTGGCTTAGTATTATCATTTCACCCACATAGCATGTGCTAAAAAGTTGATTCACTTCATGTACAAAATGGACAATCTCTTTCGAAGTATCAGGATTTCGGACGAAACTCATCAGTTACAAAGGCAATTAATTTTTAATAACTTCTAACAACGCTAGACTTTTTGCGTGTTCAGTATGCACCATTCAAAGCCACTTCATCAACTTTCAACCCTATCTGACATCATTTGATATTGTTCATGCATTAAATGATTTTTTGAGCTAAATGACCATGAGCATGAAAAGCACTACAAATGAATTCTGAAAAGGTTGAAAGTTGGCGTGGTATCATCATTTCACCCACATAGCATGTGCTAAAAAGTTGAGAGAGTTATGGCAAAAAGTTGATGCACTTCGTGTACAAAATGGACAATATATTTCGAAGTACCATGGTTTCGGACGAAAAGTCATATCTTACAAAGGCCATTAATTTTTTTAATAAATTATTACAACTCCAGACTTTTTGCGCGTTCAGTATACACCATGCAAAGCCATGTCATCATCTTACAACCCTATCTGACATCATTTGCTATGTTTCATGCATTTAATGATTATTTGAGCTAAATGACCCTAAGCATGAAAAGCACTCCAAATGAACTCTGAAATGGTTGAAAGTTGGCATGGTATCATCATTTCACCCACATAGCACGTGCTATAATGTTGAGAGGGTTACGACAAAAAGTTGATGCACTTCGTGTATGAAATGGACAATCTCTTTCGAAGTATCATAGTTTCGAACAAAAAGTCATATGTTACAAAGGGAATTAATTTTTTTTAATAACTTAATACTACTCCAGACTTTTTGCGCATTCAGTATGTACCATTCAAAGGCACGCCATCATCTTTCAACCCTATCTCACGTTATTTGCTATTTTTCCTGCATTTAATGATTCTTTAAGCTAAATGACCCCGAGCATGAAAATCACTACAAATGAACTCTGAAAAGGTTGAAAGTTGTCATGGCATCATCATTTCACCCACATAGCATGTGCTGAAAAGTTGAGAGGGTTACGACAAAAAGTTGATGCACTTCGTGTACAAAATGGACAATCTGTTTAGAAGTATCAGGGTTTCGGACGAAAAGTCGTATGTTACAAAGGCAATTAATTTTTAATAACTTATTACAACTCCAGACTTTTTGCGTGTTCAGTATGCACCATTCAATGCCACGTCATCAGCTTTCAACCCTATCTCACATCATGTGCTATTATTCATGCATTTAATGATTTTTTAGCTAAATGACCCTCAGCATGAAAAGCACTACAAATGAACTCTGAAAAGGTTGAAAGTTAGCATGGTATCATCATTTCACCCTCATAGCATGTGCTAAAATGTTGAGAGGGTTACGACAAAAAGTTGATGCACTTCGTGTACAAAGTGGACAATCTCTTTGGAAGTATCAGGGTTTCGGACCAAAACTCATCTATTACAAAGGCAATTAATTTTTTAATAACTTCTTACAACTCCAGACTTTTTGTGCGTTCACTATGCACAATTCAGAGCCACTTCATCAACTTTCAACCCTATCTGACATCATTTGCTATTTTTCATGCATTTAATGATTTTTTTGAGCGAAATGACCCTGATCATGAAAAGCACTACAAATGAACTCTGAAAAGGTTGAAAGTTAGCATGGTATCATCATTTTACCCACATAACCTGTGCTAAAATGTTGAGAGGGTTGCGGCAAAAAGTTGATGCACTTCGTGTACAAAATGGACAATCTCTTTGGAAGTATCAGGGTTTCGGAAAAAAACACATCTGTTACAAAGGCAAATAATTTTTTAATAATTTCTTACAAGTCCAAACTTTTCGCATGTTCAGTATGCACCATTCAGAGCCACTTCATCAACTTCCAACCCTATCTGACATCATTTGCTATTTTTCATGCATTTAATGATTTTTTTTAGCGAAATGACCCTCAGCATGAAAAGCACTACAAATGAACACTTAAAAGGTTGAAAGTTGGCATGGTATCATCATTTCACCCACTTGGCATGTGCTAAAAAGTTGAAAGGGTTATGGCAAAAATTTGATGCACTTCGTGTACAAAATGGACAATCTCTTTCGAAGTATCAGGGTTTCAGACGAAAAGTCATATGTTACAAAGGCCATTAATTTTTTTTAATAACTTATTACAACTCCAAACTTTTTGCACGTTCAGTATGCACCATTGAAAGCCAGGTCATCAGCTTTCAACCCTATCTGACATCATTTGCTATGTTTCATGCATTTAATGATTTTTTTGAGCTAAATGACCCTAAGCTTGAAAAGCACTACAAATGAACTCTGAAAAGGTAGAAAGTTGGCATGGTATCAACATTTCACCCACATAGCATGTGCTATAATGTTGACAGGCTTTAGGACAAAAAGTTGATGCACTTGGTGTACAAAATGGACAATCTCTTTCGAAGTATCATGGTTTCAGACGAAAACTCATATGTTACAAAGGCAATTAATTTTTTAATAACTTATTACAATGCCAAACTTTTTGCGCATTCAGTATGCACCATTCAAAGCCACGTCATCACCTTTCAACCCTATCTGACATCAGTTGCTATTTTTCATGCATTTAATGATTTTTTAAGCTAAATGACCCCGAGCATGAAAAGCACTACAAATGTACTCTAAAAAGGTTGAAAGTTGGCATGGCATCATCATTTGACCCACATAGCATGTGCTAAAAAGTTGAGAGGGTTACGATAAAAAGTTGATGCGCTTCGTGTACAAAATGGACAATCTCTTTCGAAGTATCAGGGTTTCGGACGAAAAGTCATATGTTACAAATGCAATTAATTTTTAATAACTTATTACAACTCCACACTTTTTGCGCGTACAATATGCACCATTCAAAGCCACGTCATCACCTTTCAACCCTATCTGACATCATTTTCTATTTTTCATGCATTTAATGATTTTTTGAGCTAAATCACCCTGAGCAAGAAAAGCACTACAAATGAACTGTGAAAAGGTTGAAAGTTGGCATGGTATCATCATTCACCCAGATAGCATGTGCTATTAAGTTGAGAGGGTTACAGCAAAAAGTTGATGCACTTCGTGTACAAATTGGATAATCTCTTTCGAAGTATCAGGGTTTCGGATGAAAAGTTATATGTTACAAATGCAATTAATTTTTTTATAACTTATTACAACTCCAGACTTTTTGCGCGTTTAGTATGCACCATTCAAAGCCAGGTCATCAGCTTTCGACCCTATCTGACATCATTTGCTATTTTTCACGCACTTAATGATTTTTTAAGCAAAATGACCCTCAGCATGAAAAGCACTACAAATGAACTCTGAAAAGGTTGAAAGTTGGCATGGTATCATCATATCACCCACATAGTATGTGCTAAAATATTCAGAGGGTTACGGCAAAAATTGGATGCACTTCGTGTACAAAATGGACAATCTCTTTCGAAGTATCAGGGTTTCGGACGAAAACTCATCTGTTACAAAGGCAATTAATTTTTTCATAACATATTACAACACCAGACTTTTTGCTCGTTCAGTGTGCACCATTCAAAGCCATGTCACCAACTTTTAACCCTATCTGACATCATTTGCTATTTTACACGCATTTAATGATTTTTTGAGCTAAATGACCCTGAGCATGAAAAGCACAACAAATGAACTCTGAAAAGGTTGAAAGTTGGCTTGGTACCATCATATCACCCGCATAGCATGTGCTAAAATATTGAGAGAGTTACGACAAAAACTTGATGCACTTTGGGTACAAAATGGACAATCTCGTTGCAAGTATCAGGGTTTCGGACGAAAACTCATCTGTTACAAAGGCAATTAATTTTTTAAAAGCTTCTTACAACTCCAGACTTTTTGCACGTTCAGTATGCACCATTCCAAGCCACGTCATCAACTTTCAACCCTATGTGACATCATTTGCTATTTTTCATGCATTTAATGATTTTTTGAGATAAATGGCGCTCAGCATGAAAAGCACTACAAATGAACTCTGAAAAGGTTGAAAGTTGGCGTGGTATCATCATTTCACGCACATAGCGTGTGCTAAAAAGTTGAGAGGGTTACGACAAAGACTTGATGCACTTCGTGTAGAAAATGGACAATCTCTTTGCAAGTATGAGGGTTTCGGATGAAAACTCATCTGTTACAAAGGCAATTAAATTTTTAATAACTTCTTACAACTCTAGAATTTTGGCGCATTCAGTATGCACCATTCAAAGCCAAGTCATCAGCTTTCAACCCTATCTGGCATTATTTGCTATTTTTCATGCATTTAATTATTTTTTAAGTTTAGTGACCCCGAGCATGAAAAGCACTACCAATGAACTCTGAAAAGGATGAAAGTTGACATGGTATCATCATTTCACACAATGTTACGACAAAAAGTTGAGCACTTCGTGTACAAAATGGACAATCTCTTTTGAAGTATCACGGTTTCGGACGAAAACTCATATGTTACAAAGGCAATTAATTTTTCTAATAACTTATCACAATGCCAGACTTTTTGTGCATTCAGTATGCTCCATTCAAAGCCACGTCATCACCTTTCAACCCTATCTGACATCATTTGCTATTTTTCATGCATTTAATGATTTTTTAAGCAAAATGACCCCGAGCATGAAAAGCACTACAAATGAACTCTGTAAAGGGTGAAAGTTGGCATGGCATCACCATTTGACCCACATAGCATGTGCTAAACAGTTGAGAGGGTTACGATAAAAAGTTGATGCACTTCGTGTACAAAATGGACAATCTCTTTCGAAGTATCAGGGTTTCGGACGAAAAGTCATATGTTACAAACGCAATTAATTTTTAATAACTTATTACAACTCCACAATTTTTGCGCGTTCAGTATGCACCATTCAAAGCTACGCCATCAGCTTTCAACCCTATCTGACATCATTTGCTATTTTTCATGCATTTAATGATTTTTTGAGCAAAATGACCCTGAGCATGAAAAGCACTACAAATGAACTCTGAAAAGGTTGAAAGCTGGCATGGTATCATCATTTCACCCACATAGCATGTGGTAAAAAGTTGAGAGGTTTATGGCAAAAAGTTGATGCACTTCGTGTACAAAATGGACAATCTCTTTCGAAGTATCAGGATTTCGGACGAAAACTCATCTGTTACAAAGGCATTAATTTTTTACTAACTTGTTACAACTCCAGAGTTTTTCCATGTTTTGTATGCACCATTCAAAGCCACGTCCTCACCTTTTAACCCTATCTGACATCATTTTCTATTTTTCATGCATTTAATGATTTTTTGAGCTAAATCACCCTGAGCAAGAAAAGCACTACAAATGAACTGTGAAAAGGTTGAAAGTTGGCATGGTATCATTATTCACCCACATGGCATGTGCTAAAAATTTAAGAGGGTTACTGCAAAAAGTTGATGCACTTCGTGTATAAAATGGACAATCTCTTTCGAAGTATCATGGTTTCAGACAAAAAGTCATATGTTACAAAGGCAATTAATTTTTTAATAACTTCTCACAACTCAAGACTTTTTGCGTGTTCAGTCTGCACAATTCAAAGCCACTTCATCAACTTTTTCAACCCTATCTGACATCATTTGCTATTTTTCATGCATTTAATGATTTTTTTGAGCTAAATGACCCTGAGAATTAAAAGCACTACATATGAACTCTGAAAAGGTTGAAAGTTGGCATGGTATCATCATTTCACCCACATAGCATGTGCTAAAAAGTTGAGAGGGTTACGACAAAAAGTTGATGCACTTCATGTAAAAAATGGACAATCTCTTTCGAAGTATCAGGGTTTCGGACGAAAAGTCGTATGTTACAAAGGCGATTTTATTTAATAACTTATTACAATTCCAGAATTTTTGCGCGTTCAGTATGCGCCATTCAAAGCCATGTCATCAGCTTTCAACCGTATCTGACATCATTTGCTATTTTACATGCATTTAATGATTTTTCGAGCTAAATGACCCTGAGCATGAAAAGCACAACAAATGAACTCTGAAAAAGGTTGAAAGTTGGCTTGGTATCATCATTTCACCCGCATAGCATGTGCTAAAATATTGAGAGAGTTACGACAAAAACTTGAAGCACTTCGTGTACAAAATGGACAATCTCTTTGCAAGTATCAGGGTTTCGGATGAAAACTCATCTGTTACAAAGGCAATTAATTTTTTTTAAACTTCTTACAACTCCAGAAATTTTGCGTGTTCAGTATGCACCATTCCAAGTCACGTCGTCAACTTTCAACCCTATCTGACATCATTTGCTATTTTTCATGCATTTAATGATTTTTTGAGCTAAATGCCCTCAACATGAAAAGCACTACAAATGAACTCTGAAAAAGTTGAAAGTTGGCTTGGTATCATCATTTCACCCACATAGCATGTGCTAAAAAGTTGAGAGGGTTACGGCAAAAAGTTGATGCACTTCGTGTACAAAATGGACAATCTCTTTGCAAGTATCAGGGTTTCGGATGAAAACTCATTTGTTACAAAGGCAATTAATTTTTTAATAACTTCTTACAACTCTATAATTTTGGCGCGTTCAGTATGCACCATTCAAAGCCAAGTCATCAGCTTTCAACCCTATCTGGCATTATTTGCAATTTTTCATGCATTTAATTATTTTTTGAGCTAAATGACCCTGAGCATGAAAAGCACTACAAATGAACTCTGAAAAGGATGAAAGTTGGCATGGTATCATTATTTCACACACATAGCATGTGCTAAAATGTTGAGAGGGTTACTGCAAAAACTTGATGCACTTCGTGTACAAAATGGACAATCTCTTTCGAAGTATCAAGGTTTGGGACGAAAACTCATAAGTTGCAAAGGCAATTAATTTTTAATTTTTTATTACAAATCTAGACTTTTTGCGCGTTCAGTATGCACCACACAATGCCATGTCATCAACTTTCAACCCTATCTAACGTCATTTGCTATTTTTCACGCATTTCATGTTTTTTGAGCTAAATGACCCTGAGCATGAAAAGCACTACAAATGAACTCTGGAAAGGTTGAAAGTTGGCATTGTATCATCATTTTACCCGTATAGTATGTGCTAAACAGTTGAGAGGGTTACAAAAAAAACTTGATGCGCTTCGTGCACAAAATGGACAATATCTTTCGAAGTATCGGGGTTTCGGACGAAAACTCATCTCTTACAAAGGCAATTATTTTTTTAATAACTTATTACAATACCAGACTTTTTGCACGTTCAGTTTGCACCATTCAAAGCCGCGTCATCAGCTTTCAACCCTATTTGACATCATTTGCTATTTTTCACGCATTTAATGATTTTTTGAGCTAAATAATCTGGAGCATGAAAAGCACTACAAATGTACTCTGAAAACGTTGAAAGTTGGCATGGTATCATCATTTCACCCACATAGCATGTGCTAAAATGTTGAGAGGGTTACGGCAAAAAGTTGATGCACTTAGTGTACAAAATGGACAATCTCTTTCAAAGTATCACGGTCTTGCACAAAAACTCATATGTTACAAAGGCAATTAATTTTTTATAGCTTAATACTACTCCAGACTTTTTGCGCAGTCAGTATGCACCATTCAAAGCCACGTCATCAGCTTTCAACCCTATCTGACATCATTCACTATTTTTCATGCATTTAATGATTTTTTGAGCTAAATGACCCTGAGCATGAAAAGCACTACAAATGAACTCTGAAAAGGTTGAAAGTTGGCATCGTACCATCATTACACCAACATAGCATGTGCTAAAAAGTTGAGAGGGTTACGGCAAAAACTTGATGCACTTCGTGTACAAAATGGACAATCTCTTTCGAAGTATCATTGTTTCGGACGAAAACTCATCTATTGCAAAGGCAATTAATTTTTTAGTTAACTTATTACAATGCCAGAATTTTTGCGCGTTCAGTATGCACGATTCAAAGCCACATCATCAGCTTTCAACCCGATCTGACATCATTTGCTATTCTTCATGCATTTAATGATTTTTTGAGCTAAATGACCCTGAGCTTGAAAAGCACTACAAATGAACTCTGAAAAGGTTGAAAGTTGGCATGGTATCATCATTTCACCCACATCGCATGTGCTATAATGTTGAGAGGGTTACGACAAAAAGTTGATGCACTTCGTGTACAAAATGGACAATCTCTTTCGAAGTATCACAGTTTCGGACGAAAACTCATATGTTACAAAGGCAATTAATTTTTCTAATAACTTATCACAATGCCAGACTTTTTGCGCATTCAGTATGCTCCATTCAAAGCCGCGTCATCACCTTTCAACCCTATCTGACATCATTTGCTATTTTCCATGCATTTAATGATTCTTGAAGCAAAATGACCCCGAGCATGAAAAGCACTACAAATGAACTCTGTAAAGGTTGAAAGTTGGCATGGTATCACCATTTGACCCACATAGCATGTGCTAAAAAGTTGAGAGGGTTACGATAAAAAGTTGATGCACTTCGTGTAAAAAAATGGACAATCTCTTTCGAAGGATCAGGGTTTCGGATGAAAAGTCATATGTTACAAATGCAATTAATTTTTAATAACTTATTGCAACTCCACACTTTTTGCGCGTTCAGTATGCACCATTCAAAGCTACGTCATTAGCTTTCAACCCTATCTGACATCATTTGCTATTTTTCATGCATTTAATGATTTTTTGAGCAAAATGACCCTGAGCATGAAAAGCACTACAAATGAACTCTGAAAAGGTTGACAGTTGGCATGGTATCATCATTTCACCCACATAGCATGTGGTAAAAAGTTGAGAGGTTTATGGCAAAAAGTTGATGCACTTCGTGTACAAAATGGACAATCCCTTTCGAAGTATCAGGATTTCGGACGAAAACTCATCCGTTACAAAGGTATTAATTTTTTAATAACTTAGTACAACTCCAGAGTTTTTCCACGTTTTGTATGCTCCATTCAAAGTCACGTCATCCCCTTTTAACCCTATCTGACATCATTTTCTATTTTTCATGCATTTAATGATTTTTGAGCTAAATCACCCTGAGCAAGAAAAGCACTACAAGTGAACTATGAAAAGGTTGAAAGTTGGCATGGTATCATCATTCACCCACATAGCATGTGCTAAAAAGTTAAGAGGGTTACTGCAAAAAGTTGATGCACTTCGTGTATACAATGGACAATCTCTTTCGAAGTATCAGGGTTTCGGACGAAAAGTCATATGTTACAAAGGAAATTAATTTTTTAATAACTTCTCACAACTCCAGACTTTTTGCGTGTTCAGTATGCACAATTCAAAGCCACTTCATCAACTTTTTCAACTCTATCTGACATCATTTGCTATTTTTCATGCATTTAATGATTTTTTTAGCTAAATGACCCTGAGAATGAAAAGCACTACAAATGAACTTTGAAAAGGTTGAAAGTTGGCATGGTATCGTCATTTCACCCACATAGCATGTGCTAAAAAGTTGAGAGGGTTACGACAAAAAGTTGATGCACTTCGTGTAAAAAATGGACAATCTCTTTCGAAGTATCAGGGTTTCGGACGAAAAGTCGTATGTTACAAAGGCGATTAATTTTTTTAATAACTTATTACAATTCCAGAATTTTTGCGCGTTCAGTATGCGCCATTCAAAGCCACGTCATCAGCTTTCAACCATATCTGACATCATTTGCTATTTTACATGCATTTAATGATTTTTTGAGCTAAATGAACCTAAGCATGAAAAGCACAACAAATGAACTCTGAAAAAGGTTGAAAGTTGGCTTGGTATCATCATTTCACCCGCATAGCCTGTGCTAAAATATTGAGAGAGTTACGACAAAAACTTGAAGCACTTCACTTACAAAATGGACAATCTCTTTGCAAGTATTAGGGTTTCGGACGAAAACTCATTTGTTACAAAGGCAATTAATTTTTTTTAAACTTCTTACAACTCCAGAATTTTTGCGCGTTCAGTATGCACCATTCCAAGCCACGTCATCAACTTTCAACCCTATGTGACATCATTTGCTATTTTTCATGCATTTAATGATTTTTTGAGCTAAATGCCCTCAGCCTGAAAAGCACTACAAATGAACTCTGAAAAGGTTGAAAGTTGGCTTGGTATCATCATTTCACCCACATAGCATGTGCTAAAAAGTTGAGAGGGTTACGGCAAAAACTTGATGCACTTCGTGTACAAAATGGACAATCTCTTTGCAAGTATCAGGGTTTCCGATGAAAACTCATTTGTTACAAAGGCAATTAATTTTTTAATAACTTCTTACAACTCTAGAATTTTGGCGCGTACAGTATGCACCATTCAAAGCCAAGTCATCAGCTTTCAACCCTGTCTAGCATTATTTGCAATTTTTCATGCATTTAATTATTTTTTGAGCTAAATGACCCGGAGCATGAAAAGCACTACAAATGAACTCTGAAAAGGATGAAAGTTGGCATGGTATCATCATTTCACACACATAGCATGTGCTAAAATGTTGAGAGGGTTATGGTAAAAAGTTGATGCACTTCATGTACAAAATTGGCAATCTCTTTCGAAGTATCAGGGTTTCGGATGAAAACTCATCTGTCACAAAGACAATTAATTTTTTAATTATTTGCCAAACTTTTTGCGCGTTCAGTATGCACCATTCAAAGCCACGTCATCAGCTTTCGACCCTATCTAACATCATTTGCTATTTTTCATGCATTTAATGATTTTTTTTGAGCTAAATGACAATGAGCATGAAAAGCACTAGAAATGAACTCTGAAAAGGTTGAAAGTTGGCATGGTAACATCATTTCACTCACTTAGCATGTGCTAAAAAGTAGAGAGCGTTACTGCAAAAACTTGATGCACTTCGTGTACAAAATGGACAATCTATTTCGAAGTATCAAGGTTTCGGACGAAAACTCATAAGTTGCACAGGCAATTAATTTTTAATTTTTTTATTACAAATCTAGACTTTTTGCGCGTTCAGTATGCACCACTCAATGCCACGTCATCAGCTTTCAACCCTATCTGACGTCATTTGCTATTTTTCATGCATTTCATGTTTTTGAGCTAAATGACCCTGAGCATGAAAAGCACTACAAATGAACTCTGGAAAGGTTGAAAGTTGGCATTCTATCATCATTTTACCCGCATAGTATGTGCTAAACAGTTGAGAGGGTTACAAAAAAAACTTGATGCGCTTCGTGCACAAAATGGACAATATCTTTCGAAGTATCGGGGTTTCGGACGAAAACTCATCTCTTAGAAAGGCAATTATTTTTTTAATAACTTATTACAATACCAGACTTTTTGCACGTTCAGTTTGCACCATTCAAAGCCGTGTCATCAGCTTTCAACCCTATTTGACATCATTTGCTATTTTTCACGCATTTAATGATTTTTTTTGAGCTAAATAACCTAGAGCATGAAAAGCACTACAAATGTACTCTGAAAACGTTGAAAGTTGGCATGGTATCATCATTTCACCCACATAGCATGTGCTAAAATGTTGAGAGGGTTACGGGAAAAACTTGATGCACTTCGTATACAAAATGGACAATCTCTTTCGAAGTATCAAGGTTTCAGATGAAAACTCATCTGTTACAAAGGCAATTAATTTCGTAATTATTTATTACAACTCTAGACTTTTTGCGCGTTCAGTATGCACCACTCAAAGCCACGTCATCAGCTTTCAACCCTATTTGACATCATTTTCTATTTTTCATGCATTTAATGTTTTTTTTGAGATAAATGACCCTGAGCATGAAAAGCACTAAAAATAAACTCTGAAAAGGTTGAAAGTTGGCATGGTATCATCATTTCACCCACATAGTTTGTGCTAAACAGTTGAGAGGGTTACTGCAAAAACTTGTTGCACTTCGTGTACAAAATGGACAATATCTTTCAAAGTATGAGGGTATTGCACGAAAACTCATCTCTTACAAAGGCAATTAATTTTTTAATAACTTATTACAATACCAGACTTTTTGCTCGTTGTGTAGAAAATGGACAATCTCTTACGAAATATTAGAGTTCCGGACAAAAATTCATCTGTTACAAAGGCAATTAATTTTTAATAACTTATTACAACTCCAGACTTTTTGCGCGTTCATTATGCACCATTCAAAGCCACGTCATCAGCTTTCAACCCTATTTGACATCATTTTCTATTTTTCATGCATTTAATGATTGTTTTGAGCTAAATGACCCTGAGCATGAAAAGCACTACAAATGAACTCTGAAAAGGTTGGAAGTTGGCATGGTATCATCATTTCACCCACATAGCATGTGCTAAAAAGTAGAGATGGTTACGGCAAAAACTTGATGCACTTCGTGTACAAAATGGACAATCTTTTTCGAAGTATCAAGGTTTCGGACAAAAACTCATCTGTTACAAAGGCAATTAATTTTTTAATTATTTATTACAACTCTAGACATTTTGCGCGTTCAGTATGCACCACTCAAAGCCACGTCATTAGTTTCAACATTATCTGACATCAATTGCTATTTTTCTTGCATTTAATTATTTTTTGAGCTAAATGACAATGAGCGTGGAAAGCACTACAAATGAACTCTGGAAAGGTTGAAAGTTGGCATGGTATCATCATATCACCCACATAGCATGTGCTAAAAAGTAGAGAGGGTTACGGAAAAAACTTGATGCACTTCGTGTACGAAATGGACAATCTCTTTCGAAGTACCAAGGTTTCGGATGAAAACTCATTTGTTACAAAGGCAATTAATTTTTTAATCATTTATTACCACTCTAGACTTTTTGCGCGTTCAGTATGCACCACTCAAAGCCACATCATCAGCTTTCAACCTTATCTAACGTCATTTGCTATTTTTCATGCATTTAATGTTTTTTGAGCTAATTGACCTTGAGCATGAAAAGCACTACAAATGAACTCTGAAAAGGTTGAAAGTTGGCTTGGTATCATCATTTCACCCACATAGTGTGTGCTAAAAAGTTGAGAGGGTTACGGAAAATACTTGATGCACTTCTGATACGTCCAAAATGTATCTATAATTTTTGCTTGCTCCATGCTTCTTTTGTGTGATATAGCTATGATATTTATGCACTTCTGTACACGTTTGATCATATTTGTACTAACCTATTAACTCAGTGCACCCCAGTGCCAGTTTCTGTTTTCTGTTGTTTTTGTATTTTAGGTTTTCCCATTACTTAAATTGCCAGAAAAATTCTGGGAAAAATATCTAAAAAATCAGCGCTCCAGAAGCTTCCACGCACCAGAAGTGGGGCCGGAGGGGAGCCAGGGGCAGCCCACGCGGCCCCCCTCCTGGCCGCGCCGGGGGGGCGCCTGGCCCCCCCTCTCCGCCTCTGGTGACCCCCTTTGGCATATATTTACCTCGCGTCCCGAAACCCTCGAGGACGGAACCCTTTTTCGCGATCCCATCTCTGTTCCGCCGCCGCCGCGCTTCCAAGATCGGGAGCACCAGGAGAACTCTTCCCGGCACCCTGCCGGAGGGGAGAACCACCACCGGGAGCTTCTTGACCACCATGGACGCTTCCCGGATGAGTTGTGAGTAGTCCCCCTTGGACCATGGGTCCATGACCTGTAGCTATGTGATGTTCTCCTCCACTCTTTGTTCTTCATCGATTAGACCTCGTGAGCTGCCCTACATGATCGAGGCACATATGTAATCTTTGTGCTGTTGCTATGCTGAGTTTGACGGGGTCCGATGGATTATGAGATTATGTTCAAATTGTGTGTGAGTAATATATTTGATTCACCTCTTTTATATTTATGTTCTTGAGTAATTCTTGCATGTTCTCCGTTGCTATTTATTGCTTTGGCCGAGTAGTAGGTAGTAACTCCAAGAGGGAACATTATGCTTGATTGTGGGTTCATGCCCCTCGATGACTAGCTTGAGTGACAGAAACATGAGTCTAGGGGATGTGATGTTGCCACAAGGGGGAAAACAACGGTGCTTGTACTTGCGGGTGCAAGGATTGTTTACTTTACGCAAAGTTCTTTTAATGCAGTTGTTTGTTGCTTTGAGTTTACACTTTGGGTGGGACTCGCGACTTAATACCAGCGAGATGTTCTGGATAGATATCTCAAGGTGGATGATTAGTAGTAGATGCAGATGGATTTCGGTCTACTTTCCTTGGCGTACCGCCCATGCTTTTGAGCCTCTACCTTTCTTACAGCATAGTTAGCATTGGTTTGCGCACATAATCCTGTCAATTGCCCAGCTGTAATTTGTTTACCTCGCTTAGCTGTTTTATCGTCTTTTGGGAGAGAGACATCACTAGTGAATATCATGGAACCCCGGTCCATATTACCATCACTGATCACACCCGTTATTTACTTCATGTTCTTATTTCCTAGTTGTAGTCATATCTATCACGATTATCTCTTGCGTTTGATCCTTTGTAAACGACAAGGCCGGAGGGATTGACAACCTCTCTGTACTCGTTGGGAGCAAAGTTATTTGTATCTGTGTGCAGGTCCTGTCAAGCAAAAGTTTCTTGCGCTATTGACACCTTCTTGTCGACCCTCGGAGTCGATCCTTGGTATCTTTCCCAAGGGAAATTTGCCGCTACGCTACATCTCCAACCTTCCACTTGGGGTAACCAACGAGGGGCGAGAAGCCATCAAGCAAGTTTCTGGCGCCGTTGCCGGGGACTCCACTCCTCAAGATAGGGGAGTTGCACGCGATCTTTTATCTTTGCTTTTTAAGTCTTGTTAGTTTACCTTTCAGTTTTTGCTTTAGTGTCTTCTATCAAAAATCACAAAAATAGTTATCTTGCTTGCAGCTACTATGGGTTCCACCGAGAACACCAAGTTGTGTGACTTCACTAGTCATAACAACGATGACTTTATTTGGACGCCTATTACTACACCTGCCACTTCAGCACCTTCTTATGAAATTAAACCTGCTTTACTGAACCTAGTTATGAAAGATCAATTCTCCGGTGCTGGAGATGATGCTGCTTCGCACTTAAATAATTTTGTTGAACTCTGTGATATGCAAAAGTACCAAGAAATAGATGGTGATATTGTTAAGCTTAAGCTTTTTCCTTTCTCCTTGAGAGGAGGAGCTAAAATCTGGTTTCAATCCTTGCCTAGGAATAGCATAGATTCTTGGGACAAGTGCAAGGATGCCTTTATTCGGAAGTACTATCCCCCTGCTAAAATTATCCAACTAAGGAGTAACATAATTAATTTTAAACAATTGGATAATGAACACGTTTCCCAAGCTTGGGAACGCATGAAATCTCTTGTCAAGAACTGCCCTAATCATGGTTTGACTACTTGGATGGTTATCCAAACTTTTTATGCAGGCTTGAACTTTACCTCACGGAACTTGTTAGATTCTGCCGCAGGAGGAACCTTTATATCAACTACACTTAGTGCTGCCACGAGGCTTCTCGATGATATGATGACCAACTACTCCCAATGGCACACCGAACGCGCTCCAACAGGTAGGAAGGTAAACTCTGTCGAGGAGACCTCCTCCCTAAATGAAAAAGTTGACTTGATCATGTCTCTACTTTCCAAGCAATCTTCTATTGATCCTCGTGATGTTCCTTTAAATTCTTTGATTGCTCAAGATCAAGTAGATGTGAACTTTATCTCTAGAAACAATTTCAATAACAATGCTTATAGGAGTAATTTTGGTAGCAACCCTAGACCGTTCCCCTCTAATTCCTATGGGAACAACAATGCTTATCCTAGCACCAAGAACTCCACCTCTGAACTAGAGATTATGCTTAAAGACTTCATCACTACCCAAAAAGCCTTCAATAAGAATGTAGAAGAAAAACTAAACAAACTAGATAATCTCTCTTCGAAGGTAGACAATTTAGCCCATGAGGTAGAATTGCTTAAAATTAGAACTTCCCCTCTTGAGGAGAGGAAGACCACTCCTATGAATGCTATTCAAGTGCAATTTAATGAAAACATTAGGATGTTGGCTAAACTTAAAGAGAGATGGGCTAGAGAAAGGGAGGAAGAAGATAGAATTAAGAGCCTTCCTACCCATCACACTGTTGCTACTATCCAAGTTGTTGAGGATATCCAAACTCTTAGCACCCAATGCACTCCTGGTCCCATTGGACCTATTAATGGTGATGCTATGACCTCAACCGTAGAAACTCCTATGACCATAGAAGCTACCAAACAAGTGAGCCTAAAGGACACCACTACCACTTTACTTGATAGTAGTGACCTTGATTTTGATAATTGCACCCTTTCTGAAGTTATTGATTTCCTTCACAAGATGTCTAGAGATCCCCGCACTAGCACGCTTAATCTTGCCTTCACGGAGCATATCACTAATGCTCTCATCAAAGCTAGGGAGGAAAATCTTAGGGTAGAAGCCTCCATACCTAGAAAGCTAGAAGATGGTTGGGATCCTATGATTAAAATTAAGTTGAATAACTTCTCTTGCTATGCTTTATGTGATGTTGGAGCTAGTACCTCCGTTATGCCCAAAAGAATATATGATATGCTTAAATTGAAACCTTTTGATTCTTGTTCTTTTGGTGTTCGTCTTGTTGATTCTTCCATAAAGAAACCTTTGGGGAGGATCGACGATGTTCTTATCATTGTCAATGACAATTATGTTCCCATTGATTTTACTATTATGGATATTGAATGTGAACCTTCTTGTCCAATTATTTTGGGACGTCCTTTTCTTCGCACCGTTGGTGCTATCATTGACATGAAAGAGGGGAATATAAAATTCCAATTTCCCCTCAAGAAAGGGATGGAACACTTCCCTAGAAAGAAGATTAAGTTACCTTTTGAGTCCGTCATACGGGCTAGCTATTCTTTTACTCTTGATAAAACTTGATCCTCTCTTTTTGCATTATGCCTAGCTTAAAGGCATAAAAGAAAGCGCTTTTTGGAGGCAGCCCACAACGAATAAAATTTTATTTTGCTTTTGTTGTGTCGTGATGTTTGTTACAACAGTAGCATCATCATTGTATCTTTTCTTTTCAGCTTTGTGCCAAGTTTAGCCTCGATTGCAAGAAAGTTCAAAAGTTGTGACGTGCTGTCCAGGAAACAAATTCTGTCCTTGGACAGAAAAATTCGTATAAAATCACCAGATCATCTTTTTGGTCTGAATTTTTTCTACAGCGTGCTCATACAATTGGCTTTCGGGCGTCTGTTCTGAGTTTCTTGATTTGAGTTGCAGAAGTGCCCCGAAAAAATTATTTACTACCTGCTGGTCTGTTTTTCGCAGATTCTGTCCTGTTTTGCCTTTTCTTCGTTTTGCAAACCTTGAGCTTGCTTTTTCTTTGCAAAAACCTTTTGGCAATCTTGAGAAACAGTAGATCTTCAAGATTATATTTATTTCCAGCAAGGAAAAAATTATTTTATTATGGGTACTAACCTCGCTAATCAGATTATGATGAGTTATGTATGAAGGGAGTTTTCAAGTGTGCGAGGGAAGATGATAAAAAGATTCAGGAGGGTCAAACGCTCAAGCTTGGGGATGCCCCCGTGCACCCCAAGAAATATTCAAGAAGACTCAAGCATCTAAGCTTGGGGATGCCCCCGTGCATTCCCTTCTCCATCAACAATTATCAGTTCGTCTTTCGTTCCACTATATTTTAATCACTTCATGCGTTATGTGCTATGCTTGGAGCGTCTTGCTTTTAGTTTCCTTTTTAGTTTTCTTTAGCTTTGCTTGCTGTTCATAACGAGTTAGAACCCAGCTTTCTTTGTGTGGGAGAGAAACACGCTCCACTTCAACCTAGAACACAACATAGGATTTTCATGCTTATCTCTGCTGTGTGTGTTCTTTGTCTTTCCATAGCTACTGTCATGTTTAGCTCTTAGTTTTCATGCTTTTCTTTTTAAAGAGCTTTTGTTTAGTTGGTTGCTGAACTCTCTTGAGTTTTCATGTTTATCTTGTTAAGAGAGTTTGTCTGTTGCACTGAGTTGTGTGTCTTAACTTAAAATAGGTAATTGAGGTTGCTATTTAATTTTAGTAGTAACTTGCAATAGTTTTGAGGTATTGCCATGAGTAATGTCTGAACTTTTGGTGACAAGAGCTTTAGCCTATTAGTGATAGATGTCGTATTTTGCGAAATCCGTGTTTATTTTCGAAATACAAAATAGTTGAGAACTTTAGCTACTAAATGGATCACTATTCTTTGGAGGGATCGAGTATTAGAGTACACTCACGTACCATGGGTCGAGGATGCGCAAGGATAACCAAACCCCCATACACACCTCCTCGGGGTACTTGTCTCTTTGTGAACCTCCTAATTAGATTGAGAGTTACCGATAATAAGTGCATGAGTTCTTCGGACTAATGTGAGTATTCGAAAGTTGACACTTCCACCTATCCATATTTTTCTAGCCTCTTCGGTACCGTGCATTGCCCTTTCTCACCTCGAGAGTTGGCGCATACTTCGCTGGTGCATCCAAATCCTTGGCACGATACGCTCTGTCATCATAAGCCTCATTATATCCTTCCTCAAAACAGCCACCATACCTACCTATTAAGGCATTTCCATAGCCTTTCCGAGATACATTGCCATGCAACATCCATCTTCTCATGACTTGATCTTCATGTCATACATGCTTTTTGCTTGATCGATGAGCCGCATGCTAGTTGGGCCTTGCCCTAATCATTGCTACATGACCCCCTAGTATCATTGCATATCCTGCTACACTGGCAGAGGCATACATTTGCATACATCGTGATAGTTTCATTTTCCTTATGTTGAGTACTTTTGTAAAGTGTGAAAGATCTTCTATACTTCTTGTAATACATAGAGTGTTGCCCCTAAAGTGAGGAAAAGATCCCAAAGAGGACAAATCAAAAGATCCCAAAGAGGACAGAATAAAAAGATCCCAAAGAGGACAAATGAGAGATAAATAGAAAGAGCCATTGAGGCCACAAAAAAAATAGAAAAATAGAGAAAAAGAAATAAAAAGAGAGAAGGGGGCACACTACTATTTCCTTTTGAGAGATCCACACTCGTACTCCATCTTATACCTTGTACTCCATAGAGATTATCATTTATGCATATAGCTATGTGGGGACCTTTAGACTATAGAACTAGGCTTGTATATTCCAATGATGAGCCTCCTCAAAAAGCTCTAGGTCTTCTTGAGAAAGCAAGTTGGATGCACCCCCACTAGTTCCATTAGAGCTTACCTTAGCTCATATGTGCATCCGTTGCATGGCAATCCCACCTCCTCGCATCATATCTATCATTTGGCTTTTTCTCGCCGATGATTTTCCTCATTGATGTGAGCCTTTCACTCCTTTTTTGCTTCCCCCTCTATCATTTTTCCCTCTTTGCCATCCTAAGTGTCGACTTTCTTGCTTACGCTCATCCATTGCATGAGTGCTCGAAATATCGAAAGGGAGTGGATCATTTTGACTTGTACCTGGCTGACGGCCTGGGGATGAGTCAAGATAAGATTCCAAAGAAGACCAAGTGTGAAACTTTAGTAGATTAAGTTCTCAACAATACAAAAAACTATGTTTTACTCTCTCATATATCCCTATCCCCTTTCTTGCACGCAAACACCATTTGGAGACATTCCAGTCACGGCAGCGAGAGCTCTTGCACCTTTATGTTCTTATGTTACTTGTTACAATGCTAATATAGACTCTTGCTTGTTATGACTTGAAGTGGATTACATGCCTTGATTGCTTTACTTAAAAGTTCTTATATGGTTGATAGCATGTCACCACAGAAATTATGCTTGTTATCATTTACCTACTCGAGGACGAGCAGGAATTAAGCTTGGGGATGTTGATACGTCCAAAACGTATCTATAATTTCTGCTTGCTCCATGCTTCTTTTGTGTGATATTGCTATGATATTTATGCACTTCTATACACTTTTGATCATATTTGGACTAACCTATTAACTCAGTGCACCCCAGTGCCAGTTTCTGTTTTCTGCTGTTTTTGTATTTCAGGTTTTCCCATTACTTAAATTGCCAGAAAAATTCCGGGAAAAATATATAAAAACTCAGCGCTCCAGAAGCTTCCACGCGCCAGAAGTGGGGCCAGAGGGGAGCCAGGGGCAGCCCAAGCGGCCTGCCCACGCGGCCCCCCTCCTGGCCGCGCTGGGGGGGGCGCCTGGGCCCCCCTCTCTGCCTCTGGTGACCCCCTTTGGCATATGTTTACCTCGCGTCCCGAAACCCTCGAGGACGGAACCCTTTTTCGTGATCTCATCTCTGTTCCGCCGCCGCCGCGCTTCCAAGATCGGGAGCACCAGGAGAACTCTTCCCGGCACCCTGCCGGAGGGGAGAACCACCACCGGGAGCTTCTTGTAACGCCCCGGACACACCCGCCGGTGGTCATTACTCCTGGCGGGATCTAGACTGGCCTCACATATCAATACTAGTCTTTTCAGCGCACTTTGTCCTCACTCGTGCGCACCCGGGAGTAACTTCCCGGTCGGTCACCTATCCTGAAACTACTCCAAGCTGAGCACGCTTAACTTTGGAGTTCTATCCGAATGGGCTCCCGGAAAAGAAGGAATTCCTTATTGATATGAGTAGTCTATCATCCCTAATAAGCCAGGCCATCACATACACCCTCACTCAGAGGAACCGATGTCCTCGTCGGGCCACGGGAACGTTCCCTCTTGGCACAACCGTCTGTGCTTCCAGGACAGCACATGTGCCATGCCGTGTGCCACGACGGGTCACAAACGTCATGCACAACATGACTGCAAACTATCCGCAAACATCCGTGTAACCGCGAGGGTCGGCTCTGATACCAACTTGTAACGCCCCGGACACACCCGCCGGTGGTCGTTACTCCTGGCGGGATCTAGACTGGCCTCACATATCAATACTAGTCTTTTCTGCGCACTTTGTCCTCACTCGTGCGCACCCGGGAGTAACTTCCCGGTCGGTCACCCATCCTGAAACTAATCCAAGCTGAGCACGCTTAACTTTGGAGTTCTATCCGAATGGGCTCCCGGAAAAGAAGGAATTTCTTATTGATATGAGTAGTCTATCATCCCTAATAAGCCAGGCCATCACACTTCTCCACCACCATGGACGCTTCGCGGATGAGTTGTGAGTAGTCCCCCTTGGACCATGGGTCCATGACCAGTAGCTATGTGATGTTCTCCTCCCCTCTTTGTTCTTCATCAATTAGACCTCGTGAGCTGCCTTACATGATCGAGGCACATATGTAATCTTTATGCTGTTTCTATGCTGAGTTTGCTGGGATCCGATGGATTATGAGATTATGTTCAGATTGTGTGTGAGTAATATATTTGATTCACCTCTTTTTTATTTATGTTCTTGAGTAATTCTTGCATGTTCTCCATTGCTATTTATTGCTTTGGCTGAGTAGTAGGTAGTAACTCCAAGAGGGAACGTTATGCTTGATTGTGGGTTCATGCCCCTCGATGACTAGCTTGAGTGACAGAAACATGAGTCTAGGGGATGTGCTGTTGCCACAAGGGGGAAAACAACGGTGCTTGTACTTGCGGGTGCAAGGATTGTTTACTTTACACAAAGTTCTTTTAATGCAGTTGTCTGTTGCTTTGAGTTTACACTTTGGGTGGGACTCGCAACTTAATACCAGCGAGATGTTCTGGATAGATATATCAAGGTGGATGATTAGTAGTAGATGCAGATGGATTTCAGTCTACTTGCCTTGGCGTACCGCCCATGCTTTTGAGCCTCTACCTTTCTTACAGCATAGTTAGCATTGGTTTGCGCACATAATCCTGTCAATTGCCCAGTTGTAATTTGTTTACCTCGCTTAGCTGTTTTATCATCTTTTGGGAGAGAGACATCACTAGTGATCATCATGGAACCCCCGGTCCATATTACCATCACTGATCACACCCGTTATTTACTTCTTGTTCTTATTTCCTAGTTGCAGTCATATCTATCACTATTATCTCTTGCGTTTGATCCTTTGTAAACGACAAGGCCGGAGGGATTGACAACCTCTCTGTACTCGTTGGGAGCAAAGTTATTTGTATCTGTGTGCAGGTCCTGTCAAGCGAAAGTTTCTGGCGCTATTGACACCTTCTTGTCGACCCTCGGAGTCTCACGGGATTCGATCCTTGGTATCTTTGCCAAGGGAAATTTGCCGCTACGCTACATCTCAAACCTTCCACTTGGGGTAACCAACGAGGGGCGAGAAGCCATCAACTTCGTGTACAAAATGGACAATCTCTTTCGAAGTATGAGGGCTTCGTTCGAAAATCATCTGTTACAAAGGCAATTAATTTTTTTTAATAACTTATTACAATGCCAGACTTTTTGCACGTTGAGTATGCACTATTGAAATCCACGTCATCAGATTTCAAGCCTATCTGACATTATTTGCTATTTTTCATGCATTTAATGATTTTTTTAGCTAAATGACCGTGAGCATGAAAAGCACTATTACTGGACTCTAAAAAGGTCGAAAGTTGGCATGGTATGATCATTTCACCCACATAGCATGTGCTAAAATCTTGAGAGGGTTACGACAAAAAATTGATGCACTTCGTGTACAAAATTGACAATCTATTTCGAAGTATCAGGGTTTCGGACGAAAACACATCTGGTACAAAGGCAAACAATTTTTTAATAACTTATTATAACTCCAGATTTTTTCCACGTTCTGTATGCACCATTCAAAGCCACATCATCAGCTTTCAACCCTATCTGACATCATTTGCTATTTTTCATGCATTTAATGATATTTTTTAGCTAAATGACCCTGAGTATGAAAAGCACTACAAATGAACTCTGAAAAGGTTGAAAGTTGGCATGGTATCATTATTTCACCCACATAGTGTCGGGGAAACTGATCCACCCACGAACACCTATGGGGACGAAGCCCCTTTTCGGTACGGCAGGGGGCGGAGATCACACGAAGAGTAGATCGAGGCGAAGCACACTAGCAGTTTACCCAGGTTCGGGCCGCACGGATGCGTAAAACCATACTCCTGCTTTGGTTTGTATTGAGTTCTTGCTCGGGAGCGCTGAGAGCTACAGTACACTTCAGCAGCTAACGAGACCGAGCGTGGGACTGTTCGAATGTCTAACCCCCCTCTACGTTGCGCATGGGCCTCCTTTTATATGCTCAAAGGGGTCACCGACAGGTGGCAACGCAGTTGAGGGTAAAACTGGAAAAAGTGTGGTAGTTGGTACAGTGTTTTATACCTAACCCTGACGGCAGGGGACAAGGGCATTAAATGCCCATCGCCGTCGCCCAAACAGTGCAAAAAGGTGCCGTCAGGGGCGCCACCGTTCGCCACGATGACAACCTTGTCAGCGCCGCTTGCCACCGTGTACCCCTGGCTGCACAGCCTCCCACCACGTACGCTTGGAAGGGTCCCAGAGCGACACGTGGGTGGATGCACTGGAGTGCGGGTACAGAGTGGTAGCTTGCCACGGCAAGCACCTTGCCGCGGTCGCTGTCTTGCCGCGTCCAAGAGCTTGCCGCTCACCGGGCCTTGCCGGGACGCGTGGCGCGTCGCGGCAAGTTCCTTGATATGCCTTGGTTGGCCTTCCCGGCAAGCTCCTCTTGCCGGGGTCTTGTCTCTTTGGCTTGAATACTTTGTTCTTGAATGGCTCCAAAGGAACCACGGAGGACCGTGGCGGCCACCCGGCAAGCCTTGCCGCGGGGCGCTGCGACTTCCCGTGCACAAGTTCGGGATACTAAGGGTACCCCTACTTTAGTACACCGACGAGGAGAAGATAGTGGTATGGACCAAGCGCCGTTCAAGAAAGTTCCGCCTTGCCAGGAAGCAAACAACACAAAAGCTAAGTTGCCAAAGCTTGAGCGACTAGACTTTTAAATTTTTAAGTTATCTTCCTTGAACGACCATGCTTTGTATGGAAAACCTGTGCGCGGAGGAACCAACTCGTAGCTAGTTGCGCCCTTACTTTGTTTCGAGTCCGCTCAACGACTTAAGTGTGCTGTGACTAGTGTCGCGCCCTTACTTTGTTTTCGAGCACGCTCAACAACTTAAGTGTGCTGCAACTGGTTACGACAAGGTTTCTTGTCGGTAGCGGCACCGCCAGCAGGCTGCTGACGTTCCGCACTCAGCGCTCGCGGCTAAGGTGCCTACACCGGCAAGTTCCCTAAAAGCGTAGGGCGAAAACGTACAAAGCAAGGGATCAAGTAAAGGGAATAACGTTGCAATCACTTCCCAAAATAGAGTTATGTTACAAGATAGCTTGTCGCATATCTAACAGACTGTTCTCCTAACATGACTAGCAGCGACAAGGAAAGAAGAAAATGGGCGAGCCTAGTCCGTGCGATCGCCCTCGACCCTCTTGATCCCGCTCACCTTGTCCACAATGGGTGCGACAAGGGCCTTGAGCGCCTCCTGCTCAGCGTCTGGCGGCAGGGTCTTGAGGACGTTGGTGAGGTTGAGGCCTGGATTGTGGAAGGCCACCTTCATCAACACCTTTTGCAAGGCTCCCACGTAGAGCTTGCGCGACTCGTCCGCCAGCTACTTCGGGATCTTCTCCCGGAGTTGCTGGAGGGCCGTCGCCACGCCCTTGAAGAATAGGGTGAGCTTGGCGCTGGGGTGGAGATTCTCGTCGGAGGAATACCCGAGATACTCCGCCCCCAGCTGCGCCAGCTCCCCGTCGATGTGTGTGGCAGCGTTGACAAGACCCTCCATCCAGTGCTCGACGGTCTCCCTGAAGATGTTCTGGGTGACGGCAGCACTCTCCAGCAATGCCTTCTCGGCCCTGATCTCCTCCTTCAGGGTCGCCTCCCGCTCCCTGGCGCCATCCAGCGTCTGGGTCAAGGTGGTCAGCTTCAACTCTAGATCGGCGTTGGAATCCTTGGCGGCGGCTAGCTCCTTGCCCTTCTCGGCGAGGCGGACCTGCAACTCTGAGTGGCTGTGGGCGTCTTTCTCGCGCTAATGCTTGAGCGCGGCAAGCTCCTCGCCGCTCGTCTTGAGGTCGGCTTCCAGCTGTGCTACCTTCGCCTCTAGTTCCTTCTTGGCGGTCCCGGCAGTTGCGGCAGCGTCCTTTGCTTCTTGGAGGGCCCCGCCAAGTGATTGCTCGCGCACGGCAAGCTCTTCCTCGTGAGCGTCGAGGTTGATCGTCCGCTGCGCCAGCTCGTCCTCCTGCGCGGATAACTTTTCAGCGGCAAGCCGCTGTTGCTCTTCGACTTCAGCCTTCTCAAGGAAATAGGCCGTCCGCTCTTTGGCAAGCTGCTCCCGCTCCTCTGCCAAGGACCGGAGAGCTGCTTGGTGAAGGCCCCGGAGCTCTTCTGCGCGCTTCTCCATATCCACTCCCGCCCTCGCGGCAAGCGCCTCCCGGGACTCCAGCTTTGCCTGCCGTGCGCGGTAGAGTGATAGTAGTTTCCGCAGCAGCCGCCACTCTTCAGGCTCGCCGCTACTGCTCGGCGCGTCGACAAGCGTCAGCCCGGCGGAGGTGAGCACCTCTCCGTCGAAGACTTCTCCCTCGATCGGCGCCCTGGAGCTTGAGGCCCAAGGGAGCTTGATGAAAACGTCGTCGCCGGCCTTCAAGTAGGCGCCTGGCTCGGGCTCTTCGGAGCCGGGGGCTGCGGCTGCAGCGGAGGACTCGGCGGTCGGTGTAGCGCCTGGCGCTCCTGCGGCCTCAGGGCCGTCAATGCGATCGCCAGCCCCCTCGCCAGCTGCTGCGGCGGCAGCCTTGGCGGCCTCTGCGCCGGCAGGATCGTCAGCGCCGGCTACTTCTTCGATGGCAGCGGCGTCGTCAGCAATAACTTCAGTCTCCATTGGCTCAGCGGCAGATGGATCTGACAGCCAAAAAGGGGAGAAAAATGGTCAAGCAAATATCCAAAAAGAAGATTCAAAAGAAGAAAAGCCCAAGGGAAGTTTTGAAGCAAGGGGATTACCTGAGCGAGCCGACTCCTCGGCGGTGTCCCTTGCCGGGGAACTCTCCCTTGGCGGTGTAGTCGTGGTCTCCGCCGGCGGAGGGCCGCTGGTGCTGTCCCTCGCCGGAGAGCTCCCCCTTGCCGGAGGACTCTCCCTTGCCGGAGAGCTTTCCCTTGGCGGCGTAGTTGAAGCAGAAGGCACGTCTGGAGCGGTCTCCGGGCGCTCCTGTAGTGGCTGCTCTGCTCCTACACAAATCCACAAACAAGACGTCAGCAAAGATAGAACACCCACGCGCGCCTAACAGCGAATAGTAAACCAAACACTTACGCTCGGGGCTGCGCTGGGGGCTGCTCTGAAGTCCAGTTGCCGGGTCCGGCAAGTTTGTCTCAGGCGCACCCCCTGCTATCGCGGTGGGCTCGTCCTCGATGACAATCACCGGGACCTTGGCTCTCTTTGCCGCCCTCTGGGCCAGAGTTCTGCAAAAAGGAACAGGTTCAGAGTGAGGCAAATGAAGTAAAAGACAAAACAGCACAAAATCGAAGAAATTCAAGAACAACAAAGCCTTACTCTTCTTCTTCCTCATCGGAGCTGAGCGCGGAGAAGTCGAAATCCGGCTCACGCCCGGCACGAGGAGGCGGAGGAGTAGGCTCCCTTGGCCGCTTGGCGGCCGCAGCAGCGGTGGTCTGAGACAACCCCGCTCCGGCTGTCGCCGTGGCGAGAGGGGCGGCAGGAGCAGAAGCAGCGGTCCGAGAAGATCCCGCTCCAGTTGCCGCAGAAGCGCGAGGTGCTCCCGTGGCAGCCTTGCTTGCCGCGGTGGAGCGTGTCGCGCGGCGCGGCGGCTGCTGACCCGTCTGCCGCTCTGTTACGTCCCCGGCCTTGCGGAGACGCCTTCTAGGTGGAGCAGGAGGCTCCGCTGGTGGCGAGCTGCCTGAAGACGACAAGGAGGAGGAGGCGATCTGTAGCGAGCCGCTCGTGTCCTCGACGGGCTCGCTTGACTCAGCGTCATGCTCGGCGGGCTTGCTTGGCTCAGCGACGGGCACGGCAGGCTCTTCCTCGTCGGCAAGCTTTCCCGCGCCGATAAACTCCTCTTGCTCGGTGAGGCTTGCCGCCTCTGCTGCCTCTGCCTCCTCCACGGTGAACCCGAACTCACTCGCGGCTGCGGCTGCCGCCGCCTCTTCCAGCCTGGTGGCAATGTACGCCATCTCCTGGTCAGTGGTGTCGCGGGTGAGGCCTTTCTTCTCGTCGGAGTGGATTGGCGTTTCTTCCAGGTTGTCGAAGAACTCCTGCACGGCTTCATCTGTAGGCTCTTGCCAAGTTGGGTCAATCCCGTGCGAGTCGCACAGCGGCATCATTGCGCGGATGCGGCTGAGCGCGGAGTTGTTGCACAGTGGGACGACACGCTTCGGCAACCTGAAGACCTCAGGATGATCGGGGTCATATTTGAACAGCTCCTGGAGCATCGCGTTGAGCTCCAGGACAGTGAAGTTATAATTGAGGCCCGGGCGCAACCTCATAATATCCGCCGCGTTCTCAAACTCCCAAGAGGGCCTCTTCCTCTCTTGCAAGGGGGCGATGCGGCGGCGAAGAAAATCTGTGCCCACTACGCCCACGGTGAGCCCGGCAGCCCTGAGGCGTTGGATCCGGGCGGTGGCGATCTTCAGCCTGCTGTCTTCCGGGGCCAAGTCGCTCCAATCCTTGCCGCGTCTTACTGGGGCTTGGCGTCGGGCAGTAAATGGCTGCGAGTCCTCCTCGACGATCCAGCACCAGTGTGCTCTCCACTCATCCCATTTGTCGCGAAGCTCTCCCTCCAGATAAGCTTCCTTCTTGTGGGTCCTCGAGATCCAGGAGACCCCGCCGGACAAAGGCTCTCCTATCTCGACTCGGGGCATGAAGAAGTGGCGGAAGAGGGCTACATTGGGATTGACTCCGACAAAGTTTTCGCAGAGATGTGCGAAAACTGCCATGGTCAGAACGGCGTTGGGGGTGAAGTCAAGGAGGTGGAGCCCATAGGTGTTCATGATATTGCAAAAGAATTCAGAGAAAGGCGGGCAGAGCCCGCAGTAGAAGACCAAGGCGAAGAAAGCGTATCCATTCGGATACATGTTGCAAGCGACGGCTGGGAGTACCTTCGTGCACGGGTGCGCCCGCGTCTCCCCCGACCAAAAAAGGTAGAAGTTCTCCCTCAGCTCCTTCGCGGCAAGCTTGGGGGGGAAGACCGCCCGCTTCTTTCGCAGCGCCATGAGCCGCAGCGCCTCGGCCGACTTCTTCCCCTTCTCGCCTTTCGGAGCCATGGCGGAAGCGGTAAGGGAGGTCGACGGCGCTGGTGGTGCTGGTGGCGATGGGGGGCGGAGCGCTGCTCTCTTTCGGCTTCGGGAAGAAGGGGAGCGGCGGAGGTTTTCAAGGAGTAGCAACGGGTGGATGGACGAACTGCCCCTGTTTCCCCTGCTTATAAGGAGGGAGGGGGCGGACGTTCCGCATTTCCGAATAAAGAAACTGCCCACGATCTCTCCCACGACGCCGCATTAAACACGTGTCGTTAAGGGAGGGCGCAGTGGAGACGGAGAAAGATACGGTGTAACCCAGGCCGCGCGTGCCCGTGCACTGTTTTGGGCCTGGACCAACAGCACTCGGCACCGTGTATGGCCCTGGCCCGGGAGCTCCAAAGATGTCGGGGAAACTGATCCACCCACGAACACCTATGGGGACGAAGCCCCTTTTCGGTACGGCAGGGGGCGGAGATCGCACGAAGAGCAGATCGAGGCGAAGCACACGAGCAGTTTACCCAGGTTCGGGCCGCACGGATGCGTAAAACCCTACTCCTGCTTTGGTTTGTATTGAGTTCTTGCTCGGGAGCACTGAGAGCTACAGTACACTTCAGCAGCTAACGAGACCGAGCGTGGGAGTGTTCGAATGTCTAACCCCCCTCTACGTTGCGCATGGGCCTCCTTTTATATGCTCAAAGGGGTCACCGACAGGTGGCAACGCAGTTGAGGGTAAAACTGGAAAAAGTGTGGTAGTTGGTACAGTGTTTTATACCTAACCCTGACGGCAGGGGACAAGGGCATTAAATGCCCATCGCCGTCGCCCAAACAGTGCAAAAAGGTGCCGTCAGGGGCGCCACCGTTCGCCACGATGGCAACCTTGTCAGCGCCGCTTGCCACCGCGTACCCCTGGCTGCACAGCCTCCCGCCACGTACGCTTGGAAGGGTCCCAGAGCGACACGTGGGTGGATGCGCTGGAGCGCGGGTACAGAGTGGTAGCTTGCTGCGGCAAGCACCTTGCCGCGGTCGCTGTCTTGCCGCGTCCGGGAGCTTGCCGCTCACCGGGCCTTGCCGGGACGGGTGGCGCGTCGCGGCAAGTTCCTTGATATGCCTTGGTTGGCCTTCCCGGCAAGCTCCTCTTGCCGGGGTCTTGTCTCTTTGGCTTGAATACTTTGTTCTTGAATGGCTCCAAAGGAACCACGGAGGAGCATGGCGGCCAGCCGGCAAGCCTTGCCGCGGGGCGCTGCGACTGCCCGTGCATAAGTTCGGGATACTAAGGGTACCCCTACTTTAGTACACCTACACATAGCATGTGCTAAAAATTTAAGAGTGTTACGGCAAAAAGTTGATGCACTTCGTGTACAAAATGGACAATCTCTTTCGAGGTATCACGGTTTCGGACGAAAACTCATTTGTTACAAAGGCAATTAATTTTTTAATTAGCTTATTACAATGCCAGACTTGTTGCGCGTTCAGTATGCACCATTCAAAGCCATGTCATCAGCTTTCAACCCTATCTCACATCATTTGCTATTTTTCATGCATTTAATGATTTTTTGAGCTAAATGACCCTGAGCATGAAAAGCACTACAAATGAACTCTAAAAGGTTGAAAGTAGGCATGGTATCATCATATCACCCACATAGCATGTGCTAAAAGGTTGAGAGGGTTACGACAAAAACTTGATGCACTTTGTGTACAAAATTGACAATCTCTTATGAAATATTAGAGTTTCGGACGAAAACTCGTCTGTTACAAAGGGAATTAATTTTTAATAACTTATTAGAACTGCAGTCTTTTTGCGCGTTCAGTATGCACCATTCAAAGCCACGTCATCAAATTTCAACTAGATCTGACATCATTTTCTATTTTCCATGCATTTTTTGATTTTTTGAGCTAAATGACCCTGAGCATGAAAAGCACTACAAATAAACTCTGAAAAGTTGAAAGTTGGCATGGTATCATCACTTCATCCACATAGCATGTGTGAAAATATTGAGAGGGTTACGGTAAAAAGTTGATGCACTTCGTGTACAAAATGGACAATCACTTTCAAAGTATCAGGGTTTCGGGCAAAAACTCATCTGTTACAAAGGCAATTAATTTTTTATTAACTTATTACAATGTGAGACTTTTTGCGCATTCAGTATGCACCATTCAGAGCCACGTCATCAGCTTTCAACCCTATCTGACATCATTTGCTATTTTTCATGTATTTAATGATTCTTTGAGGTAAATAACCATGAGCATGAAAAGCACTACAAATGAACTCTAAAAAGGTTGAAAGTTGGCATGGTATCATCATTTCACCCACATAGCATGTGCTAAAAAGTAGATATGGTTATGGCAAAAAAACTTGATGCACTTCGTGTACAAAATGGACAATCTCTTTCGAAGTATCAAGGTTTCAGACGAAATCTCATCTATTACAAAGGGAATTAATTTTTTGATCATTTATTACAACTCTAGACTTTTTGCGCGTTTCGTATGCATCAGTCAAAGCCACGTCATGAGCTTTCAACATTATCTAACATCATTTTATATTTTTCATGCATTTAATGTTTTTTGAGCTAAATGACCCTGAGCATGAAAAGCACTACAAATGAACTCTGAAAAGGTTCAAAGTTGGCATGGTATCATCATTTCAACCACATAGTATGTGCTAAACAGTTGAGAGGGTTACGGCAAAAACTTGATGCACTTCGTGTACAGAATGGACAATCTCTTTCACAGTATGAGGGTTTCGGGCAAAAACTCATCTGTTACAAAGGCAATTAATTTTTTAATAACTTATTACAATGCCAGGCTTTTTGCGCATTCAGTATGCACGATTCAAAGCCATGTCATCAGCTTTCAACCCTATCTAACATCATTTGCTATTTTTCATGCACTTAAAGATTCTTTGAGCTAAATGACCATGAGCATGAAAAGCACTACAAATGAACTCTGAAAAGGATGAAAGTTGGCATGGTATCATCATTTTACCCACATAGCATGTGCTAAAAAGTAGAGAGGGTTATGGCAAAAACTTGATGCACTTCGTGTACAAAATGGACAATCTCTTTCGAAGTATCAAGGTTTCGGACGAAAACTCATCTGTAACAAAGGCCATTAATTTTTTAATTATTTATTACAACTCTAGACTTTTCGCGCGTTCAGTATGCACCAGTCAAAGCCACGTCATCAGATTTCAACATTATCTTACATCATTTGCTATTTTTCATGCATTTAATTTTTTTTGAGCGAAATGACCCTGAGCATGAAAAGCACTACAAATGAACTCTGAAAAGGTTGAAAGTTGGCATGGTATCATCATTTCACCCACATAGTATTTGCTAAACAGTTGAGAGGGTTACGGCAAAAACATGATGCACTTCGTGTACAAAATGGACAATATCTTTCGAAGTATCAGGGTTTCGGCCGAAAACTCATCTCTTACAACGGCAATTAATTTTTTAATAACTTATTACAACTCCAGACTTATCACACGTTCTGTATGCACCATTCAAAGCCACGTTATCAACTTTCAGCCCTATCTGACATCATTTGCTATTTTTCATGCATTTAATGATTTTTTGAGCTAAATGACCCTGTGCATGAAAATCACTACAAATGAACTCTGAAAAGGTTGAAATTTGGCATAGTATCATCATTTCACCCAGATAGCATGTGCTAAAAAGTTGAGATGGTTACGACAAAAACTTGATGCACTTCGTATACAAAATGGACAATCTCTTTCGAAGTATCATGGTTTCGGACGAAAACACATCTATTACAAAGGCAATTAATTTTTTTAATAACTTACTACAATGCAAGTCTTTTTGCGCGTTCAGTATGCACCATTAAAAGCCACATCATCAGCTTTCAACCCTATCGGACATCCTTTGCTATTTTTCATGCATTTAATGATTTTTTGAGCTAAATGACCCTGAGCATGAAAAGCACTTCAAATGAACTCTGAAAAGGTTGAAAGTTGGCATGGTATCATTATTTCACCCACATTGCATGTGCTAAAAAGTTAAGAGTGTTACGACAAAAAGTTGATGCACTTCGTGTACAAAATGGACAATCTCTCTCGAGGTATCACGGTTTCGGACGAAAACTCATCTGTTACAAAGGCAATTAATTTTTTAATTAACTTATTACAATGCCAGACTTTTTGCGCATTCAGTATGCACCATTCAAAGCCACGTCATCAGCTTTCAAACCTATCTCACATCATTTGCTATTTTTCATGCATTTGATGAATTTTTTGAGCTAAATGTCCCTGAGCATGAAAAGCACTACAAATGAACTCTAAAAAGGTTGAAAATAGGCATGGTATCATCATTTCACCCACATAGCATGTACTAAAAAGTTGAGAGGGTTACGGCAAAAACTTGATGCACTTTGTATACAAAATGGACAATCTCCTTCGGAGTATCAGGATTTCGGACGAAAAGTCATCTGTTACAAAGGAAGTTAATATTTTGATAACTTATTACAACTCCAGACTTTTTTCGCGTTCAGTATGCACCATTCAAAGCCACGTCATCAAATTTCAACCCGATCTGACATCATTTTCTATTTTTCATGCATTTTATGATTTTTTTTGAGCTAAATGACCCTGAGCATGAAAAGCACTACAAATGAACTCTAAAAAGGTTTAAAGTTGGCATGGTATCATCATTTCACCCACATAGCATGTGCTAAAAAGTAGATATGGTTACGGCAAAAAAACTTGATGCACTTCGTGTACAAAATGGACAATCTCTTTCGAAGTATCAATGTTTCAGACGAAATCTCATCTATTACAAAGGGAATTAATTTTTTGATCATTTATTACAACTCTAGACTTTTTGCGCGTTTCGTATGCACCAGTCAAAGCCACGTCATGAGCTTTCAACATTATCTAACATCATTTTCTATTTTTCATGCATTTAATGTTTTTTGAGCTAAATGACCCTGAGCATGAAAAGCACTACAAATGAACTCTGAAAAGGTTCAAAGTTGGCATGGTATCATCATTTCAACCACATAGTATGTGCTAAACAGTTGAGAGGGTTACGGCAAAAACTAGATGCACTTCGTGTACAGAATGGACAATCTCTTTCACAGTATGAGGGTTTCGGGCAAAAACTCATCTGTTACAAAGGCAATTAATTTTTTAATAACTTATTACAATGCCAGGCTTTTTGCGCATTCAGTATGCACCATTCAAAGCCATGTCATCAGCTTTCAACCCTATCTAACATCATTTGCTACTTTTCATGCACTTAAAGATTCTTTGAGCTAAATGACCATGAGCAGGAAAAGCACTACAAATGAACTCTGAAAAGGATGAAAGTTGGCATGGTATCATCATTTTACCCACATAGCATGTGCTAAAAAGTAGAGAGGGTTATGGCAAAAACTTGATGCACTTCGTGTACAAAATGGACAATCTCTTTCGAAGTATCAAGGTTTCGGACGAAAACTCATCTGTAACAAAGGCAATTAATTATTTAATTATTTATTACAACTCTAGACTTTTCGCGCGTTCAGTATGCACCAGTCAAAGCCACGTCATCAGATTTCATCATTATCTGACATCATTTGCTATTTTTCATGCATTTAATGTTTTTTTGAGCGAAATGACCCTGAGCATGAAAAGCACTACAAATGAACTCTGAAAAGGTTGAAAGTTGGCATGGTATCATCATTTCACCCACATAGTATTTGCTAAACAGTTGAGAGGGTTACGGCAAAAACATGATGCACTTCGTGTACAAAATGGACAATATCTTTCGAAGTATCAGGGTTTCGGCCGAAAACTCATCTTTTACAAAGGCAATTAATTTTTTAATAACATATTACAACTCCAGACTTATCACACGTTCTGTATGCACCATTCAAAGCCACGTTATCAACTTTCAGCCCTATCTGACATCATTTGCTATTTTTCATGCATTTAATGATTTTTTGAGCTAAATGACCCTGTGCATGAAAATCACTACAAATGAACTCTGAAAAGGTTGAAATTTGGGATAGTATCATCATTTCACCCAGATAGCATGTGCTAAAAAGTTGAGATGGTTACGACAAAAACTTGATGCACTTCGTATACAAAATGGACAATCTCTTTCGAAGTATCATGGTTTCGGACGAAAACACATCTATTACAAAGGCAATTATTTTTTTTAATAACTTACTACAATGCAAGTCTTTTTGCGCGTTCAGTATGCACCATTAAAAGCCACATCATCAGCTTTCAACCCTATTGGACATCATTTGCTATTTTTCATGCATTTAATGATTTTTTGAGCTAAATGACCCTGAGCATGAAAAGCACTTCAAATGAACTCTGAAAAGGTTAAAAGTTGGCATGGTATCATTATTTCACCCACATAGCATGTGCTAAAAAGTTAAGAGTGTTACGACAAAAAGTTGATGCACTTCGTGTACAAAATGGACAATCTCTCTCGAGGTATCACGGTTTCGGACGAAAACTCATCTGTTACAAAGGCAATTAATTTTTTAATTAACTTATTACAATGCCAGACTTTTTGCGCATTCAGTATGCACCATTCAAAGCCACGTCATCAGCTTTCAAACCTATCTCGCATCATTTGCTATTTTTCATGCATTTAATGAATTTTTTGAGCTAAATGTCCCTGAGCATGAAAAGCACTACAAATGAACTCTAAAAAGGTTGAAAATAGGCATGGTATGATCATTTCACCCACATAGCATGTACTCAAAAGTTGAGAGGGTTACGGCAAAAACTTGATGCACTTCGTATACAAAATGGACAATCTCCTTCGAAGTATCAGGATTTCGGACGAAAAGTCATCTGTTACAAAGGAAGTTAATATTTTGATAACTTATTACAACTCCAGACTTTTTGCGCGTTCAGTATGCACCATTCAAAGCCACGTCATCAAATTTCAACCCGATCTGACATCATTTTCTATTTTTCATGCATTTTATGATTTTTTTGAGCTAAATGACCCTGAGCATGAAAAGCACTACAAATGAACTCTAAAAAGGTTTAAAGTTGGCATGGTATCATTATTTCATCCACATAGCATGTGCTAAAATGTTGAGAGGGTTACGGTAAAACGTTGATGCACTTCGTGTACAAAATGGACAATCTCTTTCAAAGTATCAGGATTTCGGGCAAAAACTCATCTGTTAGAAAGGCAATTAATTTTTTAATAACTTATTACAATGCCACACTTTTTGCGCATTCAGTATGCACCATTCAGAGCCATGTCATCAGCTTTCAACCCTATCTAACATAATTTGCTATTTTTCATGCATTTAATTTTTTTTGAGCTAAATGACCCTGAGCATGAAAAGCACTACAAATGAACTCCGAAAAGGTTGAAAGTTGGCATGGTATCATCATTTCACCCACATAGCATGTACTAAAAAGTTGAGAGGGTTACGGAAAAACTTGATGCACTTCGTGTACAAAATGGACAATCTCTTTCGAAGCATCACGGTTTCGGACGAAAACTCATCTCTTACAAAGCCAATTAATTTTCTAATAACTTATTACAACTCCTGACTTATTGCGTGTTCTGCATGCACCATTCAAAGCCACGTTATGAACTTTCAACCCTATCTGACATCATTTGCTATTTTTCAGGCATTTAATCATATTTCTGAGCTAAATGACCCTGAGCATGAAAATCACTACAAATGAACTCTTAAAAGGTTGAAATTTGGCATAGTATCATCATTTCACCCACATAGCATGTGCTAAACAGTTGAGAGGGTTACGGAAAAAACTTGATGCACTTCGTATACAAAATGGACTATCTCCTTAGAGGTATGAGGGTTTCGAACGAAAACTCATCTGTTACAAAGGCAATTAATTTTTTAATAACTTACTACAATGCCTGACTTTTTGCGCGTTCAGTATGCACCATTCAAAGCCATGTCATCAGCTTTCAACCCTATCTAACATCATTTGCCAATTTTCATGCATTTAATGATTTTTTCAGCTAAATGACCCTGAGGATGAAAAGCACTACAAATGAACTCTGAAAAGGTTGAAAGTTGGCATGGTATCATTATTTCACCCACATAGCATGTGCTAAAAAGTTAAGAGTGTTACGACAAAAAGTTGATGCACTTCGTGTACAAAATGGACAATATCTTTTGAGGTATCACGATTTCGGACGAAAACTCATCTGTTACTAAGGCAATTAATTTTTTAATTAACTTATTACAATGCCAGACTTTTAGCGCGTTCAGTATGCACCATTCAAAGTCACGTCATCAGCTTTCAACCCTATCTCACATCATTTGCTATTTTTCATGCATTTAATGATTTTTGTTGAGCTAAATGACCCTGAGCATGAAAAGCACTACAAATGAACTCTAAAAGGTTGAAAGTAGGCATGATATCATCATTTCACCCACATAGCATGTGCTAAAAAGTTGAGAGGGTTACGACAAAAACTTGATGCACTTTGTGTACAAAATGGATAATCTCTTTTGAGGTATCACGATTTCGGATGAAAACTCATCTGTTACAAAGGCAATTAATTTTTTAATTAACTTATTACAATCCCAGACTTTTTGCGCGTTCAGTATGCACCATTCAAAGTCACATCATCAGCTTTCAACCCTATCTCACATCATTTGCTATTTTTCATGCAATTAATGATTTTTTTGAGCTAAATGACCCTGAGCATGAAAAGCACTACAAATGAACTCGAAAAGGCTGAAAGTAGGCATGGTATCATCATTTCACCCACATAGCATGTGCTAAAAAGTTGAGAGGGTTACGACAAAAACTTGATGCACTTTGTGTACAAAATGGACAATCTCTTATGAAATACTAGAGTGTCGGACGAAAACTCGTCTGTTACAAAGGCAATTAATATTTAATAACTTATTACAACTCCAGACTTTTTGCACGTTCAGTATGCACCATTCAAAGCCACGTCATCAAATTTCAACCCGATTTGACATCATTTTCTATTTTTCATGCATTTTATGATTTTTTGAGCTAAATGACCCTGAGCATGAAAAGCACTACAAATGAACTCCGAATAGGTTGAAAGTTGGCATGGTATCATCATTTCACCCACATAGTATGTGCTAAACAGTTGATTGGGTTACGGCATAAACTTGATGCATTTCATGTAAAAAATGGACAATATCTTTCGAAGTATTAGGGTTTCGGACGAAAACTCATCTCTTACAAAGGCAATTATTTTTTAATAACTTATTACAACTCCATACTTTTTGCGCATTCAGTATGTACCATTCAAAGCCACGTCATCAGCTTTCAACCCTATAAGACATCATTTCCAATTTTTCATGCATTTAATGATTTTTTTTTTGTGCTAAATGACCCTGAGCATGAAAAGCACTACAAATGAACTCTGAAAAGGTTGAAAGTTGGCATGGTATCATAATTTCACCCACATAGCATGTGCTAAAATGTTGAGAGGGTTACGGCAAAAAGTTGATGCACTTCATGTAAAAAATGGACAATTTCTTTCAAAGTATGAGGGTCTCAGACGAAAACTCATATGTTACAAAGGCAATTATTTTTTTACTAAGTTATTACTACTCTAGAGTTTTTGCGTGTTCAGTATGCACCATTCAAAGTCACGTCATCAGCTTTCAACGCTCTCTAACATCATTTGCTATTTTTTATGCATTTAATGATTTTTTTGAGCTAAATGACCATGAGAATGAAAAGCACTACAAATGAACTCTGAAAAGGTTGAAAGTTGGCATCGTATCATCATTTCACCCACATAGCATGTGCTAAAAAGTTCAGAGGGTTACATCAAAAACTTGATGCACTTCGTGTACAAAATGGACAATCTCTTTCGAAGTATGAGGGTTTCGACGAAAACTCATCTGTTACAAAGGCATTTTTTGAATACCTTATTACAATGCCAGACTTTTTGTGCGTTTAGTATGCACCAATCAAAGCCACATCATCAGGTTTCAACCCTATGTGACATCATTTGCTGGTTTTCATGCATTTAATGATTTCTTGAGCTAAATGACCATGAGCATGAAAAGCACTACAAATGAACTCTGAAAAGGTTGACAGTTGGCATGGTATCTGTGACGCCCGGATTGTCAAGCTTCAATAACCCTCTTGTAATGATGCCATGTCAGCACTGTTACTATTGCTAAACTCACTCTGAGTCAAAACGGATTCAAATTCAATTTTAAAAATAAATTCAAAATAATATTTATTTATATTGAAAAACTAAAATGTTCAAATTATTCTATAATTCCCCCTGATCATTTTATGTTGGAACCAACATCATTTGACTCACCAAAATAATTCCTAGGAAATTAATAAATGGCCTTGGAACAATTATTTTGACCTTTTCAAAATAAGCAAACATTTATATGTTTCCAAATGATGTGAAACCCTTCAGTCTGGTCTTGGAATGTTGAACTGTATTTATGTGCCAAGATTCAACTCGAACAAAATTCATTTGCTATTTTAATTAAATGAATAGTATAGATGATTCAACTAAAAAAGAAAAAAAAAGAAACAACAAAGTGGAAAGAAAAGGGCCTATTCTACTGTCACTTTGGCCCATAATGCAACAATGGCTGGCCAGCCCAACACTCACCTCCCACCTCCATCTACAGGAGGCAGAGGATACGTGGCGGCCATCGGCCGGCCATGGCGGCGCCCTGGCCACGTGGCGGGCATCCGCGGCCTCCCCTCTACTCCTAAGCCTCCCCACGACGTCTGACGAACCCTAGCCCCCTCACTCCTTTCCTCCCCTCTCCCTCGCTCCCCCTCCTATATCCCATGTGCAACAGAGCCGCTGCCGCCATGGACCTCCCCGTCCCCGTGCCCACTATGGTCGCCGTCGCACGGGAAGACATCTAGGAGGATCGCCATGTTTGGCTTCTTCCGTTCTGGGAACCAGCTCGAGCCGGGAGCTACATAGCCGACGCCGTCATCTTCTTCTTCATCCGATCATCGCGATCTCGCCATCGTCGCCATCTCTTCGGTCCACCACGACCCTCTCCGAGCATTCTAGCAGACTCATCGTGAGTCCCTCCTCTGATTCTCGGCCTTTACCCTGTCGATCCGACGCCGTAGTATCCCCTCGTGACCGCCATGGCCGAAGCCCCACTGTACCAGCGCCCGGAGCTCCGCTCTCGCGCGCTGGTTGCTCACCCCTGCTGCGCTTTGCCTGCCCCGGGGCTGCGCCCTCATCGGCCCGCACCCACCACCACAGCCGCCAGCGTCCTCCATTCCTCCACGCGCCCGCCCGCCTTAGCTTGCGAGAGTCGGTGGGGCCGCCTCCGCGACGCGCTCCCTAGCCTCCCGTCTGTTCAATAAGTGGAACACATTAGCCGTCCGCTCTCCTGTTGGGCAGTAAGGGTCGGATAAGGGCAATCACTCGTTCTTAAAACCAGCATTCTTAAGTTTAAGATCAAAGAGTTGGGCGGAAAAAGGGGAGAGCTCCCCGTTCCTGGTTCTCCTGTAACTGGATTCCCCGGAACCACAAGAATCCTTAGAATATCATAAACAGTTCTTGTCGGTTGAGCACCCTTTTCAAGGAAATAGAGAATAGCTGGAACATTTAAACAAGTTCGATTCTTTATTGGATCATAAAAATGCCTCAGGGCGCCGCTGGCTGCCGCCGCCACTGGCCAGGGCCGCGCCCTTCTCCCCGCGTGCCACTGCGGCCGTCGTTGATGCCCCGTTGCCACTGCTGCCTTGCTGCCGCGGTCATGGCCAACCCCTGCCTCGAGCGAGCGCATGCGAGCAGCTCCCCCCAGTCGTCTCTATCCCTGCCAGATCGGGTTGACCCTGGCTAACTGAGGAGTAGTTTAGGACTAATTCCCTAGTAATGGCCCACTAAGATGTGGGGCCCCCACCACTAATTAGCATAAATAATTCTTAAACTAAAATTAGTTTACCCTGTGGCACTGACATGTGGGCCCATTTTGACCATGTTGACCAGCCAACATTGACTAGTCAACTGCTGACTGTACTAGCTGACTGGGCCCTCTGGACCTACTGTCATATACTTAGGCTAGCCCACTTGTGGGTATAAATTGTAGTCTGCCTAATTTTAAATATTGATTTAACTAGATAAAGAAGTCTAGAAAAGCATTAAAACTTGGGAAAATCATATTAAATAATCCGTAGCTCAGATGAAAATAATCTATATATGAAAGTTGATCAGAATGACGAGAGGAATCCGAATACGCGGTCCATTCGTACGCCACATGCCTCTAACTATATGAACAATCAACTTTCCCACTCAGTTTCATCTGCCCGAAAACGTCGAACACCGGGAATACTTTCCCGGATGTTTCCCCACTTCTCCAGTATCACCTACTACTGCGTTAGGTCACCTCTGGCACCGCGTTTTGCCTTGTTATATTTTTATGCTATTTTTTGCTCCGTCATTTATCTGTTTCCCCTTCATTGCTTCTTTTCGCTAGACTCCGATACTGTGATAGACCCTGAGACCATTGATGCTTCGGTGTTCGACTACGGCTATGCTTCCGAAGATTCCTTTCATCTGCAGTGCTTCCAGGCAAGCACCGCCCCATTGATCACCAGATATCGCCCATTCTCCTCTCTCTTATTCTTGCATTAGGTTTTCTACTATTGTTGATTCGATAGCTCCTATTCTGTTGCATAGCCTGTCATTGTTGCCACAACTGTTGATACCTTTACCTGCTATCCTACTGCTTAGTATATGATGCTAGTAATCCATCAATGGTCCTACATTCCTGTCCATCTGCCATGCTATACTATCGGGCCGTGATCACTCGGGTGGTGATCACGGGTATATACTATATACATACTCTACATGATACATGATGTGACTAAAGTCAGGTCGGCTCATTGAGTACCTGCAAGTGATTCCGATGTGAGGGCTGAAAGGACAGGTGGCTCTATCCAGGTAGTGGTGGGCCCGAGTTCCCGACGGCTCCCGAGTGGATCTTTGTGGCGGAGCGACAGGGCAGGTTGAGACACCCAGTCGAGAGGTGGCCTGGCCTTGGTCGTTGTCCATGGTTATTTCATAACAACACACTTAACGAGATTGGATATTTGATCTAAGTCTGGCCTATACGCACTAACCAGCTGCGTGGGAATAGTTATGGGCTCTCGACGTCGTGGTATCAGTCGAAGCCTTCTTGACGTCAGCGACTGAGCGACGCGCGCCGGGTTGGACCGCGTAACGTAACGTCCTTAGTAATGGAGATTGCTAGGTCTGCTCACCGGCCATGTACGCAACGTGCAGGTGTGCGTTGGGAGATGGGCCCACACCCCTGTGCGCTTGGGGTTTAGACCGGCGTGCTGACCTCTCTGCTGTGCTTAGGTAGGGCTGCGACGTGTTGACCTTCCGAGGCCGGGCCTGACCTAGGAAAGTGTGTCCTGCCAAATGGGATCGAGCGTGCTGGGTAATGTGGTGCACCCCTGCAGGGAAGTTAATCTATTCGAATAGCCATGTCCCTCGGTAAAAGGACGACCAAGAGTTGTACTCCGACCTCATGACAACTAGAACCGGATACTTAAAAAAACACACTCTTTCAAGTGACAGATACAACTCGGTGATCGCTTTCCCACAGGGCGACGAGGGGAGGGTAACCGGATAGGGTTATGCTATACGATGTTACTTGGTGAACTTACCATCTATTCTATTCTATTCTACTGCTGCAAGACGGAGGCTGCCAGAAGCATTGATACTTGTTACATTCCATCTACTCTCTTCTTCGGCCGCAAGATGGAGGCTGCCAGAAGCATAGTCTTTGATTGGACTAGCTACCCCCCTCTTATTCTGGCTTTCTACAGTTTATCCCACAGATATTACCCCTTTACATAGATACCATTGCATATGTAGTGTAGATCCTTGCTTGCGAGTAGTTTGGATGAGTACTAACGGTTGATTTGCTCCCCCTTTTCCCCTTTTGTCCCTTCTTCTCGGATGACACAACCAGATGGTGGAGTCTAGGAGCCAGAAGATCCCGAGGATGTTTCTACATGGAGTTCGGCTTTGAGGAGTAGTTAGGAGGTCCCGGGCAGGAGGCCTTGCCTTTTCGATCGCGCTACTTTTGTGCTAGCCATCTTATGGCACCTTGTTTAACTTATGTCTGTACTCAGATATTATTTCTTCTACTGACTGTTGTGTTTTTGAGCTTATGTATTCGAGCCCTCGAGGCCCCTGGCTTGTAATATAAAGCTTGTATTATTTTAATTTGTGTCTAGAGTTGTGTTGTCATATCTTCGAGTGGGTCCCTGATCTTGGTCGTACACATTTGCGTGCATGATTAGTGTACGATCAAATCGGGGGCGTCACAAGTTGGTATCAGAGCCGACTTCCTGTAGGAACCCCCTTAACCACGCGTTGGCCGAAGTTGAGTCTAGTCTTTGAAAATTGTTTTACTAACATGGCTGTGTGGCTTATGGGCCCACGTCGCCAATTGGGTGGTATTAGGATCTTTTATTCCTCGTCTTTAATCTGGGACTCTGATCTCTCTTCTATTCGGGTTAAATGATTTTGCCAAAAATCTAACTTTAGGTTCTAAAAAATACGTTCTCCCGGAGAGCCCCTCATTCCAGATGATCGCCTGCTACACCAGAAGACTCAGGAGATACTCTCCGATGTTCTCTTGAGACTTTGTGCCAAGTGCTTTTGCAATTTTCTACCACCGAGATATCCCTATGGATTAATACTTACACCTATCACTCTTACAATTATTCCCAATTGCTCTTGTTATTACGAGGTACCCCGAAACATCTCCCTATATTCCGTATATCGATTGTGACACTGCTTTGCAGTTCATTGCCACATGAATACCCTTATGGATAATTCCTCGCATTTACCGAGTATCTGTTCATCCCCCATTCATGTGTTTCACAAGTCTCTGAAATGTAATTCGACCTTCGGAAAATCCTGAGCCGCCTATTGCTCTTGAAATTCTTGTTTGCTTACATTATGGTTATCGACATAAATCTAGTAATCTTATTGTCATCCTTTGTCATTATCATTTTGAGTCCGTTGATTCAACATGTTGCGAATGCTCACAATCCTCGATCCTAGAACTCGTCTTTCCGGCTCAGACGTCTTATTAAAGATGAGCTGGATCTCGAGCAATCAAATTGCCACCGGTTGTACTACCTAAACCTACTCAACTTATCCATCCTTAATCATAACGTTTGCTTCTGATCCCTTGAATTCTAAATCATAATTCCTTCGCATTTGAGCCTTGAATTAGTCAGTTGTTGTTGTAATTCAATGCCTTGCATTGTTTCTTCCTCTAGTTGTGTGCCGATGCTCACATCATCTCCCTTTTGGACTGTCCGATCCTTTGTTGAATTATCATCGGACAGTGTCCTTCGTATAAAAAAAACCTTGCGAAGTTCTTTCCGTGATACATAATGCCTTTGGTAAACGGTATCCTCTACTTTGACTACCATGCTCTGTTTTCGAGCTAGTGATAATTACTCTCGAAGCTTGTGGTATAGGTTTCTAAGATGCCCCAATGGGTTGAAATTATGCCTTCCTTAATCTGTGTGAACCCGAAAGTTTTCCAAGATTCATACTCCCCTGGTAATTCACCAGGCAAGTCTTCGCAATCAAATCATTTTTAATAGAGCAGTGAATGAAAGGTTATGCATTGAAGGAGTGGGAGTCAACCTTGAATTTTCTGTTCATGCCCATGGACACGATGTCGATCTTATCATTAAAGCTTCTCTTAAATTAATTATCCCCTTGATATAAGTTCATCTTATATATGGGAAGTGGCCATTTGCAATCGTGGTTCCGACCATGTTCTACTTTAAATACCATTTCTCTTGCAGGTTTAAGCACTTGTCTTCTACAGAGCAATACCCCCATCTCAACCTCTACTTTGAGCCGTCGTCGAGTATTACCCCCTGGTATCTCGAGACTATCACGGAACTGCATAGCTTCTTATGAGTTCTTCATTATGTGTTACATTTTCACTGATTGCAATTTTCCTCGGGTTCTGATATGTTTGACACTCAAGAACCCCGATAATTGAATCAATTCCGCACTCCGATTCAGTAGCTCTAAGTACTCTCCATTGCTTATGAGTTTATTAATTCTTCGAGTCATATCTAGCCTGATCGGCTATATCATTATCGTGCATCTTTTGAACTGTGCTACCTGGTCCTCCTTCCCAAAGCACAATTTTCGACAATGAGCTAATCTTACGCCAATCTTCTTTGGCATATCATTTCGCCTTGAACAACTAGCTTGATTTCAAGTTTGTATTGTACTAGTGGTTTCAATAACCTTTTGCTCCATCATTCATTTGACTTGATGTCATCGCCGATCAATTACATCTTAATGAAATCTCTCGACAAATGTGTCGTGATCGATCACCATCAACAATGATTTGCCTTCTTCCAAGTTGTGAATCGAATTCATGATGGGAAATACCATACTTTCCCCTCGATGATTCGTATTAACATCGACAACATTCTTGCATTCCCTCCAACACAAACTTGATCTTGTTTTGTGTTATACCTTGAGTTCCTTGTTATCCGACTTATGATATGCTCTACCTTGGAGTACTACCATCTTTATTGTCAAGAATGTCGTGAGAATTTCACCACCCCTTATGAATTCTTGATACAATGAATACTTCTCGCCATCCTCGTTCATTCCTTGGTCCCCGTGTTGTTTCTAACCGGAAACCCAACAATTGAAGCACTACGTGCGAATTACAAACTTCTGGCAAACCCTATTGATTATAAGTGAATGGTAGATAGTTTTATTCCAACCCTTCTGGTTATTGAATCTCCTTTCTAACATTGATCGTGCTACTTGGCCCATATTTCCAGGTGCATTTCCTTCAGTGCTTAATTATGGATGTTCTCCACGAACATACTTCATTACATTCCCTGGTGTGTCCAATGCTATCGCCCTGTTCACTTAATTGTGAAAATTCATGTCTATGGAAATCTTGAGAAATTGTTGCTGAGCCCGTCGTCCACGTCGTCATCTTCCCTTGCTGAAATTGTATGACTTAATTTTATAAGTTGTTGCCGATGGATACTTTGTGTATGCAAGGTCTGACCTTTGCTTGAAGACCATGTCAATGCTACCTCGTAGCATGACTGCGGTACTAAATTGTCAACGAGAACTTTGGAAGCATAATGCTAAATGTTTCTTGATAAATTGTCCATACGCCATTGTATGGGCAATGTCATGAAATTTCTCCCCCTAAAGGGTTTTCTACATTATATCTTGTCATGGATATCATGCTTTGCTTGGCCTTGGTAAAGATATACCCTTGTAATATGTGTTTGAACACATTTTACTTTCCATTACTCTGTTCAATCTGGTGATCACATTTTCCTTGGTTTGTTTAACCTTTCTTGTGATCTATATGATCTAAGAAGTAGTTATTAACTGCTTATGTAAACACCTCGGTGTACAACTCTGTCAGTGAGACCCTGTTTCTACTGTTGATGACATTCCGATAACCGCTGATGGACGAGAACTTTGCCTATTGGTCCACGTTGTTCAACGAGCAGGAAAATGGTTCTCTTCGTCCCTTGCCCTTGGTACCGATGTTGTTGTCGACATAACTGAAAGTCTATTCCCTGACATGCCTTGCTATCTTGACCGTGCATGATGTCAGCGCCCTTCCTACTTTTAACCCACATGGTGGGCCCATAACCCACAGTTCCTCAGGATCGAAACCTGACTCTCCTGTACACCCCTGTTCCCAAAGTGATTCCTCGTGTGTGGTCTCATAAGTAATTCACGATCCACCTTCTGAGAAATCATCCACTATGGTATCATATACGATACTTATACCCGGTACTCTAAACCCTTTCACACTCTGTTTCAGGCAATGAACTATTGCCTATATGCTCGAAACTTCTTATTTCACCGTCTTACTTGCTCTCGATGTTTTCTTAAGTATGAATTCGAGAGCTACTTTCCGTCACCTTCCCTGATTTTATCTAGCAGGTACGCAACCTTGTAGAGAACCGTCCTTCCCATGTCTTACCCCTTATCCTTTTCGTAAGTACGATGGAGATACTGAAGAAAGGATGACGACTTCATCATGATGACCTAAAGTAGAGGACTGAAGGCATCAACGCAATGGATTGACCTCTTCAAGAGAGTAACTAAGACTGAAAACGCTCGCTAGAATTTCGTAACCAGAACCTTCTCCCTTTAACCCATCTCTTTAATCTCGGGACGAGATTTCTTGTAGTGGAGGAGAATTGTGACGCGTGGATAGTCAAGCTATAATAACCCTCTTGAAATGATGCCATGTCACCATTGTTACTGTTGCTAAACTCTCTATGAGTCAAAATCGATTCAAATACAAATTTAAAAATAAAGTCAAAAATAATATTTATTTGAACGGAAAAAGTAAAATGTTCGAATTATTCTATAATTCCCCCTAATCATTTTATGTTGGAACCAACATCATTTGACTCACCAAATAATTCCTAGGAAATTAATAAATGTCCTTGGAACAATGATTTTGGCCTTTTTCAAAATAAGCAAACATCTATACGTTTCCAAATGATGTGAAACCCTTCGGTCTGGTCTTGGAATGTTGAACTGTATTTATGTGCCATTCAACTCAAACAAAATTCATTTGCTATTTTAATTAAATTAATACTGATACGTCTCCAACGTATCTATAATTTTTTATTGTTCCATGCTATTATTTATGAAGTCTTGGATGTTTAATTGGCTTTATCAGTCACTTTTATATCATTTTTGGGACTAACCTACTAACCCAAGGGCGCAGTCCAGATTGTTGTTTTTTGCCTATTTCAGGGTTTTGAAGAAAAAGAATATCAAATGGAGTCCAAACGGAAAGAAACCTTCGTGAGAGATATTTTTGGAGGAAATCATGCCCGATGAACTTGAGAACCACATCAGAAGAGCCACGTGGGGCCTATGAGGGTGGGGGGCGCCACCCTTCCCAGGGCGCGCCCCCTGCCTCGTGGAGCCCTCGTGACTCCCCCGATGCCCTCCTTCTTCCCATATAAGTCTACGCACCCCAAAAACTCCGTGGACAGAGAGATAACCCTAATTCCACCATTGTACCTTATGTTCCCGTGCAGATCGCATCTTTGAGCCTGTTCCGGAGCTCCACCGGAGGGGGATCCATCACGGAGGCCTTCATCATCATCATCATCGCCCTCACCATGAGTTGTTAGTAGTTTACCACAAAGCTTCGGGTCCATAGCCAGTATCTAGATGGCTTCTTCTGTCTCTCGATCTCAATACAAAGTTCTCCTCGGTCTTCAAGGAGATCTACTCGATGTAATCTCTTTTTGCGGTGTGTTTGTCGAGATCCGATGAATTGTGAGTTTATGATCAAGGTTATCTATGAAAGATATTTGGTTCTTCTCTGAACTTTTTATGTGTGCTCATTATATCCCTGCAAGTCTCTTCGAATTATTGGTTTGGTTTGGCCTACTAGATCTATAGTTCTTGCAATGGGAGAAGTGCTTGGCTTTGGTTTCAATCTTGTTGTGTCCTTTCCAGTGACAGTAGGGGCAGCAAGGCACGTATTGTATTGTTGCCACCGAGGATAAAAAGATGGGGTTTATATCATATTTCTTGAGTTTATCCCTCTACATCATGTCATCTTGCTTAAGGCGTTACTCTGTTCTTATGAACTCAATACACTAGATGCATGCTGGATAGCGGTCGATGTGTGGAGTAATAGTAGTAGATGCAGAATCGCTTCGGTCTACTTGTCTCAGACGTGGTGCCTATATACAATGATCATGCCTAGATAGTTTCATAATTATTCGCTTTTCTATCAATTGCTCGATAGTAATTTGTTTACCCGCCGTAGAATATCACTATCATGAGAGAAGCCACTAGAGAAAACTATGGCCTCCGGGTCTATTCTCAACATATCAATCTACATCAACTTTACTTTTACCGCTTTTATTTGCTGTTCTATTAAACTGAAAGTACCAAAAATATAAACTATCATCTCTAACAGATCTCACTTTCGTAAGTGACCGTAAAGGGATTGACAACCCCATATCGCGTTGGCTGTGAAGTTCTTATTTGTTTGTGCAGGTGCGAGGGACTCGCGCGTGGTCTCCTACTGGATTGATAACTTGGTTCTCAAAAACTGAGGGAAATAATTACGCTACTGTGCTGCATCTCCCTTTCCTCTTTGAGGGAATACAACACAAGCTCAAGAGGTAGCAAGAAGAATTTCTAGCGCCGTTGCCGGGGAGGCTTACGCAAAAGTCATATACCAAGTACCTATCACAAACCCTTATCCTTCGCATTACATTTATTTGCCTCTCGTTTTCCTCTCCCCCACTTCACCCTTGCCGTTTTATTTGTCCTTCTTCCGTCGTGTGTTTATCGTTCAATTGCCTCTTGTTTGCTTGTGTTGTGATGTGCCCTCAATTAGCTTGCATCTTTGCTTGCTAAAGTATGAATCCTCATCCACTTGCTAATCTCTTTAAGAGATTCAATTATGTTGAACCTATTGCTAGTGAGCAGCGTGCACTAGATTATCTTTATGGGGTTTTGCTTGAAATTTATGAGTCTGGAAATTGTGAGGATTTGTTAAAAGAAAAAGTGATTCATGATAGCTTGTTAAATAAAATGCATGATTGCAATGATGTTATTGTTAATTATATTAATATAAATTGTGCTAATGATATGCAAACCTCTAAGCTTGGGGATGCTAATTTTGCTATGCCCACTACTTGTTGCAATGATCATGATTGGGGTGATGATTCTTACGATCTTGAAAATTTATTTAAACCCCATCATGAATATGAGATTGATAATAGTGTTTGCCATAATATTGAAAGTGGATTTGAAAGAGTGTCAAATTTTGATCCCAGTACTTTAGATATTGATCAATCTTATGAATTTTTTGATAAAAGTGGGTTTCAGAAGGTCATTACTTTAGTTAATGTTGATCCCACTATTTTGGAAGAATGACAACTTTGCATGCATGTGGATCATGTTGAGAATATGTTTTGTGATAGCTATATTGTTGAATTTGATTATGATCCTACATGTAATTATTATGAGAGAGGAAAATATGGTCATAGAAATCTTCATGTTACTAATTACCTCTCTTCATGTTGAGATTGATCTTGTTTCTTTCTTCTTCCTTGCATGCGCTAGATCTTGCTTGTTATGATAAATTGTTTGCTTATGAAATGCATATGCATAGGAAGGATGTTAGACTTAGATGTGTTTATCACATAATTTATGATGCTCTCTTTGTCCTTTAATTCTTATTTTTCATGTGAGCATCATCCAACTATCAATGCCTAGCTAGGGGCGTAAAACGATAGCGCTTGTTGGGAGGCAATCCAATTTTATATTTTTTGTTTTTGCTGCTGTTAGTAATAAATATTGCATCTAGCCTCTGATTAGATGTGGTTTCATATTTTTTTTAGTGTTTGTGCCAAGTAGAACCTTTGGGAAGACTTGTGTGAAGTTTATGTGATCTTGCTGTGAAAAACGGAATCGTTAGCGCTCGCTAAAGTAGTCTTCAGATTTTACTGAATGTTGCTTTTTAGTTGATTCTTTTTGCAGATGATTGGTAGAGAAATTCCACAAATTTACCGATTTAGTTAGAATTTTTTGGAGTTCCATAAGTAGGCGAAACCTGCAGATTACAACGGACTGTTCTGTTTTTGACATATTCTGTTTTTCGTGTATTGTTTGCTTATTCCGATGCATCTATGAGTAGTATTGGAGGATATGAACCATAGAGAAGTTGGAATACAGTAGGTTTAACACCTATATAAACAAAGAATGAATTCATTGCTTCACTTTTGAGTAGTGGTTTGCTTTCTTATACTAACGGAGCTCACGAGAATTTTTGTCTAATTTTGTGTTGTGAAGTTTTCAAGTTTTGAGTATTGCTTTGATGGACTATTGAACAAGGGGTAGCCAAGGCCTAAGCTTGGGGATGCCCATGGCACCCCAAGTAAATTCAAGATACTCAAAAGCCTAAGCTTGGGGATGCCCCGGGAAGGCATCCCCTCTTTCGTCTTCATCCATCGGTAACTATACTTGGAGCTATATTTTTATTCGCAACATGTTGTGTGTTTTGCTTGGAGCGTCTTGTATATTTGAGTCTTTGCTTGTTAGTTTGCCACAATCATCCTTGTTGGACACACATATTTGAGAGAGTTAAATATGGCCTAGAAATTATTAGAACACTATATGTGCTTCACTTATATCCTTTGAGTTGAATAGTTTTTGCTCTAGTGCTTCACTTATACCTTTTAGAGCACGGTGGTGATAATATTTTGTAGAAATTGTTGAACTCTCGGGATTCACTTATATCTATTTGAGAGTATATTAAAACAGTATGGTAATGTGTTTAGGCTAAAGAAACTAGTCTTCACATGATAGACATCCAATGTCAATGTAGTAAAAATATTCACACTAAGTGCATTGAATAGAATGAGATGTTGGATGCTTGATAATTGTTTTGAGATATGAGGATAGTGATATTAGAGTCATGCTAGTGGAGTTATTATGAAATTGAGAAATACTTGTGTTAAGGTTAGTGATTCCCGTAGCATGCACGTATGGTGAACCGTTGTGTGACTAAGTTAGAGCATGAGGTATTTGTAGAGTGCCAACCTTTGTGTGGAGGTCGGGGGCGCGTGATGGTTAACTCCTACCAACCTCCCCCCTAGGAGCATGCGTTGATTGCTTTGTTCTGATGACTGGTTGATTTTTGCAATAAGTATATGAGTTCTTATGACTAATGTTGAGTCCATGGATTATACGCACTCTCACCCTTCCACCATTGCTAGCCTTTCTTGTACCGTGCAATTTTCGCCAGTACCATAAACCCACTATATATCCTTCCTCAAAACAGCCACCATATTGTTCCTCAAACAGCCACCATACCTACCTATCATGGCATTTCCATAGCCATTCCGAGATATATTGCCATGCAACTTTCCACCGTTCCGTTCATATGACACGCATCATATTGTCATTTTGCCATTGCATGATCATGTAGTTGACATCGTATTTGTGGCAAGGCCACCATGCATAATTTTTATACATGTCACTCTTGTTTCATTGCACATACCAGTACACCGTCGGAGGCATTCATATAGGGTCATACTTGTTGTTGTAGTATCAAGTTGTAATATCGAGTTGTAATGAAAGTGTGATGATCATCATTATTAGAGCATTGTCCCATGGGAGGAAAGGGTAAATCTATAAACCCCCTCTGCAAAAAAAGGAAAACAAGGGGAAAGGCCAAAGAAAAAAAGCCCAAAAAAAGAAAGAAAAAAAGGGACAATTGCTACTATCTTTTTCCACACTTGTGCTTCAAAGTAGCACCATGTTCTTCATTGTAGAGAGTCTCATGCTTAGTCACTTTTATATGCTAGTGGAAATTCTCATATAGAACTTGGCATGTATATTCCAACGATGGGCTTCCTCAAATGCCCTAGGTCTTCGTGAGCAAACAAGTTGGATGTACACCCACTAGTTTCTTTTTTTGAGCTTTCATTCATATTAGGTCTAGTGCATCCATTGCATGGCAATCCCTACTCACTCATATTGATATATATTGATGCGCATCTCCATAGCCCGTTGATACGCCTAGTCGATGTGAGACTATCTCCCTCCTTTTTGTCTTCTCCACAACGACCTCTATTCCACCCATAGTGCTATGTCCATGGCTCACACTCATGTATTGCGTGAAAGTTGAAAGGTTTGAAAATATAGAGTATGAAGACAAATGCTTGGCTGAAATCGGGGTTATGCATGATATGAATATTTTTGTGTGATAACGAGGGAGCATAGCCAACACTATATGATTTTGTAGGGATAACTTTCTTTAGCCATAGTATTTTGAGAAGACATGATTGCTATGTTAGTATGCTTGAAGTATTGTTATTTCTAATGTCAATATAGACTTTTATCTTGAATCTTTCAGATTTGAACATTCATGCCACAATTAAGAGAATTACATTGAAAAACTATATTGGTTAGCATTCCACATCAAAAATTCTTTCTTTATCATTTACCTACTTGTCGTGGATTTAGCACGGCAGATGTCCGAGTTAACGGACTTAGGTGTGAGGCCATCGCTCGGGTTAGCTTGAAGGGGTTAAAGTGGACGAAGGACACAGGGAGTTTTATACTAGTTCAGCCCCTTCGATGAAGGTAAAAGCCTACGTCTAGTTTGGTGTGGTATTGCTTGGGCTTCGATGACCAGGGAGCGAATCCGCTTTACCTGTGTCTCCAGCCGTTGTTTCTTGTCCTGAACCATCCCCGGGTCGTCCCTTTATGTAGGAGGCGACGCCCGGTCTGGTTTACAGAGTCCCGAGGCCGGCTCATAAACGTGTCCGCCTCGGTCTCTACTCTTTCTATCCTACATCCCAAGTTACATGGTATGACTGTTTACAGATCATGGGCCTTATACATGGGCCCTAAACCTCTGTGGGTTATAACCTCCTGATACATATTCTACTGGGCTTCTGATAATATAATTTTACTAGCGTAATCCGGACCTTCCTAGCCGGTTTATACCTGCTAGTCATATCCCTGACATTAGGCCCCAGATTGATTTGAACTTGTTCATGTCAGTCTTCGAAGTCTTGTACAAATTTCCTTTCTGCAACTTATATGCTTCATAAATCGACCATGACGTCATCCTGTTGAAATCGCTTCAATCTGTCGTGACATCATCTGCACAATTTAATGCCCGCACCCGTTTGTTACCTTTCTTTACTGCCGCAACGAAGATCGAGGCGACAACTCAATCCTTATCCGATTTCCGGCCTCCTCGATTCCCGCTCTTGCCGTTTTAACCCCTCGGCCTATAAATACAGCCGAGGCACATCTCTTTTCCTCTTCTGCTTCTTCTTCCTCCGTCTCCAGCGCTCGAACCTCCGCCACTGTTATTCGAGCTCGCCGTCGTCCACAAGTCCGGCCGCTCCATCGACCTGAACATGTCCAGAGAACTCACCGCCGTCCTCTGTTTCCTCGGGTACGCTATCTTCTTCCCCATAGATCTCAGTTCTAGGGTTTCTTCTGTAGCTCGCCATGAACCCTCGTTTCTTCGTAGTTCATTGACGTAGATTAGTCCTAGCTGTAGATATAAAACTTGGCAGGTTCGACCCTCACTCGTGCGCTTCCTCTCCATCGTTATACTTGTATTAAACAGTATGGAGCGAATTTCTGTTGCCTTCACTGAATATAACTTGTATTATCTTGTCTTTTTCCTGCGCTGTAGATCCATATTTTACCTCTGCTTCATGTAAAAGCTGTTTTCCATACTTTAGATCTGTAGCTTGCCTGCTTATACCGCCGGTTTAGTCGTAACTCGCGCTTCATATGTTTGCCCCGATGGTTTAGATTTTTCAGCCTTCCTCCACAATTGACGGTTTAACTCTCTCCCTCTACTGCCATAAACCGGTAGCTGTCTCGTTCATACCTGCTTCCGGGTTAATAGATACCATTAGTCCCTTGTTTAAACCGACAATTGAGTCCTTATCTTCATAGAATGCGTCGGTTTATATCTAGCAGCTGGTAAACCGGATCTTGTGTTATATTTTCTAGTGCTCCTTTGGAGAAAATGTCTTCCACAGCAAAAAAAATTGTTGCCTGCAACTGGGTTCCATCCCGGATTACGGAAGACGATTTAGTAGAGGCAGCCTCAATCGGCGTCCTGGGCCCCAAAGAAGTTCTGCACTGGCGGGCCCCTGGAAATGAGTGTCCTCCTGAGCCTAAAGAGGGAGAAATCATAGTATTCTATGATCATCTGGCCCGGGGGTTTAGCCCTCCCGGTTCAAAGTTCTTCCATGATGTGTTAGCCGCTTTACAACTCCACCCACAGGATATAGGCCCAAATTCTGTATCGAACATCTGCAACTTCCAAGTCTTTTCGGAAGCATACCTTCAAGAGGAGCCATCAGTGGATCTGTTCCGGGATTTCTTCCATCTGAACCGCCAGACTGAGTTTTCTGATGGGCCTCATCAGGAGCTGGGTGGTGTCATCATCCAGAAAAGGAAGGACGTCAGTTTTCCTCACGCCACTCTTCACAGCCACCCTAAGGATTGGAACCAGACATGGTTCTACTGCAAAGACACTTCGCTAGAAGGAGAGAACCCACTGCCGGGTTACCGCGCTTATCGTTTGGCATCAACCCATCTTTTGCCGCAGCGTCTAAGCGCCCAAGACCGGGCTCGATATGCCCCTCAACTTTCCAAGCTCAGGGCTTTCGTGGCAAACGGTTTAACCGGAGTTGATTTCGTCCGCTGCTGGCTCTCTTGGAGCATTCTTCCACTAAGCCAGCGCTCAAGCCTGATGTGCAAATATACCAGCAAGCCGGAAGATCCTCAACGCCACACAAAAATAGTACTTCCGGATAATGAAGTTAATGAGTCTGCTAAGAAGATGCTGAACATCCCTCTGGAGGATTGCAGCCGGACAGGTTTAGCTCCATTCTGTTTAACCAACAAACCGCCATCGGTAAAGCTCTTCCGGCCCTTTCCTTTCGGTTTAATCTATTCATATCACTTGTTCTCAACAGGTTCTTGTTCCTTTTCACAGGCCAACGATCCCTTCTGGAAGAGGAAAGCGCAGGAAAAACTGGAAAAGCCAACACGCAAGAAAACCTTTGCTGTGAAGAAAAAGAAAGCTGTTGCTGCTTCCGGTTCAAAACCTGAGGAAGATGATCCGGCTTCTGAGGTACTGCTTGATTCTTATGTCCTTTCATCTCTGTGAATTTATATTAATAATGCCTTTTCACAGGATCTGGCGGAGGGAAGTAAAGCGGAGGGAGTTGACGTAATTTCTCTCTCATCTGATTCAGAACCGTTGCCAACCAAGATTCGCCGGGTATCCCGGAAATATCCATTTTCTCACCCTTATGCTCAATTGGATCCCAACTTTCTTTTGAAGAAAAAGCAGCATGAAGCTCGCCGGACCACGTGGCACAGCGGCCATGTGGTTGAATCGTCCGGAATACCCCTTACGCCAGCTCGCAGACGCCGCTCAGAGGTTTTGCTCACTCCAACCCTTCTTCATCCTAAAGCAGGCCTTATACGTAATCCACTTAAGCCGTCTGATCCCAACTATCAGGAGGCTCCTCTGTCTTCTTCCGGCGAGTCGACCGCTACGCAAGTCCCAGAGCTCAAGACCGTTCCTGGGTAAGTCCTTCTTTTCAAACGTCCGGTTTATCTTCCTGTTTTTAACTTTGTGATTCTCACGACTCCTTTGCCCTTTTATCAGAATGCCCAAGCCCACCAAAAAGGCAAAAGCAACTAAACCGGCTGCTGAGAACACCACTGCTGAACCGGCCGAGGACCCTGAAGCGGCCAATCCCCTAGAGGAAACTGTTGAAGCTCAGCACGATGACCCCATCCCAATGGATCGTGAAGATTTTGTTGCTCCGGGGGGCGATGTCATGGAGAACACGGCTGAACCGGCAAGCCCTGTCCGGGTTAGTCCTCCTCGGGCTAGCCCGGCTCTTGTTAGTCCGGTGCACACTGCTGATCCTCTCCAGCCAACCGCTGCCTCGACAGCAGATGTTGAAATAACCGGGTTAGGCTTCACTGCTCCCATAGAGCATGTTATCTTAGCTAAGCATACTGCCAAGGACGAAAAACTTCAACAAGATAAAGGCAAGTGGAGCACAGACTTGGCAAGTTATGCTTAGCTGAGTGCCCAGGAACTCCATTCTGGATTTTTGAACCGCCTCTTCACCAGCCGTGACTACGAAGCCGACTTAGTCAACATGATGAAGGATAAATATGAGGTGACTTTCTTTCCTCTTGCTTTCCGTTTCTACTTTCTACTTTACAATCCTATCTTTAGGCCATAGTAGCCCCCAAGTGCCAGTTTAGCTTCATTATAAGTGAACCGGGACTTTACTTGTGTCTGAGAATGAATGCACATTAGCCCCCAAGTGCCAAGGTCATAACTTTTTTATGTGCTTGGGATTAGTCTGAGAAAGTTTGCTTTCCTTACTTCAATTGTACATTAGCCCCCAAGTGTCAAGTGCATAACCTGTTATGTTCTTGAGACTTTGAATAATCTGTCCTTCTCACACGTTTTCTTTTCTTGCAGGCTCACTTGGACCGGAGAGCTACGGAGGCAACTGAGCTCCGGAATAGCTTGGCCTTCCATGAGACTGCTTCAACCAAAGCTAAGGAAGAACTTGTCCTTGCTTTGACTAACATGGAAAAATTGAAGAAAGATTTTGAAGCGGAGCGGTCCACATGGGCGGCGCAAAGGGATGCTCTAGAAAAAAGGGCAAAGGATGCCGTAGCCGCTCTCAATCCGATTACGCAGGAACTATCCGGGTTGAAACAACAAATAGAGAACATGACTTCTGCTATCTTCGGTGAGTATCTATCTTCGTATATTTGTATCCTTGCAATCTTTGTTCGGCTCCGGTTTAACTCGCCAATTGCATACAGGGAGGCACATAACTCATCTTGGAGACGATGTCCGGAAGAAGCTCAAGGCTGCTTATACCCTGGTGGAGCAGCTCTACTCCGGCGCTCAAAGGGCTATCAGTGCCATGTCGCACAATAAACCGGCGCCGACAACCATCCAAGCCACCCTGGAAAATCTATCTATCTTACCTACGCGTCTTGTTGAGGTGAAGAAGTCTTGCTGACCCGGTCCAAAGCATGGGTCCCCGATTTTGATCCGGCGGAGGCCATGAACGGCTACCCCAGCATGAAAGAGGACGGGTCAGCCTTCACTGCTGAAGATCTCCGTTCTTTGACCAAGGAGATGCGCCCTCTTGCCAGTAAGCTTGCCGATGAAGCAGATTTGACAAGGTATCATCCAGCTTATGATCTAGAAAATTCGTGGATGGAGCGGCCGGTTTACGACACTGAAAATCTGATCCCACCAGTTCGTAACCACACTTTCGCTCCAGATATTGACCCTTCAGATCTTATCAATGATGAAGTGTATTTCCGTGCCCTCTCCAAGATTGACTGGAGCGCTCCTGATTTCCAGCAATTGCCTGAAGTCGACGAAGATCCTCATCAAGTTGACCCTCAGCCTTCGCAGCGTGCTGAAGAAGAGTCCTAAACCATCCCGGTTATACTTTTAGATGCTGAATACTTTGCCAGAAACTTTTGATCCATTTGGGCCTGTAAATGCCTTGTAATAGAATAGTTGAAACACTGCCTTTGTCCCACTGTTATGGTACTATTTAGATTGGCATCTCTTAATTTAATCTTCTGTTTGCAATGCTTTAACAGTTTACATTACTTATGCCTGCATGAACGAAACTAAAAGATGTCCTGGCGGTTTACCACCGGAGGATTATACTGCTCTGATATATATATCGAAGGAATGGCTATTGAACTGTATAGAAAACACAAACATATACTATACCTCTGATTAAGTGTGCTTGTAGACCTTAACATGGTAGGAATATCTTAAAGCGCAGGCGCTGATGAGGCCCTTGGCTCTCTTGTTGGTGTATCATAATAGCTGATCCGGGTTAGCATGAACGCTGGTTTAACTCTCGCTCGTGTTCATGACCCAGAATTTAACTTTGTAGATATATGGTCAACCTTGTAGTTGTCCAGTCTCGCATCAATGGACTTGGTTAAAAACCAATGATCATGACGACCAAGATTTGTGAAATCATCAAAAATAGAAATAAAGGTTTTTCGCGCAAATAAGACCATGTAGTCGAGGCTTTTTACGAGCTGTCAGGCTCCAAATTCGAGGCTTTTTATGAGCTGCCAGTCTACTATCATTAACCATTTTAGCAAAGCCTGTCAAGAAGCTCCGCAATCCTTAACCAAATCATTGATGACAAGCTACCCAATGTTTCAAAATATCGCAAAGATTTTGTCTTTAGGTAATCAACTCGATGATCGTCAATTTAATGTGGCCAAGTTCAGGGTCCCGAAGGATTGACTTGTGGCAGGTTCGACGGGTCATACCAGGTTTACCTGGACGGTGTGATTTACTTGATGCAGGAAGGTTAATCCGGGGTTTTAGGTGCATGCACCGGGCTTCCAAGCCATGTTCACTACAAGGGTATTCAACTCTCTGCGAGCCCCTCAGTAGTGTGTGTGCCATTTTGCTCATCGGGGCATATGTTTGAGTTGGGTTAGGCACCAACACTCTCTTTTACCCCTCATCATCATGTGGAAATTGCCGAAGCAACCAGACCAGTGCTCTTATGATGGGCTTCATACCGCCGCTGGCTCAAGAGGCCATGGAAAAATCCCTTGCCCGCAGAAGCCCCCATGTGATTCTTGTTTGATAAGATGGCTGATTCCTTGATGTATCAAGGGCACCGGTTTAGGAGGCCATGGTAAGCTTTTGTAGAAACTCCCATGTGATAATCCTTTGAAGAACACGGCTGATTCCTTGATTCTGTCAAGGGCGCCGGCTTAAGAGGCCATGGAAGGTTTCTTTCGAAGCCCCCATGTGATACTCTTGTGTATAAAAGACACGGCTGATTCCCTGATTCTATCAGGGGCGCCGGTTTAAGAGGCCATGGAAGGTTTCTTTCGAAGCCTCCATGTGATACTCTTTTGCGAAGAAGATGGCTGATTCCCCGGTGTTCCGGAGGCGCCAGTTTATTTTATTAATTATAATATATATATTGTACATAAAGCGGAGCCAGTGGCTCAAGTATAGTAAGGCCGAAGAAGAGCGATGTTCCACGGCCGCTTGGTCTCCTCCTCTGCCGTACGTGAGTCCTTATGTTCTCTAACATCGACAAGGTAGTATGATCCGGTTTGTAGGTTCTTGCTAACCACAAAGAGTCCTTCCCAATGTGGGGATAGCTTATGCATATCTGTCTGGTCTTGGATGAGCCGGAGCACCAGATCTCCCTCCTGGAACGTTCTGGTCTTAACTCGGCGGCTGTGGTACCAGCGCAGATCCTGTTGATAAATCGCTGATCGTGCTGCTGCCGTGTCCCGTTCCTCGTCTAGTCGGTTCAAGCTGTCTTTCCTTGCTTGCTCATTATCCACATCAACATAGGCCACCATGCGTGGTGAATCATGCGGGATATCACTAGGGAGGACCGCTTCAGCATCGTATACCATGAAAAAGGGCGTGTATCCTGTAGATCTGTTAGGCGTAGTGTTGATGCTCCATAAGACGGAAGGCAACTCCTCTACCCAGCAACCCGCTGTTCTTTGCAAAGGAACCATAAGCCGGGGCTTGATGCCTCTCAAGATCTCTTGGTTGGCTCTCTCAGCTTGGCCATTGGACTGAGGGTGAGCTACTGACGACACATCAAGGCGAATATGTTCTCTTTGACAGAACTCTTCCATCTCTCCTTTAGATAGGTTGGTGCCATTATCATTTATAATGTTGTGTGGAAAGCCAAACCGGAAAATTACTTTTTTGATGAACTTGACCGCTGTTGCCGCATCACACTTACTGACAGGCTCTGCTTCGACCCACTTTGTAAATTTATCCACTGCTACTAACAGGTGGGTTTTCTGATCTTGGGATCTTTTAAAGGGTCCAACCATATCAAGCCCCCAAGTCGCAATCGGCCAAGTGATCGGAATCATCTGCAGCTCCTGTGCCGGTACATGAGCACGCCGCGAAAATTTCTGGCAAGCGTCACATTTTCTGACCAAGTCCTCTGCGTCGGCGTGAGCCGTCAGCCGGTAGAACCCATGACGAAAAGCTTTAGCTACCAAGGACTTTGAACCGACGTGATGACCACAATCCCCTTCATGAATCTCTCGAAGAATATCGTAGCCTTCCTCTGATGATAATCACCGCTGAAACGCTCCCGAAACGTTGAGGTGATGAAGTTCTCCATTGATGATAGTCATAGACTTAGACCCCCGGATTATCTGCCGGGCCTCCACTTCGTCCTCTGGCAACTCACCTCGGCTCATATACGCCAAATAAGGGAGTGTCCAATCCGGAATGACGTGAAGTGCTACGACTAACTGTGCTTCCGGATCAGGAACAACCAAGTCCTCCTCTGAAGGTATTTGTACTGACGGACTATGCAATTCATCGAAAAAGGTATTAGGTGGAACCGGTTTACGCTGAGAGCCCAACTGGCTCAATGCATCGGCCACTTCATTTTTTCGCCGGTCTATGTGGTCCACCTGATATCCCTTGAAGTATCTCGCGACTGCATCCACTTCTCGCCGGTAAGCTGCCATGAGCGGATCCTTAGAGTCCCACTTACCAGATACTTGTTGTGCCACCAGATCTGAGTCACCAAAGCACTTAACCCGGCTCAAGTTCATCTCCTTGGCCATCTGTAAACCGTGGAGGAGAGCTTCATACTCAGCAGCATTGTTAGTACAAGGGAACATTAAACGGAGGACATAATAGAACTTATCACCTCACGGGGAAATTAACACAACTCCAGCCCCCGAGTCCTCCAATTGCCTTGAACCGTCAAAGTGAATAGTCCAGTATGTATGATCCGGCTTCTCCTCAGGTGCTTGCAACTCTGTCCAATCATTGATGAAATCGACTAGTGCTTGGGATTTTATAGCAGTATGGGGCACATATTTTAATCCGTGCGGGCTAAGCTCAATGGCCCACTTCGCCACCCTGCCAGTGGCTTCCCTGTTCTGGATTATATCTCCCAACGGAGCTGAACTGACAACAGTGATTGGGTGGCCCTGGAAATAGTGCTTCAACTTCTGGTTTGCCATGAACACGCCAGATACCAATTTCTGCCAGTGTGGATATCTTTGTTTTGACTCAATGAGCACCTCACTGATGTAATAAACCGGACGTTGAACCGGGTACTATTTGCCTGCCTCCTTGCGCTCTACCACAATGGCCACACTGACTGCACGGGCATTGGCGGCCACGTACAATAACAACGGCTCCTTGTCAACCGGGGCCGCAAGGACTGGTGGTTCTGACAATTGCCGCTTCAAATTCTCGAACGCAGCGTTCGCAGCATCGCTCAAAACAAAACGGCCCGTCTTCTTCATCATCTGATAAAGCGGGATTGCCTTTTCTCCCAAACGGCTGATGAACCGGCTCAATGCTGCAATACGGCCTGCCACGCGCTAGACATCATTGATACAAGCCGGTTTAGCCACGGATGTGATCGCCTTGATCTTCTCCGGATTAGCTTCAATCCCTCTGTTTGACACTAAGAATTCAAGGAGTTTGCCCGCTTGAACACCAAAAACACACTTCTTCGGATTGAGCATAATCTTATAAAATCGGAGGTTGTCAAAAGTTTCTTTTAAATCATCTATCAGTGTCTCCTCCTTCCTGGATTTCACCGCAATGTCATCCACATAAGCATGGACGTTTCTTCCAATCTGCACTTGTAGGCAGTTCTGCACACAACATTGATAAGTTGCTTGGGCACTCTTGAGCCCAAAGGGCATGGATACATAGTAGAAGGCTCCAAAGGGGGTTATGAAAGTTGTCTTCTCCTGGTCCTTAACCGCCATCTTAATCTGATGATTACCTGAATATGCATCCAGAAAGCTTAACCGCTCACATCCTGCCGTAGCATCAATAATTTGATCAATACGGGGAGAGCAAAATGATCGGTTGGGCAAGCTTTGTTCAAGTCTGTGTAATCAACACACATCCTCCAAGTACCGTTTTTCTTGAGCACCAGCACCGGATTAGCCAACCACTCTGGATGAAACACCTCAACTATGAAACCTGCGGCCAAGAGCCTAGCCACTTCTTCACCTATAGCCTTGCACCTCTCTTCATTGAAGCGGCGCAAATATTGCTTGACTGGTTTAAATTTCGGATCAATATTAAGACTGTGCTCAGCGAGTTCCCTCGGTATACCTGGCATGTCAGAAGGTTTCCATGCAAAGATACCCTGGTTCTCACGGATGAACTCGATGAGCGCGCCTTCCTATTTGGGGTCTAGGTTAGCGCTGATAGTGAACTGCTTGGATGAATCGCCTGGGACAAAGTCAACCTGCTTGGTTTCCTCTGCCGATTTAAACTTAAACGCTGGATCATGCTCTGTAGTTGGCTTCTTCAACGGGAACATGTCTACCGGATCAACATTGTCCTTATAAAACTGCAGCTCCTTCGTAGCACAAACTGCCTCAGCGTATGTTGCGTCTCCTTCCTCGCATTCCAACGCGATCTTGCGGCTCCCGTGAACTGCGATGGTTCCATTGTGACCTGGCATTTTAAGCTGCAGATAAACATAACACGGTCTAGCCATGAACTTGGCGTAAACCAGTCTCCCAAACAGAGCATGATATGGGCTCCTGATCTTTACAACCTCGAAGGTCACTGTCTCCGATCTAGAGTTATGCTCATCCCCAAAGGTAACTTCCAGATCAATTTTCCTAACTGGGTAAGCCGATTTACCGGGCACTACTCCATGGAACACTGTGTTGGACTGTCGGAGCTTCTTATCTATCAACCCCATACGTTGGAAAGTCTCATAGTATAGGATATTGATGTTGCTGCCTCCATCCATAAGAACCTTTGTGAACTTGTAACCACCCACCTGTGGTGCCACCACTAAGGCCAGCTGACCCGGATTATCAACCCGTGGTGGGTGATCATCTCTGCTCCATACAATGGGTTGCTCAGACCAACGTAAAAAACGTGGTATCGCCGGTTCAATAGAATGTACTGCTCTCTTCAGAACCTTTTGATCCCGTTTGCACAGACTTGTGGTAAAAACATGATATTGCCCACTGCTCAGCTCCTTCGGATTATTCTGATATCCGGACTGATGTTGTTGCTGGCACTGTTGATTGCCTTGGTTATTGTATCCCCCTGACCATGTTGCTGGTTATGCTGATGTTGGTTGTTGCCATTGTTGTTATTGTTACTGCCATGGTATCATGATCCAGATCCACCACCCTGATAACCCGGACCTTGAAAACCAACACCTGATCCGCCGGGGGGCCCGTGGTTATACTTGGCCTGTTTCATAAACTCCCGCATAATAAAACAGTCCTTCCAGAGATGCGTAGCCGGGTTTTCCTCTGTACGCTCAACTGGCGATCTAAATTAATAGGCGACCTTCCATTGCGTGGGGGTGGTCTACCCTTGCGGCGCTGCCCGTTGTCTTGAACGTTGGTATTGGCCACAAAGTCCGAGCTGCCATCCGCTTTACGCTTGCCATTGTAACATGTACCTGCCGGATTGGCTGGCGCCGGTTTACCGTTTTTGCTTGCTTTCGCGGACTTGTCTCTGTCTGCGTCTGGATACTTGGTGTTATCAGAGTCTCCATACTTTACCAAAGCGCCCATGAGCGTTCCCATGTCATTGCAATGACGCTTGAGCCATCCCAGCTTCTGCCTCAAAGGCTCAAACCGGCAATTGCCTTCCAAGGTCACTATAGCCGTGCTCGGATTGATGCTATTGGAGGAGTGCAAAATTTCAGATACTCATCGCACCCAACTGCTTGTGGTCTCTTGCTCTCCTTGAACACACGCAGCTAAGTCTACCACGGACATCGGCTGCTTGCATGTGTCTTTGAAATTATTGATAAACCGGCGACGCAATTCCCCCCATGATCCGATGGAGGTAGGTGGCAAACCCTTCAGCCATGTCCGGGCCGTGCCTTCAACCATCATTGTGAAGTATTTGGCGCATGCAGCTTCGTCCACATCAAGCATCTCCATAGCCATCTCATAACTTTCAACCCACGCCTCCGGAGCCAGATCCGCCGTGTAGTTGGGCACCTTGCGCGGGCCTTTGAAGTCTTTGGGTAATTTCACATTCCGTAAAGCGGGGATGAGACACTGCACCCCCAAGGAACTGGACATGATTCCTGTTTCTGTGGTGGTGGGGTGAACCGACGTTGCTTGACGGGTGTCGTCGCGGGCAGTATGTCTAGCCTGGTCCACCACCTCTTGGGCATGTGCTCCTGCTCCTGCCGGATTATCCTGCCTCTGTCGGTGCCGTCTCCGCGTGCTGCTAGATACAGCCGGTTCATCCAGGTGCCTCGTGTAACTCCGGCTCGGGCGGGGGGATGAATGAATCCTCTCCCGGCAATAAGAATAAGCTTGCTGTTGTGTTAATGCTGTGTACAGCAACTCCTTAGCCCGTTGTGCCTCCATTGCTATGGGGGACGTCCCCTCAATGGGAAGAGCGGCCAGCCGTGAAGTGGCGGCGACAATATTGTCCAACGGGTTAGAATAATGGCCGGGAGGAGTACATGCGGCGTCGGCACAACTTGGCGGTTGCCCTCTCCGGCTGGTGGCTGAACCGACGCGCCCGTCCCCGGAGCTCCTCCCCGGTTTACCTCTAGGCGGTTACTTGTTCCTGCCCCTGGTGTGCCAAAGAGGTTCCTTGCCTCATAAACCGGCGGTAAACGAGATTGTTGCCTTCTATACATTACCTCTTGTGAAGCGTTCTGATCCAGCCTGAGCCGAAAAGCTTGGGAATCTAGCTCTGACTGTCTTGTAGCCATCATGGCTTTCTCCGCATCCAGATCCAACTTAGCTTGCTCAATCCTACTCTTCAACTGAGCGATCTCTGCATCATGCTGCGCCTTGTCGGCCTGGGCTACTTCTACTGTTGCAAGCGCCGTCAATTTATCGACTAAGGTGGATAGGACGTCAGAGGGCGACGGGGGAAGGTCTCCAACTCTAGCTCCCGCTGCCTCTGAGGTTAACGCCCCGGACATTGTGGGCTGCTGCATAGGTTGTGATCCGGCCATGAAAACAACAACACTGTTTGGCGGATCAAAGGGGTCCGGAATACTATTGCCATCGGACACGCCCTCGGACCGGCCGTCCTGCAACAGATACAAAGATTCGGTCTCTCCGTATGAAGATTCATCATCAGAATAGACAACTGTCTCGCCACAAGAATCCGATCCGTCCTCGGCTTGTACTCCATGCACTGCTCCGACAAAGACATGCTTCACGGCAGGCTGAATTCGGGCTGTTCTTGCACGCTGAGCCGGCTCGACGATGTTGGGGAAGACGTCCGACTCAGGGCCCGGTTCGCCGATCTTGCCGATGAAGACGTGGATGCCGCCGAAGGGGACCCGGTACCCGTATTCGATTGAATCGGCCTCGGGGCCCCAGCCCGCATCGTCGATGTAGATCCGGCCGCGATGACTCTTAGTCATCCGGCCCACTGCGTAACCCTTAAGCCCTTCAAAGCTGCCCTTCAAGAACTCAAAACCATTGTGCGATAGGCCCACGGTGGGCGCCAACTGTCGTGGATTTAGCACGGCAGATGTCCGGGTTAACGTACTTAGGTGTGAGGCCATCGCTCGGGTTAGCTTGAAGGGGTTAAAGCGGACCAAGGACACAAGGAGTTTTATACTAGTTCGGCCCCTTCGATGAAGGTAAAAGCTTACGTCTAGTTTGGTGTGGTATTGCTTAGGCTTCGATGACCAGGGAGCGAATCCGCTTTACCTATGTCTCGAGCTGTTGTTTCTTGCCCTGAACCATCGCCGGGTCGTCCCTTTATATAGGAGGCGACGCCCGGTCCGGTTTACAGAGTCCCGAAGCCGGCTCATAAACGTGTCCGCCTCAGTCTCTACTCTTTCTATCCTACATCCCAAGTTACATGGTATGACGGTTTACAGATCATGGGCCTTATACATGGGCCCTAAACCTCTGTGGGATATAACCTCCTAATACATATTCTACTGGGCTTCTGATAATATAATTTTACTAGCATAATCCGGACCTTCCTAGCCGGTTTATACCTGCTAGTCATATCCCTGACACTACTCGAGGACGAGCAGGAATTAAGCTTGGGGATGCTTGATACGTCTCCAATGTATCTATAATTTTTTATTGTTCCATTCTATTATTTATGAAGTCTTGGATGTTTAATGGGCTTTATCATTCACTTTTATATCATTTTTTAGACTAACCTACTAACCCAAGGTCCTAGTCCAGATTGCTGTTTTTTTTTGCCTATTTCAGGGTTTTGCAGAAAAAGAATATCAAACGGAGTCCAAACGGAGTGAAACCTTCACGAGAGATATTTTTGGAGGAAATGACGCACGATGAACTTGAGAACCATGTTAGAAGAGCCACGTGGGGCCCACAAGGGTGGGGGGGGCGCCCCCCTTCCCACGGCACACCCGCTGCCTCGTGGATCCCCCGTGACTCCCCGGTTCCCCTTTCTTCCTATATAAGTCTACGTACCCCAGAAACTCCGTGGACAGAGAGAAAACCCTAATTCCACCGCCGTACCTTCTGTTCCCGTGGAGATCCCATCTTGGAACCTGTTCCGGAGCTCCACCGGAGGGGGATCCATCATGGAGGCCTTCATCATCATCATCATCATCGCCCTCACCATGAGATGTGAGTAGTTTACCACAGACCTTCGGGTCCATAGCTAGTATCTAGATGACTTCTTCTCTCTCTCTCTGGATCTCAATACAAAGTTCTCATCGGTCTTCGAGGAGATCTATTCAACGTAATCTCTTATTGCGGTGTGTTTGTCGAGATCCGATAAATTGTGAGTTTATGATCAAGGTTATCTATGAAAGATATTTGGTTCTTCTCTGAACTTTTTATGTGTGCTCATAATATCCTTGCAAGTCTCTTCGAATTATTGGTTTGGTTTGGGCTACTAGACCTATAGTTCTTGCAATGGGAGAAGTGCTTGGATTTGGGTTCAATATTGCAGTGTCCTTTCCCAGTGACAGTAGGGGCAGCAAGGCACGTATTGTATTGTTGCCATCTAGGATAAAAAGATGGGGTTTACATCATATTGCTTGAGTTTATCCCTCTACATCATGTCATCTTGCTTAAGTCGTTACTCTGTTCTTATGAACTCAATACACTAGATGCATGCTGGATAGCGGTCGATGTGTGGAGTAATAGTAGTAGATGCAGAATCGTTTCGGTCTACTAGTCTCGAACGTGATGCCTATATACAATGATCATGCCTAGATAGTATCATAATTATTCGCTTTTCTATCAATTGCTCGACAGTAATTTGTTTACTCGCCGTAGAATATCGCTATCATGAGAGAAGCCACTAGAGAAAACTATGGCCCCCGGGTCTATTCTCAACATATCAATCTACATCTACTTTACTTTTACCGCTTCTTTTTGCTGTTTTATTAAACTAAAAATACCAAAAATATAAACTATTATCTCTATCAGATCTCACTTTCGTAAGTGACCGTAAAGGGATTGACAACCCCTTATCGCGTTGGTTGCAAAGTTCTTATTTCTTTGTCCAGGTGCGAGGGACTCGCGCATGGTCTCCTACTGAATTGATACCTTGGTTCTCAAAAACTAAGGGAAATACTTACGCTGCTGTGCTGCATCTCTGTTTCCTCTTCGAGGGAATACAACGGAAGCTCAAGAGGTAGCAAATACTATAGTTGATTCTACCAAAAAGAAAAGAAAAGAAAAAGAAACAACAAAGTGGAAAGAAAAGGGCCTATTCTACTGGCACTTTGGCCCACAATGCAACAATGGCTGGCCCAGCCCAACGGCTAACCTCCCACCTCCATCTACAGGAGGCAGAGGCTGCGTGGCAGCCATTGGCCGGCCATGGCAGCGCCCCGGCCACGTGCCGGGCATCCACGACCTCCCCTCGCCTCCTAAGCCTCCCTACGACGCCTGACGAACCCTAGCCCCCTCACTCCTTTCCTCCCCTCTCCCTGGCTCCCCATCCTATCTCCCGTGTGCAACAGAGCCGCCGCCGCCATGGACCTCCCCGTCCCCGTGCCCATTGTCGTCGCCATCGCACGGGAAGGCACCCAGGAGGATCGCCGTGTTTGGTTTCTTCCGTTTAGGGAACCAGCTCGAGCCGGGAGCTGCATAGTCGACGCCGTCATCTTCTTCTTCATTTGGCCGTCCTGATCTCGCCACGTCGCCGTCTCTTCGGTCCACCACGACCCTCTCCGAGCACGCTAGCTGACTCACCGTGAGTCCCACCTCCGATTCCCGGCCTTTACCCTGTCGATCCGACACCTTAGTATCCCCTTCTGAGCTCGTGCCCGCAGTGGCCGAAGCCCCACCATACCCATGCCCGGAGCTCCGCTCTCGCGCGCTGGTTGCTCACCCCTGCTGTGCTTTGCCTGCCCCGGGGCTGCGCCCTCATCCGCCCGCGCCCACCACCACAGCCGCCAGCGTCCTCCATTGCTCCACGTGCCCGCCCGCCTTTGCTTGCCAGAGTCGGTCAGGCCACCTCCGCGACGCACTCCCTGGCCTCCCGCGTTAGGCCGCCGCTGGCCGCCGCCGCCGCTGGCCAGGTCCGCGCCCTGCTCCCCGCGTGCCACTGCTGCCGTCGTTGAGGCCCTGTTGCCGCTGCTGCCTTGCTGCCGCGGTCGTGGCCAACCCCTGCCTCGAGCGAGCGCATGCGAACAGCTCCCCCCCAGTTGTCTCTGTCCCTGCCAGATCGGGCTGACCGCAGGCTAACTGAGGAGTAGTTTAGGACTAATTCCCCACTAATGGCCCACTGACATGTGGGGCCCCCACCACTAATTAGCATAAATAATTCTTAAACTAAAATTAGTTTACCCTGTGGCACTGTCATGTGGGCCCATTTTGACCATGTTGACCAACCATCATTGACTGGTCAATTGCTGATTGTACTAGCTGATTGGGCCCTCTAGACCTACTGTCATACACTTAGGCTAGCCCACTTGTGGGTATAAATTGTAGTCTGCCTAATGTTAAATATTGATTTAACTAGATAAAGAAGTCTAGAAAAGCATTAAAACTTGGGAAAATCATATTAAATAATCCGTAGCTCAGATGAAACTTATTTATATATGAAAGTTGATTAGAACGACGAGACGAATCCGAATACAAGGTGCATTCGTCTGCCAGATGCCTCTAACTATCTGAACATGCATCTTTCCCCCTCAGTTTCATCTGCCCGAAAATGTCGAACACCGCGAATACTTTCCCGGATGTTTCCCCACTGCGTTAGGTCACCTCTGGCACCGCGTTTTGCCTTGTTATATTTTGTGATGCTATTGTTTGCTCTATCATTTATTTGTTTCCCCTTCGTTGCTTCTTTTCGGTAGACTCCTATACAGCGATAGACCCTGAGACCATTGATGCTTCGGTGTTCGACTACGGCTACGCTTCCAAAGATTCCTTTCGTCTGCAGAGCTTCCAGGCAAGCCCCCCCTTGATCACCAGATATCGCTCATTCTCCTCTCTCTTATTCTTGCATTAGGTTTGCTACTGTTGTTGATTCGACAGCTCCAATTTTGTTGCATAGCATGTCATTGTTGCTACAACTATTGATACCTTTACCTGCTATCCTAATGCTTAGTATAGGATGCTAGTATTCCATCAGTGGCCCTACATTCTTGTCTGTCTACCATGATATACTATCAGGCCATGGTCACTCGGGTGGTGACCACGGGTATATAGTATATACATACTCTACATGATACATGATATGATTAAAGTTGGGAGCCCTCATTGAGTACCGACAAGTGATTTCGATGTGGGGGCTAAAAGGACAGGTGGCTCCATCCAGGTAGTGGTGGGCCTGAGTTCCCAACGGCTCCCGAGTGGATCTTTGTGGCAGAGCGACAGGGAAGGTTGAGACACCCAGTCGAGAGGTGGCCTGGTGTAACATCCCAAATTTTCAAGTTGGAATGTTATACATAGATCATAATTGCATTTCATGCTTTTGCATTTTTTGTGGCGTTCCTCGAAATTCTAAGCAACTCAAGGACCTACGGAGAGAGTTGGGAATTTTACCATTTTCGTATTTGAGTTCGCTCGAATACCGGTACGAGGACAGTGTGATTCTAATTATTTTTCTCTCCTAAAAATATTTCTAAATACGAAATATGAGCGAAGATAATATGACTTCTCCAAAATAACAGAAATATTGGAGGAAAAATATTAAAATCACTTTTGGTATTTTTCTGGATTTATATGCGAATTTATTTGCATAGGAAAAATGCGCATTTTTCAAAATTGCATTTAGGTCCGGGAAAAATGTTCACTTTGTCCTAAATTTTATTAGAGGACGGTGTAAATTTATTTCGGGATTTCTAGAGTCCGTTTAGTATTTCTTTCGTTAGTTTTTCTGCGCCAGGACTCTATTTTTTTTTAAAAAAAGGGGGAACCGACTTAGACTCGTATAAGATTGGGACTCTCGGCTTTAAATGTCGCCCAAGCCGGCCCAAGTCGCCCGTATCGCCCGCATCGCCCGTAACCCTAGCCACCGCCCCTTCGCGCCGCCGCCGCCGCCCGCGCCGCCGCCGCCGCCCGCGCCGCCGCCTGCCCGCGCTGCCGCCTGCCCGCGCCGCCGCTCGCCGCCGCACTTGCTGCCGCCCGCCGCCCGGACTGCCGCCGGACCACGCCGCCGACGTCCCGTAGCCCCTCGCCGGAGCACCGCCGTCTCGCCACCGCCGGACTGCCGGAGATCCCGCCGGAGTTCGTTACTCGAGGTAGTTATCATTTTTTTAATAAGAAACGGTCGGTTTAGTAAAACCGTAGATCTGTTTTTTTTATTTAGATCGGTTCGGTTTTTCATCGGTTTAGTTATTTAGCGGACGTTCGTTCGTACGTTTGTTTTAACGAAAGGTTTACGTCCGTTAGCCGCAGACAGTGAACGTTCGTTCGTTAGCCTGTTCGTCCGTTTTCTTTTTCATGGTATTTATCCGCGGTTATTCCGATCGCGATTTCTGCCCTGATCTCGTTTTTCGTTTTTCTTTTCGCTCGAGAGTCGGAATCAGGTGATTCAAAATCCCAGATCTTCGTCTCGATGCCCTCTTTACGTTTAATCAACTTGAACAAAGTTTTGGCTACTGTAAATTTTGACTTTAGTCCAATTAGTCACTGGAGCTCGTTTCTTTCGCAGTTTGAGTTTCGTTGCTTCTTTCGAGTTGATTCTTTTTGCAAACCGGAGTTCTTAAGTTGAACTTTCTGGTTAGATCTCTTATTTGAGTTTTACCCGTGCATTAGTTAAGTACTTATTGTATGCTTGTTTGTTTGTGATAGAGTACCCGGAGTGCGCCGCTTGCTACTTTGAGTCTCTAGGTTTTGCGGATCATCAGCAAGGCAAGTAACACTTTGATCATACTTTCCAATTACCCAGTTTTCATTGCATTAGTTATATCCTCAAAACATTGCATGAGTAGGATCAATTAACTTGTGGGACTGGGAAGTAGATTGAGGTAGTACCTATTACCTGCATTACATTCAAACCGTTGGGAGTTACTTCTACGTTTGCTGTTAGGACATGCTATGCTCGTAGACGTGGATTGGGTGAGTGTATCCATGACAGATGTGAGTTTGTTAATTAACGGTTCAACTTAAGGTGGCAACTTTAACACACATCTGGATGGATTGAGGCATCTGGTTATTCCAGTGATTGCCTGTTTTTCTTTTGGACCGCCACCCAGGCTCAAAGGGATCATGAGATTTTTGATACTAGAAACTTCCGTGTGCAGCCACATGCCAATATGGGCTCTGGCATAGTTGAGTAAATTGTGGGAAACCTTTCCATGATGGGCTAGCAGATGTAGAGGGTTTGTAGGTGTACCGGCCTATCTATCTGGTTAAGGGGACCTCTTCGGAAAGACTGTGTCTCGGTCATCCGTTTCTCAAACACCATGCAGTGCGAGAAACCAAACGGAGGCGATCGAGTCTTGTGGGGAAAAGTGCACAAACCTCTGCAGAGTGTACAAACTGATCATGATTAGCCGTGTCCCCGGTTACGGACGTCTTGAGTATCTAGTACTTGGATTATCATGTGAATCTCATCATGTTACTCTAAATAATTTCGTTGGGTTTAATGATTATTTTTAATTGGGGTTGAGAGGATGTCTATCTTCTCAATGATGTTTCAACTACCATGATAGTTAAATTAAAATCTATTCCTTTGAGGTAGGGAAAAATTGGCTTTACGAAAAACCTTAACCATAGAGCTTTCCACCAGCCAAATATGCATGTAGTATAGCCTTTGTTCTGTTACTTGCATTCTCTTGTGTTACTTTGCCAGCATATTCCCTGTGCTGACCCGTTTTTGGGCTGCAACGTTTCATGTTGCAGACTTTTCAAATGACGAGTAAGGTGCCTTTTAGGTCGTGGTTCTATACTTAGTGATGCCGTTGGAGTTGATGGACTCACTTACCTTCCAAGCCTTCCGCTATTATCATGTTAGATGGCCTTCAACCATATTTATTCTATTAAGTTCATCGTTGGACTATCGATGTAATAAGTGTGTGATTGCTACTCTGTTATAAATCCTTCAAGTACTGTGCATGTCAGCATTACTGATCCAGGGATGACACTGATGCACAGAGATCAGACTGTTTGAGGTCTGGTCGCTACAAGATGGTATCAGAGCACACGCTGACTGTAGGACACGACCATTAAGCTAAAGCCCTAGAGCACTATTCACTCTTCTCTTTCTGACTCCTCATCTTTTCTACTCTTTTAGGATGGTGGCTGCAAAGAACAAGTTCATGCAACCGGATGATGATACACCATTTGGACGACACCTGAAGGAAGTCACCAGATATCTAAACATTGGACTACCAAGTTTCACGGGAACCTACAATGCCACTGTACCTGAGGAGGAGCGTTGGTTGATTCAAGCCCAAGTACCAGGAAGGAAGTTCAAGCCCGTCACCTCACTCATAGCATTTTCTTTCAATGCGCCTACGTGGAACCTAGGCAGGAGCATGGCAGCCCACATCGCTATGGGAAGGATTGGAGAAGTCTACAAGCAGGAGCTAAAGGACACCATCTACCAGATTTGTGGACGCCGAGATGAGAATTGGGATATGATCAGCACCCAGAAGGATAGGTCCATTGCAGCATTTATCCAGGAGTTTAACCATCACATTCGTCGCCAAGAGCACCAGATGTGTGCAGGGATGATAGATATGAAGAAAGCCCTAAATAGGAATTTGGAGCTAGAGGAAGAACTCAAGTCTACACGCGACGGATACGAGGAGGAGATGCTAATACTTGTGGAGAAGAATGATGACTTGACACGGAAGTTAGGGATACTCATGGGAGAAGAAGACGAGGAAGAAGAACCCAAGGAGATTCCACCGGAAGACTATATCATCATAGATAACACAGATTTGGAAGCTGAGGATAGCAAGGACGAAGACTATGAAGATGAAGCTAGAGTAGATATCATGGAATCCTCTGCCGATCAATATTTTTAGATGACCACCCTGTGACCAGTAGTTACTTCCATATATTAGTTTTAGAGCACTTTTGTAACGCTAGTTAGATTTGTAAGACCTTGTTTGAATTTGATTGGTGTGATATGATTGTGTTTGTCTCATGTGCATATGGGTAGTGATTTCCCTTAGACCTCTTTTCTATTCTAATCTCTTCCCTCTACACCCATCAGATGCCTCCAAGACGTGAATTTGAGTTTCCCCCTGAGCTCACCTAGATGATCCAGCAGCAGAACACCCTGATGCAACTTCTTGTCCAGAACACTCAGAATAACCAGAATAACAACAACAACAACCCTCCAGCACCACCACCCGTCGACAACCTGACACGTTTCTTAAGGTTGCAACCACCCGTGTTTGCTAGCAGCATCAAACCAATAGTCGCTGATGACTGGCTACGCCAGATTGGAAGGGATTTGACCACCGCCAATTGCTCGGATGCTGAGAAGGTGCGGTTTGCCGCACACCAGTTATCTGGACCAGCCGCAGCATGGTGGGAGAATTACACAGCCACTTACCCCATAGCCAATGTGACTTGGGATCAGTTTCAGCAAGCTTTTCGTACCGCCCATGTCTCAACTAGAGCTATGAGTATGAAGAAGCAGGAGTTTCGCAATTTGCGCCAAGGCAACCGTACTGTGGCCCAGTACGTGGATGAGTTTAGTACCCTATGTCGTTATGCCCCAGATGATGTGGCCACAGATGCCACTAAACAGGGAAGATTCATGGAAGGGCTGAATGATGAGATGAGCGTACAGTTGATGGTGGCAACTTTCGATAACTACCAGGAGCTGGTTGACCGCGCCCTAATGATTGAAAGGAAGCACCAACAGATTGAAAGTCGCAAAATGAAGTATGGACAAGGAAAGTATAATTCTGGAGCTTAGCATAAGCCCCGTTTTACCCCTAAAATGGCAGGACAGTTTCAACCTACCCATGGAGGAGGTAGCTCGCACAATCACAATGGCACCAAGAATGGAAATGGAAATGGGAATGGAGCAAATGGTAACCAGAGCCGCCCTACACCGTTCACACCCACCAAGAGGGATTTCAGCCATGTTACTTGTTACAAGTGCGGGAAGAATGGACATTATGCCAATGAATGCCCAGAAGTTAAGAATGGAAACGGCAATGGAAGCGCCTCAAAGAAGCCCAACCCGTTCAACAAAGGACAAGTGAACCACGTGATAATAGAGGAGGTAGAAGAGCAACCAGATGCTGTTGTCGGTAAGTTTTTGGTTAAGACATTTACCGCAGTAGTTCTTTTCGATACTGGTGCAACGCATTCATATATTTCAAGGGGATTCGTAAATAGACATAGGATGTCCACCCGAGTTCTTAAGACCCCCATGTTAGTAAGTTCACCAGGAGCAGATTATATGGCACACCAAGGATGTAAGTAAGTCAATTTTTCTCACCAACCCGGAGGGAAAAAGGATTAAGTATGTATCTAGGCATTCGCCTATAAGGACCCAAGTACATTCTCTCATGGGAGTTGTTCAGGAGGAAGTGCCAGTAGTGAAGGATTATACGGATGTGTTTCCAGAGGAGTTACCTGGCATGCCACCGGATAGAGATATAGAGTTTTTGATTGAACTTTTGCCAGGCACCGGGCCAATTTCTAAGAGACCATATAGGATGCCCGCAAAGGATTTGGAGGAGATAAAGAAACAGATTAAGGAGTTACTGGATAAAGGATTCATACGTCCAAGTTCTTCGCCTTGGGGTTCGCCAGTACTTTTAGTGGAGAAGAAGGATGGATCGTTAAGAATGGTTGTTGATTATCGAGGACTGAACGAAGTAACGTTCAAGAACAAGTACCCACTGCCGATGATCAATGATTTGTTCGATAGATTGCAAGGAGCTAAGATATTTTCCAAGATCGATCTGCGATCAGGGTACCACCAATTGAAGATCTGAGAGCAGGATATACCTAAGACGGCCTTTACCACCAGGTACGGGTTGTACGAGTATACAGTTATATCTTTTGGTCTGACTAACGCACCATCATACTTTATGAACTTGATGAACAAAGTATTTATGGAGTATTTGGATAAGTTCGTCGTAGTGTTCATAGATGATATATTGATCTTCTCAAAGGATGAAGAGGAGCATGCAGAGAATTTGCGTTTGGTATTGGAGAAGCTCAGAGAACATCAGTTATATGCCAAGTTTAGCAAATGCGAATTTTGGTTGAAGGAAGTCGGTTTTCTCGGACACGTTATATCTAGAGAAGGAATAGCAGTAGATCCCACTAAGGTGGACACTGTGACCCATTGGGAAGCACCAACAACAGTTGGAGAGATCCGGAGTTTTCTTGGACTTGCAGGATACTACCGGAGATTCATTGAAAATTTCTCGAGGATTGCAAAGCTAATGACGGAGTTGTTAAAGAAGGACACCAAATACAGTTGGACCGAAGAGTGTGAGGCCAGTTTCCAGGAATTGAAGAAAAGGTTGGTCTCATCCCCTGTGTTGATTCTGCCAGATCAACATAAGGATTATGAGTTGTACTGTGACGCTTCACGTCGAGGACTTGGAGCAGTTCTTATGCAGGAAGGAAGAGTTGTTTCGTATGCTTCACGACAACTAAAACCTCATGAACTGAACTATGCCACCCATGATTTGGAGTTAGCAGCCGTAGTGCATGCATTGAAGACGTGGAGACATTTTCTTATTGGAAACCATTGTGAAGTATATACGGATCACAAGAGTTTGAAGTATATATTCACTCAGAAGGAGCTGAATCTCAGGCAAAGGAGATGGCTGGAACTCATTAAGGATTACGACATGAGATTGCATTATCATCTCGGAAAGGCTAACGTAGTAGACGATGCACTAAGCCGTAAGAGCCATGTCAATACCCTAATGATGGAGGAATTTCTAAAGGAGTTAGCCGTGGACTTACGAGAACTACGTTTGGAGATAGTTCCGAGAGGCTACGTAGCAACACTAGAAATCCTGTCTACCCTGATGGATAAAATCAAAGAAGCTCAGAAAACTGACAAGGAGGTTGTCTCTATAAAGGAGAGGATGAGCGAAGGTAGAGCTAACGGTTTTCGTGAGGACGAACATGACACCTTGTGGTTTGAGGATCGAATCTATGTGCCCAACGACCCGGGGATCAGGAAGTTGATTCTACAGGAGGCCCATGATTCACCAAACTCGATTCACCCAGGAAATACTAAGATGTATTCGGATTTGAAGGTCTGGTGGGCCGGTATGAAGAAGGATATTGCGGAGTATGTAGCAGTTTGCGATGTATGTCAGAGAGTAAAGGTAAAGGAAGAACATCAGAAGCCAGCAGGATTATTACAACCTATGCCGATACCCGAATGAAAGTGGGAGAATCTTGGCATGGATTTTATCACCGGATTGCCCAGGACCAAAGCAGGATATGATTCAATCTGGGTAGTAGTGGACCGATTGACGAAGGTAGCCCACTTTATCCCCGTGAAAACCACATACACCAGTGCAAAGTTGGCAAAGATATACATGACCAGAATTGTATGTCTACATGGAGTTCTGAGGAGCATCGTATCAGATAGAGGAACCCAGTTTACCTCAAAGTTCTGGAATCAGTTACATGAAACTTTGGGTACCAGACTAGAGTTTAGCATAGCTTTTCACCCGCAGACAGATGGACAGACGGAGAGAGTCAATCAGATTTTGGAAGATATGCTGAGAGCCTGTGCATTAGATTATGGATCTAGTTGGGATGACAACTTGCCCTACGCGGAGTTCTCATACAACAACAGTTACCAAGCCAGTTTAAAGATGGCACCGTTCGAGGCATTGTATGGAAGGAGATGCCGAACACCGTTATTGTGGGACGAAGTTGGAGACCGACAGTTGTTTGGACCAGACTTAATCAAAGAGTCTGAAGAGAAGGTTAAGTTGATCCGAGATAGACTGAAGGTAGCTCAGTCCAGGCAGAAGAGTTATGCAGACTCGAAGCGCAAGGAGATAGCCTATGAGATCGGAGATAGAGCGTACTTGAGAGTATCGCCTCTGCGAGGAGTTAAATGTTTCGGAGTTAAAGGGAAGTTAGCCCCGAGATTTGTGGGACCTTACCGTGTTTTGGAACGCATGGGAGAGGTTGCCTATAAGTTGGAATTGCCCGAAGGATTGTCAGGAGTGCACGACGTGTTTCACGTTTCGCAGCTTAAGAAGTGCCATGCGGAGATGGCCGATATACCGCTTAGAGACACAATACCCCTGGAAGCAATTCAGTTGGACAGTGATCTGACTTACGAGGAGAAGCCTGTTAAGATTCTCGAATTTCCGAGCAGAGTCACCCGCAGTAAGGTTATCAAGTTTTGCAAAGTTCAGTGGAGTCACCACACCGAGGAAGAAGCCACCTGGGAACGAGAAGATGATCTACGCAAGGACCACCCACACCTGTTCTCTAGCCAAGTCGAATCTCGAGGGTGAGATTCATTCTAAGGGGGTAGGTTTGTAACATCCCAAATTTTCAATTTGGAATGTTATACATAGATCATAATTGCATTTCATGCTTTTGCATTTTTGTTTGTGGCGTTCCTCAAAATTCTAAGCAACTCAAGGACCTACGGAGAGAGTTGGGAATTTTACCGTTTTCGTATTTGAGTTCGCTCGAATACCGGTACGAGGACAGTGTGATTCTAATTATTTTTCTCTACTCAAAATATTTCTAAATAAAAAATATGAGCGGAGATAATATGACTTATCCAAAATAACAGAAATATTGGAGGAAAAATATTAAAATCACTTTTGGTATTTTTCTGGATTTATTTGCGAATTTATTTACATAGGAAAAATGCGCGTTTTTCAAAATTACATTTAGGTCCGGAAAAAATGTTCACTTTGTCCTAAATATTATTAGAGGACGGTGAAAATTTATTTCGGGATTTTTGGAGTCCGTTTAGTATATCTTTCGTTAGTTTTTCTGTGCCAGGACTCTATTTTGTTTTAAAAGAAGGGGGAACCGACTTAGACTCGTATAGGATTGGGACTCTGGGCTTTAAATGTCGCCCGAGCCGGCCCAAGTCGCCCGCATCGCCCGTAACCCTAGCCGCCGCCACTTCGCGCCGCCGCTCGCCGCCGCCTGCCCGCGACGCATTGCCGCCACACTTGTCGCCGCCCGCCGCCCGGACCGCCGCCGGACCTTGCCGCCGCCGCCCCGTAGCCCCTCGCCGGAGCACCGCCGCCTCGCCACCGCCGGACCGCCGGAGATTCCGCCGGAGTTCGTTGCTCGAGGTTGTTATCGGTTTTTTTAATAAGAAACGGTCGGTTTAGTAAAACTGTAGATCTGTTGTTTTATTTAGATCGGTTCGGTTTTTCGTCGGTTTAGTTATTTAGCGGACAATCGTCCATACGTTCTTTTTAACGTACGGTTTTCGTCCGTTAGCCGCAGGCAGCGAATGTTCGTTCGTTAGCCTGTTCGTCCGTTTTCTTTTTTGGGGTATTTATCCGCGGTTATTTCGATCGTGATTTCTGCCCTGATCTTGTTTTTCGTTTTTCTTTTCGCTCGAGAGTCGGAATCAGGTGATTCAAAATCCCAGATCTTCGTCTCGATGCCCTCTTTACGTTTAATCAACTTGAACAAGGTTTTGGCTACTGTAAAATTTGACTTTAGGCCAATTAGTCACCGGAGCTCGTTTCTTTCGCAGTTTGAGTTTCATTGCTTCTTTCGAGTTGATTCTTTTTGCAAACCGGAGTTCTTAAGTTGAACTTTCTGGTTCGATCTCTTATTTGTGTTTTACCCGTGCATTAGTTAAGTACTTATTGTATTCTTGTTTGTTTGTGATAGAGTACCCGGAGTGCGTCGCTTGCTACTTTGAGTCTCTAGGTTTTGCGGATCATCAACAACGCAAGTAAGACTTTGATCATACTTTCCAATTACCCAGTTTTCATTGCATTAGTTATATCCTCAAACACATTGCATGAGTAGGATCAATTAACTTGTGGGACTGGGAAGTAGATTGAGGTAGTACCTATTACCTGCATTACTTTCAAACCTTTGGGAGTTACTTCTACGTTTGCTGTTAGGACATGCTATGCTCATAGACGTGGATTGGGTGAGTGTATCCATGACAGATGTGAGTTTGTTAATTAACAGTTCAACTTAAGGTGGCAACTTTAACACACATCTGGGTAGATTGAGGCATCTGGTTATTCCAGTGATTGCCTGTTTTCCTTTTGGACCGCCACCCAGGCTCAAAGGGATCATGAGATTTTTCATACTAGAAACTTTCGTGTGCAGCCACATGCCAATATGGGCTCTGGCATAGTTGAGTAAGTTGTGGGAAACCTTTCCATGATGGGCTAGCAGATGTAGAGGGTTTGTATGTGTACCGGCCTATCTATCTGGTTTAGGGGACCTCTTCGGAAAGACTGTGTCTCGGTCATCCGTTTCTCAAACACCATGCAGTGCGAGAAACCAAACGGAGGCGATCGAGTCTTGTGGGGAAAAGTGCACAAACCTCTGCAGAGTGTACAAACTGATCATGATTAGCCGTGTGCCCGGTTGAGAGGATGTCTATCTTCTCAACGATGTTTCAACTACCATGATAGTTAAATTAAAATCTATTCCTTTGAAGTAGGGAAAAATTGGCTTTACGCAAAAACTTAACCATAGAGCTTTTCACCAGCCAAATATGCATGTAGTATAGCCTTTGTTCTATTACTTGCGTTCTCTTGTGTTACCTTGCCAGCATATTCCATGTGCTGACCCATTTTCGGGCTGCAACGTTTCATGTTGCAGACTTTTTAGACGACGAGTAAGGTGCCTTTTAGGTCGTGGTTCTATACTCAGTGATGCCGTTGGAGTTGATGGACTCACTTACCTTCCGAGCCTTCCACCGTTATCGTGTTAGATGGCCTTCAGCCATATTTATTGTATTAAGTTCATCGTTGGACTATCGATGTAATAAGTGTGTGATTGCTACTCTGTTATAAATCCTTCAAGTATTGTGCGTGTCAGCATTACTGATCCAGGGATGACACTGATGCACAGAGATCAGACTATTTGAGGTCTGGTCGCTACACCTGGCCCTGGTCGTTGTCCACTGTTATTTCATAATAACACACTTAACGAGTTTGGATATTGATCTGAGTCTAGCCGCTGGCCTATACGCACTAACCAGCTACGTGGGAATAATTATGGGCTCTCGACGTCGTGGTATCAGCCGAAGCCTACGTGACGTCAGCGACTGAGCGGTGCGCGCAGGGTTAGACCTCGTAAAGTAACTTCCTTAGTAATGGAGATTGCTAGGTCTACTCACCGGCCGCGTACGCAACATGCAGGTGTGCGTTGGGCGATGGGCCCTGATACGTCTCCAACGTATCTATAATTTTTTATTGTTCCATGCTATTATTTATGATGTTTTGGATGTTTAACGGGCTTTGTTATACACTTTTATATTATTTTTGGGACTAACCTACAAACCCAAAGGCCCAGTTCAGATTGCTGTTTTTTGCCTGTTTTAGGGTTTTACAGAAAAGGAATATCAAACGGAGTACAAATGGAATGAAACCTTCGGGAGAGATATTTTTGGGGCAAAATACGCACGGGAGACTTGAGAACCACGGAGAAGGGCTGACATGCCGTGCACGAGGGTGGGGGCGCCCCCCCTGTTGGGCGCACCCCCTGCCTCGTGGGCACCTCGTCAGGCCCCCGGTGCCCTCCGTCCTCCTATATATACCTACGTACCCCTAAACTATAAGAACAACAGAGAAAACCCTAGTTCCACCGCCGCAACCTTCTGTTCCAGTGAGATCCCATCTTGGGGCCTGTTCCGGAGCTCCGCCGGAGGGGGGATCTTCCACGGAGTGCTTCTACATCATCATCATCGCCTCACCATGAGTTGTGAGTAGTTTACCACAGACCTTCGGGTCCATAGCTAGTATCTAGATGGCTTGTTCTCTCTCTTTGGATCTCAATACCAAGTTCTCCTCGTGCTCCGAGGAGATCTATTCGATGTAATCTCTTTTTGCGGTGTGGTTGTCGAGATCCGATAAATTGTGGGTTTATGATCTAGATTATCTATGAGAATATTTGGTTCTTCTCTGAACTCTTTATGTATGATTATAATATCTTTGCAAGTCTCTTCGAATTATTGGTTTGGTTTGGCCTACTAGATCTATAGTTCTTGCAATAGGAGAAGTGCTTGGCTTTGGGTTCAATCTTGCGGTGTCCTTTCCCAGTGATAGTAGGGGCAGAAAGGCACGTATTGTATTGTTGCCATCGAGGATAAAAAGATGGGGTTTATATCACTATGTTTGAGTTTTTCCCTCTACATCATGTCATCTTGCTTAAGGTGTTACTCTATTCTTATGAACTTAATACACTAGATGCATGCTGGATAGCGGTCGATGTGTGGAGTAATAGTAGTAGATGCAGAATTGTTTCGGTCTACTTGTCTCAGACGTGATGCATATATATATATATAATGATCATGCCTAGATAGTCACATAATTATTCGCTTTTCTATCAATTGCTCGATAGTAATTTGTTCACCCACCGTAGAATATCGCTATCATGAGAGAAGCCACTAGAGAACACTATGGCCCCCGGGTCTATTCTCAACATATCAATCTACAATCTAATTTACTTTTACGCTTTTACTTTCTGTTCTTATAACCAAAAATATCAAATTATCATCTCTATCAGATATCACTTTTGTAAGTGACCATAAAGGGATTGACAACCCCTTATCGCGTTGGCTGCGAAGTTCTTATTTGTTTGTGCAGGTGCGAGGGACTCGCGCGTGGTCTCCTACTGGATTGATACCTTGGTTTTCAAAAACTGAGGGAAATACTTACGCTACTATGCTGCATCTCCCTTTCCTCTTCGAGGGAATACAATGCAAGCTCGAGAAGTAGCAAGAAGAATTTCTGGCGCCGTTGTCGGGGAGGCTTACGCAAAAGTCATATATCAAGTACCTATCACAAACTGTTATCCTTCGCATTACATTTTTTGCCTCTCGTTTTCCTCTCCCCCACTTCACCCTTGCCGTTTTATTCGCGCTTCTTCTGCCGTGTGTTTATCGTTCGCTTGCTTCATGTTTGCTTGTGTGTTGCTTGCTTGTTTGTCATCATTTATAGGACACCTATCATTATCAACACTCCCGAGAGTGAGGTTCTCAACTTTAAACAAAGGGAGGAAGAAAACTTAAAAGATGCCTGGTATAGAATTTGCAATGCTTGAGGATATTATCTTAGATACCATTATCGGACGGAATTTCTTGGGTAGACAGACTTTTGATTCTTATAATGCAATGACTGAATTATTTGGCAGACCACCTCTTATGGTTAACGGGACCGTTTTAACTTTGGAGCATGTTATGCATAGGTTAGAAATCATTGAAAACAAAGTTGCTACGGTAGAACTGGTAGAGAACTTGGATAGAAAAATCTATAATGAAATTACCCAATATGGATCCAAGGTAGGAGTTGTTCTGAAAAATCTTAAGGAAAAGGAACCCATAGTTAAAGAAAAGCTAGATCAGAATTCTACTAGAATCAATAAGCTTGAGGATATTATTACTAATGTGGGTTCTGCTCTCTTTGCTATAAAATTACTCCAAATACTTCTACCACTAAATTATCTAAGTTCATGTATGTTCCTAAAGACAAGGGTGAAACATCTAGTAAAGGAATCGCGGATCTCAAATCCATAAGTGTTCACCCTAATTTTCTTACTTTTGCAAGAGATGCTTTTGACAATTTGCAATATCTTGATTTCTTTCCCAAAAGTTTGATTATCAATAGGGATAAATAAGTGCCTAAGAATCACAAGTGCTTAACTAAAGAATTGCCTTCCAAACATGGCAATACCTGGATCTATCCATGTATCGTGCCTAGCTAGGGGCGTAAAACGATAGCGCTTGTTGGGAGGCAATCCAATTTTATATTTTTTGTTTTTGCTTCTGTTTAGGAATAAATATTGCCTCTAGCTTCTGTTTAGATGTGGTTTTGTGTTTTAATTAGTGTTTGTGCCAAGTAGAACCTTTGGGAAGACTTGTGTGAAGTTTATATGATCTTGCTGTGAAAAATATAATCGTTAGCGCTGGCTAGAATGGTCACCAGATTTTACTGGAGCGTGCTATTTACTTGATTCTTTTTGCAGATGATTAATAGACAAATTCCTCACGTTTACCAATTTAGTTTAATTTCTTTGGAGTTACAGAAGTATGTGAAACCTGCAGATTACTACAGACTGTTCTGTTTTTGAAAGATTCTATTTTTCGTGTATTGTTTTCTTATTTCAATGCATCTATGAGTAGTATTGGGAAGTATGAACCATAGAGAAGTTGGAATACAGTAGGTTTAATACCAAATGAACTCTGAAAAGGTTGAAAGTTGGCATGGTATCATTATTTCACCCACATAGCATGTGCTAAAAAGTTAAGAGTGTTACGACAAAAAGTTGATGCACTTCGTGTACAAAATGGACAATCTCTTTTGAGGTATCACGATTTCGGACGAAAACACATCTGTTACAAAGGCAATTAATTTTTTAATTAACTTATTACAATGCCAGACTTTTTGCGCGTTTAGTATGCACCATTCAAAGCCACGTCATCAGCTTTCAACCCTATCTCACATCATTTGCTATTTTTCATCCATTTAATGATTTTTTTGAGCTAAATTACCCTGAGCATGAAAAGCACTACAAATGAACTCTAAAAAGGTTTAAAGTAGGCATGGTATCATCATTTCACCCACACAGCATGTGCTAAAAAGTTGAGAGGGTTACGACAAAAACTTGATGCACTTTGTGTACAAAATGGAAAATCTCTTATGAAATATTAGAGTTTCGGACGAAAACTCGTCTGTTACAAAGGAAATTAATATTTAATAACTTATTACAACTCCAGACTTTTTGCGCGTTCAGTATGCACCATTCAAAGCCACGTCATCAAATTTCAACGTGATGTGCTATCATTTTCTATTTTTCATGCATTTTATGATTTTTTTGAGCTAAATGACCCTGAGCATGAAAAGCACTACAAATGAACTCCGAAAAGGTTGAAAGTTGGCATGGTATCATCATTTCACCCACATAGTATGTGCTAAACAGTTGAGAGGGTTACGGCAAAAACTTGATGCATTTCGTGTACAAAATGGACAGTATCTTTCGAAGTATTAGGGTTTCGGACGAAAACTCATCTCTTACAAAGGCAATTATTTTTTAATAACTTATTACAACTCTAGACTTATTGCGCGTTCGGTATGCACCATTCAAAGCCACGTTATCAACTTTCAACCCTGTCTGACATCATTTGCTATTTTTCATGCATTTAATGTTTGTTTTGAGCTAAATGACCCTGAGCATGAAAAGCACTACAAATGAACTCCGAAAAGGTTGAAAGTTGGCATGGTATCATCATTTCACCCACATAGCATGTACCAAAAAGTTGAGAGGGTTACGGAAAAACTTGATGCACTTCGTGTACAAAATGGACAATCTCTTTCGAAGTATCACGGTTTCAGACGAAAACTCATCTCTTACAAAGGCAATTAATTTTCTAATAACTTATTACAACTCCAGACTTATTGCGCGTTCTGCATGCACCATACAAAGCCACGTTATGAACTTTCAACCCTATCTGACATCATTTGCTATTTTTTATACATTTAATGATTTTTTTGAGCTAAATGATCCTGAGCATGAAAATCACTACAAATGAACTCCGAAAAGGTTGAAATTTGGCATAGTATCATCATTTCACCCACATAGCATGTGCTAAAAAGTTGAGAGGGTTATGGCAAAAACTTGATGCACTTCGTATACAAAATGGAAAATATCTTTCGAAGTATTAGGGTTTCGGACGAAAACTCATCTCTTACAAAGGCAATTATTTTTTTAATAACTTATTACAACTCCAGACTTATTGCGCGTTCTGTATGCACCATTCAAAGCCACGTTAATAACTTTCAACCCTATCTGACATCATTTGCTATTTTTCATGCATTTAATGTTTTTTTGAGCTAAATGACCCTGAGCATGAAAAGAACTACAAATGAACTCCGAAAAGGTTGAAAGTTGGCATGGTATCATCATTTCACCCACATAGCATGTACTAAAAAGTTGAGAGGGTTACGGAAAAACATGATGCACTTCGTGTACAAAATGGACAATCTCTTTCAAAGTATCACGGTTTCGGACGAAAACTCATCTCTTACAAAGGCAATTTATGTTCTAATAACTTATTACAACTCCAGATTTATTGCGCGTTCGGCATGCACCATTCAAAGCCACGTTATGAACTTTCAACCCTATGTGACATCATTTGCAATTTTTCATGCATTTAATCATTTTTCTGAGCTAAGTGACCCTGAGCATGAAAATCACTACAAATGAACTCTGAAAAGGTTGAAATTTGGCATAGTATCATCATTTCACCCACATAGCATGTGCTAAAAAGTTGAGAGGGTTACGGAAAAAACTTGATGCACTTCGTATACAAAATGGACAATCTCCTAAGAAGTATGAGGGTTTCGAACGAAAACTCATCTGTTACAAAGGCAATTAATTTTTTTAATAACTTACTACAATGCCAGACTTTTTGTGCGTTCAGTATGCACCATTAAAAGCCACAAGATTATCTTTCAACCCTATATGACATCATTTGCCAATTTTCATGCATTTAATGATTTTTTTTGAGCTAAATGACCCTGAGGATGAAAAGCACTACAAATGAACTCTGAAAAGGTTGAAAGTTTGCATGGTATCAATATTTCACCCACATAGCATGTGCTAAAAAGTTAAGAGTATTACGACAAAAAGTTGATGCACTTCGTGTACAAAATGGACAATCTCTTTTGAGGTATCACGGTTTCGGACGAAAACTCATCTATTACTAAGGCAATTAATTTTTTAATTAACTTATTACAATGCCAGACTTTTAGCGCGTTCAGTATGCACCATTCAAAGTCACGTCATCAACTTTCGACCCTATCTCACATCATTTTCTATTTTTCATGCATTTAATGATTTTTGTTGAGCTAAATGACCCTGAGCATGAAAAGCACTACAAATGAACTCTAAAAGCTTGAAAGTAGGCATGGTATCATCATTTCACCCACATAGCATGTGCTAAAAAGTTCAGAGGGTTACGACAAAAACTTGATGCACTTTGTGTACAAAATGGACAATCTCTTATGAAATATTAGAGTTTCGGACGAAAACTCATCTGTTACAAAGGCAATTAATATTTAATAACTTATTACAACTCCAGACTTTTTGCACGTTCAGTATGCACCATCCAAAGCCACGTCATCAAATTTCAACCCGATTTGACATCATTTTCTATTTTTCATGCATTTTATGATTTTTTGAGCTAAATGACCCTGAGCATGAAAAGCACTACAAATGAACTCCGAATAGGTTGAATGTTGGCATGGTATCATCATTTCACCCACATAGCATGTGGTAAACAGTTGAGAGGGTTACGGCAAAAACTTGATGCATTTCGTGTACAAAATGGACAATATCTTTCTAAGTATTAGGGTTTCGGACGAAAACTCATCTCTTACAAAGGCAATTATTTTTTAATAACTTATTACAACTCTAGACTTATTGCGCGTTCTGTATGAACCATTCAAAGCCACGTTATCAACTTTCAACCCTATCTGACATCATTTGCTATTTTTCATGCATTTAATGTTTGTTTTGAGCTAAATGACCCTGAGCATGAAAAGCACTACAAATGAAGTCCGAAAAGGTTGAAAGTTGGCATGGTATCATCATTTCACCCACATAGCATGTACTAAAAAGTTGAGAGGGTTACGGAAAAACTTGATGCACTTCGTGTACAAAATGGACAATCTCTTTCGAAGTATCACGGTTTCGGACGAAAACTCATCTCTTACAAAGGCAATTAATTTTCTAATAACTTATTACAACTCCAGACTTATTGCGCGTTCTGCATGCACCATACAAAGCCACGTTATGAACTTTCAACCCTATCTGACATCATTTGCTATTTTTTATACATTTAATGATTTTTTTTGAGCTAAATGATCCTGAGCACTAAAATCACTACAAATGAACTCTGAAAAGGTTGAAATTTGCCATAGTATCATCATTTCACCCACATAGCATGTGCTAAAAAGTTGAGAGGGTTACGGCAAAAACTTGATGCACTTCGTATACAAAATGGAAAATATCTTTCGAAGTATTAGGGCTTCGGACGAAAACTCATCTCTTACAAAGGCAATTATTTTTTAATAACTTATTACAACTCCAGACTTATTGCGTGTTCTGTATGCACCATTCAAAGCCACATTATTAACTTTCAACCCTATCTGACATCATTTGCTATTTTTCATGCATTTAATTTTTTTTTGAGCTAAATGACCCTGAGCATGAAAAGCACTACAAATGAACTCCGAAAAGGTTGAAAGTTGGCATGGTATCATCATTTCACCCACATAGCATGTACTAAAAAGTTGAGAGGGTTACGGAAAAACATGATGCACTTCGTGTACAAAATGGACAATCTCTTTCGAAGTATCACGGTTTCGGATGAAAACTCATCTCTTACAAAGGCAATTTATGTTCTAATAACTTATTACAACTCCAGACTTATTGCGCGTTCTGCATGCACCATTCAAAGCCACGTTATGAACTTTCAACCCTATGTGACATCATTTGCTATTTTTCTTGCATTTAATCATTTTTCTGAGCTAAGTGACCCTGAGCATGAAAATCACTACAAATGAACTCTGAAAAGGTTGAAATTTGGCATAGTATCATCATTTCACCCGCATAGCATGTGCTAAAAAGTTGAGAGGGTTACGGAAAAAACTTGATGCACTTCGTATACAAAATGGACAATCTCCTTAGAAGTATGAGGGTTTCGAACAAAAACTCATCTGTTACAAAGGCAATTAATTTTTTTAATAACTTACTACAATGCCAGACTTTTTGCGCGTTCAGTATGCACCATTAAAAGCCACAACATTATCTTTCAACCCTATACGACATCATTTACCAATTTTCATGCATTTAATGATTTATTTGAGCTAAATGACCCTGAGGATGTAAAGCACTACAAATGAACTCTGAAAAGGTTGAAAGTTGGCATGGTATCATTATTTCACCCACATAGCATGTGCTAAAAAGTTAAGAGTGTTACGACAAAAAGTTGATGCACTTCGTGTACAAAATGGACAATCTCTTTTGAGGTATCACGATTTCGGACGAAAACTCATCTGTTACTGAGGCAATTAATTTTTTAATTAACTTATTACAATGCCAGACTTTTATTGCGTTCAGTATGCACCATTCAAAGTCATGTCATCAGCTTTCAACCCTATCTCACATCATTTGCTATTTTTCATGCATTTAATGATTTTTGTTGAGCTAAATGACCCTGAGCATGAAAAGCACTACAAATGAACTCTAAAAGGTTGAAAGTAGGCATGGTATCATCATTTCACCCACATAGCATGTGCTAAAAAGTTCAGAGGGTTACGACAAAAACTTGATGCACTTTGTGTACAAAATGGACAATCTCTTATGAAATATTAGAGTTTCGGACGAAAACTCATCTGTTACAAAGGCAATTAATATTTAATAACTTATTACAACTCCAGACTTTTTGCACGTTCAGTATGCACCATTCAAAGCCACGTCATCAAATTTCAACCCGATTTGACATCATTTTCTATTTTTCATGCATATTATGATTTTTTGAGCTAAATGACCCTGAGCATGAAAAGCACTACAAATGAACTCCGAATAGGTTGAATGTTGGCATGGTATCAACATTTCACCCACATAGCATGTGCTAAACAGTTGAGAGGGTTACGGCAAAAACTTGATGCATTTCGTGTACAAAATGGACAATATCTTTCGAAGTATTAGGGTTTCGGACGAAAACTCATCTCTTACAAAGGCAATTATTTTTTAATAACTTATTACAACTCTAGACTTATTGCGCGTTTTGTATGCACCATTCAAAGCCACGTTATCAACTTTCAACCCTATCTGACATCATTTGCTATTTTTCATGCATTTAATGTTTGTTTTGAGCTAAATGACCCTGAGCATGAAAAGCACTACAAATGAACTCCGAAAAGGTTGAAAGTTGGCATGGTATCATCATTTCACCCACATAGCATGTACTAAAAAGTTGAGAGGGTTACGGAAAAACTTGATGCACTTCGTGTACAAAATGGACAACCTCTTTCGAAGTATCACTGTTTCGGACGAAAACTCATCTCTTACAAAGGCAATTAATTTTCTAATAACTTATTACAACTCCAGACTTATTGCGCGTTCTGCATGCACCATACAAAGCCACGTTATGATCTTTCAACCCTATCTGACATCATTTGCTATTTTCATGCATTTAATGATTTTTTTGAGCTAAATGATCCTGAGCATGAAAATCACTACAAATGAACTCTGAAAAGGTTGAAATTTGGCATAGTATCATCATTTCACCCACATAGCATGTGCTAAAAAGTTGAGAGGGTTACGGCAAAAACTTGATGCACTTTGTATACAAAATGGACAATCTCCTTCGAAGTATGAGGGTTTCGGACGAAAACTCATCTGTTACAAAGGCAATTAATTTTTTAATAACTTACTACAATGTCAGACTTTTTGCGCGTTCAGTATGCACCATTAAAAGCCACATCATCATCTTTCAACCCTATCTGGCATTATTTGCTATTTTTCATGCATATAATGATTTTTTTTGAGCTAAATGACCCTGAGGATGAAAAGCACTACAAATGAACTCTGAAAAGGTTGAAAGTTGGCATGGTATCATTATTTCACCCACATAGCATGTGCTAAAAAGTTAAGAGTGTTACGACAAAAATTTGATGCACTTCGTGTACAAAAAGGACAATCTCTTTCGAGGTATCACGATTTCGGACGAAAACTCATCTGTTACTAAGGCAATTAATTTTTTAATTAACTTATTACAATGCCAGACTTTTTGCGCGTTCAGTATGCACCATTCAAAGCCATGTCATCAGCTTTCAACCCTATCTCACATCATTTGCTATTTTTCATACATTTAATGATTTTTTTGAGCTAAATTACCCTGAGCATGAAAAGCACTACAAATGAACTCTAAAAAGGTTTAAAGTAGGCATGGTATCATCATTTCACCCACATAGCATGTGCTAAAAAGTTGAGAGGGCTACGACAAAAACTTGATGCACTTTGTGTACAAAATGGACAATCTCTTATGAAATATTAGAGTTTCGGACGAAAACTCGTCTGTTACAAAGGCAATTAATATTTAATAACTTATTACAACTCCAGACTTTTTGCGCGTTCAGTATGCACCATTCAAAGCCACGTCATCTAATCTCAACCCAATCTGCTATCATTTTCTATTTTTCATGCATATTATGATTTTTTGAGCTAAATGACCCTGAGCATGAAAAGCACTACAAATGAACTCCGAAAAGGTTGAAAGTTGGCATGGTATCATCATTTCACCCACATAATATGTGCTAAATAGTTCAGAGGGTTACGGCAAAAACTTGATGCACTTCGTGTACAAAATGGACAATATCTTTCGAAGTATTAGGGTTTCGGACGAAAACTCATCTCTTACAAAGGCAATTATTTTTTAATAACTTATTACAACTCCAGACTTATTGCGCGTTCTGTATGCACCATTCAAAGCCACGTTATTAACTTTCAACCCTATCTGACATCATTTGCTATTTTTCATGCATTTAATGTTTCTTTGAGCTAAATGACCCTGAGCATGAAAAGCACTACAAATGAACTCCGAAAAGGTTGAAAGTTGGCATGGTATCATCATTTCACCCACATAGCATGTACTAAAAAGTTGAGAGGGTTACCGAAAAACTTGATGCACTTCGTGTACAAAATGGACAATCTCTTTCGAAGTATCACGATTTCGGACGAAAACTCATCTCTTACAAAGGCAATTAATTTTCTAATAACTTATTACAACTCCAGACTTATTGCCCGTTCTGCATGCACCATTCAAAGCCACGTTATGAACTTTCAACCCTATCTGACATCGTTTGCTATTTTTCATGCATTTAATCATTTTTCTGAGCTAAATGACCCTGAGGGTGAAAATCACTACAAATGAACTCTGAAAAGGTTGAAATTTGGCATCGTATCATCATTTCACCCACATAGCATGTGCTAAAAAGTTGAGATGGTTGTGGCAAAAACTTGATGCACTTCGTATACAAAATGGACAATCTCCTTCGAAGTATCATGGTTTCGGACGAAAACTCATCTATTACAAAGGCAATTAATTTTTTAATTACTTACTACAATGCCAGACTTTTTGCGCGCTCAGTATGCACTGTTGAAAGGCACATCATTAGCTTTCGACCCTATCTGACATCATTTGCTATTTTTCATGCATTTAATGATTTTTTGAGCTATATGACCCTGAGCATGCAAAGCACTACAAACGAACTCTGAAAAGGTTGAAAGTTGGCATGGTATCATTATTTCACCCACATAGCATGTGCTAAAAAGTTAATAGTGTTACGACAAAAAGTAGACGCACTTCGTGTACAAAATGGACAATCTCTTTCAAGGTATCACGGTTTTGGACGAAAACTCATCTGTTACAAAGGCAATTTATTTTTTATTTACTTATTACATTGCCAGACTTTTTGCGCGTTCAGTATGCACCATTCAAAGCCACGTCATCAGCTTTCAACCCTATCTCAACTCATTTGCTATTTTTCATGCATTTAATGATTTTTTTGAGCTAAATGACCCTGAGCATGAAAAGCACTACAAATGAACTCTAAAAAGGTTGAAAGTAGGCATGGTATCATCATTTCACCCACATAGCATGTGCTAAAAAGTTAAGAGGGTTACGACAAAAACTTGATGCACTTTGTGTACAAAATGGACAATCTCTTATGAAATATTAGAGTTTCGGACGAAAACTCGTCTGTTACAAAGGCAATTAATATTTAATAACTTATTACAACTTCAGACTTTTTGCGCGTTCAGTATGCACCATTCAAAGCCACGTCATCAAATTTCAACCCGATCTGACATCATTTTCTATTTTTCATGCGTTTTATGCAATTTTGAGCTAAATCACCTTGAGCATGAAAAGCACTACAAATGAACTCTGAAAAGGTTGAAAGTTGGCACGGTATCATCATTTCATCCACATAGCATGTGCTAAAATGTTGAGAGGGTTACGGTAAAAAGTTGATGCACTTCGTGTACAAAATGGACAATCTCTTTCATAGTATCAGGGTTTCGGGCAAAAATTCATCTGTTACAAAGGCAATTAATTTTTTAATAACTTATAACAATGCCAGACTTTTTGCGCATTCAGTATGCACTATTCAGAGCCATGTCATCAGCTTTCAACTCTATCTAACATCATTTGCTATTTTTCATGCATTTAATGATTCTTTGAGCTAAATGACCATGAGCATGAAAAGCACTACAAATGAACTCTGAAAAGGATGAAAGTTGGCATGGTATCATCATTTCACCCACATAGCATGTGCTAATAAGTAGATAGGGTTACGACAAAAACTTGATGCACTTCTTGTACAAAATGGACAACCTCTTTCGAAGTATCAAGGTTTCGGACGAAAACTCATCTGTTACAAACATAATTAATTTTTTATTTATTTAATACAACTCTAGACTTTTTGCGTGTTCAGTATGAACCAGTCAAAGCCACGTCATCAGATTTCAACATTATCTGACATCATTTGCTATTTTTAATGCATTTAATGTTTTTTTGAGCTAAATGACCATGAGCATGAAAAGCACTACAAATGAACTCCGGAAAGGTTGAAAGTTGGCATGGTATCATCATTCCAGCCACATAGTATGTGCTAAACAGTTCAGAGGGTTACGGAAAAAACTTGATGCACTTCGTGTACAAAAAGGACAATATCTTTTGAAGTATCAGGGTTTCGGACGAAAACTCATCTCTTACAAAGGCAATTAACTTTAATAACTTATTACAACTCCAGACTTATTGTGCGTTCCGTATGCACCATTCAAAGCCACGTTATCAACTTTCAACCCTATCTGACATCATTTGCTATTTTTCATGCATTTAATGATATTTTTGAGCTAAATGACCCTGAGCATGAAAATCACAACAAATGAACTGTGAAAAGTTTGAAATTTGGCATAGTATCATCATTTCACCCACATAGCATGTGCTAAAAAGTTGAGAGGGTTATGGCAAAAACTTGATGCACTTTGTATACAAAATGGACAATCTCCTTCGAAGTATCAGGGTTTCGGACGAAAACTCATCTATTACAAAGGCAATTAATTTTTTAATAACTTACTGCAATGCCAGACTTTTTGCGCGTTCAGTATGCGCCATTAAAAGCCACATCATCAGCTTTCAACCCTATCTGACATCATTTGCTATTTTTCGTGCATTTAATGTTTTTTTGAGCTAAATGATCCTGAGCATGAAAAGCACTACAAATGAACTTCGAAATGGTTGAAAGTTGGCATGGTATCATCATTTCACCCACATAGGATGTGCTAAAAATTTGAGAGGGTTACGGCAAAAACATGATGTACTTCGTGTACAAAATGGACAATCTCTTTCGAAGTATGAGGGTTTTGGACGAAAACTCATCTGTTACAAAGGCAATTATTTTTAATTACTTATAACAACTCCAGAATTTTTGCGTGTTCAGTATGCATCATTCAAAGCCACGTTATCAGCTTTCAACCCTATCTAACATTATTTGCTATTTTTCATGCATTTAATGATTTTTTGAGCTAAATGACCCTGGGCATCAAGAGCACTACAAATGAACTCTGAAAAGGTTGAAAGTTGGCATGGTATCATAATTTCACCCACGTAGTATGTGCTAAAAAGTTGAGAGTGTTACGGCAAAAACTTGATGCACTTCGTGTACAAAATGGACAATCTCTTTTGAAGTATCAGGGTTTCGGACCAAAACTCATATGTTACAAAGGCAATTAATTTTTTTAATAACTTATTACAATGCCAAACTTTTTGCGCGTTCAGTATGCAAAATTCAAAGACGCGTCATCGGCTTTCAACCCTATATGACATCATTTGCTATTTTTCATGCATTTAATATATTTTTTTAGCTAAATGACCATGAGCATGAAAAGCACTACAAATGAACTCTGAAAAGGTTAAAAGATGGCATGGTATCATCATTTCACCCACATAGCATGTGCTAAAATGTTGAGAGGGTTACGGCAAAAAGTAGATGCACTTCGTGTACAAAATGGCCAATCTCTTTCGAAGTATCACGGTCTCGCACAAAAACTCATATGTTACAGTGGCAATTAATTTTTTGTAACCTAATACTACTCCAGACTTTTTGCGCATTCAGTATGCACCATTCATAGCCACGTCATCAACTTTCAACCCTATCTGATATCATTTGCTATATTTCATGCATTTAATGATTTTTGAGCTAAATGACCCTTAGCATGAAAAGCACTACAAATGAACTCTGAAAAGGTTGAAAGTTCGCATGGCATCATCATTTCACCCACATAGCATTCGCTAAAAAGTTGAGAGGGCTACGGAAAAAGATGATGCATTTTGTATACAAAATGGACAATCTCTTTCGAAGTATCAGGGTTTCGGACGAAAACTCATATGTTACAAAGGCAATTATTTTTCTAGTTACTTATTACAATACCAGACTTTTTGCGCGTTCAGTACGCACCATTCAAAGCCACGTCATCAGGTTTCAACCCTATCTAACATCATTTGCTATATTTCAAGCATTTAATGATTTTTGAGCTAAATGACCATGAGCATGAAAAGCACTACAAATGTACTCGGACAAGGTTGAAAGTTGGCATGGTATCATAATTTCACCCACATAGCATGTGCTAAAATGTTGAGAGGGTTACGGCAAAAAATTGATGCACTTCATGTAAAAAATGGACAATCTCTTTCGAAGTATCACGGTTTCAGACGAAAACTCATCTGTTAAAAAGGCTATTAATTATTGAATAACTTATTACAACTCCAGACCTTTTGCGCATTCATCATGCACCATCAAAAGCCACGTCATCACTTTTCAACCCTATTTGACATCATTCACTATTTTTCATGCATTCAATGATTTTTTTGAGCTAATTGACCCTGAGCATTAAAAGCGCTACAAATGAACTATGAAAAGGTTAAAAGTTGGCATGGTATCATCATTTCACCCACATAGCAGGTGCTAAAAAGTTGAGAGGGCTACGGCAAAAGCATGATGCACTTTGTGTACAAAATGGACAATCTCTTTCGAAGTATCAGGGTTTCGGACGAAAACTCGTCTGTTACAAAGGCAATTAATTTTTAATTAACTTATTACAACTCCATACTTTTTGCGCGTTCAGTATGTACCATTCAAAGCCACGTCATCAGCTTTCAACCCTATCAGACATCATTTGCAATTTTTCATGCATTTAATGATTTTTTTGACCTAAATGACCCTGAGCATGAAAAGCACTACAAATGAACTCTAAAAAGGTTGAAAGTTGGCATGGTATCACAATTTCACCCACATAGCATGTGGTAAAATGTTGAGAGGGTTACGACAAAAAATTGATGCACTTCGTGTAAAAAATGGACAATCTCTTTCAAAGTATCAGGGTCTCAGACGAAAACTCATATGTAACAAAGGCAATTAATTTTTTACTAAGTTATTACTACTCTAGAGTTTTTGCGTGTTCAGTATGCACCATTCAAAGCCACGTCATCAGCTTTCAACGCTATCTAACATCATTTGCTATTTTTCATGCAGTTAATGATTTTTTTGAGCTAAATGACCATGAGAATGAAAAGCACTACAAATGAACTCTGAAAAGGTTGAAAGTTGGCATCGTATCATCGTTTCACCCACATAGCATGTGCTAAAAAGTTCAGAGGGTTACATAAAAAACTTGATGCACTTCGTGTACAAAATGGACAATCTCTTTCGAAGTATGAGGGTTTAGATGAAAACTCATCTGTTACAAAGGCAATTTTTAATACCTTATTACAATTCCAGACTTTTTGTGTGTTTAGTATGCACCAATCAAAGCCACATCATCAGGTTTCAACCCTATGTGACATCATTTGCTGGTTTTCATGCATTTAATGATTTCTTGAGCTAAATGACCATGAGCATGAAAAGCACTACAAATGAACTCTGAAAAGGTTGACAGTTGGCATGGTGTCTGTGACGCCCGGATAGTCAAGCTTCAATAACCCTCTTGTAATGATGCCATGTTAGCACTGTTACTATTGCTAAACTCACTCTGAGTCAAAACCGATTCAAATTCAATTTTAAAAATAAAGTCAAAAATAATATTTATTTATATAGAAAAACTAAAATGTTCAAATTATTCTATAATTCCCCCTGATCATTTTATGTTGGAACCAACATCATTTGACTCACCAAAATAATTCCTAGGAAATTAATTAATGGCCTTGGAACAATTATTTTGGCCTTTTCAAAATAAGCAAACATCTATATGTTTCCAAATGATGTGAAACCCTTCAGTCTGGTCTTGGAATGTTGAACTGTATTTATGTGCCAAGATTCAACTCGAACAAAATTCATTTGCTATTTTAATTAAATGAATACTATAGCTGATTCAACTAAAAAAAGAAAAAAAAGAAACAACAAAGTGGAAAGAAAAGGGCCTATTCTACTGTCACTTTGGCCCATAATGCAACAATGGCTGGCTAGCCCAACACTCACCTCCCACCTCCATCTACAGGAGGCAGAGGCTACGTGGCGGCCATCGGCCGACCATGGCGGCGCCCCGGCCACGTGTCGGGCATCCGCGGCCTCCCCTCTTCTCCTAAGCCTTCCCACGACGTCTGACGAACCCTAGCCCCCTCACTCCTTTCCTCCCCTCTCCCTCGCTCCCCGTCCTATCTCCCATGTGCAACAGAGCTGCTGCCGCCATGGACCTCCCTGTCCCCGTGCCCACTATCATCGCCGTCGCACGGGAAGACATCTAGGAGGATCGCCATGTTTGGCTTCTTCCGTTCAGGGAACCAGCTCGAGCCGGAGCTGCATAGCCGACGCCGTCATCTTCTTCTTCATCCGGTCGTCGCGATCTCGCCATCGTCGCCGTCTCTTCGGTCCACCACGACCCTCTCCAAGCATTCTAGCAGACTCATCGTGAGTCCCTCCTCTGATTCTCGGCCTTTACCCTATCGATCCGACGCCGTAGTATCCCCTCGTGACCGCCATGGCCGAAGCCCCACTGTACCCGCGCCCGGAGCTCCGCTCTCGCGTGCTAGTTGCTCACCCCTGCTGCGCTTTGCCTGCCCCGGGGCTGCGCCCTCATCGGCCCGCACCCACCACCACAGCCGCCAGCATCCTCCATTCCTCCACGCGCCTGCCCGCCTTAGCTTGCCAGAGTCGGTGGGGCCGCCTCCGCGACGCGCTCCCTAGCCTCCCGTCTGTTCAATAAGTGGAACACCTTAGCCGTCCGCTCTCCGGTTGGGCAGTAAGGGTCGGAGAAGGGCAATCACTCGTTCTTAAAACCAGCATTCTTACGTTTAAGATCAAAGAGTTGGGCGGAAAAAGGGGAGAGCTCCCCGTTCCTGGTTCTCCTGTAACTGGATTCCCCGGAACCACAAGAATCCTTAGAATATCATAAACAGTTCTTGTCGGTCAAGCACCCTTTTCAAGGAAATAGAGAATAGCTGGAACATTTAAACAAGTTTGATTCTTTATTGGATCATAAAAACGCCTCAGGGCGCCGCTGGCTGCCGCCGCCATTGGCCGGGGCCGCGCCCTTCTCCCTGCGTGCCACTGCGGCCGTCGTTGATGCCCCTTTGCCACTGCTGCCTTGCTGCCACGGTCATGGCCAACCCCTGCCTCGAGCGAGCGCATGCGAGCAGCTCCCCCAGTCGTCTCTGTACCTGCCAGATCGGGTTGACCCTGGCTAACTGAGGAGTAGTTTAGGACTAATTCCCCAGTAATGGCCCACTAACATGTGGGGCCTACACCACTAATTAGCATAAATAATTCTTAAACTAAAATTAGTTTACCCTGTGGCACTGACATGTGGGCCCATTTTGAACATGTTGACCAGCTAACATTGACTGGTTAACTTCTGACTGTACTAGCTGACTGGGCCCTCTGGACCTACTGTCATATACTTAGGCTAGCCCACTTGTGGGTATAAATTGTAGTCTGCCTAATTTTAAATATTGATTTAACTAGATAAAGAAGTCTAGAAAAGCATTAAAACTTGGGAAAATCATATTAAATAATCCGTAGCTCAGATGAAAATAATCTATATATGAAAGTTGATCAGAATGACGAGAGGAATCCGAATACGCGGTCCGTTCATACGCCACATGCGTCTAACTATATGAACAAGCAACTTTCCCACTCAGTTTCATCTACCCGAAAACGTCGAACACCGGGAATACTTTCCCGGATGTTTCCCCACTTCGCCAGTATCACCTACTACTGCGTTAGGTCACCTCTGGCACCGCGTTTTGCCTTGTTATATTTTTTATGCTATTTTTTGCTCCATCATTTATTTGTTTCCCCTTCATTGCTTCTTTTCGCTAGACTCCGATACTGTGATAGACCCTGAGACCATTGATGCTTCGGTGTTCGACTACGGCTACGCTTCCGAAGATTCCTTTCATCTGTAGAGCTTCCAGGAAAGCCCCGCCCCATTGATCACCAGATATCGCCCATTCTCCTCTCTCTTATTCTTTCATTAGGTTTGCTACTATTGTTGATTCGATAGCTCCTATTCTGTTACATAGCATGTCATTGTTGCTACAACTGTTGATACCTTTACCTGCTATCCTAATGCTTAGTATAGGATGCTAGTATTCCATCAATGGTCCTACATTCCTGTCCGTCTGCCATGCTATACTATCGGGCCGTGATCACTCGGGTGGTGATCACGGGTATATACTATATACATACTCTACATGATACATGATGTGACTAAAGTCAGGTCGGCTCATTGAGTACCCGCAAGTGATTCCGATGTGAGGGCTGAAAGGACAGGTGGCTCCATCCAGGTAGTGGTGGGCCCGAGTTCCCGACGGCTCCCGAGTGGATCTTTGTGGCGGAGCGACAGGGCAGATTGAGACACCCAGTCGAGAGGTGGCCTGGCCCTGGTTGTTGTCCACGGTTATTTCATAACAACAAACTTTACGAGATTGGATATTTGATCTAAGTCTGGCCTATATGCACTAACCAGCTGCGTGGGAATAGTTATGGGCTCTCGACGTCGTGGTATCAGTCGAAGCCATCTTGATGTCAGCGACTGAGCGACGCGCGCCGGGTTGGACCGTGTAACGTAACATCCTTAGTAATGGAGATTGCTAGGTCTGCTCACCGGCCACGTACGCAACGTGGAGGTGTGCGTTGGGCGATGGGCCCAGACCCCTGTGCGCTTGGGGTTTAGACCGCGTGCTGACCTCTCTGCTGTGCTTAGGTAGGGCTATGACGTGTTGACCTTCCGAGGCCGGGCATGACCCAGGAAAGTGTGTCCTGCCAAATGGGATCGAGCGTGCTGGGTAATGTGGTGCACCCCTGCAGGGAAGTTAATCTATTCGAATAGCCATGTCCCTCGGTAAAAGGACGACCAAGAGTTGTACTCCGACCTCATGACAACTAGAACCGGATACTTAATAAAACACACTCTTTCAAGTGACAGATACAACTCGGTGATTGCTTTCCCACAGGGCGACGAGGCGAGGGTAACCGGATAGGGTTATGCTATACGATGTTACTTGGTGAACTTACCATCTATTCTATTCTATTCTACTGCTGCAAGACGGAGGCTGCCAGAAGCATTGATACTTGTTACATTCCATCTACTCTCTTCTTCTGCCGCAAGATGGAGGCTGCCATAAGCGTAGTCTTTGATTGGACTAGCTACCCCCCCCCCCTCTTATTTTGGCTTTCTACAGTTTATCCCACAGATATTACCCTTTACATAGATACCATTGCATATGTAGTGTAGATTGTTGCTTGCGAGTAGTTTGGATGAGTACTCACGGTTGATTTGCTCCCCCTTTTCCCCTTTTGTCCATTCTTCTCGGATGAAGCAACCAGATGGTGGAGTCTAGGAGCCAGTAGATCCCGAGATTGTTTCTACGTGGAGTTCGGCTTCGAGGAGTAGTTAGGAGGTCCCGGGCAGGAGGCCTTGCCTTTTCGATTGTGCTACTTTTGTGCTAGCCATCTTATGGCACCTTGTTTAACTTATGTCTGTACTCAGATATTATTTCTTCTACTGACTGTTGTGTTTTTGAGCTTATGTATTCGAGCCCTCGAGGCCCCTGGCTTGTAATATAAAGCTTGTATTATTTTAATTTGTGTCTAGAGTTGTGTTGTCATATCTTCCAGTGAGTCCCTGATCTTGGTCGTACACATTTGCGTGCATGATTAGTGTACAGTCAAATCGGGGGCGTCACAAGTTGGTATCAGAGCCGACTTCCTGTAGGAACCCCCTTTCCAACTCCTTGGCCGAAGTTGAGTCTAGTCTTTGAAAATTGTTTTACTAACATGGCTGTGTGGCTTATGGGCCCACGTCGCCAATTGGGTGGTATTAGGATCTTTTATTCTTCGTCTTTACTCTGGGACTCTGATCTCTCTTCTATTCGGGTTAAATGATTTTGCCAAAATCTAACTTTAGGCTCTCAAAAATACGTTCTCCCAGAGAGCCCCTCATTCCAGATGATCGCCTGCTACACCAGAAGACTCAGGAGATACTCTTCGATGTTCTCTTGAGACTTTGTGCCCAGTGCTTTTGCAATTTTCTACCACCGAGATATCCCTATGGATTAATACTTACACCTGTCGCTCTTACAATTATTCCCAATTGCTCTTGTTATTACAAGGTACCCCGAAACATCTCCCTATATTCCGTATATCGATTGTGACACTGCTTTGCAGTTCATTGCCACATGAATACCCTAATGGATAATTCCTCGCATTTACCGAGTATCCGCTCATCCCCCATTCATGTGTTTCACAAGTCTCTGAAATATAATTCGACCTTCGGAAAATCCTGAGCCGCCTATTGCTCTTGAAATTCTTGTTTGCTTACATTATGGTTATCGACATAAATCTAGTAATCTTATTGAGATCCTTTGTCGTTATCATTTTCAGTCCGTTGATTCAACATGTTGCGAATGCTCACAATCCTCAATCCTAGAACTCATCTTTCCGGCTCAGACGTCGTATTAAAGATGAGCTGGATCTCGAGCAATCAAATTGCCACCGGTTGTACTACCTAAGCCTACTCAACTTATCCATCCTTAATCATAACGTTTGCTTCTGATCCCTTGAATTCTAAATCATAATTCCTTCGCATTTGAGCCTTGAATTAGTCAATTGTTTCTGTAATTCAATGCCTTGCATTGTTTCTTCCTCTAGTTGTGTGCCGATGCTCACATCATCTCCCTTTTGGACTGTCCGATCCTTTGTTGAATTATCATCCGACAGTGTCCTTCATATAAAAAAACCTTGCGAAGTTCTTTCCATGATACATAATGCCTTTGGTAAACGGTATCCTCTACTTTGACTACCATGCTCTGTTTTCGAACTGGTGATAATTACTCTCGAAGATTGTGGTATAGGTTTCTAAGATGGCCCAATGGGTTGAAATTATGCCTTCCTTAATCTGTGTAAACCCGAAAGTTTTCCAAGGTTCATACTCCCCTGGTCATTCACCAGGCAAGTCTTCGCAATCAAATCATTTTTAATAGAGCAGTGAATGAAAGGTTATGCATTGAAGGAGTGGGAGTCAACCTTGAATTTTATGTTCATGCCCATGGACACGATGTCGATCTTATCATTAAAGCTTCTCTTAAATTAATTATCCCCTTGATATAAGTTCATCTTATATCTGGGAAGTGGCCTTTTGCAATCGTGGTTCCAACCATGTTCTACTTTGAATACCATTTCTCTTGCAGGTTTAAGCACTTGTCTCCTACAGAGCAATACCCCCATCTCAACCTCTACTTTGAGCCGTCGTCGAGTATTACCCCCTGGTATCTCGAGACTATCACGGAACTGCATAGCTTCTTATGAGTTCTTCATTATGTCTTACATTTTCACTGACTGCAATTTTCCTCGGGTTCTGATATGTTTGACACTCAAGAACCCCGATAAGTGAATCAATTCCGCACTCCGATTTAGTAGCTCTAAGTACTCTCCATTTCTTATGAGTTTATTAATTCTTCAAGTAATATCTAGCCTGATCGGCTATATCATTATCGTGCATCTTTTTAACTGTGCTACCTGGTCCTTCTTCCCGGAGCACAATTTTCGACGATGAGCTAATCTTACGCCGATCTTCTTTGGCATATCATTTCTCCTTGAACAACTAGCTTGATTTCAAGTTTGTATTGTACTAGTGGTTTCAATAACCTTTCGCTCCATCATTCATTTGACTTGATGTCATCGCCGATCAATTACATCTTAATGAAATCTCTCGACAAATGTGTCGTGATCGATCACCATCAACAATGATTTGCCTTCTTCCAAGTTGTGAATCGAATTCATGATGGTAAATACCATCCTTTCCCCTCGATGATTCGTATTAACATCGACAACATTCTTGCATTCCCTCCAACACAAACTTGATCTTGTTTTGGGTTATACCTTGAGTTCCTTGTTATCCGACTTATGATATGCTCTACCTTGGAGTACTACCATCTTTATTGTCAAGAATGTCGTGAGAATTTCACCACCCCTTATGAATTCTTGATACAATTAATACTTCTCGCCATCCTCGTTCATTCCTTGGTCCCCGTGTTGTTTCTAATCGGAAACCCAACAATTGAAGTACTATGTGCGAATTCAAAACTTCTGGCAAATCCTATTGATTTGAAGTGACTGGTAGATAGTTTTATTCCAACCCTTCTGGTTATTGAATCTCCATTCTAACATTGATCGTGCTACTTGGTCCATATTTTCAGGTGCATTTCCTTCAGTGCTTAATTATGGATGTTCTACAGAACATACTTCATTACATTCCCTGGTGTGTCCAATGCTATCGCCCTGTTCACTTAATTGTGAAAATTCATGTCGATGGAAATCTCGAGGAATTGTTGCTGAGCCCGTCGTCCACGTCCTCATCTACCCTTGCTGAAATTGTATGACTTAATTTTATAAGTTGTTCCCGATGGATACTTTGTGTATGCAAGGTATGACCTTTACTTGAAGACCATGTCAATGCTACCTCGTAGCACGACTGCGGTACTAAATTGTCAACGAGAACTTTGCAAGCATAATGCTAAATGTTTCTTGATAAATTGTCCATACGCCATTGTATGGGCAATGTCATGAAATTTCTCCCCCCTTACCTAAAGGGTTTTCTACATTATATCTTTTCATGGATATCATGCTTTGCTTGGCCTTGGTAAAGATATACCCTTGTAATATGTGTTTAAACACATTTTACTTTCCGTTACTCTGTTCAATCTGGTGATCACATTTTCCTTGGTTTGTTTAACCTTTCTTGTGATCTATATGATCTAAGCAGTAATTATTCACTGCTTATGTAAACACCTCGGTGTACAACTCTGTCAGTGAGACCCTGTTTCTACTGTTGATGACATTCCGATAACCGCCGATGGACGAGAACTTTGCCTATTGGTCCACCTTGTTCAATGAGCAGGAAAATGGTTCTCTTCGTCCCTTGCCCTTGGTACCGATGTTGGTGTCGACATAACTGAAAGTCTATTCCCTGACATGCCTTGCTATCTTGACCGTGCATGATGTCAGCGCCCTTCCTACTTTTAACCCACATGGTGGGCCCATAACCCACAGTTCCTCAGGATCGAAACCTGATTCTCCTGTACAGCCCTGTTCCCAAAGTTATTCCTCGTGTGTGGTCTCATAAGTAATTCACGAGCCACCTTCTGAGAAATCATCCATTATGGTATCATATACGATACTTATACCCGGTACTCTAAACCCTTTCACACTCTGTTTCAGGCAATGAACGATTGCCTATATGCTCGAAACTTCTTATTTCACCGTCTTACTTGCTCTCGATGTTTTCTTAAGTATGAATTCGAGAGCTACTTTCCGTCACCTTCCCTGATTTTATCTAGCAGGTACGCAACCTTGTAGAGAACCGTCCTTCCCATGTCTTCCCCCTTATCCTTTTCGTAAGTACGATGGAGACACTGAAGAAAGGATGACGACTTCATCATGATGACCTAAAGTAGAGGACTGAAGGCATCAATGCAATGGATTGACCTCTTCAAGAGAGTAACTAAGACTGAAAACACTCGCTAGAATTTCGTAACCAGAACCTTCTCCCTTTAACCCATCTCTTAAATCTCGGGACGAGATTTCTTGTAGTGGAGGAGAATTGTGACGCGTGGATAGTCAAGCTATAATAACCCTCTTGAAATGATGCCATGTCACCATTATTACTGTTGCTAAACTCGCTATGAGTCAAAATTGATTCAAATACAAATTTAAAAATAAAGTCAAAAATAATATTAATTTGAACAGAAAAAGTAAAATGTTCGAATTACTCTATAATTCCCCCTGATCATTTTATGTTGGAACCAACATCATTTGACTCACCAAATAATTCCTAGGAAATTAATAAATGTCCTTGGAACAATTATTTTGGCCTTTTCAAAATAAGCAAACATCTATACGTTTCCAAATGATGTGAAACCCTTCGGTCTGGTCTTGAAATGTTGAACTGTATTTATGTGCCAAGATTCAACTCAAACAAAATTCATTTGCTATTTTAATTAAATTAATACTGATACGTCTCCAACGTATCTATAATTTTTTATTGTTCCATGCTATTATTTATGAAGTCTTGGATTCATGGGCTTTATCATTCACTTTTATATCATTTTTGGGACTAACCTACTAACCCAAGGGCGCAGTCCAGATTGTTGTTTTTTGCTTATTTCAGGGTTTTGCAGAAAAAGAATATCAAATGGAGTCCAAACGGAAAGAAACCTTCGTGAGAGATATTTTTCGAGGAAATCACGCACGATGAACTTGAGAACCACGTCAGAAGAGCCACATGGGGCCTATGAGGGTGGGGGGCGCCACCCTTCCCAGGGTGCGCCCCTGCCTCGTGGAGCCCCCGTGACTCCCCCGGTGCCCTCCTTCTTCCCATATAAATCTACATACCCCAGAAACTCCATGGACAGAGAGATAACCCTAATTCCACCGTCGTACCTTCTGTTCCCGTGCAGATCCCATCTTTGAGCCTGTTCCGGAGCTCCACCGGAGGGGGATCCATCACGGAGGCCTTCATCATCATCATCATCATCGCCCTCACCATGAGTTGTGAGTAGTTTACCACAGAGCTTCGGGTCCATAGCCAGTATCTAGATGGCTTCTTCTGTCTCTGGATCTCAATACAAAGTTCTCCTCGGTCTTCAAGGAGATCTATTCGATGTAATCTCTTTTTGCGGTGTGTTTGTCGAGATCCGATGAATTGTGAGTTTATGATCAAGGTTATCTATGAAAGATATTTGATTCTTCTCTGAACTTTTTATGTGTGCTCATTATATCCTTGCAAGTCTCTTTGAATTATTGGTTTGGTTTGGCCTACTAGATCTATAGTTCTTGCAATGGGAGAAGTTCTTGGCTTTGGTTTCAATCTTGTTGTGTCCTTTCCAGTGACAGTAGGGGCAGCAAGGCACGTATTGTATTGTTGCCACCGAGGATAAAAAGATGGGGTTTATATCATATTTCTTGAGTTTATCCCTCTACATCATGTCATCTTGCTTAAGGCGTTACTCTGTTCTTATGAACTCAATACACTAGATGCATGCTGGATAGCGGTCGATGTGTAGAGTAATAGTAGTAGATGCAGAATCGTTTCGGTCTACTTGTCTCAGACGTGATGCCTATATACAAGGATCATGCCTAGATAGTTTCATATTTATTCGCTTTTCTATCAATTGCTCGATAGTAATTTGTTTACCCGCCGTAGAATATCACTATCATGAGAGAAGCCACTGGAGAAAACTATGGCCCCCGGGTCTATTCTCAACATATCAATCTACATCAACTTTACTTTTACCGCTTTTATTTGCTGTTCTATTAAACTAAAAATACCAAAAATATAAACCATCATCTCTAATAGATCTCACTTTCGTAAGTGACCGTAAAGGGATTGACAACCCCTTATCGCGTTGGCTGCGAAGTTCTTATTTGTTTGTGTAGGTGCGAGGGACTCGTGCGTGGTCTCCTACTGGATTCATACCTTGGTTCTCAAAAACTGAGGGAAATACTTACGCTACTGTGCTGCATCTCCCTTTCCTCTTCGAGGTAATACAACACAAGTTCAAGAGGTAGTAAGAAGAATTTCTGGCACCGTTGCCGGGGAGGCTTACGCAAAAGTCATATACCAAGTACCTATCACAAACCCTTATCCTTCGCATTACATTTATTTGCCTCTCGTTTTCCCCTCCCCCACTTCACCCTTGCCATTTTATTTGCCCTTCTTCCATCGTGTGTTTATCGTTCAATTGCCTCTTGTTTGCTTGTGTTGCTATGTGCCCTCAATTAGCTTGCATCTTCGCTTGCTAAAGTATGCATCCTCATCCACTTGCTAATCTCTTTAAGAGATCCAATTATGTTGAACCTATTGCTAGTGAGCAGCGTGCACTAGATTATCTTTATGGGGTTTTGCTTGAAATTTATGAGTCTGGAAATTGTGAGGATTTGTTAAAAGAAAAAGTGATTCATGATAGCTTGTTAAATAAAATGCATGATTGCAATGATGTTATTGTTAATTCTATTAATATAAATTGTGCTAATGATATGCAAACCCCTAAGCTTGGGGATGCTAATTTTGCTATGCCCACTACTTGTTGCAATGATCATGATTGGGGTGATGATTCTTACGATCTTGGAAATTTATTTAAACCCCATCATGAATAGGAGATTGATAATAGTGTTTGCCATAATATTGAAAGTGTATTTGAAAGAGTGTCAAATTTTGATCCCAGTACTTTAGATATTGATCAATCTTATGAAATTTTTGATAAAAGTGGGTTTGGGAAGGTCATGACTTTAGTTAATGTTGATCTCACTATTTTGGAAGAATGTCAACTTTGCATGCATGTGGATCATGTTGAGAATATGTTTTGTGATAGCTATATTGTTGAATTTGATTATGATCCTACATGTAATTATTATGAGAGAGGAAAATATGGTCATAGAAATCTGCATGTTACTAAATTACCTCTCTTCATGTTGAGATTGATCTTGTTTCTTTCTTCTTCCTTGCATGCGCTAGATCTTTCTTGTTTTGATAAATTGTTTGCTTATAAAATGACTATGCATAGGAAGGAAGTTAGACTTAGATGTGTTTATCACATAATTTATGATGCTCTCTTTGTCCTTTAATTCTTATCTTTCATGTGAGCATCATCCAACTATCAATTCCTAGCTAGGGGCGTAAAACGATAGCGCTTGTTGGGAGGCAACCCAACTTTATATTTTTTGTTTTTGCTGCTATTAGGAATAAATATTGCATCTAGCCTCTGATTAGATTTGGTTTCATATTTTGTTTAGTGTTTGTGCCAAGTAGAACCTTTGGGAAGACTTGTGTGAAGTTTATGTGATCTTGCTGTGAAAAACGAAATCGTTAGCACTCGCTAAAGTAGTCTTCAGATTTTACTGAATGTTGCTTTTTAGTTGATTCTTTTTGAATATGATTGGTAGACAAATTCCACAAATTTACCGATTTAGTTTGAATTTTTTGGAGTTCCATAAGTAGGCGAAACCTGCAGATTACTACAAACTGTTCTGTTTTTGACAGATTCTGTTTTTCGTGTATTGTTTGCTTATTCCGATGCATCTATGAGTAGTATTGGAGGATATGAACCATAGAGAAGTTGGAATACAGTAGGTTTAACACCTATATGAACAAAGAATGAATTCATTGCTTCACTTTTGAGTAGTGGTTTGCTTTCTTATACTAACGGAGCTCACGAGAATTTTTGTCTAAGTTTTGTGTTGTGAAGTTTTCAAGTTTGGAGTATTGCTTTGATGGACTATTGAACAAGGAGTAGCCAAGGCCTAAGCTTGGGGATGCCCATGGCACCCCAAGTAAATTCAAGATAATCAGAAGCCTAAGCTTGGGGATGCCCCGGGAAGGCATCCCCTCTTTCGTCTTCATCCATCGGTAACTATACTTGGAGCTATATTTTTATTCGCAACATGTTATGTGTTTTGCTTGGAGCGTCTTGTATATTTGAGTCTTTGCTTGTTAGTTTGCCACAATCATCCTTGTTGGACACACATATTTGAGAAAGTTAAATATGGCCTAGAAATTGTTAGAACACTATATGTGCTTCACTTATATCCTTTGAGTTGAATAGTTTTTGCTCTAATGCTTCACTTATACCTTTTAGAGCACGGTGGTGATAATATTTTGTAGAAATTGTTGAACTCTCAGGCTTCACTTATATCTATTTGAGAGTATATTAAAACAGTATGGTAATGTGTTTAGGCTAAAGAAACTAGTCTTCACATGATAGACATCCAATGTCAATGTAGTAAAAATATTCACACTAAGTGCATTGAATAGAATGAGATGTTGGATGCTTGATAATTGTTTTGAGATATGAGGATAGTGATATTAGAGTCATGCTAGTGGAGTTATTATGAAATTGAGAAATACTTGTGTTAAGGTTAGTGATTCCCGTAGCATGCACGTATGGTGAACCGTTGTGTGACTAAGTTAGAGCATGAGGTATTTGTAGAGTGTCAACCTTTGTGTGGAGGTCGGGGGCGCGCGATGGTTAACTCCTACCAACCTCCCCCCTAGGAGCATGCGTTGATTGCTTTGTTTTGATGACTGGTAGATTTTTGCAATAAGTATATGAGTTCTTATGACTAATGTTGAGTCCATGGATTATACGCACTCTCACCCTTCCACCATTGCTAGCCTCTCTTGTACCGTGCAATTTTTGCCGGTACCATAAACCCACTATATATCCTTCCTCAAAACAGCCACCATATTGTTCCTCAAACAGCCACCATACCTACCTATCATGGCATTTTCATAGCCATTCCGAGATATATTGCCATGCAACTTTCCACCGTTCTGTTCATATGACACGCATCATATTGTCATATTGCCATTGCTTGATCATGTAGTTGACATCGTATTTGTGGCAAGGCCACCATGCATAATTTTTATACATGTCACTCTTGTTTCATTGCACATACCGGTACACCGTCGGAGGCATTCATATAGGGTCATACTTGTTGTTGTAGTATCAAGTTGTAATATCGAGTTGTAATGAAAGTGTGATGATCATCATTATTAGAGCATTGTCCCATGGGAGGAAAGGGTAAATCTATAAACCCCCTCCACAAAAAAAAGGAAAACAAGGGGAAAGGCCAAAGAAAAAAAGTCCCAAAAAAGAAAGTAAAAAGGGACAATTGCTACTATCTTTTTCCACACTTGTGCTTCAAAGTAGCACCATGTTCTTCATTTTAGAGAGTCTCATGCTTAGTCACTTTAATATGCTAGTGGGAATTCTCATATAGAACTTGGCTTGTATATTCCAACAATGGGCTTCCTCAAATGCCCTAGGTCTTCGTGAGCAAACAAGTTGGATGTACACCCACTAGTTTCTTTTTTTGAGCTTTCATTCATATTAGGTCTAGTGCATCCATTGCATGGCAATCTGAAAGTGCAACTAATCCCCGAGTGGTTTTGGCAATTAATAACAACATATATATCATTGAACTAATAGTTACTTGAGAATCATTTCAGAGAAGTTCAGTGATATGGGTATGGCAATGACTGAAAAAGTGGACCCCTCAAAATGCTAAGGCAAGCATTGGCAAAAGCTCAAGACTCCATTTTTGGTTTAGTGATCCAAGATCACATTGAGTCCATAGGAAAAACCAATACTATTAAAAGGGGATGAGGTTATGTTGATGATCTGGTTGCTCAAGTGCTTAGTGATATATCTCCTTAAACTATCAGCAACCTTCACTACAATATACACTCATAAGTAATCTCGGTCCCACCGATTATCCAAACTCAGTCACACCGAGATGAACCGCCTCAGCCATAAGCCAAACCCTAGAAAAATCGGATATTCCGATTTTGAGATCGGTTTCACCGAAACATGGGCTGCCAAGCTTCTGTAACCTTCTGTCATCAAATCGGTGTCACCGAGATGATGAAGTCGGTCCCACCGAAACTGGCATGCTCCTGTCTTTGCTCAAATCGGACTAACCGAGATGGTATTTTCGGTCCCACCGAAAACCCCAACGTTCACATTATTTGAACTTTCGGTCTCACCGAGTTGTCCACTTCGGTCCCACCGAGATTGCTCAAATATGTGTGTAACGGTTGGATTTTGTGTAGAGGCTATATATACCCCTCCACCCCCTCTTCATTCGTGGAGAGAGCCATCAGAAAGAACTACCACTCCTACCTTACACTTTCTGAGAAGAGAACTACCTATCCTTGTGTTGAGATCAAGTTGCTCCACTCCCACCATATGAAACTTGATCTCTAACCTTCCCAAGTTGCTTTCCACTCAATCCTTTCTTCCACCACAGCCAAATCGGTGAGGAGAGTTGAGTGTTGGGGAGATTATCATTTGAAGCACAAGAGCAAGGAGTTCATCATCATCTACAACATCTATTACCTTTTGGAGGGTGGTGCCTCCTAGATTGGTTAGGTGTCGCTTGGGAGCCTCCGTCATCGAGATGTGGAGTTGAACCAAGAAGTTTGTAAGGGCAAGGAGATCGCCTACTTCGTGAAGATCTACCCCGAGTAAGGCTAGCCCTCCGTGGGCGTAGGCCATGATGGAATAGACAAGGTTGCTTCTTCGTGGACCCTTCGTGGGTGGAGCCCTCCGTGGACTCGCGCAGCCGTTACCCTCCGTGGGTTGAAGTCTCCATCAACGTGGATGTACGATAGCACCACCTATCGGAACCACGGGAAAAATCACCGCGTCTCCAAAATTGCGTTTGCTCTTCTCCACCTCTCTTTACTACATGTGCAATTTACTTTCCGCTGCCTATACTCTAGAATTGCATGTGTAGGGTGATACTTGACTTGATCATAATTGTGAAACTACCAAAAACTGTTCTTTGTCAAAAGGCAGAATTTTTATATTAACAAGTAGTCTAATCACCCCCCCTCTAGACATACTTTCGATCCTACACAATCCCTACTCACTCACATTGATATATATTGATGCGCATCTCCATAGCCCGTTGATACGCCAAGTCGATGTGAGACTATCTCCCTCCTTTTTGTCTTCTCCACAACCACCGCTATTCCACCCATAGTGCTATGTCCATGGCTCACGCTCATGTATTGCGTGAAAGTTGAAAGGTTTGAAAAGATAGAGTATGAAAACAAATGCTTGGCTAAAATCGGGGTTATGCATGATATGAATATTTTTGTGTGATGACCAGGGAGCATAGCCAACACTATATGATTTTGTAGGGATAACTTTCTTTAGCCATAGTATTTTGAGAAGACATGATTGCTATGTTAGTATGCTTGAAGTATTGTTATTCCTAATGTCAATATAGACTTTTATCTTGAATCTTTCAGATCTGAACATTCATGCCACAACTAAAAGAAGTACATTGAAAAACTATATTGGTTAGCATTCCACATAAAAAATTCTTTCTTTATCATTTACCTACTTGTCGTGGATTTAGCACGGCAGATGTCCGGGTTAACGGACTTAGGTGTGAGGCCATCGCTCGGGTTAGCTTGAAGGGGTTAAAGCGGACGAAGGACACAGGGAGTTTTATACTAGTTCGGCCCCTTCAATGAATGTAAAAGCCTACGTCTAGTTTGGTGTGGTATTGCTTAGGCTTCGATGACCAGGGAGCGAATCCGCTTTACCTGTGTCTCGAGCTGTTGTTTCTTGTCCTGAACCATCGCTGGGTTGTCCCTTTATATAGGAGGCGATGCCCGGTCTGGTTTACTGAGTCCCGAGGCCGGCTCATAAACGTGTCCGCCTCGGTCTCTACTCTTTCTATCCTACATCCCAAGTTACATGGTATGACTGCTTACAGATCATGGGCCTTATACATGGGCCCTAAACCTCTGTGGGTTATAACCTCCTGATACATATTCTACTGGGCTTCTGATAATATAATTTTACTAGTGTAATCCGGACCTTCCTAGCCGGTTTATACCTGCTAGTCATATCCCTGACATTAGGCCCCAGATTGATTTGAACTTGTTCATGTCAGTTTTCGAAGTCTTGTACGAATTTCCTTTCTGCAACTTATATGCTTCATAAACCGGCCATGACGTCATCCTGTTGAAATCGCTTCAATCTGTCGTGACATCATCTGCACATTTAATGCCCGCACTCATTTGTTACCTTTCTTTACTGCCGCACCGAAGATCGAGGCGATAGCTCAATCTTTATCCGATTTCTGGCCTCCTCGATTCCCGCGCTTGCAGTTTTAACCCCTCGGCCTATAAATACAGCCGAGGCACATCTCTTTTCCTCTTCTGCTTCTTCTTCCTCTGTCTCCAGCGCTCAAACCTCCGCCACTGTTATCCGAGCTCGCCGTCGTCCACAAGTCCGGCCGCTCCATCGACCTGAACGCATCCAGAGAACTCACCGCCGTCCTCTGTTTCCTCGGGCACGCTATCTTCTTCCCCATAGATCTTAGTTCTAGGGTTTCTTCTGTAGCTCGCCATGAACCCTCGTTTCTTCGTAGTTCATTGTCGTAGATTAGTCTTAGCTGTAGATATAAAACTTGTCAGGTTCGACCCTCACTCGTGCGCTTCTGCTCCATCGTTATACTTGTATTAAACAGAATGGAGCGAATTTCTGTTGCCTTCACTGAATAAAACTTGTATTATCTTGTCTTTTTCCTGCGCTGTAGATCCATATTTTACCTCTGCTTCATGTAAAAGCTATTTCCCATACTTTAGATCTGTAGCTTGCCTGCTTATACCGCCAGTTTAGTCATAACTCGCGCTTCATATGTTTGCCCCGACGGTTTAGATTTTTAAGCCTTCCTCCACAATTAACGGTTTAACTCTCTCCTTCTACTGCCATAAACCGGTAGCCATCTCGTTCATACCTGCTTCCGGGTTAATAGATACCATTAGTCCCTTGTTTAAACCGACAATTGAGTCCATATCTTCATAGAATGCACCGGTTTATATCTAGCAGCTGGTAAACCGGATCTTGTGTTATATTTTCCAGTGCTCCTTTGGAGAAAATGTCTTCCACAGCAAAACAATTTGTTGCGTGCAACTGGGTTCCATCCCGGATTACGGAAGACGATTTAGTAGAGGCAGCCTCAATCAGCGTCCTGGGCCACAAAGAAGTTCTGCACTGGCGGGCCCTTGGAAATGAGTGTCCTCCTGAGCCTAAAGAGGGAGAAATCATAGTCATCTATGATCATCTTGTCCGAGGGTTTAGCCTCCCGGTTCAAAGTTCTTCCGTGATGTGTTAGCTGCTTTTCAACTCCACCCACAGGATATAGGCCCAAATTCTGTATCGAACATCTGCAACTTCCAAGTCTTCTCGGAAGCATACCTTCAAGAGGAGCCATCAGTGGATCTGTTCCGGGATTTCTTCCATCTGAACCGCCAGACTGAGTTTTCTGATGGGCCTCATCAGGAGCTGGGTGGTGTCATCATCCAGAAAAGGAAGGACGTCAGTTTTCCTCACGCCACTCTTCACAGCCACCCTAAGGATTGGAACCAGACATGGTTCTACTGCAAAGACACTTCGCCAGAAGGAGAAAACCCACTGCCGGGTTACCGCGCTTATCGTCTGGCATCAACCCATCTTTTGCCGCAGCATCTAAGCGCCCAAGACCGGGCTCGATATGCCCCTCAACTTTCCAAGCTCAGGGCTTTCGTGGTAAACGGTTTAACCGGAGTTGATTTCGTCCACTGCTGGCTCTCTTGGAGCATTCTTCCACTAAGCCGACGCTCAAGCCCGATGTGCAAATATACCATCAAGCCGGAAGATCCTCAACGCCACACAAAAATAGTACTTCGTGATAATGAAGTTACTGAGTCTTCTAAGAAAATGCTGAACATCCCTCTGGAGGATTGCAGCCGGACCGGTTTAGCTCCATTCTGTTCATCCAACAAACCACCATCGGTAAAGCTCTTCCGGCCCTTTCCTTTCGGTTTAATCTATTCATATCACATGTTCTCAACAGGTTCTTGTTCCTTTTCATAGGCCAACGATCCCTTCTGGAAGAGGAAAGCGCAGGATAAATCGGTGAAGCCAACACGCAAGAAAACCTTTGATGTGAAGAAAAAGTAAGAGGATCCGGCTTCTGAGGTACTGCTTGATTCTTGTGTCCTTTGATCTCCCTTTGTGTTAATTTATATTAATAACGCCTTTTCACAGGATCTGGCGGAGGGAAGTAAAGAGGAGGGAGTTGACGTAATTTCTCTCTCATCTGATTCAGAACCGTTGCCAACCAAGATTCGCCGGGTATCCCGGAAATATCCATTTTCTCACCCTTATGCTCAATTGGATCCCAACTTTCTTTTGAAGAAACAACAGCATGAAGCTCGCCGGACCACGCGCACAGCGGCCATGTGGTTGAATCTTCCAGAATACCCCTTACGCCAGCTCGCAGACGCCGCTCAGAGGTTTTGCTCACTCCAACCCTTCTTCATCCAAAAGCAGGCCTTATACGTAATCCACTTAAACCGTCTGATCCCAACTATCAGGAGGCTCCTCTGTCTTCTTCCGGCGAGTCGACCGCTACACAAGTCCCAGAGCTCAAGACCGTTCCTGGGTAAGTCCTTCTTTTCAAACGTCCGGTTTATCTTCCTGTTTTTAACTTTGTGATTCTCACGACTCCTTTGCCCTTTTATCAGAATGCCCAAGCCCAGCAAAAAGGCAAAAGCAAATAAACCGGCTGCTGAGAACACCACTGCTGAACCGGACGAGGACCCTAAAGCGGCCAATCCCCTAGAGGAAGCTGTTGAAGCTCAGCACGATGACCCCATCCCAATGGATCGTGAAGATTTTGTTGCTCCGGGGGGCGATGTCATGGAGAACACGGCTGAACCGGCAAGCCCTGTCCGGGTTAGTCCTCCTCGGGCTAGCCCGGCTCCTGTTAGTCCGGTGCACACTGCTGATCCTCTCTAGCCAACTGCTGCCTCGGCAGCAGATGTTGAAATAACCGGGTTAGGCTTCACTGCTCCCACAGAGCCTGTTATCTTAGCTAAGCATACTGATAAGGACGAAAAACTTCAACAAGATAAAGGCAAGTGGAGCACAGACTTGGCAAGTTATGCTTAGCTGAGTGCCCAGGAACTCCATTCTGGGTTTTTGAACCGGCTCTTCACCAGCCGTGACTACGAAGCCGGCTTAGTCAACATGATGAAGGATAAATATGAGGTGACTTTCTTTCCTCTTGCTTTCCGTTTCTACTTTGTACTTTGCAATCCTATCTTTAGGCCATAGTAGCCCCCAAGTGCCGGTTTAGCTTCATCATAGGTGAACCGGGACTTTACTTATGTCTGAGAATGAATGTACATTAGCCCCCAAGTGCCAAGGTCATAACTTGTTTATGTGCTTGGGATTTGTCTGAGAAAGTTTGCTTTCCTTACTACAATTGTACATTAGCCCCCATGTGTCAAGTGCATAACCTGTTATGTGCTTGAGACTTTGAATAATCTGTCCTTCTCACATGTTTGCTTTTCTTGCAGGCTGACTTGAACCGGAGAGCTTCGGAGGCAACTGAGCTCCGGAATAGCTTGGCCTTCCATGAGACTGCTTCAACCAAAGCTAAGGAAGAACTTGTCCTTGCTTTGACTAACATGGAAAAATCGAAGAAAGATTTTGAAGCGGAGCGGTCCACATGGGAGGTGCAAAGGGATGCTCTAGAAAAAAGGGCAAAGGATGCCGTAGCCGCTCTCAATCCGGTTACGCAGGAACTATCCGGGTTGAAACAGCAAATAGAGAACATGACTTCTGCTATCTTTGTTGAGTATCTATCTTCGTATATTTGTATCCTTGCAATCTTTGTTCGGCTCCGATTTAACTCGCCAATTGCATACAGGTAGGCGCATAACTCATCTTGGAGACGATGTCCGAAAGAAGCTCAAGGCTGCTTATACCCTAGTGGAGCAGCTCTACTCCGGCGCTCAAAGGGCTATCAGTGCCATGTCGCACAATAAACCGGCGCTGACCACCATCCAAACCACCCTGGAAAAGCTATCTGTCTTACCTGCGCATCTTGTTGAGGTGAAGAAGTCTGCTGCACGAGCTGGCTCTCTCATGGCGCTGACCCGGGCCAAAGCATGGGTCCCCGATTTTGATCCGGTGGAGGCCATGAACGGCTACCCCAGCATGAAAGAGGACGGGTCAGCCTTCACTGCTGAAGATCTCCGTTCTTTGACCAAGGAGATGCGCCCTCTTGCCAGTAAGCTTGCCGATGAAGCAGATTTGACAAGGTATCATCCGGCTTACGATCTAGAAAATTCGTGGGTGGAGCGGCCAGTTTATGACACTGAAAATCTAATCCCACCAGTTCGTAACCACACTTTCGCTCCAGATATTGACCCTTCAGATCTTATCAATGATGAAGTGTATTTTCGTGCCCTCTCCAAGATTGACTGGAGCGCTCCTGATTTCCAGCAATTGCCTGAAGCCGATGAAGATCCTCATCAAGTTGACCCTCAGCCTTCGCAGCGTGCTGAAGAAGAGTCCTAAACCGTCCCGGTTTAACTTTTAGATGCTGAATACTTTGCCATAAACTTTTGATCCATTCGGGCCTGCAAATGCCTTGTAATAGAATAGTTGAAACACTGCCTTTGTCCCACTGTTATGGTACTATTTGGATTGGCATCTCTTAATTTAATCTTCTGTTTGCAATGCTTTAACAGTTTACATTACTTGTGCCTGCATGAACGAAGCTAAAAGATGTCCTGGCGGTTTACCACCGGGCGGATTATACTGCTCTGATATATATATCAAAGGAATAGCTATTGAACTGTATAGAAAACACAAACATATACTATACCTCTGATTAAGTGTGCTTGTAGACATTAACATGGCAAGAATATCTTAAAGCGCAGGCGCTGATGAGGCCCTTGGCTCTCTTGTTGGTGTATCATAATAGCTGATCCGGGTTAGCATGAACGCTGGTTTAACTCTCGCCGGTGTTCATGACCCAAAATTTAACTTTGTGGATATATGGTCAACCTTGTAGTTGTCCAGTCTCGCATTAATGGACTTGGTTAAAAACCAATTATCATGACGACCAAGATTTGTGAAATCATAAAAAATAGAAATAAAGGTTTTTGGGGCAAATAAGACCATGTAGTCGAGGCTTTTTACGAGCTGCCAGGCTCCAAATTCAAGGCTTTTTATGAGCTGCCAGTCTACTGTCATTAACCATTTTAGCAAAGCCTGTCAAGATGCTTCGCAATCCTTAACCAAATCATCGATGACAAGCTACCCAATGTTTCAAAATCTTGCAAAGATTTTGTCTTTAGGTAATCATCTCGATGATCGTCAATTTAATGTGGCCAAGTTCAGGGTCCCGAAGGATTGACTTGTGGCAGGTTCGACGGGTCATACCAGGTTTACCTGGACGGCGTCATTTACTTGATGCAGGAAGGTTAATCCAGGGTTTTAGGTGCATGCACCGGGCTTCCAAGCCATGTTCACTAGAAGGGTATTCAACTCTCTGTGAACCCTCGGTAGTGTGTTAGCCATTTTGCTCATCGGGGCATATGTTTGAGCTGGGTTAGGCACCAACACTCTCTTTTACCCCTCATCATCATGTGGAAATTGCCGAAGCAACCAGAGCAGTGCTCTTATGATGGGCTTCATACCGCCACCGACTCAAGAGGCCATGGAAAACTCCCTTGCCCGCGGAAGCCCCCATGTGATTCTTGTTTGATAAGATGGCTGATTCCTTGATGTATCAAGGGCGCCGGTTTAGGAGGCCATGGTAAGCTTTTGTAGAAACTCCCATGTGATACTCCTTTGAAGAACACGGCTGATTCCTTGATTCTGTCAAGGGCGCCGGTTTAAGAGACCATGGAAGGTTTCTTTCGAAGCCCCCATGTGATACTCTTGTGTATAAAAGACACGGCTGATTCCTTGATTCTATCAGGGGCGCCGGTTTAAGAGGCCATGGAAGGATTCTTTCGAAGCCTCCATGTGATACTCTTTTGCGAAGAAGATGGCTGATTCCCCGGTGTTCCGAGGGCGCCAGTTTATTTTATTAATTATAATATATATATTGTACATAAAGCGGAGCCAATGGCTCAAGTATAGTAAGGCCGAAGAAGAGCGATGTTCCACGGCCGCTTGGTCTCCTCCTCTGCCGTACGTGAGTCCTTATGTTCTCTAACATCGACAAGGTAGTATGATCCGGTTTGTAGGTTCTTGCTAACCACAAAGAGTCCTTCCCAATGTGGGGATAGCTTATGCATATCTGTCTGGTCTTGGATGAGCCGGAGCACCAGATCTCCCTCCTGGAACTTTCTGGTCTTAACCCGGCGGCTGTGGTACCAGCGCAGATCCTGCTGATAAATCGCTGATCGTGCTGCTGTCTTGTCCCGTTCCTCGTCTAGCCGGTCCAAGCTGTCTTTCCTTGCTTGTTCATTATCCGCTTCAACATAGGCCACCACGCGTGGTGAATCATGCGGGATATCACTAGGGAGGACCGCTTCAGCACCGTATACCATGAAAAAGGGCGTGTATCCTGTAGATCTGTTAGGCGTAGTGTTGATGCTCCATAAGACGGAAGGAAACTCCTCTACCCAGCAACCCGCTGTTCTTTGCAAAGGAAACATAAGCCAGGGCTTGATGCCTCTCAAGATCTCTTGGTTGGCTCTCTCAGCTTGGCCATTGGACTGAGGGTGAGCTACTGATGACACATCAAGGCGAATATGTTCTCTTTGACAGAACTCTTCCATCTCTCCTTTAGATAGGTTGGTGCCATTATCAGTTATAATGCTGTGTGGAAAGCCAAACCGGAAAATTACTTTTTTGATGAACTTGATAGCTGTTGCCGCATCACACTTACTGACAGGCTCTCCTTCGACCCACTTTGTAAATTTATCCACTGCTACTAACAGGTGGGTTTTCTGATCTTGGGATCTTTTAAAGGGTCCAACCATATCAAGCCCCCAAGTCGCAAACGGCCAAGTGATCGGAATCATCCGCAGCTCCTGTGCCGGTATAGGAGCACGCCGCGGAAATTTCTGGCAAGCGTCACATTTTCTGACCAAGTCCTCTGCGTCGGCGTGAGCCGTCAGCCAGTAGAACCCATGACGAAAAGATTTAGCTACCAAGGACTTTGAACCGGCGTGATGACCACAATCCCCTTCATGAATCTCTCGAAGAATATCGCAGCCTTCCTCTGATGATACGCACCGCTGAAACGCTCTAGAAATGCTACGGTGATGAAGTTCTCCATTGATGATAGTCATAAACTTAGACCGCCGGATTATCTGCCGGGCCTCCACTTCGTCCTCTGGCAACTCACCTCGGCTCATATATGCCAAATAAGGGAGTGTCCAATCCGGAATGACGTGAAGCGCTGCGACTAACTGTGCTTCCGGATCAGGAACAACCAAGTCCTCCTCTGAAGGTATTTGTACTGACGGACTATGTAATTCATCCAAAAAGGTATTAGGTGGAACCAGTTTACGCTGAGAACCCAACCGGCTCAATGCATCAGCCGCTTCATTTTTTCGCCGGTCTATGTGGTCCACTTGACATCCCTCGAAGTATCCCACGACTGCATCCACTTCTCACCGGTAAGCTGCCATGAGGGGATCCTTAGAGTCCCACTTACCAGATACTTGTTGTGCCACCAGATCTGAGTCACCAAAGCACTTAACCCGGCTCAAGTTCATCTCCTTGGCCATCCGTAAACCATGGAGGAGAGCTTCATACTCAGCAGCATTGTTTGTACAAGGGAACATTAAACGGAGGACATAACAGAACTTATCACCTCACGGGGAAGTTAACACAACTCCAGCCCCCGAGTCCTCCAATTGCCTTGAACCGTCAAAGTGAATAGTCCAGTATGTATGATCCGGCTTCTCCTGAGGTGCTTGCAACTCTGTCCAATCATTGATGAAATCCACTAGTGCTTGGGATTTTATAGCAGTATGGGGCACATATTTTAATCCGTGCGGGCTAAGCTCAATGGCCCACTTCGCCACCCTGCCAGTGGCTTCCTTGTTCTGGATTATATCTCCCAACGGAGCTGAACTGACAACAGTGATTGGGTGGCCCTAGAAATAGTGCTTCAACTTCCGGTTTGCCATGAACACGCCATATACGAATTTCTGCCAGTGTGGATATCTATGTTTTGACTCAACGAGCACCTCACTGATGTAATAAACCGGACGTTGAACCGTGTACTCTTTGCCTGCCTCCTTGCGCTCTACCACAATGGTCACACTGACTGCACGGGCATTGGCGGCCATGTACAATAACAACGGCTCATTGTCAACCGGGGCAGCAAGGACTGGTGTGTAACGCCCCGGACACACCCGCCGGTGGTCGTTACTCCTGGCGGGATCTAGACTGGCCTCACATATCAATACTAGTCTTTTCTGCGCACTTTGTCCTCACTCGTGCGCACCCGGGAGCAACTTCCCGGTCGGTCACCCATCCTGAAACTACTCCAAGCTGAGCACGCTTAACTTTGGAGTTCTATCTGAATGGGCTCCCGGAAAAGAAGCAATTCCTTATTGATATGAGTAGTCTATCATCCCTAATAAGCCAGGCCATCACATACACCCTCACTTAGAGGAACCGACGTCCTCGTCGGGCCACAGGAACGTTCCCTCTTGGCACAACCGTTTGTGCTTCCAGGACAGCACATGTGCCATGCCGTGTGCCACGACGGGTCACAAACGTCATGCACAACATGATTGCAAACTGTCCGCAAACATCCGTGCAACCGCGAGGGTCGGCTCTGATACCAACTGGTAACGCCCCGGACACACCCGCCGGTGGTCGTTACTCCTGGCGGGATCTAGACTGGCCTCACATATCAATACTAGTCTTTTCTGCGCACTTTGTCCTCACTCGTGCGCACCCGAGAGCAACTTCCCGGTCGGTCACTCATCCTGAAACTACTCCAAGCTGAGCACGCTTAACTTTGGAGTTCTATCCGAATGGGCTCCCGGAAAAGAAGGAATTCCTTATTGATATGAGTAGTCTATCATCCCTAATAAGCCAGGCCATCACATGGTGGTTCTGCCAATTGCCGCTTCAAATCCTCGAACGTAGCATTCGCAGCATCGCTCAAAACAAAACGGCCCGTCTTCTTCATCATCTGATAAAGTGGGATCGCCTTTTCTCCCAAACGGCTAATGAACCGGCTCAATGCTGCAATAGGGCCTGCCACGCGCTGGACATCATTGATACAAGCCGGTTTAGCCAAGGATGTGATCGCCTTGATCTTCTCCGGATTAGCTTCAATCCCTCTGTTTGACACTAAGAATTCAAGGAGTTTGCCCGCTGGAACACCAAAAACACACTTCTCCGGATTGAGCATCATCTTATAAACTCGGAGGTTGTCAAAAGTTTCTTTTAAATCATCTATTAGTGTCTCCTCCTTCCTGGATTTCACCACACTGTCATCCACATAAGCATGGACGTTTCTTCCAATCTGCCCTTGTAGGCAGTTCTGCACACAATGCTGATAAGTTGCTTGGGCACTCTTGAGCCCAAAGGGCATAGATACATAGCAGAAGGCTCCAAAGGGGGTTATGAAAGTTGTCTTCTCCTGGTCCTTAACCGCCATCTTAATATGATGATTACCTGAATATGCATCCAGAAAGCTTAACCGCTCACATCCTGCCGTATCATCAATAATTTGATCAATACGGGGGAGAGCAAAATGATCAGTTGGGCAAGCTTTGTTCAAGTATGTGTAATCAACACACATCCTCCAAGTACCGTTTTTCTTGAGCACCAGCACCGGATTAGCCAACCACTCTGGATGAAACACCTCAACTATGAAACCTGCGGCCAAGAGCCTAGCCACTTCTTCACCTATAGCCTTGCACCTCTCTTCATTGAAGCGGCGCAAATATTGCTTGACTGGTTTAAATTTCGGATTAATATTAAGACTGTGCTCAGCGAGTTCCCTCGGTATACCTGGCATGTCAGAAGGTTTCCATGCAAAGATATCCTAGTTCTCACGGATAAACTCGATGAGCGCGCCTTCCTATTTGGGGTCTAGGTTAGCGCTGATAGTGAACTGCTTGGATGAATCGCCTAGGACAAAGTCAACCTGCTTGATTTCCTCTGCCGATTTAAACTTCAACGCCAGATCATGCTCTGTAGTTGGCTTCTTCAACGGGGACATGTCTGCCGGATCAACATTGTCCTTATAAAATTGCAGCTCCTCAGCGTATGCTGCGTCTCCTTCCTCGCATTCCAACACGATCTTGCGGCTCCCGTGAACTGTGATGGTTCCCTTGTGACCTGGCATTTTAAGCTGCAGATAAACATAACACGGTCTAGCCATGAACTTGGCGTAAACCAGTCTCCCAAACAGAGCATGATATGGGCTCCTGATCTTTACAACCTCGAAGGTCACTGTCTCCGATCTAGAGTCATGCTCATCCCCAAAGGTAACTTCCAGATCGATTTTCCCAACTGGGTAAGCCGATTTACCGGGCACTACTCCATGGAACACTGTGTTGGACTGTCGGAGCTTCTTATCTGTCAACCCCATACGTCAGAAAGTCTCATAGTATAGGATATTGATGCTGCTGCCTCCATCCATAAGCACCTTTGTGAACTTGTAACCACCCACCTGTGGTGCCACCACTAAGGCTAGCTGACCCGGATTATCAACCCGTGGTGGGTGATCATCTCTGCTCCATACAATGGATTGCTCAGACCAACGAAAAAAACGTGGTATCACCGGTTCAATAGAATGTACTGCTCTCTTCAGAACCTTTTGATCCCGTTTGCACAGACTTGTGGTAAAAACATGATATTGCCCACTGCTCAGCTCCTTCGGATTATTCTGATATCCGGATTGATGTTGTTGCTGGCACTGTTGATTGCCTTGGTTATTGTATCCCCCTGACCATGTTGCTGGTTATGCTGATGCTGGTTGTTGCCATTGTTGTTATTGTTACTGCCGTGGTATCCTGATCCAGATCCACCTCCCTGATAACCCGGACCTTGAAAACCAGGACCTGTCCGCCGGGGGGCCCGTGGTTATACTTGGCCTGTTTCATAAACTCCCGCATAATAAAACAGTCCTTCCAGAGATGCGTAGCCGGGTTTTCCTCTGTACGCTCAACTGGCGATCTAGATTAATAGGCGGCCTTCCATTGCGTGGGGGTGGTCTACCCTTGCGGCGCTGCCCGTTGTCTTGAACGTTGGTATTGGCCACAAAGTCCGAGCTGCCATCCGCTTTACGCTTGCCATTGTAACATGTACCTGCCGGATTGGCTGGCGCCGGTTTACCGTTATTGCTCGCTTTCCCGGACTGTCTCCGTCTGCGTCTGGATACTTGGTTTTATCAGAGTCTCCATACTTTACCAAAGCTCCCACGAGCATTCCCATGTCATTGCAATCACGCTTGAGCCGTCCCAGCTTCTGCCTCAAAGGCTCAAACCGGCAATTGCCTTCCAAGGTCACTATAGCCGTGCTCGGATTGATGATATTGGAGGAGTGCAAAATTTCAGATACTCATCGCACCCAACAGCTTGTGGTCTCTTGCTCTCCTTGAACACACGTAGCTAAGTCAACCACGAACATCGGCTGCTTGCATGTGTCTTTGAAATTATTGATAAACCGGCGACGCAATTCCCCCCATGATCCGATGGAGTTAGGTGGCAAACCCTTCAGCCATGTCCGGGCCGTGCCTTCAAGCATCATTGTGAAGTATTTGGTGCATGCAGCTTCGTCCACATCAAGCATCTCCATAGCCATCTCATAACTTTCAACCCACGTCTCCGGAGCCAGATCCGCCGTGTAGTTGGGCACCTTGCGTGGGCCTTTGAAGTCTTTGGGTAATTTCACGTTTCGTAAAGCGGGGATGAGACACTGCACCCCCAAGGAACTGGACATGATTCCTGTTTCTGTGGTGGTGGGGTGAACCGGCGTTGCTTGACGGGTGTCGTCGCGGGCAGTATGTCTAGCCTGGTCCACCACCTCTTGGGCATGTGCTCCTGCTCCTGCCGGATTATCCTGCCTCTGTCGGTGCCGTCTCCGCGCGCTGCTAGATACAGCCGGTTCGTCCAAGGGCCTCGTGTAACTCCGGATCGGGCGGGGGGTTGAATGAATCCTCTCCCGGCTATAAGAATAAGCTTGCTGCTGTGTTAATGATGTGTACAGCAATTCCTTAGCCCGTTGTGCCTCCATTGCTATGGGGGACGTCCCCTCAATGGGAAGAGCGGCCACCCGTGAAGCGGCGGCGACAATATTGTCCAACGGGTTAGAATAATGGCCGGGAGGAGTGGGTACATGCGGCGTCGGCACAACTTGGCGGTTGCCCTCTGCGGCTGGTGGTTGAACCGACGCGCCCGTCCCCGGAGCTCCTCCCCGGTTTACCTCTGGGCAGTTACTTGTTCCTGCTCCTGGTGTGCCAAAGAGGTTCCTTGCCTCATAAACCGGCGGTAAACGAGATTGTTGCCTTCTGTACATTACCTCTTGTGAAGCGTTCTGATCCAGCCTGAGCCGAAAAGCTTGGGAATCTAGCTCTGACTGTCTTGTAGCCATCATGGCTCTCTCCGCATCCAGATCCAACTTAGCTTGCTCAATCCTGCTCTTCAACAGAGCGATCTCCGCATCATGCTGCGCCTTGTCGGCCTGGGCTACTTCTACTGTTGCGAGCGTCGTCAAGTTATCGACTAAGGTGGATAGGACGTCAGAGGGCGACGGGGGAAGGTCTCCAACTCTGGCTCCCGCTACCTCTGAGGTTAACGCCCCAGTTGTTGTGGGCTGCTGCATATGTTGTGATCCGGCCATGAAAACAACAACCCTGTTTGGCGGATCAAAGGGGTCCGGAATACTATTGCCATCGGACACGCCCTCAGACCGGCTGTCCTGCATCAGAATAGACAACTGTCTCACCACAAAAATCCGATCCGTCCTCGGCTTGTACTCCATGCACTACTCCGACAAAGACATGCTTCACGGTAGGCTGAATCCGGGCTGTTCTCGCACGCTGAGGCGGCTCGACGATGTTGGGTAAGACGTCCGACTCAGGGCCCGGTTCGCCGATCTTGCCGATGAAGACGTGGATGCCGCCGAAGGGGACCCGGTACCCGTATTCGATTGAATCGGCCTCGGGGCCCCAGCCTGCATCGTCGATGTAGATCCGGCCGCGACGACTCTTAGTCATCGGCCCCACTACGTAACCCTTAAGCCCTTCAAAGCTGCCCTTCAAGAACTCAAAACCATCGTGCGATAGGCCCACGGTGGGCGCCAACTGTCGTGGATTTAGCACGACAGATGTCCGGGTTAACGGACTTAGGTGTGAGGCCATCGCTCGGGTTAGCTTGAAGGGGTTAAAGCGGACGAAGGACACAGGGAGTTTTATACTAGTTCGACCCCTTCGATGAAGGTAAAAGCCTACGTCTAGTTTGGTGTGGTATTGCTTGGGCTTCGATGACCAGGGAGCGAATCCGCTTTACCTATGTCTCGAGCTGTTGTTTCTTGTCCTAAACCGTCGCTGGGTCGTCCCTTTATATAGGAGGCGACGCCCGGTCCGGTTTACAGAGTCCCGAGGCCGGCTCAAAAACGTGTTCGCCTCGGTCTCTACTCTTTCTATCCTACATCCCATGTTATATGGTATGACGGTTTACAGATCATGGGCCTTATACATGGGCCCTAAACCTCTGTGGGTTATAACCTCCTAATACATATTCTACTGGGCTTCTGATAATATAATTTTACTAGCGTAATACGGACCTTCCTAGCCGGTTTATACCTGCTAGTCATATCCCTGACACTACTCGAGGACGACCAGGAATTAAGCTTGGGGATGCTTGATACGTCTCCAACGTACCTATAATTTTTTATTGTTCCATTCTATTATTTATGAAGTCTTGGATGTTTAATGGGCTTTATCATTCACTTTTATATCATTTTTGGCACTAACCTACTAACCCAAGGTCCCAGTCCAGATTGTTGCTTTTTGCCTATTACAGGGTTTTGTAGAAAAAGAATATCAAACGGAGTCCAAACGGAGTGAAACCTTTGCGAGAGATATTTTTGGAGGAAATGACGCACGATGAACTTGAGAACCATGTTAGAAGAGCCATGTGGGGCCCACAAGGGTGGGGGGCGCGCCCCCTTCCCAGGGCGCGCCCGCTGCCTCATGGATCCCCCGTGACTCCCCGGTTCCCCCTTCTTCCTATATAAGTCTATGTACCCCAGAAACTCCGTGGATAGAGAGAAAACCCTAATTCCACCGTTGTACCTTCTGTTCCCCTGGAGATCGCATCTTGGAACCTGTTCCGGAGCTCCACCGGAGGGGGATCCATCACAGAGGCCTTCATCATCATCATCATCGCCCTCACCATGAGATGTGAGTAGTTTACCACAGACCTTCGGGTCCATAGCTAGTATCTAGATGGCTTCTTCTCTCTCTCTGGATCTCAATACAAAGGTCTCCTCGGTCTTCGAGGAGATCTATTCGATGTAATCTCTTTTTGCGGTGTGTTTGTCGAGATCCGATGAATTGTGAGTTTATGATCAAGGTTATCTATGAAAGATATTGGGTTCTTCTCTGAACTTTTTATGTGTGCTCATAATATCCTTGCAAGTCTCTTCGAATTATTGGTTTGGTTTGGGCTACTAGACCTATAGTTCTTGCAATGGGAGAAGTGCTTGGCTTTGGGTTCAATATTGCAGTGTCCTTTCCCAGTGATAGTAGGGGCAGCAAGGCACGTATTGTATTGTTGCCATCGAGGATAAAAAGATGGGGTTTATATCATATTGCTTGAGTTTATCCCTCTACATCATGTCATCTTGCTTAAGTCGTTACTCTGTTCTTATGAACTCAATACACTAGATGCATGCTGGATAGCGGTCGATGTGTGGAGTAATAGTAGTAGATGTAGAATCATTTCGGTCTACTGGTCTCGAACGTGATGCCTATATACAATGATCATGCCTAGATAGTATCATAATTATTTGCTTTTCTATCAATTGCTCGACAGTAATTTGTTTACTCGCCGTAGAATATCGCTATCATGAGAGAAGCCACTAGAGAAAACTATGGCCCCCGGGTCTATTCTCAACATATCAATCTACATCTACTTTACTTTTACCGCTTCTTTTTGCTGTTTTAGTAAACTAAAAATATCAAAAATATAAACTATCATCTCTATCATATCTCACTTTCGTAAGTGACCGTAAAGGGATTGACAACCCCTTATCACGTTGGTTGCGAAGTTCTTATTTCTTTGTGCAGGTGCAAAGGGACTCGCGCGTGGTCTCCTACTGAATTGATACCTTGGTTCTCAAAAACTAAGGGAAATACTTACGCTACTGTGCTGCATCTCCCTTTCCTCTTCGAGGGAATACAACGGAAGCTCAAGAGGTAGCAAATACTATAGTTGATTCTACTAAAAAGAAAAGAAAAGAAAAAGAAACAACAAAGTGGAAAGAAAAGGGCCTATTCTACTGGCACTTTGGCCCACAATGCAACAATGGCTGGCCCAGCCCAACAGCTAACCTCCCACCTCCATCTACAGGAGGCAGAGGCTGCGTGGCAGCCATTGGCTGGCCATGGCAGCGCCCCGGCCACGTGTCGGGCATCCATGACCTCCCCTCGCCTCCTAACCCTCCCTACGACGCTTGACGAACCCTAGCCCCCTCACTCCTTTCCTCCCCTCTCCCTGGCTCCCCATCCTATCTCCCGTGTGCAACAGAGCCACCGCCGCCACGGACCTCCCCATCCCCGTGCCCACTGTCGTCGCCATCGCATGGGAAGGCACCCAGGAGGATCGCCGTGTTTGGCTTCTTATGTTTAGGGAACCAGCTCGAGCCGGGAGCTGCATAGTCGACGCTGTCATCTTCTTCTTCATCCGGCCGTCGTGATCTCGCCACGTCGCCGTCTCTTCGGTCCACCACGACCCTCTCCGAGCATGCTAGCTGACTCACCGTGAGTCCCACCTCCGATTCCCGGCCTTTACCTCGTCGATCCGACGCCGTAGTATCCCTTTCTGAGCTCGTGCCCGCCGTGGCCGAAGCCCCACCGTACCCATGCCCGGAGCTCCGCTCTCGCGCGTTGGTTGCTCACCCATGCCAGCGCCGCCGCCTGCCCGCGTCGCCGCTCCCCGCCGCCTGCCCGCGCTGCGCCGCCGCACTTGCCGCCGCCCGCCACCCAGACCGCCGCCGGACCGCGCCGTTGCCGCCCCGTAGCCCCTCGCCGAAGCACAGCTGCCTCGCCACCGCCGGACCGCCGGAGATCCCGCCGGAGTTCGTTGCTCGAGGTAGTTATCGGTTTTTTAATAAGAAACGGTCGGTTTAGTAAAACCGTAGATCTGTTTTTTTATTTAGATCGGTTCAGTTTTTCGTTGGTTTAGTTATTTAGCGGACGTTCATCCATACGTTCATTTTAACGAACGGTTTTCGTCCTATAGCCGCAGACAGTGAATGTTCGTTCGTTAGCCTGTTCGTCCGTTTTCTTTTTCGGGGTATTTATCCGCGGTTATTTCGATCGCGATTCCTGCCCTGATCTTGTTTTTCGTTTTTCTTTTTGCTCGAGAGTCGGAATTAGGTGATTCAAAATCCTAGATCTTGGTCTCGATGCCCTCTTTACTTTTCATCAACTTGAACAAAGTTTTGGCTACTGTAAAATTTGACTTTAGACCAATTATTAACCGGAGCTCGTTTCTTTCGCAGTTTGAGTTTCGTTGCTTCTTTCGAGTCGATTCTTTTTGCAAACCGGAGTTCTTAAGTTGAACTTTCTGGTTAGATATCTTATTTGAGTTTTACCCGTGCATTAGTTAAGTACTTATTGTATGCTTGTTTGTTTGCGATGGAGTACCCGGAGTGCGCCGCTTGCTACTTTGAGTCTCTAGGTTTTGCGGATCATCAGCAAGGCAAGTAACACTTTGATCATACTTTCCAATTACCCAGTTTTCATTGCATTAGTTATATCCTCAAACACATTGCATGAGTAGGATCATTTAACTTGTGGGACTGGGAAGTAGATTGAGGTAGTACCTATTTCCTGCATTACATTCAAACCTATGGGAGTTATTCTACGTTTGCTGTTAGGACATGCTATGCTCGTAGACGTGGATTGGGTGAGTGTATCCATGACAGATGTGAGTTTGTTAATTAACGGTTCAACTTAAGGTCGCAACTTTAACACACATCTGGGTGGATTGAGGCATCTGGTTATTCCAGTGATTGCCTATTTTTCTTTTGGACCGCCACCCAGGCTCAAAGGGATCATGAGATTTTTGATACTAGAAACTTCCGTGTGCAGCCACATGCCAATATGGACTCTGGCATAGTTGAGTAAGTTGTGGGAAACCTTTCCATGATGGGCTAGCAGATGTAGAGGGTTTGTAGGTGTACCGGCCTATCTATCTAGTTAAGGGGACCTCCTCGGAAAGACTGTGTCTCGGTCATCCGTTTCTCAAGCACCATGCAGTGCGAGAAACCAAACGGAGGCGATCGAGCATTATGGGGAAAAGTGCACAAACCTCTGCAGAGTGTACAAACTGGTCATGATTAGCCGTGTCCCCGGTTACGGACGTCTTGAGTATCTAGTACTTGGATTATCATGTGAATCTCATCATGTTACTCTAAATAATTGGGGTTGAGAGGATGTCTATCTTCTCAACGATGCTTCAACTACCATGATAGTTAAATTAAAATCTATTCATTTGAAGTAGGGAAAAATTGGCTTTATGCAAAACCTTAACCATAGAGCTTTCCACCAGCCAAATATGCATGTAGTATAGCCTTTGTTCTGTTACTTGCATTCTCTTGTGTTACCTTGCCAGCATATTCCATGTGCTGACCTGTTTTCGGACTGCAAGTTTTCATGTTGCAGGCTTTTCAGATGACGAGTAAGGTGCCTTTTAGGTCATGGTTCTATACTCAGTGATGCCGTTGGAGTTGATGGACTCACTTGCCTTCCAAGGCTTCCGCTATTATCGTGTTAGATGGCCTTCAGCCATATTTATTGTATTAAGTTCATCGTTGGACTATCGATGTAATAAGTGTGTGATTGCTATTCTGTTATAAATCCTTCAAGTACTGTGCGTGTCAGCATTACTGATCCAGGGATAACACTGATGCATAGAGATCAGACTGTTTGAGGTCTGGTCGCTACAAGATGGTATCAGAGCACACGCTGACTGTAGGACACGACCATTAAGCTAAAGCCCTAGAGCACTATTCACTCTTCTCTTTCTGATTCCTCATCTTTTCTACTCTTTTAGGATGGTGGATGCAAAGAACAAGTTCATGCAACCGGATGATGATACACCATTTGGACGATACCTGAAGGAAGTCACCAGATATCTAAACATTGGACTACCAAGTTTCACCGGAACCTACAATGCCACTCTACCTGAGGAGGAGCATTGGTTGATTCAAGCCCAAGTCCCAGGAAGGACGTTCAAGCCCGTTACCTCACTCATAGCATTTTCTTTCAATGCGCCTACATGGAACCTAGGCAGGAGCATGGCAGCCCACATCGCTATGGGAAGGATTGGAGAAGTCTACAGGCAGGAGCTAAAGGACACCATCTACCAGATTTGTGGATGCCGAGATGAGAATTGGGATATGATCAGCACCCGGAAGGATAGGTCCATTGCAGCATTCATCCAGGAGTTGAACCATCACATTCGTCGCCAAGAGCACCAGATGTGTGCAGGGATGATAGATTTGATTAAAGCCCTAAATAGGAATTTGGAGCTAGAGGAAGAACTCAAGTCTACACGCGACGGATACGAGGAGGAGATGCTAATACTTGTGGAGAAGAATGATGACTTGACACGGAAGTTAGGGATACTCATGGGAGAAGAAGACGAGGAAGAAGAACCCAAGGAGATTCCACCGAAAGACTATTTCATCATAGATGACACAGATTCGGAAGCTGAGGATAGCAAGGACGAAGACTATGAAGATGAAGCTGGAGCAGATATCATGGAATCCTCTACCGATCAATATTTTTAGATGACCACCCTGTGACCAGTAGTTACTTCCATATATTAGTTTTAGAGCACTTTTGTAACATTAGTTAGATTTGTAAGACCTTGTTTGAATTTGATTGGTGTGATATGATTGTGTTTGTCTCATGTGCATATGGGTAGTGATTTCCCTTAGACCTCTTTTCTATTCTAATCTCTTCCCTCTACACCCATCAGATGCCTCCAAGACGTGAATTTGAGTTTCCCCCTGAGCTCACCCAGTTGATCCAGCAGCAGAACACCCTGATGCAACTTCTTGTCCAAAACACTCATAATAACCAGAACAACAACAACAACAACCCTCCATCACCACCACCCGTGGACAACCTGACACGTTTCTTAAGGTTGCAACCACCCGTGTTTGCTAGCAGCAACGAACCAATAGTGGCTGATGACTGGCTACGCAAGATTGGAAGGGATTTTACCACCGCCACTTGCTCGGATGCTGAGAAGGTGTGATTTGCCGCACACCAGTTGTCTGGACCAGCCGCAGCGTGGTGGGAGAATTACACAGCCACTTACCCCATAGCCAATGTGACTTGGATCAGTTTCAGCAAGCTTTTCGTACCGCCCATGTCTCAACAGGAGCTATGAGTATGAAGAAGCAGGAGTTTCGCAATTTGCGCCAAAGCAACTGTACTGTGGCCCAGTACGTGGATGAGTTTAGTACCCTATGTCGTTATGCCCCAGATGATGTGGCCACAGATGCCACTAAACAGGAAAGATTCATGGAAGGGCTGAATGATGAGATGAGCATACAGTTGATGGTGGCAACTTTCGATAACTACCAGGAGCTGGTTGACCGCACCCTAATGATTGAAAGGAAGCACCAACAGATTGAAAGTCGCAAAATGAAGTATGGACAAGGAAAGTATAATTCTGGAGCTCAGCAGAAGCCCCATTTTACCCCTAAAAAGGCAGGACAGTTTCAACATACCCATGGAGGAGGTAGCTCGCCCAATCACAATGGCACCAAGAATGGAAATGGAAATCGGAATGGAGCAAATGGTAACCAGAGCCGCCCTACACCGTTCACACCCACCAAGAGGGATTTCAGCCATGTCACTTGTTACAAGTGAGGGAAGAATGGACATTATGCCAATGAATGCCCAGAAGTTAAGAATGGAAACGATAATGGAAGCGCCTCAAAGAAGCCCAACCCGTTCAACAAAGGACAAGTGAACCACATGATAATAGAGGAGGTAGAAGAGCAACCAGATGATGTTGTCGGTAAGTTTTTGGTTAAGACATTTACCGCAATAGTTCTTTTCGATACTGGTGCAACGCATTCATATATTTCAAGGGGATTCGTAAATAGACATAGGATGTCCACCCGAGTTCTTAAGACCCCCATGTTAGTAAGTTCACCAGGAGCAGATTATATGGCACACCAAGGATGTTTTCAGACGCCATTGATCATAGGATGCCATACTTTCCCCTCTGACCTAATAGTCCTGGAGTCACAAGGATTGGATGTGATATTAGGTATGGATTGGCTATCGAAGTATGGAGGTAATATTACATGTGCCAATAAGTCAATTTTTCTCACCACCCCGGAGGGAAAAAGGATTAAGCATGTATCTAGGCATTCGCCTATAAGGACCCAAGTACATTCTCTCACGGGAGTTGTTCAAGAGGAAGTGCCAGTAGTGAAGGATTATCTGGATGTGTTTCCAGAGGAGTTACCTGGCATGCCACCGGATAGAGATATAGAGTTTTTGATTGAACTTTTGCCAGGCACCGGGCCAATTTCTAAGAGACCATATAGGATGCCTGCAAAGGATTTGGAGGAGATAAAGAAACAGATTAAGGAGTTACTGGATAAAGGATTCATACACCCAAGTTCTTCGCCTTGGGATTCGCCAGTACTTTTAGTGGAGAAGAAGGATGGATCGTTAAGAATGGTTGTTGATTACCGAGGACTGAACGAAGTAACGATCAAGAACAAGTACCCACTGCCGATGATCAATGATCTGTTCGATAGATTGCAAGGAGCTAAAATATTTTCCAAGATCGATCTGCGATCAGGGTACCACCAATTGAAGATCCGAGAGCAGGATATACCTAAGACGACCTTTACCACCAGGTACGGGTTGTACGAGTATACCGTTATGTCTTTTGGTCTCACTAACGCACCAGCATACTTTATGAACTTGATGAACAAAGTATTTATGGAGTATTTGGATAAGTTCGTCGTAGTGTTCATAGATGATATATTGATCTTCTCAAAGGATGAAGAGGAGCATGCAGAGCATTTGCGTTTGGTATTGGAGAACCTCAGAGAACATCAGTTATATGCCAAGTTTAGCAAATGCTAATTTTGGTTGAAGGAAGTCGGTTTTCTCGGACACGTTATATCTGGAGAAGGAATAGCAGTAGATCCCGCTAAGGTGGACACTGTGACCCATTGGGAAGCACCAACAACAGTTGGAGAGATCCGGAGTTTTCTTGGACTTGCAGGATACTACCGGAGATTCATTGAAAATTTCTCGAGGATTGCAAAGCCAATGACGGAGTTGATAAAGAAGGACACCAAATTCAGTTGGACCAAAGAATGTGAGGCCAGTTTCCAGGAATTGAAGAAAAGGTTGGTCTCATCCCCTGTGTTGATTCTGCCAGATCAACATAAGGATTATGAGGTGTACTGTGACGCTTCACGTCGAGGACTTGGAGCAGTTCTTATGCAGGAAGGAAGAGTTGTTTCGTATGCTTCATGACAACTAAAACCTAATGAGCTGAACTATGCCACCCATGATTTGGAGTTAGCAGCCATAGTGCATGCATTGAAGACGTGGAGACATTTTCTTATTGGAAACCATTGTGAAGTATATACGGATCACAAGAGTTTGAAGTATATATTCACTCAGAAGGAGCTGAATCTCAGGCAAAGGAGATGGCTAGAACTCATTAAGGATTACGACATGAGATTGCATTATCATCCCGGAGAGGATAACGTAGTAGCCGATGCGCTAAGCCGTAAGAGCCATGTCAATACCCTAATGATGGAGGAATTTCCAAAGGAGTTAGCCGAGGACTTACGAGAGCTACGTTTGGAGATAGTTCCGAGAGGCTATGTAGCAACACTAGAAATCCAGTCTACCCTGATGGATAAAATCATAGAAGCTTAGAAAACTGACAAGGAGGTTGTCTCTATAAAGGAGAGGATGAGCAAAGGTAGAGCTAAAGGTTTTCGTGAGGACGAACATGACACCTTGTGGTTTGAGGATCGAATCTATGTGCCCAACGACCCGGGGATCAGGAAGTTGATTCTACAGGAGGCCCATGATTCACCATACTCGATTCACCCAGGAAATACTAAGATGTATTTGGATTTGAAGGACATTTTCTGGTGGGACGGTATGAAGAAGGATATTGCGGAGTATGTAGCAGTTTGCGATGTATGTCACAGAGTAAAGGCAGAACATCAGAAGCCAGCAGGATTATTAAAACCTATGCCGATACCCGAATGGAAGTGGGAGAAGCTTGGCATGGATTTTATCACCAGATTGCCCAGGACCAAAGCAGGATATGATTTAATCTGAGTAGTAGTGGACCGATTGACGAAGGTTGCCCACTTTATCCCTGTGAAAACCACATACACCAGTGCAAAGTTGGCAAAGATATACATGACCAGAATTGTATGTCTGCATGGAGTTCCGAGGAGCATCGTATCAGATAGAGGAACCCAGTTTACCTCAAAGTTCTGGAATCAGTTACATGAAACTTTGGGTACCAGACTAGAGTTTAGCATAGCTTTTCACCCGCAAACAGATGGACAGACGGAGAGAGTCAATCAGATTTTGGAAGATATGCTGAGAGCATGTGCATTAGATTATGGATCTAGTTGGGATGACAACTTGCCCTACGCGGAGTTCTCATACAACAACAGTTACCAAGCCAGTTTAAAGATGGCACCGTTCGAGGCATTGTATGGAAGGAGATGCCGAACACCGTTAATGTGGGACGAAGTTGGAGACCGACAGTTGTTTGGACCAGACTTAATCAAAGAGTCTGAAGAGAAGGTTAAGTTGATCCGAGATAGACTGAAGGTAGCTCAGTCCAGGCAGAAGAGTTATGCAGACTCGAAGCGCAAGGAGATAGCCTATGAGATCAGAGATAGAGCGTACTTGAGAATATCGCCTCTGCGAGGAGTTAAACGTTTCGGAGTTAAAGAGAAGTTAGCCCCGAGATTTGTGGGACCTTACCGTGTTTTGGAACGCATGGGAGAGGTTGCCTATCAGTTGGAATTGCCCGAAGGATTGTCAGGAGTGCACGACGTGTTTCACGTTTCGCAGCTTAAGAAGTGCCATGCGGAGATGGCCGATATACCGCTTAGAGACATAGTACCCCTGGAAGCAATTCAGTTGGATAGTGATCTGACTTACGAGGAGAAGCCTGTTAAGATTCTCGAATTTCCGAGCAGAGTCACCCGCGGTAAGGTTATCAAGTTTTGCAAAGTTTAGTGGAGTCACCACACCGAGGAAGAAGCCACCTGGGAACGAGAAGATGATCTACGCAAGGACCACCCACACGTGTTCTCTAGCCAAGTCGAATCTCGAGGGCGAGATTCATTCTAAGGGGGGTAGGTTTGTAACATCCCAAATTTTCAATTTGGAATGTTATACATAGATCATAATTGCATTTCATGCTTTTGCATTTTTGTTTGTGGCGTTCGTCAAAATTCTAAGCAACTCAAGGACCTACGGAGAGAGTTGGGAATTTTACCGTTTTCGTATTTGAGTTCGCTCGAATACCGGTACGAGGACAGTGTGATTCTAATTATTTTTCTCTCCTAAAAATATTTCTAAATAAAAGATATGAGCGGAGATAATATGACTTCTCCAAAATAACAGAAATATTGGAGGAAAAATATTAAAATCACTTTTGGTATTTTTCTGGATTTATTTGCGAATTTATTTGCATAGGAAAAATGCGTGTTTTTCAAAATTGCATTTAGGTCCGGAAAAAATGTTCACTTTGTGCTAAATATTATTAGAGGACGGTAAAAATTTCTTTCGGGACTTTTGGAGTCCGTTTATTATTTCTTTCCTTAGTTATTCTGCGCCAGGACTATATTTAAAAAAAAGAATGGGGAACCAACTTAGACTCTGGGCTTTAGATGTCGCCCGAGCCGGCCCAAGTCGCCCGCATCGCCCGCATCGATCGTAACCCTAGCCGCAGCCCCTTCGCACCGCCGCCGTCGCCTGCCCGCGCCGCCGCCGCACTTGCCCCCGCCCGCCGCCCGGACCGCCGCCGGACCGCGCCGCCGCCGCCCCATAGCCCCTCACCGGAGCACCGCCGGACCGCCGGAGATCCCGCCGTAGTTCGTTGCTCGAGGTAGTTATCTTTTTTTTATTAAGAAACGGTCGGTTTAGTAAAACCCTAGATCTGTTTTTTTATTTAGATCGGTTCGGTTTTTCGTCGGTTTAGTTATTTAGCGGACGTTCGTCCGTACGTTCGTTTTAACGACCGGTTTTTGTCCGTTAGCTGTAGACAGCGAACGTTCGTTCGTTAGCCTGTTCGTCCGTTTTCTTTTTCGGGGTATTTATCCGCAGTTATTCTGATCGTGATTTCTGCCCTGATCTTGTTTTTTGTTTTCCTTTTCGCTCGAGAGTCGGAATCAGGTGATTCAAAATCCCAGATCTTCGTCTCGATGCCCTCTTTATGTTTAATCAACTTGAACAAAGTTCTGGCTACTGTAAAATTTGACTTTAGGCCAATTAGTAACCGGATCTCGTTTCTTTCACAGTTTGAGTTTCGTTGCTTCTTTCGAGTTGATTCATTTTGCAAACTGGAGTTCTTAAGTTGAACTTTCTGGTTAGATCTCTTATTTGAGTTTTACCCGTGCATTAGTTAAGTACTTATTGTATGCTTGTTTGTTTGCGATAGAGTACCCGGAGTGCGCCGCTTGCTACTTTGAGTCTCTAGGTTTTGCGGATCATCAGCAAGGCAAGTAACACTTTGATCATACTTTCCAATTACCCAGTTTTCATTGCATTAGTTATATCCTCAAACACATTGCATGAGTAGGATCAATTAACTTGTGGGACTCGGAAGTAGATTGAGGTAGTACCTATTACCTGCATTACATTCAAACCTTTGGGAGTTACTTCTACGTTTGCTGTTAGGACATGCAATGCTCGTAGACGTGGATTGGGTGAGTGTATCCATGACAGATGTGAGTTTGTTAATTAACAGTTCAACTTAAGGTGGCAACTTTAACACACATCTGGGTGGATTGAGGCATCTGGTTATTCTAGTGATTGCCTGTTTTTCTTTTGGACCGCCACCCAGGCTCAAAGGGATCATGAGATTTTTCATACTAGAAACTTTCGTGTGCAGCCACATGCCAATATGGGCTCTGGTATAGTTGAGTAAGTTGTGGGAAACCTTTCCATGATGGGCTAGCAGATGTAGAGGGTTTGTAGGTGTACCGGCCTATCTATCTGGTTAAGGGGACCTCTTCGAAAAGACTGTGTCTCGGTCATCCGTTTCTCCAACACCATGCAGTGCGAGAAACCAAACGGAGGCGATCGAGTCTTGTGGGGAAAAGTGCACAAACCTCTGCAGAGTGTACAAACTGATCATGATTAGTTGTGTCCCCGGTTACGGACGTCTTGAGTATCTAGTACTTGGATTATCATGTGAATCTCATCATGTTACTCTAATTAATTTTGTTGGGTTTAATGATTATTTTTAATTGGGGTTGAGAGGATGTCTATCTTCTCAACGATGTTTCAACTACCATGATAGTTAAATTAAAATCTATTCCTTTGAAGTAGGGAAAAATTGGCTTTACGCAAAAACTTAACCATAGAGCTTTTCACCAGCCAAATATGCATGTAGTATAGCCTTTGTTCTGTTACTTGCATTCTCTTGTGTTACCTTGCCAGCATATTCCATGTGCTGACCCATTTTTGGACTGCAACATTTCATGTTGCAGACTTTTTAGACGACGAGTAAGGTGCCTTTTAGGTCGTGGTTCTATACTTAGTGATGCCGTTGGAGTTGATGGACTCACTTACCTTCCAAGCCTTCCGCTGTTATCGTGTTAGATGGCCTTCAGCCATATTTATTGTATTAAGTTCATCATTGGACTATCGATGTAATAAGTGTGTGATTACTACTCTATTATAAATCCTTCAAGTACTGTGCGTTTCAGCATTACTGATCTAGGGATGACAATGATGCACAGAGATCAGACTGTTTGAGGTCTGGTCGCTACACCTGGCCCTGGTCGTTGTCCACTGTTATTTCATAATAACACACTTAACGAGTTTGGATATTCATCTGAGCCTAGCCGCTGGCCTATACGCACTAACCAGCTACGTGGGAATAATTATGGGCTCTCGACGTCGTGGTATCAGCCGAAGCCTTCGTGACATCAGCGACTGAGCGGCGCGCGGATGGTTAGACCTCGTAAAGTAACTTACTTAGTAATGGAGGTTGCTAGGTCTACTCACCGGCCGCGTACGCAACATGCAGGTGTGCGTTGGGCGATGGGCCCTGATACATCTCCAACGTATCTATAATTTTTTATTTTTCCATGCTATTATTTATGATGTTTTGGATGTTTAATGGGCTTTGTTATACACATTTATATTATTTTTGGGACTAACCTACAAACCCAAAGGCCTTGTCCAGATTGATGTTTTTTGCCTGTTTTAGGGTTTTACAGAAAAGGAATATCAAACGGAGTCCAAACGGAATGAAACCTTCGGGAGAGATATTTTTGGGGTAAAATACGCACGGGAGACTTGAGAACCACGGAGAAGGGCTGACGTGCCGTCCACGAGGGTGGGGGCGCCCCCCCTATAGGGCGCACCCCCTACCTCGTGGGCACCTCGTCAGGCCCCCAGTGCCCTCCTTCCTCCTATATATACCCACGTACCCCTAAACTATAAGAACAACAGAGAAAACCCTAGTTCCACCGCCGCAACCTTCTATTCCAGTGAGATCCCATCTTGGGGCCTGTTTCGGAGCTTCGCCAGAGGGGGGGGGGTCTTCCACGGAGTGCTTCTACATCATCATCATCGCCTCACCATGAGTTGTGAGTAGTTTACCACAGACCTTCGGGTCCATAGCTATTATCTAGATGGCTTGTTCTCTCTCTTTGGATCTCAATACCAAGTTCTCCTCATGCTCCGAGGAGATCTATTCGATGTAATCTCTTTTTGCAGTGTGGTTGTCGAGATCCGATGAATTGTGGGTTTATGATCTAGATTATCTATGAGAAATATTTGGTTCTTCTCTGAACTCTTTATGTATGATTATAATATCCTTGCAAGTCTCTTCGAATTATTGGTTTGGTTTGGCCTACTAGATCTATAGTTCTTGCAATAGGAGAAGTGCTTGGCTTTGGGTTCAATCTTGCGGTGTCCTTTCCCAGTGATAGTAGGGGTAGCAAGGCACGTATTGTATTGTTGCCATCGAGGATAAAAAGATGGGGTTCATATCACTATGTTTGAGTTTATCCCTCTACATCATGTCATCTTGCTTAAGGCGTTACTCTGTTCTTATGAACTTAATACACTAGATGCATGCTGGATAGCGGTCGATGTGTGGAGTAATAGTAGTAGATGCAGAATAGTTTCGGTCTACTTGTCTCGGACGTGATGCATATATATAATGATCATGCCTAGATAGTCTCATAATTATTCGCTTTTCTATCAATTGCTCGATAGTAATTTGTTCACCCACCGTAGAATATCGCTATCATGAGAGAAGCCACTAGAGAACACTATGGCCCCCGGGTCTATTCGCAACATATCAATCTACAATCTACTTTACTTTTCCGCTTTTACTTTCTGTTCTTATAACCAAAAATACCAAAAATATCAAATTATCATCTCTATCAGATATAACTTTTGTAAGTGACCATAAAGGGATTGACAACCCCTTATCGCGTTGGCTGCGAAGTTCTTATTTGTTTGTGCAGGTGCGAGGGACTCGCGCGTGGTCTCCTACTGGATTGATACCTTGGTTCTCAAAAACTGAGGGAAATACTTACGCTACTATGCTGCATCTCCCTTTCCTCTTCGAGGGAATACAATGCAAGCTCGAGAAGTAGCAAGAAGAATTTCTGGCACCGTTGCCGGGGAGTCTTACGCAAAAGTCATATATCAAGTACCTATCACAAACCGTTATCCTTCGCATTACATTTTTTGCCTCTCGTTTTCCTCTCCCCCACTTCACCCTTGCCGTTTTATTCGCCCTTCTTCTGCCGTGTGTTTATCGTTCGCTTGCTTCATGTTTGCTTGTGTGTTGCTTGCTTGTTTGTCATCATTTATAGCACACCTATCATTATCAACACTCCCGAGAGTGAGGTTCTCAACTTTAAACAAAGGGAGGAAGAAAACTTAAAAGATGCCTGGTGTAGAATTTGCAATGCTTGAGGATATTATCTTAGATACCATTATCGGACGGAATTTCTTGGGTAGCCATACTTTCGATTCTTATAATGCAATGACTGAATTATTTGGCTGACCACCTCTTATGGTTAACGGGACCGTTTTAACTTTGGAGCATGTTATGCATAGGTTAGAAATCATTGAAAACAAAGTTGCTACGGTAGAACTGGTAGAGAAATTGGATAAAAAAATCTATAATGAAATTACCCAATATGGATCCAAGGTAGGAGTTGTTCTGAAAAATCTTAAGGAAAAGGAACCCATAGTTAAAGAAAAGCTAGATCAGGATTCTACTAGAATCAATAAGCTTGAGGATATTATTACTAATGTGGGTTCTGCTCTTTTTGCTATAAAATTACTCCAAATACTTCTACCACTAAATTATCTAAGTTCATGTATGTTCCTAAAGACAAGGGTGAAACATCTATTAAAGGAATCGCGGATCTCAAATCCATAAGTGTTCACCCTAATTTTCTTACTTTTGCAAGAGACGCTTTTGACAATTTACAATATCTTGATTTCTTGCCCAAAAGTTTGATTATCAATAGGGATAAAGAAGTGCCTAAGAATCACAAGTGCTTAACTAAAGAATTGCCTTCCAAATATGGCAATACCTGGATCTATCCATGTATCGTACCTAGCTAGGGGCGTAAAACGATAGGGCTTGTTGGGAGGCAACCCAATTTTATATTTTTTGTTTTTGCTTCTGTTTAGGAATAAATATTGCCTCTAGCTTCTGTTTAGATGTGGTTTTGTGTTTTAATTAGTGTTTGTGCCAAGTAGAACCTTTGGGAAGACTTGTGTGAAGTTTATATGATCTTGCTGTGAAAAATAGAATCGCTAGCGCTGGCTAGAATGGTCACCAGATTTTACTGGGGCGTGCTATTTACTTGATTCTTTTTGTAGATGATTAATAGACAAATTCCTCACGTTTACCAATTTATTCTAATTTTTTTGGAGTTACAGAAGTATGCGAAACCTGCAGATTACTACAGACTGTTCTATTTTTGACAAATTCTATTTTTCGTGTATTGTTTGCTTATTTCAATGCATCTATGAGTAGTATTGGGAAGTATGAACCATAGATAAGTTGGAATACAGTAGGTTTAACACCAATATAAAAATAATAATGAATTCATTGCAGTACCTTTGAGTAGTAGTTTGCTTTCTTATACTAACGGAGCTCACGAGATTTTTGTCTAAGTTTTGTGTTGTGAAGTTTTCAAGTTTTGAGTATTGCTTTGATGGACTATGGAACAAAGAGTGGCAAGAGCCTAAGCTTGGGGATGCTCAAGGCTCCCCAAGGTAAAATTCAAGGACAACCAAAATCCTAAGCTTGGCGATGCCCCGGGAAGGCATCCCCTCTTTCGTCTTCATCTATCGGTAACTATACTCGGAGGTATATTTTTATTCACCACATGATATGTGTTTTACTTGGAGCTTCTTGTATAATTTGAGTCTTTGCTTGTTAGTTTTTCTCAATTATTCTTGCTGGACACACCTATTTGAGAGATTTAAATATGGCCTAGGAATTGATAGAACACTCTATGTGCTTCACTTATATCTTTTGAGTTGAATAGTTTTGCTCTCTGTGCTTCACTTATACCTTTTAGAGCACGGTGCTGATAATATTTTGAAAAAATTGTTGATCTCTCATGGTTCACTTATATCCATTTGAGAGTCTATTAAAACAGCATGGTAATTTGCTTAGGCTATAAAACTAGTCTTCACATGATAAACATCCAATATCAATGTAGAAAAAACGTTCACACTAAGTGCATTGAATATGATGAGAAGTTGGATGCTTGATAATTGTTTTGAGATATGAGGATAGTGATATTAGAGTCATGCTAGTGGAGTTATTATGAAATTGAGAAATGCTTGCCTTAAAGTTAGTTATTCCCGTAGCATGGACGTATGGTGAACCGCTATGTGACGAAGTTAGAGCATGAGGCATTTGTAAAGTGTCAACCATTGTGTGGAGGTCGGGGGCGCGCGATGGTTAACTCCTACCAACCTCTCCCCTAGGAGCATGCGTTGATTGCTTTGTTTTGATGACTCGTAAATTTTTTCAATAAGTACATGAGTTCTTATGACTAATGTTGAGTCCATGGATTATACGTACTCTCACCCTTCCACCATTGCTAGCCTCTCTTGTACCACGCAACTTTCGCCGGTACCATACACCCACTATATATCCTTCCTCAAAACAGCCAACATATATTCCTCAAAACAGCCACCATACCTACCTATCATGGCATTTCCATAGCTATTCCGAGATATATTGCCATGCAACTTTCCACCGTTCCGTTCATATCACACGCATCATATTGTCATATTGCCATGCATGATCATGTAGTTGACATCGTATTTGTGGCAAAGCCACCATGCTTAATTTTTCATACAAGTCACTATTGATTCATTGCACATCCCGGTACACCGCTGGAGGCATTCATATAGAGTCATACTTTGTTCTAGTATCGAGTTTTAATTCATTATAACTGTGATGATCATCATTATTAGAGCATTGTCCCCTGTGAGGAAAGGCCAATAAAAAAAGAGAGATGGCCCAAAAAAATAATAAAAATAAAGTGGGGCAACAAAAAGAGAAAGCCCCTCCAGAAAAAATGAGAGAAAAGAGAGAAGGGACAATTGTACTATCTATTTCCACACTTGTTCTTCAAAGTAGCACCATGTTCTTCATGATAGAGAGTCTCATGTTTAGTCACTTTCATATACTAGTGGTAATTTTCATTATAGAACTTGGCTTGTATATTCCAATGATGGGCTTCCTCAAATGCCCTAGGTCTTCATGAGCAAGCAAGGTGGATGCACACCCACTAGTTTCTTTTGTTGAGCCTTCATACATTTTTTAGCTCTAGTGCATCCGTTGCATGGCAATCCTTACTCACTCACATTGATATCTATTGATGGGCATCTCCATAGCCCGTTGATACGCCTAGTTGATGTGAGACTATCTCCCTCCTTTTTGTCTTCTCCACAACCACCTCTTTATTCCACCCATAGTGCTATGTCCATGGCTCACGCTCATGTGTTGCGTGAAAGTTGAAAGGTTTGAAAGAATAGAGTATGAAAACAAGTGCTTGGCTGAAACCGGGCTTGTGCATGATATGAATATTTTGTGTAATGAAGAGGGAGCATAGCCAGACTATACGGTTTTATAGGGATAACTTTCTTTAGCCATAGTATTTTGAGAAGACATGATTGCTTTGTTAGTATGCTTGAAGTATTATTATTCCTTATGTCAATATAGACTTTTGTCTTGAATCTCTCAGATCTGAACATTCATGCCACAATTAAGAGAATTACATTGAAAAACTATGTTGGTTAGCATTCCACATCAAAAATTCTGTTTTTTATCATTTACCTACTCGAGGACGAGCAGGAATTAAGATTGGGGATGCTTGATACGTCTCCAACGTATCTATAATTTTTTATTGTTCCATGCTATTATTTATGATGTTTTGGATGTTTAATGGGCTTTGTTATACACTTTTATATTATTTTTGGCACTAACCTACTAAGCCAAAGGCCCAGTCGAGATTGCTGTTTTTTGCCTGTTTTAGGGTTTTATAGATAAGGAATATCAAACGGAGTCCAAACGGAATGAAACCTTCGGGAGAGACATTTTTGGAGCAAAATACGCACGTGACACTTGAGAACCATGGAGTAGGGCTGACATGGCGTCCACGAGGGTGCCCCCCCCCTATAGGGCGCGCCCCCCTTGCCTCGTGGGCACCTCGTCTGGCTCCCGGTGCCCTCCTTCATCCTATATATACCTACGTACCCCTAAACTATCAGAGCAATAGAGAAAATCCTAGTTCCACCGCCACAACCTTCTGTTCCCGTGAGATCCCATCTTGTTGCCTGTTCCGGAGCTCCGCTGGAGGGGGGATCTTCCATGGAGTGCTTCTACATCATCATCATCGCCTCACCATGAGTTGTGAGTAGTTAACCATAGACCTTCGGGTCCATAGCTAGTATCTAGATGGCTTCTTCTCTCTCTTTGGATCTCAATACCAAGTTCTCCTCGGTCTTCAAGGAGATCTATTCGATGTAATCTCTTTTTGCGGTGTGTTTGTCGAGATCCAATGAATTGTGGGTTTATGATGAAGATTATCTATGAGAAATATTTGGTTCTTCTCTAAACTCTTTATGTATGATTATAATATCCTTGCAAGTCTCTTCGAATTATTAGTTTGGTTTGGCCTACTAGATCTATAGTTCTTGCAATAGGAGAAGTGCTTGGCCTTGTGTTCAATCTTGCAGTGTCCTTTCCTAGTGACAGTAGGGGCAGCAAGGTACGTATTGTATTGTTGCCATCGAGGATTAAAAGATGGGGTTTATATCAATATGTTTGAGTTTATCCCTCTACATCATGTCATCTTGCTTAAGGCGTTACTCTGTTCTTATGAACTTAATACACTACATGCATGTTGGATAGCGGTCGATGTGTGGAGTAATAGTAGTAGATGCATAATCGTTTTGGTCTACTTGTCTCAGACATGATGCCTATATATAATGATCATGCCTAGATTGTCTCATAATTATTCGCTTTTCTATCAATTGCTCGATAGTACTTTGTTCACCCACCTTAGAATATCGCTATCACGAGAGAAGCCACTAGAGAACACTATGGCCCCCGGGTCTATTCTCAACATATCAATCTACAATCTACTTTACTTTTCCGCTTTTACTTTTCGTTCTTCTAACCAAAAATACCAAAAATATCAAACTATCATCTCTATCATATCTCACTTTCATAAGTGACCGTAAAGGGATTGACAACCCCTTATCGCGTTGGATGCGAAGTTCTTATTTCTTTGTCCAGGTGCGATGGACTCGCACATGGTCTCCTACTAGATTGATACCTTTGTTCTCAAAAACTAAGGGAAATACTTACGCTACTGTGTTGCATCTCCCTTTCCTCTTCGAGGGAATACAACGCAAGCTCGAGAAGTAGCAGGCCCAGACCCCTACGCGCTTAGGGTTTAGACCGATGTGCTGACCTCTCTGTTGTGCTTAGGTAGGGATGCGACGTGTTGATCTTTCGAGGCCGGGCATGACCCAGGAAAGTGTGTCCGGCCAAATGGGATCGAGCGTGCTGGATAATGTGGTGCACCCCTGCAGGGAAGGTAATCTATTCGAATAGCCGGGTCCCTCGGTAAATGGACGACCCAGAGTTGTACTCCGACCTCATGACAACTAGAACCGGATACCTAATAAAACACACACTTTCAAGTGATAGATACAACTCGGTGATCGCTTTCCCACAGGGCGACGAGGGGAGGATCGCTAGGTAGGGTTATGCTATACGATGTTACTTGGTGTACTTACCATCTATTCTATTCTATTCTACTGCTGCATGATGGAGGCTGTCAGAAGCATTGATACTTGTTACATTCCATCTACTCTCTTCTTCTGCTGCAAGATGGAGGCTGCCAGAAGCGTAGTCTTCGATTGGACTAGCTACCCCCCCCCCCTCTTATTCTGGCTTTCTGTAGTTTAGCCCACACATATTACCCCTTTACATAGATACCATTGCATATGTAGTGTAGATCATTGCTTGCGAGTACTTTAGATGAGTACTCACGGTTGCTTTGCTCCCGTTTTTCCCCTTTTGTCCCTTCTTCTCGGATGACGCAACCATATGGTGGAGTCTAGGAGCCAGAGGATCCCGAGGATGTTTCTATATAGAGTCCGGCTTCGAGGAGTAGTTAGGAGGTCCCAGGCAGGAGGCCTTGCCTTTTCGATCCTTGCTACTTTTGTGCTAGCCATCGTATGGAACCTTGTTTAAATTAAGTCTGTACTCAGATATTATTACTTCCGCTGACTCTTGTGTTTTTGAGCTTATGTATTCGAGCCCCCGAGGCCCCTGGCTTGTAATATAAAGCTTGTATTATTTTAATTTGTGTCTAGAGTTGTGTTGTGATATCTTCCAATGAGTCCCTGATCTTGGTTGTACACATTTGCGTGCATGATTAGTGTACGGTCAAATCAGGGGCGTCACAATATCATCATTTTACCCACATAGCATGTGCTAAAAAGTTGAGAGGGTTTTGGGAAAAACTTGATGCAGTTTGTGTACAAAATGGACAATCTCTTTCGAAGTATCAAGGTTTCGGACGAAAACTCATCTGTTACAAAGGTAATTAATTTTTAATTAACTTATTACACCTCAGACTTTTTGCGCGTTAGTATGCACCATTCAAAGCAACGTCATCAGCTTTCAACCCTATCTGACATCATTTGCTATTTTTCATGCATTTAGTGATATTTTTTTGACCTAATTGACCCTGAGCATGAAAAGCACTACAAATGAACTCTGAACAGGTTAAAAGTTGGCATGGTATCATCATTTCACCCACATAGCATGTGATAAAAAGTTGAGAGGGTTAAGTGACAAACATGATGCACTTCGTGTACAAAATGGACACTTTCTTTCGAAGTATCAGGGTTCCGGACGAAAACTCATCTTTTACAAAGGCAATAAATATTTTATTAACTTATTACAACTCTAGACTTTTTGTGCGTTCAGTATGCACCATTCAAAGACACGTCATCAACTTTCAACCCTATCTGACATCATTTGCTATTTTTCATGCATTTAATAATTTTTTTGAGCTAAATGACCCTATGCAAGAAAATCACTACAAATGAACTCTGAAAAGGTTGAAAGTTGGCATGGTATCATAATTTCACCCACATAGCCTGTGCTAAAAGGTTGACAGGGTTACGGAAAAAACTTGATGCATTTCGTGTACAAAATGAACAATCTCTTTCGAAGTATCATTGTTTCGGACGAAAATTCATCTGTTACAAAGGCAATAAATATTTTAATAACTTATTACAACTCCATACTTTTTGCGCGTTCAGTATGCACCATTCAAAGCCACGTCATCAACTTTTAACCCTATCTGACATCATTTGCTATTTTTCATGCATTTAAATATTATTTTGAGCTAAATGACCCTAAGCAAGAAAATCACTACAAATGAACTCTCAAAAGGTTGAAAGTTGGCATGGTATCGTCATTTCACCCACATAGCCTGTGCTAAAAGGTTGACAGGGTTACGGAAAAAACTTGATGCACTTCGTGTACAAAATGAACAATCTCTTTCGAAGTATCATTGTTTCGGATGAAAATTAATTTGTTACAAAGGCAATTAATTTTTGAATAACTTATTACTATTCCAGACTTTTTGCGCATTCAGTATGCACCATTCATAGCCACGTCATCAGCTTTCAAACCTATCTGACATAATTTGCTATTTTTCATGCATTTAATGAGTTTTTGATCTAAATGACCCTGAGCATGAAAAGCACTATGTCGGGGAAACTGGTCGCCCACGAACACCTATGGGACCGGAGCCCCTTTTCGGTACGGCAAGGGAGCGGAGGGAGCACGAAGAGCCGATCGAGGGGCACACACGGGCAGTTTACCCAGGTTCGGGCCGCGCGGACGCGTAAAACCCTACTCCTGCCTTGGTTGTATTGAGTTCGTGAGCTCGGGATCTTGAAGATCTACAGTACTAGCTGCACCGAGCGTGGGAGTGGTCAAGTTTCTGGGATCGAACCCCCTCTACGTTGTGCATGGGCCTCCTTTTATAGCTCAAAGGGGTTACCGACAGGTGTCAACGTAGAGGAGGGCAAAAGCGTAAAATTGGTGGTAGTTGTAACAGTGGTCTATACCTAACCCTGACGGTGGGGGACAAGGGCATTGAATGCCTGTCGCCGTCACCCCAAAAGCGTCCGCCCGGGCGTCTCCGTTCGCCACGACGACGGCCTCGTCACCGTGGCTCGCCACCGTGTACCCCAGGCTGCACAGCCATCCGCCACGTGCCCTTGGAAGGGCCCCAGGGCGACGCGTGGCCAGATGAGCTGGAGCGTAGGCGCACAGTGTAAGCCTTCCCCGGCAAGTACCTTGCCGGGGTTGCTATCTTGTCGGCCCCGGAAGCTTGTCGCTCTCCGGGTCCTGCCGGGGCGCGCGATGCGCTGCGACATATCAATTGAGGTGCTGTTCTTTGGCCTACCTGGCAAGCTCCTCTTGCCAGGGTCTTGTGCTGGAATGATAACCTTGAGCCTGGCGCGGCTTTCCCGGCAAGCTCCTCTTGCCGGGGCCTTGTTCTCCTGACTTGTATAACTTGTTCTTGAATGGCTTCAAAAGGGTCCAGAGTGGGCTTCGGCGGGGCGCGTGGTGAGCCAGACCACGGGACGCTGCTACTGCCCGTGCACAAGTCGGGATACTAAGGTACCCCTACTTTAGTACACCGACAGGAGCCCCCGGGCCTGGGCCACACACGGTGCCGAGCGTTGTTGGGCCAGGCCCAGAACAGTGCACGGGCACATGCGGCCCACGGCGTGCCGTTTCCCACTCCAGATTCGACGCATCCCTCCCTAACGGCACGCGTCGATTGCGGCGTCGTGGGAGAGATCGTGGCCTGTTTCTTTAATGGGGAAATGTGGATCGTCCCCCACTTCCCCCTTAAAAGCAGAGGAAGCAGGGGCAGTTTCCCCCATTGCTTTCATTGTGTCTTGAATCTCCAGAAACCCCTGCCGCCCTCTGCCTCCCCAAAAGTCGACAGAGAGCCGAGCTCCACCCTTCCTCCGCCGTACCCAGCATCTGCGACGCCGTCGACCTCCCTCGCCATCCCCGCCATGGCCCCGAAGAGCAACAAGGCGAAGAGCGACAATGCGAAAAAGGAGAAGTCCGACAAGGCGGCGAAGCTGGCAGCCATGCGGAGGAAGATGGTGGTCTTCCCGCCGAGGCTCGGCGCGAGGGAGCTGTAGGACAAGTATTACTTGTTATGGGCGAGGGAGACGAAGGCTCACCTGCGCACCAGGGTCCTCCCCGCCGAAGCCGTCGATCTGTACCCGGGAGGTTACCACTTCTTCGCTTTGTTCTTCCATTGCGGTCTCTGTCCTCCGTATTCAGAGTTTTTCTGCGATGTGATGAACACATATGGATTCCATCTCTTAGATTTCACCCCGAACGCCGTCCTCACTTTGGCCGTTTTCGCACATCTGTGCGAAAACTATGTCGGGGTCCACCCAAATGTAGCTCTCTTCCGCCACTTCTTCACACCTAGAGTAGAGTACGGATCTCCACTCTCCGGTGGCATCTCCTGGATCTTCAGGCTCGGCAAGAAGGAGGCGTACTTGATTGGGGAGCTCCGCGGCAAGTGGGAGGAGTGGAGGGCTGATTGGTGCTGGGTCATGGAGGATGAACCCGAGCAGTTCACCTTGCCACACCGGGCTGCAATAGTGCGCGACAAGGATTGGAGTGACTTGGCCCCGGAGGACGACAAGCTGCAGATTGCTCTTACCAGGATCCTTCGTCTCCGGGCCGCCAACCTTACTGTAGGTGAAATCGGGGCTGATTTCCTCCGCCACCGCATTGCTCCTCTGCAGGAAAGGAAGAGACCTGCTTGGGAGTTCGGCAACGCGGCATACCGCATGAGGCTGCGCCCCGGGCTGAATTATAACTTCACTGTCTTGGAGCTCAAGGGGATGGTCTGGGAGCTGTTCAAGCATGACCCCAAGCACAAGGAGTGGTTCACCCCGTCCCGGGGAGTAGTCCCGTTGTGCAACAACACTGCTCTTAGTGCCATCCGCGCGGCGATGCGTGAGTGTGATTCCCACGGGGTTGTCCCCACTTGGCTGACGCCTTCAGAGGAGACCGTGCAGGCCTTCTTCGACAGCCTGGTTGAACGGCCACGCAACCCCGAGGAGAAAAGGGCCTCACCCGGGAGACCACCGAACGAGATGTGGCATATATAGCCAACAGGATGGAGGAGGCCGCCGCAGCGGCGGCCGCGGGGGAGTATGGGTACACCGTGGAAGAAGCGGAAGCGGGGGACGCGGTGAGTTAGGCCGAGGAGGAGGAAATCCTCAAGTTGTTGAAGATTGCGCCCGAGGAGTTTGCCGGGGAGCCTGCCAGGGAGCCTGCCGGGATGAGCGAGGCTACCGGGCAAGGCACTGAGTCCAGTGAGCCCGCCGAGGAGGACGCCGAATCGGGTGATTCTGACGAAGACTACGGCGGCTCTCTGAACCTCGACGACGCCTCCTCATCCTCAGAAAACTCTCCGCCACCACCAAGTCCTCCACCGCCGCAGAAGAAGCGCCTCCGCAAGACCGCTGAGAGGGCGAGGCCACCGGCGCCCCGACAACAGCCGAAGCGTCGGGCGACGCGTACCACCACGACGAGCGAGGTCGTCAAGGAGGCGACCCGTGTCCCAGCGGCAAGCGGAGGGGGATCTTCCCGGAGCGGTTCTGGTGTTCCCTCCGCCCCTCGATCCTCGGGGACGACCGGAGCGGGGTCTTCACAACCCACGGCTCCGGAGCCCGCCAAGCGCCCGAGGGAGCCTTCTCCTCCAGCTCCTCGCGCTGGAGCACGCGAGGCGGAGTTTGACTTCTCCGCCCTCAGCTCCGATGAAGAGGAGGAAGAGTAAGCACGTGCAATTTCTATTTCCTTTGATTCTTGTTTTTCTTGTCTTGATTTCTTTTCGTCTAACTCTGATCTTGTTTGGCTTCCAGGACCTTGACCCAGAGGATGGCGAAGAGGGCCAAGATCCTTGTGGTTGATCTTGAGGACGACGAGCCTGCCGCAGCAACGGTGGATGCGCCAGCGACAAACTTGCCGGACCAGCCTGCTGCTCCGGAGAGCAGCCCCCAGCACAGCCCCCAGCGTAAGCCTTGTGTTTACTTTTCTGCTTGACGGGCGCGCTTCAAGTTGTTATCCTTACTAACGTCTTGTTTGTTTGTTGCCTTGTGCAGAAGCGGAGCCGCAGCCGCAGGAGCACCAAGAGGCCGCCCCCGACGAGCCGCTTGTTCCACCCTCCCCGCCAAGGATGAGCTCCCCGGCGAGGGACAGTGCTCCGCCAAGGATGGGTACTCCGCCAAGGGCAAGTACCCCGCCAAGGGCGAGCACCCCGACAAGGGTGAGCACCCCGCCAAGGGAAGGCGCCAGCGGTCTTCCGCCGGCGGGGGCTTCTACTACGCCGCAGAGGGAGAACTCCCCGGCAAGGGACCCCGTTATCGAAGAGGCCCGCGAAGGTGAACCCTTGTGCCTTTCTTCTTTGAACTCTTTTTTTTTTGGATATTTGCTTGACGATCTTTTCTTTTCTTTTTCTTCTGTCAGATCCGCCCGCCCCGGAGCCAATGGAGACGGAGACCATCGCCGAGGAGGCCGTACGCGGCAATGCTGGCGACGCCACCACCACCGAAGGAATGGCTGGTGCCGACGAGCCAGCCGCCGAAGAGACCGCCCCGACCGCTGACGCTGCAGCAGGGGAAGGGACCGGCGACCGCACTGCTGGCCCTGAGGCCGCAGGAGCGCCGGACGCTGCGCCGGCCACCGACCCCTCCGCCCCCGCGGCTGGGTCGGGCGTCTATCTGGAGGCCGCCAACGGGGTCTTTATCCAAGTCCCGTGGGCGTCCTCATCAAGGGCACCCGCGAAGGGGGAGACCTTCGACGGAGAAGTTCTCGCCTCCGCCGGGCTGAGGGTTGTCGACGCGCCCGGCAGCAGCAACGAGGCCGAAGAGGAGCAACTCCTGTGTCGACTCCTGGGTTTGTACCGGGCCAGGCAAACCAAGCTGGAGTCCCGAGAGGCTCTGGCTGCCAAGGCCGGTGCTGATCTGGAGAAGCGCGCTGCGGAGCTCCGTGCCGCCAACCAGGCGGCCCTCCGAAACTTGGCGAAGGAGGGCGAAGAGCTTGCCGGAGCACACCAAGCGTTCCTCCTCGAGAAGGCCGAGGTGGAGGAGCAGCAGCGACTGGCCGCCGAGGATCTGTCTCGGCGGGAGGGAGAGCTCAACCAGCGGAAGGTCGACCTTGATAGCCACGAGGACGACCTCACCGCTCGTGAGCAGGCCATTGGCGGGGCTCTGCAGGACGTGAGGGATGCCGCTGCTGCCGCAGAGACCGCCAAGAGGGATCTAGAGGCCCGGGTGGCACAGTTGGAGACGGGCTTGAAGGCGAGCGTGGACAGGGTCGCCGCGCTCAATGTGGCGCGGGAGAAAGACGCCCACCCCAATTCGGAGCTGCAAGTCCGTCTCTCCGAGAAGGGCAAAGAGCTCAACGACGCCAAGGACTCCATCGCAGACTTGGAGCTGAAGGTTTCCACCCTCAACGACTCACTTGACGCCGCCCGGGACCGTGAAACGAAGCTGAAAGAAGATCTCCGGTCTGAAAGGGCGCTGTTGGACAGCGCCGCCCTGTCGCAGAACAACTTCCAGCGGACGGTGGAGCAGTGGACCGAGGAGCTCGTCGCCTCCGCCGCCAACATCGACAAGGAGATGGTGGCGCTGAGGGCGGAGCACCTCGTGTACTCCCCCGACGAGAGCCTCCCCCACAGCGCCAAGTTGAGCCTGTTCTTCAGGGGAGTGGCGCCGGCTCTCGCGCAGCTACGGGAGAAGATCCCCGCGCAGCTGGCTGACGAGGCGCGCCGGCTTTGCATGGGTACTATGGAGCGGGTGTTGTCGAAGATCGTCTACCGCAACCCCGGGATCAACCTCGTCAACGTCCTCCGGACCCTGCCGCCCGAAGCTGACCAGGAGGCGTTGAAGGCACAAGTTGCCCACATCGTAGCCAAGGCGGGCAAGATCAAGAGGGTCGACGGAGACCGAAGAGACTAGGCTCCCTTCTTTCTGCTTCCTTTGCCGCTGTCGATTAAGTCATGGGTAGTAGTTGGTTAGAACAGCGGCAAGCTATCTTGTAATATAACTTTATTTTGGATAATCAATGCAGTGTTATCTCCCTTGTATAGTCCCTTCACTTTGTATGCTTTCCACCCTACGCTTTTAGGGAACTTTCCGGCAAAGGGACCCTTGCCGCGAGCGCTGAGTGCGGGACTCTTAGCAGCCTGCTAGCAGTGCCCTTGTCGGCAAGAAACCTCACCGCAGCTAGTCGCAGCACACTTAGATTACTGAGCGAACTCGAAAACGAAGTAAGGGCGCGACACTTGTCGCAGCTCACTTAAGCCGTTGAGCGTGCTCGAAACAAAGTAAGGGCGCGGCTAGCCACGGGTAGGTTCCTCCGCGCACAGGTTTTCCATACAAAGTGTGGTCGTTCAAGGAAGACAACTAAAAAAATTTAAAAATTTGAATTGCTCAAACTCTGGCAAGTTAGCTTTTATGGATTGTTTGCTTCTCGGCAAGGCTTCCCTTTCTTGAACAGCACCTGGTCCATACCTCCATCTCCTC
>LR738712.1:481406046-481463490 GCA_902687465.1 Secale cereale
CCCCCCCCCCCCCGGCAAATTGTGCGCGAGGAACACTTCTTCTGTTTAAGAGAGAAAGGAAAAGGGGAGGAGAGACAAGTATGGGGCCCTGCGGCTTGTTACTGCTTACCGGGGATGTGTGCTGCACAAAATGTCAGACGATACATGCAAGTAAAAGGAAAAGGCATGAAATGACAAATGGTGCAAGGCACACAAGTTTTACTGATGCACGGGGTCTGCGCCCGGCTTTGTACAAAGGTTTACATGCAACAGCGGCAAGACTTGTACAAAAGGTGGTTGCTGGAGCGGATCACGGCAACTGCGCCTTATGGGTGAAACTTGCGAAGATGCTCTATGTTCCAGGAGTTGCTCACCGGTAAGCCTTCTTCGTTCTCAAGGCGGACAGCGTCGGGCCTTGTGACTTGTCTCACCCGATAAGGGCTTTCCCACTTCGGCGTCAACTTGTTGGAGTTCTTGGCGGACTGAACACGCCGAAGAACAAGGTCGCCTTCCTCGAGACTCCTGGCCCTGACCTTGCGGCTGGGGTAGCGACGCAAGGCTTGCTGGTATCGAGCAGCTCGCACAGCAGCCTGGAGACGGTCCTCCTTGAGGAGCAATGCATCATCTTGCCGCAACTGCTCTTGCTCAAGCTCATCGTAAGCGAGCACTCGAGGAGACCCGTATACGAGTTCCGTGGGGAGAACTGCTTCTGCTCCATAGACAAGAGCAAAGGGTGTCTGCCCGGTGGCTCGATTTGGTGTCGTCCTGATTGACCAAAGAACCGCCGGCAACTCCTCGATCCAGTTTCTTCCGCACTTGTGCAGCCTGTCGAAGGTTCTTGTCTTGAGTCCGCGCAGCACTTCAGCGTTTGCCCTCTTCGCTTGACCATTGCTCCTCGGGTGAGCAACAGAAGCAAAGCAGACCTTGGCGCCAAGGTCTTGGACGTATTGCATGAAGGTGTGACTTGTGAACTGTGTGCCGTTGTCGGTGATGATCCTGTTAGGGATTCCGAAACGGCAAACAATTGATCTGAAGAACTTCACCGCTGACTGTGCTGTCACCTTCCTCACTGGTTCCACTTCCGGCCACTTTGTGAACTTGTCGATTGCAACGTACAAGTACTCAAAGCCCCCGACAGCACGGGGAAAGGGGCCGAGGATGTCGAGCGCCCAGACCGAGAAGGGCCAGGACAAAGGTATTGTCTGGAGAGCTTGAGCTGGCTGGTGAATCTGCTTGGCGTGGAACTGGCACGCTTCACACTTGGTTACTTGTGCAGTTGCATCTTGGAGGGCTTCTGGCCAAAAGAAACCTTGCCGGAACGCCTTCCTGGCAAGTGCTCTTGCGCCAATGTGGTGGCCACATATGCCTCCGTGTATTTCAGCCAACAGCTTCTGTCCATCTTCCCGAGAAATGCACTTCAATCTGACGCCATTGAGTCTTCTTCTGTATAGCTCGTTGCCGACGAACTGATACATACTTGACTGCCTGGTAATCCTCTCTATCTCTTCTGGTTCTTCGGGAAGTTCCCCAGTTTGAAGAAAGCGGACGATCTGTTGTGCCCATGCTGGAGCCTCAGGCTCAACAACAAGGACAAAAGGAATCAGTGCTGCTGCGGGGACGTCGGCTTCTACGGCAAGAACCTGCGGCTCTGCCGGAGCTGATCGTCCCCCGGCAAGCCCGCCGGGGCAAGACTTGTCGGGAACGCCTGCTTCAACTGTCCAGACCCTTGGGTCTGCAGGAGCAGACTGTTCCTCAGCAACTTGGTCGTTGATCTTGGGGACCTTGGCGGCGGTTTCGGGAAGGTCCGCCGGCAAGTAGTCGCCGGAGACCAACTTCCTCTTCTTGCTTTGCCCAACTGATGGTGTAACGGATGGTTGAGTTAGCTTGAGCATGAAGGTCCCTGGTTCCATAGGTAACTTCATTGCGGCACACTTTGAGAGGCCATCTGCGATATCATTTTGAGCTCTTGGAACGTGCTCCATCTGCAGGCCTTCAAAGTGTTCTTCAAGCTTCCTCACTTCATCGACATATGCTTCCATCAAAGGGCTCTGGTAGCTCTTGTTTACCTGTCGGACCACCAACTGTGAATCTCCCCGCATGATCAGGTTCTTGATCCCAAGTTCGGCCGCAATTCTGAGGCCGACAAGCAAACCTTCATACTCAGCAGTATTGTTTGTCGCTTGCTCCTTGGGAAAGTGCATCTGAACAACGTACTTGAGGTGCTCTCCGGTGGGCACTATGAGTAACACGCCAGTGCCGGCGCCTTGCAGCGAGAAGGCACCATCGAAGTACATTACCCACTCTTTGCTTGCTTCTTGGACGGGGGTGTTTGTTTGTGGAACCTCTTCATCTGGTGTTGGGGTCCATTCTGCTATGAACTCTGCCAAAGCTCTGCTCTGTATAGTTGAAGTACTCTCGAACTTAAGACCAAAGCTTGACAGTTCCAGTGCCCACTCGACAATCCTTCCTGTCGCTTCTGGGTTTTGCAATATCCTCTTCAACGGAAAGCGAGTGACCACCGTTATCTCGTGCGCTTGGAAGTAATGGCGCAGTTTCCTTGAGGCCATGAGGAGGCCGAAAAGCAACTTCTGCACCCCAGAGTATCTTGACCTAGCCCCCTGCAAGAGGGAACTTACAAAAAAAACTGGGCGCTGCACCATCTTCTTTCGCACTTCTCCTTGTATCTGCGCGGACTCATCCTTGTCGGGGCCAGAGCTTGTCGGGGGAGCCCCCTGCTTGTCGCCGGAAGTGCTTGTCGGGGCTATGGGCTCTTCCTCCGCCTCCCTCTCCGCTACCAACGCAGCACTAACCACTTGATTGGTTGCTGCTAAGTATAGCAACAACTTCTCTTGTGGCCTAGGTTCGACAAGTATTGGAGTAGAGGACAGGTATCCTTTCAAGTCTTGCAGCGCTGCCTCCGCTTCCGGAGTCCATTTCATAGGACCTGCCTTTTTCAAGATTTTGATGAAAGGCAGGGCGCGTTCTGCAGACTTTGAAATGAACCTGCTGAGGGCAGCCACACAACCCGCAAGCCTCCGTACATCCTTGACGCGCTTCGGGGCTTCGATCTGCTCTATGGATTTTATCTTGTAGGGATTGGCTTCAATCCCTCTTTGGGACACAAAGAACCGGAGAAGCTTGCCGGAGGGGACTCCGAAAACGCACTTCTCGGGGTTCAACTTGAGTTGTATCTTGCGCAGATTCTCAAAGGTCTCATCCAGGTCTTGGATCAGGGTATCCTTGTCCTTGCTCTTGACCACTATATCATCCATGTAGGCTTCTACATTCCTGTGTATCTGTGGCTCAAAAGCAGTATGGACCACCCTTGCAAACGTTGAGCCCGCATTCTTCAGTCCAAAGGGCATGCGTATGAAACAGTATGTGCCACATGGAGTGATGAACGCGGTCTTTTCTTTGTCTTCCTCAGCCATGAATATCTGGTGGTAACCTGAGTATGCATCGAGAAACGAAAGCAACTCACATCCGGCGGTGGAGTCCACAATCTGGTCAATGCGCGGCAAGGGAAATGGATCCTTAGGACAAGCTTTATTCACATCAGTGAAGTCTATACAAAGTCTCCACTTCCCATTAGCCTTGCGCATGACAACTGGATTGGCCAACCACGTGGGATGTAGTACACCTCTAACAAGGCCTGCTGCTTCCAACTTCTTGATCTCCTCAGCAATAAACTCTTGGCGCTCCACCGCTTGCTTCCTGACCTTCTGCTTGACGGGCCGCGCGTGAGGACAAACAGCAAGCTTGTGCTCAATTACCTTCCTGGGAACGCCGGGGATGTCAGACGGTTGCCATGCAAACACATCGACATTTGCCCGCAGGAAGGCAACGAGCGCGCTTTCGTATTTGGGGTCGAGCGTAGCACTAATGGTGAAAGTACCACCAGTGCCGTCCTCCTTGGCGGACACCTTCTTGGTTGCCGGTGGAGCTGCCATTCCTTTCTTGCACTTGCCGGTGGAGCTCGATGGTGCGTCCTCGACGGCAGCGCAGCACTCCGAAGAGGTGCGTTTGCCGGAGTGGGCCCCAGAGCCCTTGCCGGACTTGGTCTTGGTCTTCCCCCCGGGAGCTTCAGCGGCAAGTGTGTTGCTGTCTGTCACGGCTGCTGCGTCCCGGTAAATCTTGTCGGCGCAAATAAGCACGTCCTTGTTGTCGCCGGGGACAGAGATGACGCTTATTGGCCCTGGCATCTTGAGTATGTTGTATGCATGGTGAGAGGCTGCCATGAACTTGGCGAGCGCAGGACGGCCAAGTATCCCATTGTATGGCAATGGGATATCGGCAACGTCGAAAGTGATCCTCTCTGTCCTGAAGTTAAGCTCTCCGCCAAAGGTCACCGGCAGCGTGATCTTCCCCTTCGGCTTGCTTCTTCCCGGGTTGATTCCTTGTAACGTCCCGGTTTCCTCGAGCTCGCTGTCGGGGATCTGCAGCTTCTTGATCACAGCGGAGGAAATCAAGTTGAGGCCGGCCCCGCCGTCAACCAACATCTTGGTGACCTTGAGGTTGCGGATAGTTGGTGAAACCAACATCGGCAAGCACCCAACCGCAGTTGTGCGGTCAGGGTGGTCCTCAAGATCGAAAATGATGGGCGTGCCGGACCATTTCAGCAGCTTGCGCGACTCGATAGGTGGCTCAGCTGCATTTACTTCCCGCACCAACTGTTTGAGTTGGCGGTGGGAAGTGTGCAGGGAGGCACCTCCATCGACGCACAGAACTTCTGTGGCTTTCTGGAACTCCTGCTCACTGTTATCTCCGTCATCCATGTCCTCGTCATCGTCTTCGTCTTCATCCTTGTCGCGGCCCCGTGGAGGTCTGTCTCCTTGCCGCTGCTTGGCCTTGCCGCGGCGTCCTCCCCGGCCATTGAACGGCCGCTTCTTGCTGGGCTCTCCTCCGCCTCCTTGGGCCTTCTCCTTGTCGCGTCTCTCGTATTCAGCCTTCTGCTGCTCTACGAGGTACTCTACTCTCTTGCAGTTCTGGAGATCGTGGCCCTTGGTGCGGTGGATCTTGCAGTACTGCTTGTTGGAGCCGTCCTGCTTGTCGGTGGCCGCTACAGGGGTGGCCTTCTTGCCGGAGCCGCCAGCCTGTGTCTTCTTGGCGGCAGCCTCCTTGCCGGACTGCTCGACAACTAGTACCTCCTTGTTCTTCTTCTTCTTGTTGTTCCGCCGCCGGTTTTCCTTGCCGGGACGGCATCCTCGCCGTCTGTTCCTCTTGCACCAGTATCCTCTCCGGGAAGTCTCCTCCCCTCTTCGGCACGCGCACACTTATCAGCCAGAGCGTAGAGCTCGCTGACGTCCCGGATCTTGGTCATCGCCATCTCCTCCCTCATCCGGCGGTTACGCACGTTCTCGTGGAACACGCTGATAACCGCGGCAGGGTGGACATCGGGGATGTTGTGCTGAACGCGGCTGAATCTTTGGATGTACTTGCGCAGGGACTCTCCCTCCTTCTGGGCAAGAATGTGGAGATCGCTTTCCTGGCCATGGGGTTTGTGGCCGCCCGTGAAGGCGCCGACAAACTGGTGGCACAAATCTGCCCAAGAAGAGATGGAGTTCTCCGGCAAGTGCATAAGCCAAGATCTGACGTTTGGCTTAAGCACGAGCGGGAAGTAGTTTGCTAAGATCTTCTCGTTGCGTCCCCCAGCAGCTTGCACCGCTATGGTGTAGATGCTGAGGAACTCCGAGGGGTGTGTCTTGCCGTCGTACTTCTCGGGTACGTCGGGTTTAAAGTTCTTCATGCTGGGCCACTGGACTTGCCACAGCTCTCGGGTGAACGCAGGGCAAACTGCCGCGTACGGCAAGTCGCCTGGTTCACCGGGCGCGTGCATGTCGACAGCGGTCCCAACGCGCTGGTAGGATTGTCTTCGGGCTTCTCTTTGACGCTCGATACGAGTTCGAGCGTCCTCTTGTCGCCTGTCGTCAAGGACTTGGCGTTGATCGTGGCGAGCCCGCGGATCCGACGACGCTGTGGAGTCATCGTCGACGTTGATCCGGCGGGTCGGTGATTTCTGCTTCCGCGGCGGGGAGTGCGCAGTAGTTGCACCCCCGGCGGTCTTGTCTCCATCGGCCTTCGCTTGGTCGACTTGCCGCGGCCGTGCTGTTGCCGGCTGCTGCGGCGTGTCGTTGTTGGCGAAGGCGATGAGGCTCTGGATCATAGCCCTCCACTCTTCGGCCTTGTCTGCCGCTGGAGGGAAGTCGAGGAGCAGTTGAGCTCTGGCTAGAGCTTCTGCTGGAGAAGAGGGAAGCGGTGACGAGCGGTGCGAGGAGCGAGATATGCTCGGACTTCTAACAGGGTTAGAAGGAGCAGGTTCACGCCCCAGCGACCGCGCCCTGCTCGTGCCAGGATGCTGGCCTTGAGTGTCCCGCGACCCGCCAGTTTGACCTCGTCACAGCAGGCGTATGGTACCTCCGGTACCACGTCGCTGCTGGTCCGGCACCTCCTGAGAAGGACGTGGTGCGTGCACGGACGCCGAGGTCTTGGAGTTCGCCCGGTCGTCCGTCTTGTCCTTGGACTTGGCGACGCCGTGAGTGTCCTCGTCGGCGTCTACCCTTCCGCCAGCGTCTCCCCCACCAACCGTCGGTTCTGGTGGTGGTGGGATCGACGCGGACGGGCCTTTGACCTCAGAAGCTTTCTTCTTCGGCGGCATGTTGATGTAGCCGATGAGGTTGATGAAGCTGGTGAAGTTGCTGAAGGTTGCGCCCATGTGAGCGCCGGATCAGGTTCGCACAACCTCGACACCCCCCTACCTGGCGCGCCAAAGATGTCGGGGAAACTGGTCGCCCACGAACACCTATGGGACCGTAGCCCCTTTTCGGTACGGCAAGGGAGCGGAGGGAGCACGAAGAGCGGATCGAGGGGCACACACGGGCAGTTTACCCAGGTTCGGGCCGCGCGAACGCGTAAAACCCTACTCCTGCCTTGGTTGTATTGAGTTCGTGAGCTCGGGAGCTTGAAGATCTACAGTACTAGGTGCACCGAGCGTGGGAGTGGTCAAGTTTCTGGGATCGATCCCCCTCTACGTTGTGCATGGGCCTCCTTTTATAGCTCAAAGGGGTTACCGACAGGTGTCAACGTAGAGGAGGGCAAAAGCATAAAATTGGTGGTAGTTGTAACAGTGCATGAACAGTGTATGAACAGTGGCCTATACCTAACCCTGACGGTGGGGGACAAGGGCATTGAATGCCCGTCGTCGTCACCCCAAAAGCGTCCGCCCGGGCGTCTCCGTTCGCCACGACGACGGCCTCGTCACCGTGGCTCGCCACCGTGTACCCCAGGCTGCACAGCCATCCGCCACGTGCCCTTGGAAGGGCCCCAGGGCGACGCGTGGCCAGATGAGCTGGAGCGTAGGCGCACAGTGTAAGCCTTCCCCGGCAAGTACCTTGCCGGGGTTGCTATCTTGCCGGGCCCGGAAGCTTGTCGCTCTCCGGGTCCTGCCGGGGCACGCGATGCGCTGCGACATATCTTCTGAGGTGTTGTTCTTTGGCCTACCTGGCAAGCTCCTCTTGCCAGGGTCTTGTGCTGGAATGATAACCTTGAGCCTGGCGCGGCCTTCCCGGCAAGCTCCTCTTGCCGGGGCCTTGTTCTCCTGACTTGTATAACTTGTTCTTGAATGGCTTCAAAAGGGTCCAGAGTGGGCTTCGGCGGGGCGCGTGGTGAGCCAGACCACGGGACGCTGCTACTACCCGTGCACAAGTCGGGATACTAAGGTACCCCTACTTTAGTACACCGACACACTACAAATGAACTTTGGAAAGGTTGAAAGTTTGCCTGGTATCATTATCATTTCACCCACATAGCATGTGCTAAAAAGTTGAGAGGTTTACGGCAATAACTTGATGCACTTCGTGTACAAAATGGACAATCTCTTTCGAAGTATCAGGGTTTCACACGAAAACTCATCTGTTACAAAGGCAAATAAATTTTTAATGACTTATTACACCTCCAAACTTTTTGCGCGTTCAGTATGCACCATTCAAAGCCGCGTCATCAACTTTCAACCCTATCTGACATCATTTGCTATTTTTCATGCATTTAATGATTTTTTGAGCTAAATGACCCTGAGCATGAAAAGCACTACAAATGAATTCTGAAAAGGTTGAAAGTTGGCATGGTATCATCATTTCACCCACGTAGCATGTGCTAAAAAGTTGAGTGTGTTACGACAAAAACTTGATGCACTTTGTGTACAAAATGGACAATATCTTTTGAAGTATTAGGGTTTCAGACCAAAACTCATCTGTTACAAAGGCAATTAATTTTTTAATATGTTATTACAACTCCAAACATTTTGCGCGTTCAGTATGCACCATTCAAAGCCACGTCATCAACTTTCAACCCTATATAACATCACTTGCTATTTTTCATGCATTTAATGATATTTTTTGAGCTAAATGATCCTGAAATTGAAAAGCACTACAAATGGGCTCTGAAAAGGTTGAAAGTTGGCATGGTATCATCATTTCACCCACATAGCATGTGCTAAAAAGTTGAGAGGGTTACAGCAGAAGCTGGATGCACTTCTAGGTATCAGGGTTTCGGACAAAAACCCATCTATTACAAAGGCAATTTTTTTAAATAACCTAAGTATTACCAAATTTAATATGATGATAAAACACACTAATATTAAACATAAGAAAAAAGAATCACTAGAAAAATCTATTTTAAAGTAAAGTTATTCACAAACTAGCGATTCACACAAATTTCAAATAATTCAAATTTAAACTATTCAAATATGAAAACTACTCGCACTAACAGAAAGTTTGTAATTTTTTGTACCTAAAGCAAAAATATTGATAAAGAAACTCTAAATACAGCAAAAAATCAACTCAAAAATAAATAAAGCAAAAAAGAAAAAAAACTAAATTAAAAAGCCCGCCTACTGGGCCACAGCAGCCTACATACGACTCGAAACCCAACCTGTAGTTAGGCCAGGATGTAGGCCCGCAGGCCTAGTAGGCCCAACAGGGCAGCATAGGAGAGGTAGGCCCAGAAGCCTGCTTTAGAGAGGAGCTCGAAGGAGCAGCCGCAACAGGGTTTATAAACCAGTGCGGTTGCCCTTCGCTCGGCGAGGTGGGGCTAAACTTTGGAACCGTGGGATGGCAGCGCACACCCTTTCGTACCGGGTCGTGGCTCGAACAGGTACTAGGGGGGTCTTTAGTACCAGGTGGAGCCATGACCCGGTCCTAAAGGGGTTCGCTTCCAACCTCTTGACCTGGCTAAATTTGAACTTTAGTACCGGTTGGAGCCACGAACCGGTACTAAAGGCCCATCCTATATATAGCACTTACGAAAATTTACAATTTCTTCTCCCACTCTCCTCCTCTGCTAATTCGACATTGCTGCCGCTCGCCGTCGTCGCCCCTGTCTCGCACCTTCGCCATCGCCATCCGCGTCGTCGCCCCGTCCTCGTCGTCGTCCCCGCCTCGTGGCCACCACCGCCTCGTACGCCGCCGTCGTCGATCGCCGCCCCCCCCCCAGTCGCCCCGTGCCGTGAGCCCCCGGCCGCCCCATCACCGCACTCCGTACACCCCCCCCACACACACATACATTTTTTAATTATTTTCTGTTTTCCGTTTTTAGATTAATGTCAAATTGTTAATGTCAATGTTTTAGCTAGCTAGATGAATTAGATTAACGTCAAATTGTTAATTAGATGATCGAATTAGACATTTTCTTTCACTAGATGATTGTATATAGAAAAAAGTTGCAACTAGTTAGAATTCTATATGAGATTTGAATTAGTAAGTGCTTAATTGAATTAGTAAGAAAATTAAGAAGTGCTTAGTTGAATTAGTAATAAAATTAATTATTTTTATTTATAGTAAGTGCTTAGTTGAACTAGTTGAATTAATTGAACTAGTTTATTTTTTAGTAAGAAAATTTAGGTATATGAGATTTGATGATCTAATTACAATTTTACTATAGAACTAGTTTATTTTTAGTAAGAAAATTAATAGAACAAGTTTATTTTTAGTAAGTGCTTAGTTGAATTAGTTGGTGAGCTAAAAGTCCACCTCCTCCTCTACTCCTCTGTGTTGAATAGAGTAGAACTAGGTTATTTAGTTAATTATACTTCTTAACCAAATGAAATGTTCGGGTTATAAGATTTTCAATTAATGTTTCAACTATGAACATAGGAAATGTCTGACGACGATAAGAATTTCGGTATGTGCGAAGACTGCGAAGACGAGCGCGGCCTGTGCGACAGAAATTTCCTAGTTGAGGATATGCGCTTCAGCATCAAGCTGGATGAGACGTTCGACGTGGATACAGTAAGTCACAACGACAGGTCTTTTTTCATAATTAAGCATGATTTCTGCTTCATTTCCTTCAACTTATAATTTTAATTTTTTACTATTCTACTAGCGTATCCCATGCCATGCAAGAATTTTTGTCTTGGATAAGATTGGTTTCAGTTCTATGGAAACTATGGAGGTAAAGAGAGTTCACTTGAGGACCGAGCATGGTTATACTTTCGACGCAAAATTATACAATGCATACACCTACACCTATTTTTAATTCAAAAATTGGAGAGCACTATGCAAGGCTTATGCATCTCAGCCTGATATGCTTATCACCTTTGATATTCGTCTAGAAGATGATGATATTGAAGGTAATATCGACATCTGGGTCGATGTGTAGACGCCTCCAGTTCTACCATTATGTGAGTTTCTCAACCACATATTTATGTCTTGGATATTGTTTATTAAAAAATAGTTGACAACTAATTTATATTGACAACTTATTTCCATTCAACCAAACATATCCGGCACTTGGTAGACATGACCTACTACTATCCCCGGGCTGAACTAAATTGTGAGGAGATAAGTCATTATGTATCATTGCTTGAGGATCTTGATACTGTCAAGACAAATTATTTTCCTAGACATCCAAATATTAGTAACCAAAACATGTGACCACTAACATGCGTATTGAACTACGATCACATCTATTTAGGAAAGACGGTAAGATATATACTATTTGTCCTCAGTGCAACTTTTGCAAACATTATTTTTAAGCTAAACTTCATTGCTAAGTATGTTACTACGATGTTCTTCAATAGGGACTCCGGATGATAGTTGTGCCTCAACGGATTGAGCATACGGGTCGCATGACAGTGGTTAGCTTACAGCCAAGACATCCTACATTGCACTTTAGTGCATTTAAGATTTCTCGAAGCGAGCAAGTCTTAATAGTCAAAGACTGTAGTAAAATTGTGAAGGATCGCATCAGAGATGTACTAGGGGGCAGCAATCAGAAGCGCGGCCCAGAATTAGGAGATAGGTTCATCTGCATGCTCCAACACGATGAAGCCAATATGATGAAGAAGGAGTGCTACACATGTTCAATGCTATTTTACTAGAGAGATAGCAGCATGAGTGATTAGCTAGCTACAATGAGTTTGAAGATGATTGATGATGTGCTAGACACTATGACTACCCCTATGACTATGATGATTATTAGGTACTGTTGTTGGTGATGATATGATGCAAGAGTTTTTATATTAATATGACGATGATGATGATGATGATGAGTTATTGAATCATTGGGTGAAAGAACCGCATATTAGTTTCAAGTGAATGGATCCTAAGCGATCAAGTCATGGAATAATCCGCGGTTCTTTCACCTAGTTATTTCACAACTCATTATAATATAATGTAAAAACAATCTCCAAATTGCTACTGTACGTAAATATACATAACATGTACATATGTAGTATCGTAAAATACCAGAAAATGAAAAATAAGTAAATGGAATATACAAAATTAAAGGAAAAATAAATAATAAAACCAAAACCCCTAAACCTTTTAGTACCGGTTGGTGTTACCAACTTGTACTAATGGTCTCCCCGCCCCCGGCGCTGGCTCGTGCCATGTGGTTGCCCTTTAGTGCCGCTTTGTGCTGAATCGGCACTAAAGGGGGGGGCTTTAGTCCCCACCCTTTAGTGCCTACCAGCACTAAAGGGCCTCACGAACTGGTGCTAAAGCTCCATTCTACACTAGTGCATTCTCAAATCCGTGAGTATATATGTGTTCCTCCACCCTCCTCTTGGAATCCCCTACCACCTCTTTCCCTCTCCCTTCTCTGTTCTTCCATAATACAACGATGAAGTGTTGCTGCTCCATGGATGCCAGTGCATGTTCTCGGTGACTTCAAGCATCTCCATTTGTGCCCTTGCGCCAGAAGGTTCCCCTCGATGCGATCAATCCATTCAGGAAAGAAGGATCACGTTCCGTCGACCACACGCAAAGAATTTGACATGTGCGTGTACATTGTTCGTCAAGTTCACCACACCGTTCCGTCCAACTCAGTGAGCCTCTACGAAATTCCTTTTGCACACCTACTCGCCATCATCCAGTGTATCCCGTATGCATCATTATTCAACCCATCTCTATCGTTGCTCGTGCCGATGCACGAACGGATTCCATCGACATGTCCACGTACTTTTAGTTCCTTGGATATTCTTGTGATCGACATATTATTTGTTTCTCATGCCCATAGTAACCCCATGGTGGAGTTAGATCACTAGTTTCATCAATAGGATTTTAGTATAAATTTTGTTATAGTCGTTTTTGCCCAAGATTGAATCGAGTTGTTCACTGGTGAAATTTTGTATTGATATGTCATTGTTCATATGTTTGTGATTGCCTAAGAGTACATCCTATTGGTCTCATAATTTTTGCATGTGATAAATGACTTATTAGATTTATTTGTTTATCAATTACAGTTTTTGTTGTCGCAAGTTGATAATATTTTGTTTGTATTGTTATTGTCTTGTGTTAGTCATGTCTATATATTTTATTATAGTTTTCTATGGTTTCATGTTTATAATTCATGCCTAATTGTAGTAGTGTGTTACACTTTTGTTTCGCATTAGTTCATGTGATTTATTAACACGTGTAATAGTTGATTAGTGAACTTTTATGTTAGTGTGATATTTGTATGTTCATTATATGCCTAGGAGTCGCTCCAGTTATTCCATAATTCTAGGAGCTAGATGTGATCGACTAGATTGTTGTAAGGTTTCTTTTATTCATTTATCTTATAATGGTACTTGTATCAAGTGTTATTTTTGTACCATGTAGCCTATCTTATGCGTGCGTAGAATATTTGGTAAACATTCTCCATGTTTGTAATTTTGCGAGATTTCTCCATATTTTATTATTTTTGTTAGCATGGTGATGTTTATGTATATATTTTGTACGTTTTGCATGGATAGTTGCTTCACATCATGGTCGTATTTTTATTTCTATATACAATTATTCTTGTGACATAGAACATAGTTTATTACATCTTGGTAATTATCATGTGTGTTTTGTTTACTTTAGTTTATTACTGTGCCATGTTGTTGTGATTGTATAACTAGAATACATAGCATGTGAGTTCCAGTCGATGTATTAGACATGTCTACTTGTGTAGCTTTTATATTTGCAACTGTATCATGTATTACATAGGAATGCATGACATCTTGTTACTCATGCGAGTATGGTATATTGATTGATATTTTTGTTGATATGATTTAGTAGTTTAACTTGCATACATCCTTAGTCTTCTTTCTCCATGTGCTTATTTATCGTAACTAGCATAATAGTAGGGTGCTAATGACATGCTTGATATCTAGGTCAGTTCTCATAACTAAGTTATGCTATAGCCATGTGTTGTATTCTGTTAGTAGCCTAGTGTGGATGATGTGTGATGGTCATTCATTCGTAGTCACTATTTATAGTTTATCTACCTCTTGCATTGTTGAATGTATAGTTGTTGTTCATGCAAGGTGATCTTTCATGTCTTAGTAAGTTCCATGTATTATAGTTGAGTACTTAGCCCCTTGTGCTACTTATAGATGATTACCATCATTCCATGTTAGTATTATGCGTGTTTTATATGTCTTGTAATAGTTCATCACATGCATAGGATAGTTTACCTTTCATGTTAGTTGAGTTGTATCTTGCTCATATGCTTAGGGTGCATAATTCGATCTGTTATTTCAGCATGAAGTGGTAATCTTATTACTAGCGATTACTTGAGTATTAGTTGTTCTTTATTATTAAGAGCATATCATAGTTCACTGCCTTCCCATGATTACTTGTATGTTTGGTGGTGTGTTACTAGTTAAGACCTCTCTATGATTCCACACTCACATGTCTCGTAAGTTGTGCCTTATTATTTAACTAGTTTTGTCATGGTTTTGGTTTGTCTTTTGTTTCAGAAATGCTTGTTAATACTTATTATGGTTGATGTTTAATCCTGATTGATGTTAACCATTATAAATATTTAGAAGGGTCTAAATTATTATTAATGGTTAATCGTTAGTTCAAATCATGTCATGTTCTTGCTTGTGGTATGATATGATTACATTAAGCCCGTGTTAGCATGTCAAGTATAGGACAATTGTTATTCATTTATTTGATGTGTTATTTTATATTAGTTGAAGTATGCTTTGGTTCATGATATTGGATCTGATATTTTATTATGTAGTATTGTTATAGAGTTAGACCTAGATCAATTCAGTTATTGTTGCGAATGATGTTTGATTTCTTAACTAGTATGGTTTGTACTGGTTGTTTCTTGTCTTATGGAACTATTGCCTTTTCAATTGTTATATAGTTGAGATATATGTTTTGCTGCTATTGACCATTATAAATATTTAGAGTCTATCTAAATATTTGTTTGTGGTTACCATATACCTTATCATGCCATGTTGTGATTGTGTAGTTAAAATGCATATGTTGGTTTCATTACATGTGTGTCGATGTCATTGTGTTTGTGATATGGTAGTTTCCTATTAGTGGAGATGGGTAGTGGGAACTACTACTACTTAGTAGCATAATTCATGCTAGAACGTTGATCTTGCTGGCAAGCAATGCTTATCCATCATCAACCTAAACCCTGTCAATTCATTGAGTCCTCTACTTACCTTCTAATCATTCTATCCCCTTCTGGAATCTCCATCTGATCAACATCTTGCTATCCATCCAGCCTTAAATTTCTTTGGATGTTATTTGGATTTTATTACATTATGGTATTTATTTGTTTTCCATTTGATATCATTATGACGAGTAGGGACTGATGGCGATGTTGGATAAGGACAGAACCATGTTACCGAAGCAAGGACGGAAAAAGGGGTGAAAAAAGAAATGTGGCAGCGGCCTAGCTAATCGGTCGCACAAGCCCAGCTAGCTAACCACCCGTGCTTCACTGACGTACTCGGCGGGAAAGGTGGACATTTGTGATTTGATGACTCATTACTTGCTTCGACCGAGGAGGACCCAGAAAACGCGAGGTAGGTCGTCCCACAACTCGACAAGGAAGAAAATATGCGTGCACCACCCGGGAGGACCCAGAAACCGTGCGGTAGGGTGTGCCACGTGTCGAGACGGAGGAAAAAAGTGCGTGTAAAAACAAATTGTGTCAAACTACCTATGGTTCAACCTCGGGACCTAGCCAGTCGGTCGAAAACACCCCACTAGCAACACGGCTTCATCATGCTAACATGGCATGGAGGATAGGTGTGGTTAGCTCCGTCTCGACCAGCCACAACGTCTCTTGTTCTAGACGATTCATCTAATTTCCAAGCATTTTTTAGTTATAATAACACCACGGAAAGCTCGCGCCGCTCTTCGTGTGTGCCTGTGCATCTAAAGGTTTTACTAGTCAGTCAACGTTCATGCACGTGTTGACGAGCCACTCCCTCTATACTAGATGGAGAGGAGAGAGAGATTGCAGACATGGGACCCACCAGTAAGTCAGTCAACGTTCATGCACGTGTTGACGAGCTACTCCCTCTGTACTCTACTCAACGTAATATTGTATAAAGTCAAGTTATGCAACAAAGCCAACAACCGTTGTGGTTTGAGGCTATTGACGTATGCTTTGTACTCCAGGTTGCCGGTTCGAATCTCGTCCTTCAGATTTGTTAGTTTTAGGTCCAAATTTGATCAATGACAAGTGGGCCCCTATGTGTTTTTCGGACATTTGGGTGTAGGATGGGTTTTTTGCACAAACACTTTGCACGGTTAGACAAGTTATGACTGTAGATACACATATTTTGCAAGTTTAGGAACAAAAATAACAGCGGCCTAGAATATCACATGCTCCCAATAGCTTACATGTTACCGAAGATGAGCAGGGGCTCCCCCACACACACATTTATAGCCAGAGGAAGGCCAACCGTCGTCCTAACACGATTCCGAGTAATGATGGTTTTTCTGCATGCAACGGGAAGTTGTCAGGTAGGGCGGTTGCCAAGGCTGCGTGGAGACGTCCACGTCCCATCAAGCACCATGCGTCGACTCGGTCCGCAAGCTATGGGGCCTGTGGCGCTTCGGCATTGCCTCTTGGCTTCGCGTCGAAGCCAAGTCCGAGCGTGCCTTGGGCCCGGGGCTACTGTCGGCATTCTAGGAAACAGGGTACCCAGACTTGCCTGCCTGCGGCTCACAACGTGGCTCTATCAACGGCCTCGTATGGCCCATCGTCAGCATCAACAAGGCAAGATCCTTGCGAGAGGTCAAGCCTCGCAAGGCGGACGACGCTAAGACCTCCAATGGGAGCAGCCTCTCCAGGCGGCCTCCTGAGGAGCGAAGTTTCATATGCAAGCACCCACCTCATGAGGATCGAGTGACACAAGCCATGACGACCAAGGCTAGGTGGGTGCCAGTGGGTGTAGAGCAGCAGGTTTCCTCTTTGGTGCTAAGGAGGAAAGCGCAGTCGTGAACTCCCGAGGAATCAACCAAAGGTTTCCATTTATGTGCAATGAGACCAAGACCTCCAGGACGACAGGACGGATGTCGTCACCGAGCCCACCACGACGTCATGAATAGAAGCTTTTGCAGGCGAAGACCACCTTTCGTCAGGATAAGATGTACTTCTTGTCCCCTTTAAAATTGGCCGTTGTGGGATCCCTTCCCGCCTTCATTTTCGGAGCAAGAGGACCGGATCGGAACCCTTACTAGCTCATACTCACCCAAGAACACGCCTCCTGAGGTTGTTCTTCCACTGTACTAGTTCATCGTCAACCCCCCGCGAGGCTAATCCACCTCAAAGCAGGAGTAGGGTCTTACACCGCAAGGTGGCCCGAACCTGGGTAAACTGTTGAGTCTCTTTCCTTTCCCGTTCATCGAGCTAGGCCATGAGATTAACGAGTTTGTAGGCTAGGGGGTTGAGTTCTTCGCACACGCCCCAGAGTTTGAACCTTTCTTGGGTCTGCGGAGCCCTGAATTCGACACTCGGCCCTTGCGGTGTCGACTTGGGGAGCCGGGTCAGTTAACGCTTCCCCCAGCCCTTCGAGAGCAGGGTGAGTCATGACATTCTCAAGGGTGCCACTGTCTACCACGAAGGACGGAGGAAGCCTGTCCTAGACGTCGTCGCCTATTTGAATGCGTCATGGGCTAAAAAGTCACATATCATAAGTATCACCCTGTGATGCAAGCTCTTAAGCTTTAGCCCAATCATAACTACATACCTCTAAGGTGTGAGTCTCTTCCTCTTTAGCTAGAGGGGGATATCATCCGAGTCATCAGAGAGCGTGATCATTTCCGGTGAGGCCTGCTGGCCGGCCGCACCTGCGGAGGATTTGCGCACCCGCTTGTGGCCTTTGGGTTGCGCCTCTTCCCCGGCATCCTTGGAAACCAACCTCTTGACTTTGGAGAAGGCTTCGCCTCCCTTGTATCCACGTCCTCCTCACCCACGTGGATGGACGAAGTGTTGGATTCCTCAAACCGAGTGATCGAGGTCTCTCGGATTCATGGGTCACCTCTCCCATTCGAGCGCATCGGTTGCTTGGGCGGCACCATGTACGACTCCTCAATCAAGAGGGTCGTAAGATGAGGAGACCTCTCCTTCCCTCGCAGGGGCACCAGACACAACATCAGTTGTTTCTTAGAGACCCACTTCTTAAAAATATACATCTGATCATTTCGGTAAAGATCTATAAGAGGATACGAGGACGTGGGACATAAACCTTTGCATTATAGTTACCACAAAGGCATCGTGCGTGGCATCACAGTAGCTGTCCCTCCCATCTGGGGGGGGGGCTCGTTCTTCGACAGCTTGAACAGTGTCATCTACATCTCGGGCAGGGAGGCGCAAAAGAAGTGGTCGACGGGCGTCGAGTCATCGGGCTTGTACGCCACATAGGACCCGCCCTAAGTTGGAGTGGGAGAATACGACGATGGATCATGATGTTGACCACGTCCACCAGCTTAATCTTCTTCTTGTCTACCAAGAATTTGATCTTTTACTGTAGGTTCGTTGCCTCTTTGGGGTTCCCCCAGTCCAAACCCTTCTTTTTCTTCCAGGAAGCAAGCCTCCTCAGAGGACCTACCGAGAGGTCCGGGACTTTGGCGTGACCATCGGTGAGGAGCTCGGTGATGTAGAATTACTTGCATGTCCACTCCTTGATGGTCTCGACAAAGGTGCCCGTGAACTAGTGACCTTCTGTTTCTTGCTAATCATCGCTTCCCCACACTACGCAAGCTCGAAGCCACTAGACTTCGTCTTAATGCCGAATGTCTTCAGCCACAATCTGAAATGTGGCTCGATGTGGAGGAATGCCTCGCAGGAGATGATGAAGGAGGCAAGGCGGAGGATGGAGTTGGGGGCTAGATGGTGGAAATCCAGCCCAAATAGAACCCCACGCAGAAAGGGGTGCAACAGGAACCCCCGACCTCGGATGATGTGCGCAAAACAGACTACCCTCTCCCCAGGATTGGGAGGTGGCACACGCTAGTCTGGCTCCAGTGATTGGGTGGCAACGTTGGCCAGGATGTACCCCGCACTCCACAGCTCTAAGATCATGCCCTCCATGACGGAGGAGTCGGTCGAGTGCCCCTTGAGGGAGGCATCTGCCATGGCAAGTAAATGGGGTTGTGGGTGCACTACTAGGAAAAGGGCTATAGATGGAATTGATACTAATGGCGCACAATACAGGCAGTGCGCCATTAGTATATAATAATGGCGCACCAACATCTGATACGCCATTAGAGCTCAAACTACTAATGGCGCACCTGGCCCAGGGTGCGCCATTAGTATCAAAAAGTTTTTTTTGAACCTGTGCGCCTGTCCAAACATACGAATGGCGCATCCAGACAAAGTGCGCCATTACTAGTTGTAACTAGTAATGGAGCACCAGCAGTAAAGTGCGCCATTAATGTTCTTTTTTTTATTATATTTTTTATTCTTTTTGTTGCAAAACTACTAATGGCGCACCAGCCAGCAATGCGCCATTAGTAACGTCGATTACTAATGGCGCATGGATGGCCGGTGCGCCATTAGTAAAGTAGGACAACTAGATATTTTGGACAGCCACACCTACCCACTCACTTTCCCTTCATTGTATCCACCTCGATCCTCCTCCAAGCTTTTGTCGGCTGCAAATTGGGTGAGTACGCATACCGGAGGTGATGTTCCAGTTGTGCCTGTTGTGCCCGCTGGCTCGTGCCCACTGTGCCCGTTGTGCCGCCGAATCGCCGATGGTCCAGTTTGAAGCCGACTAGATCGGAGCTCATGGAGTGCTAAGATCCGCGCTGCAGTGTGTTCGTCACGGCCTCCCATCTCAGGCTCCAGCAGCGGCTGGTTCGTCACCGCCTCTCCAGCATCACCTCGCGTCCTCCTCGACCTCGTCGGCTGCAAGTCGTTGGTGAGCTCCATCTCAATTTTATTAGCTAGTACATGTATGATGCATATAGTTTTATTTTCTTGTGCTTGTTCATGTCAAATTTGCTCGTGCCTGAATGATGCACTTTTGCAACTTCGATTTGATGCTCATACTTGTTCAAGTCTTGGTGGTTTGGCAGTCTAATTTGGACATTATGTTTAACTGTGAAGTACTCTGGAGAACCAAGTTAGTAGGTTAAGGACGGCACTGAAAATAATAATATCTACGGTTGTTCCATTTATCGTCACAATACACATTCATTCAGTGAAAAGTTGATGGACAGTGTTGCTGGAATGTTGATTAACTTCCGTTTCGGCAAATTCGGGTACTCCATATGTCCTATTTTCAGCAAAGGTCATGCTGAAATTTTCCGTGAATTTTAGCATGATTTTTCTAAAAATAGGACATATGGGGTACTTAAGAGTCTGCCGGCATCTAGACAGTTGATATACTTCAGAGACATACTAGGAAAATTAAACATATGGATGACATACTAGATGGGGTTTAATTAAGTCTGCCATAGTACTTAACCTGCCATTTTACTTAACAGTTCGATCACAAACACTTCAAAGTTCACAACCATACTAGCTAGTAGCGCAAAAGTTAAACATCATCAACTTCACAGAGGGTGACTACATGGGACTCATAGCCTTCAGGAGGGCTGCATGCTCTGCCCTGATCTTCAGGTCCCTCCCACTCGTCTGTAAACCGCGTGCATGCGACATAAGGTGCTCATACATCCCAGCCTTGGGAATTGGCTTAGTGGTGCAGTATGGGCACCTGAACTTGCCCCACTTGTAGTACACCACCTTCCCCTTCTCCCTAATCTTGTTGGCTTCCTTCTCAATGAAGGACTTGTGGTTCCACTCTTCCACCTCATCTCCAGAGTTGTACTGCACATACAAATGATTTGCATAAATACATACTTCCCATTTAGAGTAATGTAATTAACAAACATCAGATAATTGCCATTTACTGGAATTTAATGAACAAACAAACATCAGATAACTGCCATCTACTGGAATTTTAATTAACAAACATCAAATAGCTAGCCACGAATGTCCAGGAATTAATTAAACAGAAATAGACCACAGGTAAATCTAACCAAACTGAACTCAAATCGCAGGCAGAAGTTCACATAATAACATAATAACATCAAGCAAATTGTGCCTGGTCGATGCACCCAGTCCTAGATAAATGGGAACACAGAACATGATTATTACCAAAACACATAGTAGCAGCTACGACATTGAACTGGTACGCTAGATGTAGTAGACCTTGAAGAGATCCATGGCGAGCACCCCAAACTAGCTCTAACCTATGCATCCAAACAGGGCCAAAAAACAGCTTGGGGTTACCTCCTCATCGTCGTCAGAATCAGACGGGTCGTTGAACCCAGCAATGTCCAGCTTCCTCTTGTTGCCAACAGCTTCCTCATTCTGCAATATAAGTAATTAATTCAATTATACTATTAACTACATATAACACAACACATAACATAATCTAACAATTAATTGAGGGAATATGCACAACAAATCTAACAACATATACAACACATAACATAATCTCAGCACATGCGGCAATCCAGATTATAATATAAATAACCTAACTAAACATCTAATTAGAAAACCCTAACCACTACATCCACTAGATGATTCAATCACAGATTCTACATATAACTGCCTATAAATTAATCCAATACAAAAAACCCTAACCACACTACATCCACTGGATGATTAATTCAATCATAGATTCCACATATCAGTGGCTATAATTGAATCCAATACCAAAAACCCCCAACTAAACATCTAACTCAAAAACCCTAACTAGTAGATCAATCACACCAAACTTAACCTTTCACTATAAATCAATCAATCAAACATCTAAATCTACTGCTTAATGGGGGTAACTAGAAACAGAGGGGACTGCTGGCAAGGATTACCTGCAGGTCCACGTGCTCGTCGCCGGCCTCCGTAGGTCCATGAGATGGGCCGCTGGACGCCGTCACGCCAAGCTCCGGCACGGCGGAGGCCGCCACGGCCACCTTCTTCTCCTCCACACCCGCCGCCACGGCCACCTTCTTCTCCTCCACGGCGCGTGGGGATGTAGCACCTCCTTCTATAATGGTAGCTTCGCCACGGCCTTGCTCCATCCGAGCAGCAAGCAGGAGGAGAGAGGGAGGCGGTGGTGGTGAGCGAGCAGGTGGGGTGGCCGGTGAGGGAGACGACGAGGCAAAGGAGAGAGGAGGGGGAGGGAGGCGATTTGGGGGAAATGGGTGGGCGATGCGGCCGGTGCCCGTTCCCCTCCTCTTACACACATGCACGCGCACGACCGCGGGGAAACGGAACCGCCAGCAATGGTTGTGGTTAGCGCGTGATGGTCGTAACGGCATCTACAATGCAGAGATGCTTAGATGATTAAAAAACAAACAAAGGCCCACCTAGCGTACAGATGATTAAAAAACAAACAAAGGCCCATCTAGCATGTGAAAATGAGAAGTTTTTTATGTGAGTTGTATGTAGGATGAAGCACAAACAACCTTATATTGTACGTGTTGGTAATATGTATTATACTTTTGTTGTTGTTTTCTTCCGTGCTTGGCAAACAACCTTAGCACATCATAATTACCGTCTTGTGTTTTCTTCTTTGGCTAGTGCATAGCGATGCCGTCGTATGTCGTGTACAAGGGTAAGGTTCCCGGAGTGTACGACGACTGGGAGGAGTGTCGGAGACAGGTTCACCGATTCAGCGATAACAGTTACAAAGGGTACACCACTAGGGCCGAGGCGGAATCTAGATACGTCTGCTATCTAGCGGGAGAGGGGAGGGAGTGTTGGAGGAACCGGATGAAGACGAGTTTCATCGTGATGATGCTCATCGTGATGACCGCAGCTCTCTTCTATGTGATGGTAGTTTAGATGATCGATATCGACTTGTAATGTGAAGACAAACTCGCTACTCGCGGTCTCGAGACTTGCAATATAATGTTCTATCTTTGTTCGGTCTTTTCAATTCGGAGACTAATATGATGAATTGTATTCGGAGACTACTATGATGAATTGTATTCAGAGACTAATCTTCTATTGTATTCGATGAATCTGTTGTTGATGTGTGCTGTCTATATTCCAATTATACATTTTGTAACCTGTGCAAAAAACAGAAAATTAAAAAAAAAGGTAATATTCATACTAATGGCGCATCACATCACAGTGCACCATTAGTATGCCAAAGGATACTAATGGCGCATTACTAGGCAGTGCGGCATTACTATGCCGAAGTTACTAATGGCGCATCTTGCTGGCGTGCGCCATTAGTATGCCAAAGCACCTGGGTATACATGGCCCCCTGGGAGGCATCCTAATGGCGCACTACTGTGCACACTAATGGCGTACATGTGGTGCGCCATTAATATACCAGTTACTAATGGCGCACAAGAGGTGCGCCATTAGTAAAATGTACTAATGGCGTGGCACTAATGGCGCACCACTAATGCGCCATTAATGGCCAAATTAGGTGCGCCATTAGTAGGCCTTTTCCTAGTAGTGGTGTTTAGAGGGAGGTGGAGAACTGGATCTAGGCGCTAGATCTCGAAGGGAAGTACGCGGGGAGGAATGGAAGCATGTTGTTGCTAATGCTTTACCTTTGCACTTATAGGTTGGTAAAAGGCCAAGAGCCCCCAGTCACGCCTTTGAAATCGCCACTACCCAAAAAAGATGCCATTATGCGTACAGGGAGAAACAAAATTTTGATGAGATCCCATAAGAAACGGGCAGGATCTCAGCTTTCACGGGATGTGCCGATGAGGAAACTACTTTGGGCCACGATTCGAGCAACTGTAACTGACTCGCTTGATTATAGGTGGTGCCACTTCGGTAAAGTTGTTGGGCTATAAGTACTCTTCACACCTATGCAGTTGCCCTTCGATGCTAAGTTATCCCATGTCTTCAGATGCTATCGGGCTTGCAGAAGCCTTGATCAAGGTGAATTCCTTTGAGAAAGTACCTAGCAAGGGCTCGTGATGCATGCAACGATCCCAAATCTTCGAGGGAGGAACATGCTACTTGTGATCCGTGTTGGTAAATTCCCTGAAGAGGTGGGCATGATGCAACAAAGCAGCGATAAGTATTTCCCTCAGTTATGAAACTAAGGTTATCAATCCAGTAGGAGAACCAAGCAACACTATGTAAACAGCACCTACACACAAATAATAAAATCTCGCAACCTAACGTGTAGAGGGGTTGTCGATCCCTTCAAGGTAAGATAAATATATATATTTACTAGTAATTGCCCGTGCTACGCTACGAAATCATAAAACACTTGGTGAAACATTGTTTACTTAATTATAATCCAAAGACGTTGCTATGGAACAAAAAAAGAATGTATCAAAACTTCGGTCAAAGTGATGTTATATTGTTGGTCAATACACATCGAGCACAATTAAGTATATGTTTCCAACTGATAAACCCTACTTCTAAGTCAAACATTTCTTCTCCATCTTTATCTTGTAGGAAGATTGTTGTGCTGCCTATGCATATTTCTCATTGCTTACTCTATCCTGCAATGGGACAAATAGCATGTGACAATAGAAATCCTTCCACCCACACACATTTGGCAATTGTGATAGCACTCCAAACCCGTCTCTCTTCAGCTCCATTTCTCTTAACATGGGCCCGACCTATAGCCCATCTGCTAGAAATGGTGACACAGTAACCATGTCACTTTAACTTAAGCTTTAATCATTAATAATGTAAGAGCGAAAATTCAACTATCTAATATTTGTCCCATGCGACTACTACTGACTTTATCCTTCGGCTTTAGTCCAATGGGCTTAGACTGCTAGAACATCTCATATGCCGTCCCCGACCCATGTCGTGCATCATCATCTCTCCATGTTCCCGAGCTGCAATTATCTCTAGTGTATCCTGAATCAGAATTGTTAATTTTACCTTCAAATAGACCAGCAACTATATGGGAAATACAGAAGAAATTTAGGAGTTAAGTTGACAATGTATAGGCTGGAAAGGAATAGGTTAAAATGCAGAGTTTATTAATTTGTTTACAAGCTTGCCTAGCTATCCTTTTTCTTTTTTAATGCAACCATATGAAGACATGCTGAGTTGTGAATATTGTAAAGAACACTATGATCTGTGAGATAGTCAATGGAAGGAAAATACGTGAAAAATAATTTTATTTGATTGGACGTTTTTCTATGCAGGTTTTTATCATCACTGAAATAGATAATATTGTCAGATGGATGCAGCTCTTGCTTTCGTCATGGCTGTTATCATTTGATTAGAAGGCTGGTCTCTATGGATAATGTTGGCTTCATATAGCTTTGTGCAGTTTTTTAACTTGCGCATATCAGAGATTAAATTAGATGGTTGGTGTCAATGATTCAGGATGCTCTATTCATAATTGATGCCAATTTATAATATAGAAGTGTTGGTAGTTTTTTTATCTATTTTGCTTCATGAATTAATGATGGTGTTGTTTCTTAAAATACACTTGTTAGACGCACCTATCCATGGACAATTTGTGTAGATCAGATGTGTTACAAAATTTCACAGAATATTTGTAACTAAACAAAAAATTCTCCAATATTTATATCTTTCTTTCATTGAGATGTGCTCAAGACTGATAGTCGTGGCAACGCCCGCCTTTATGGTCTAGTGTACAATAAGAGATGGTGATGTATCTATCAAACAAAATTGAAACACATTTTATAAAACCACATAATTACCAGAAACTTCCAGTTTTAATGTCCATGGCCTTGATGAAACATATCTATTGCGATCATTATGAAAATTTTGGGGTACTATGACACATTTTAACATGAAAATATGGCCTTCTTGATATCGAAGTAAATTGCACAAGTAAGCATTGCCTAACAAAGATGAAGCAAGAGATGACAAAACGTACTGAAGATCTTACTCTTCATTAACACCCATAACTTGATCTCAAGCGAAGTAGTTCATACGGCAAAGAGTAGCAAAACCTATTTCTACATACATTATTTCTTATTTGTGGGCAGAAAAACTTCCTCTTTTCTTAGTCATGTGCTACCTCAGTATTTCAACTTCCACACCTGCAAAAAGATGAGGATATTTTCATAAGAATATTCATGCTAGGATGCTTAGGGTGGGTTTGGAATGGCTTAGGCTTCTGCATAAGCTAGCTGCCATCGTAAGCTTTAGATAAGCCGCGGTGATAATAAACTGGGAGTATTTGTTGTTGTATGTTTGGAACGGATTATGTATTTGGGTTTATTGCTCACAATTGAAATTTAGAATATGCCAAATCTGAATTACTCATGAACTTTCAGTTAACACTGTACCAAATATTATAGCACACTACTGAAACATTGCCCGTTTCTGAACTTTCAGAATCAATAGTTTGAATAAACACTTACATAAAAAAAATCACAATTGTCACACTCATGATCCATGACTTGAGTAGTAACAATAACTATCCACAACCCATGACCAGCAAAATAGGTTTTATGCAGCTAGAGTTTTGGGCGCAAGTAGTCGAATAAATCATCTATGAATCCAACTTACAAACTGTATAGTTATTAAATATTGCACTAACTGGCACTTCCATACACAAACAAATGAAATCGGGTTGGCTCGAGATGCCTGCTATGAAAGATGCAGAAATGAATATCAGTTTTGTAATAACAATTTGTTATCTTTTGTGGTACATTATACATTTTTTAGTTGCTTCTCCTTTTACACATAATTCAGAGAACAAAACTGCTCTCTATAGTTGCTTTGGGACATATTCAGGGAGGAATATCTCATCTCAGCGAGGACACACTAATTTAACTATTTGAAGATAGTACTTGGAGGCGGTTGGTGACCTGGTTGTTGATCTGCCACATGAGTGACTACTAATTAGAGAACACGAGTGTCGCATTAGCGAAACGACCTGCCGCTAGGATTGGGGCCACCTCCACCAGATCCACGAGGTGTGCATCCTCATATGTGGTAGCCAGGCTAGCCATCGAGCACCTCGCATGCGGTGGTGATGGCGGCCTATGGACGGCTCCGGGGCGAACTCCACCAGATCCATCAGCTTGGCAGCCTCATATACGAGGATGAAAAAATCGAGCATCTCTTCTCTAGTTGAGGCACAAACCAAGAGGGGCAACAGAGGGTATTGTAGGTGGAGCTGAGATGTGGGTGGCGGCCTGATGTAGGGAACTACAGCTCTTAGGTCCGTGGGCGATGGGATGGGCGTTGGCGAGGAAGGTTCTAGGTGGTGGTGCCGTATTCTTGGAGGAGGGATTGGGGTTGAACTGAACGAGGGGGGAACAAGGAGTTTTGTGCAAATTTGGGCGGAGTGCCGGGTGTTTTTTTTTTTTTGCAAAATGCCATGGCTTGCCTTTTCATCTTTACATGAAGATCCGATGGTCTGAAATGATCTATGGCAGACACACCATAATCACCAACTCAGCATTTTATAGTAGTATCCAGATAGATGAAAATAAAATAAAGGCAAATAAATGCAGCAAAGTATTTTTGGATTTTTGGCAAATCAGATCTATAAATTTATGATAGGAAATAGACCCGGGGGTCGTAGATTTCACTAGTGGCTTCTCTCGAGAAAAAAGCATACGGTGGGTAAACAAATTACTGTTGGGCAATTGATAGAAGAGCAAATAATTATGATGATATCCAAGACAGTGATTATATATATAGGCATCATGTCCAAGATTAGTAGACCGACTCCTGTCTGCATCTATTACTATTATTCCACACATCGACCGCTATCCAACATGCATCTAGTGTATTAAGTTCATGGAGAAACGGAGTAATGCATTAAGAACGAGGACATGATGTATACAAGATCTATTCATATAGGAATAGACCCATCTTGTTATCCTTAATAGAAACGATACATGCGTGTCATGTCTCTTTCTATCACCGAGATTGAGCACCGTATGATTGAACCCATCACAAAGCACCTCTTCCCATGGCAAGATAAATCAATCAAGTTGGCCAAACAAAACCGAAAGATCGAACAAGAAATACAAGGCTATAATAATCATGCATGGATAGATGTGATCATAAACTCGCAATTCATCTGATCCCAACAAACATACCGCAAAAAAGAGTTACATCAAATAGATCTCCAAGAACATCAAGGAAAACATTGTATTGAAGATCAAAAAGAGAGAAGAAGCCATCTAGCTACTAACTTCGGACCCGTACGTCTGTGGTAAACTACTCACGCATCATCGGAGGAGCACCAATGAGGATGATGAACACCTCCGTGATTGTGTTCCCCTCTGCTATCTCTTGAGCTTGTGTTGGATTTTCCCTTGAAGAGGAAAGGGTGGTGCAGCAAAGTAGAGTAAGTATTTCCCTCAGTTTGAGAACCAAGGTATCAATCCAGTAGGAGACAATGCGCAAGTCGCCGAATACCTGCACAAACAAACAACAACTTGCACCCAACGCGATAAAGGGTTAGTCAATCACTTCACGGTTACTTGCAAAAGTGAGATTTGATAGAGATAAATAAATGGTAAAGTAAATATTTTTGGTATTTTTGGTTTTTTAATAGATTGGGAAGTAAAAGATTGCCACAAGAATAAATAGGAAACTAATATTGTAGATTGGAAACTTATATGATGGAAAATAGACCCGGGGGACCATATGTTTCACCAGAGGTTTCTCTCAAGATAGCAAATATTACAGTGGGTGAACAAATTACTATCGAGAAATTTATAGAAAAGCACATAATTATGAAGATATCTAAGGGAATGATCATGAATATAGCTAGGCATCACGTCTGTGTCAAGTAGACTGACTCCTGCCTGCATCTACTACTATTACTCCACACATCGACTGACTCCTGCCTGCATTTAGAGTATTAAGTTCATGAAGAACAGAGTAACGCTTTAAGTATGATGACATGATGTAGCGGAATTAACTCAAGCAATATGACGAAAACCCCAACTTTTTATCCTCGATGGCAACAATACAATACATGCATCTCCCCCTTCTGTCACTGGGTGAGATCACCGCTAGATTGAACCCAAAGCAAAGCACTTCTCCAATTGCAAGAAAAACCAATCTAGTTGGCCAAACCAAACCGATAGTTCAATAAGAATCACTAAGATATCAAATCATGCATATAATAATTCAGAGAAGGTTCAAATAATATTCATAGATAAGCTGATCATAAATCCACAATTCATCGGATCTCGACAAACGCACCGCAAAATAAGATTACATCGAATAGATCTCCAAGAACATTGACGAGAACATGGTATTGAGAATCAAAGAGAGAAAATAAGCCATCTAGCTACTAGCTATGGACTTGTAGGTCGGTGGTAAACTACTCACGCTTCATCGGAAGGGCAATAAGGTTGATGTAGATGCCTTCCGTGGTCGAATCCCACTGTGGTAGAGTACCGGAAAAGGCCTCCAGATGGGATCTCGAGGATACAGAAGGCTGCCGCGGTGGAAAAGTGATTTTGTCCCCTTCTCTAGGGGTTCTCAAATATTTGTGAATCTATAGACGGAAGAAATAGTTCTGTGGAGTCACGAGGGGCCCACAAGGGTGGGGGTGCGCCCTAACCCCTTGTGGCCGCCTTGTGTTTCTTCTGACTTGGTTCTCAAGCTTCTAGGGTGTCTTCTGGTACAAGAAAAATCCTCGCGAAGGTTTCATTCCGTTTGGACTCCGTTTGATATTCTTTTTTCTGTGAAACTCAAAAACAAGGAAATAAACCGAAACTGGCATTGGGCTCTCTGTTAATAGGTTAGTCCCAAAAATAATATAAATTAGCATAATAATGCATATAGAACATCCAAAACAAAAAATATAATAGCATGAAACAATAAAAAATTATAGATACATGGAGACGTATCAAGCATCCCCAAGCTTAATTCCTGCTCGTCCTCGAGTAGGTAAATGATAAAAATAGAATTTTTGATGTGGAATGCTACCTAACATATTTATCAATGTAATTCTTCTTTATTGTGGCATGAATGTTCAGATCCAGAAGACTCAAAACAAAAGTTTATGAATATCAAAACAATAATACTTTCAGCATACTAAAAGCAATCTAGAGAGTTTAAAAAAATAACATGGCTAAAGAAAGTTCTCCCTACAAAATCATATAGTCTTTTATGCTCCGTCTTCTTAACACAAAGTATAAATCATGTCCATCCCGGTGTCAGCCAAGCAATTGTTTTCATACATTTACATTCTTAAACTTTTTCAACTTTTCACGCAATATATGAGCGTGAGCCATGGACATAGCACTATGGGTGGAATAGAAGGTGGTGATAGACAAAAGGAGGGAGAAAGTCTCATATCAACTAGGCAAATCAATGGACTATGGAGATGTCCATCCATTGATATCAATGTGAGTGAGTAGGGATTGCCATGTAACATATGCACTAGAGCTATAAGTGTATGAAAGCTCAAAAGAAAACTAGTGGGTGTGCATCAACTTGCTTGCTCATGAAGACCTAGGGCATTTGAGGAAGCCCATCGTTGGAATATACAAGCCAAGTACTATAATGAAAAATTCCCACTAGTATACATGAAAGTGACAACATAGGAGACTCTCTATCATGAACAACATGGTGCTACTTTGAAGCAGAAGTGTGGAAAAGGATAGTAACATTGTCCCTTCTCTCTTTTTCTCTCATTCTTTTTCAGGCTCCTCTTTTTTTGGAGACCCTTTTCTCTCTCTTTTTAGACTCTTTCGGCCTCTTTATTTGTACCTCACATGGGACAATGTTCTAATAATGATGATCATCACACTTTTATTTACTTAAAACTTGATATTACAACTCAATACTAGAACGAAGATATGACTCTATATGGATGGCTTCGGCGGTGTACCGGGATGTGCAATGATCAATAGTGACATGTATAAAAAATATGAATGGTGGCTTTGCCACAAATACTATGTCAACTACATGATCATGCAAAGCAATATGACAATGATGATGCGTTTCATAATAAACGAAACAACGGAGTTACATGGAAATACATCTCAGAATGGCTATGGGAATGCCATAATAGGTAGGTATGGTGGCTGTTTTGAGGGGGTGTAAGGTGGTTTGATGCATCAGCGAAAGTTATGCGGCACTAGAGTGTCTAGCAATGTGGAAGGATGAGAGTGTGCCTAATCCATGGACTCAACATTAGTCATAAAGAACTCTCATGCTTATTGCGAAAAATCTTATTAGCCCTCGAAGCAAAGTACTACGACGCATGATCCTAGGGGGGAGGTTGGTAGGAGTTAACCATCACGCGCCCCCGGCCTTCACGCGAGGATAACAATCAAGATACAATGCGCTTCAATTTGGTTACATAGTTAGGAGACCATACGTGCATTCTACGGGAATCATAAACAATAACACAATTATTTCTTTAACCTCACAAACTACTACTAGCATGAATATAATTTTACCATCTTAACATCTCAAAACAATTATAAGGAGTCAAACTTTTCATAGTATTCAATGCTCTATAAATGAAAGTTTTTATTATATCTCCTCTGGATGCCTATCATATTAGGAATAAATTCATAACCCAAACAAATTACCATGATGTTTTAAAGATTCTCAAATTATTATAAGTGAAGCAAGAGAGTTCAACAATTTCTATAAAATAAAACCACCGCCGTGCTCTAAAAAGATATAAGTGAAGCACTAGAGCAAAATTGCCTAGCTCAAAAGATATAAGTGAAGCACATAGAGTATTCTAATAAATCACGATTCAAGCGTGTCCCTCTCAAAAGGTGTGTACAGCAAGGATGATTGTGGAAAACTAAAAAGCAAAGACTCATATCATACAAGACGCTCCAAGCAAAACACATATCATGTGGTGAATAAAAATATAGCCTCAAGTGAAGTTACCGATAGATGAAGAGGAAAGAGGGAATGCCTTCCCAGGGCATCCCCAAGCTTAGGCTCTTGGTTGTCCTTGAATATTACCTTGGAGTGCCATGGACATCCCCAAGCTTAGGCTATTGCCACTCCTTATTCCATAGTCCATCAAATCCTTACCGAAAACATGAAAACTTCAGAACACAAAACTCAACAGAAAACTTGTGAGCTCCGTTAGTAAAACAAAGCAAATAACCACTCTAGGCACTGTCGTGATCTCATTCTTATTTTATATTGGCATAATATCTATTGTATTCCAACTTTTCCATGGTTCATATCCTCCTGTACTAGCCATAGATTCATCAAAATAAGCAAACAACATAAAGAAAACAGAATCTGTCAAAAACAGAATAGTGTGTAGCAATCTGAAAACTTCGCATACTTCCGTAACTCTAAAAATTATTTAAAATTAGGACAACGTGGGGAATTTGTATATCAATTTTGTGTAAAAAAATTCAGAAGGTTTTCACATTCCAGAAAATTATTGAATTCTCTGCACTGGCCGCAAAAGTTTTTGTTTTTCAGCAAAATCAAATCAGCGATCACCGTAAGCCATTCCAAAGGTCTTACTTGGCTCAAACACTAATTAAAACAACAAAACACAATTACTACAGAAGTACTAATCTGTGAAAATTAAAAAACAGAACCAAAAAGCAAAAATAAAATTGGGTTGCCTCCCAACAAGCACTATTGTTTAACGCCCTTAGCTAGGCATAAAACACAAATAGATCCAGGTATTGTCATCTTTGGTATGCAATCCATAAGTAACTCTCATAATAGATTTATAAGGAAATTTAATATTTTTCTGCAAAGTGTTCCATGCCTTTCCTTAATGGAAATTGGAATCTAATGTTTCCTTCTTTCATATCAATAATTGTACCAATCGTTCTAAGGAAAGGTCTACCAAGAATAATAGGACATGTAGGATTGCAGTCTATATCAAGAACAATGAAATCTACAGGCACATAATTCCTATTTGCAACAATAAGAACATCATTAATCCTTCCCATAGGTTTCTTAATAGTGGAATCCGCAATATGCAAATTTGAAGAACAATCATCAAATTCACGGAAACCTAACACATCACATAAAGTTTTTGGAATCGTGGAAACGCTAGCACCCAAATCACACAAAGCATGGCACTCCTAATCTTTAATCTTGATCTTAATAGTAGGTTCCCACACAGCATAAAGTTTTCTAGGAATAGAAACTTCCAATTCAAGCTTTTCTTCAAAAGATTGCATCATAGCATCAACAATATGTTTAGTAAAAGCTTTATTTTGATTATAAGCATGAGGAGAATCCAACATGGATTGCAACAAGGAAATGCAATCTATTAAAGAACAACTATCATAATTAAATTCCTTGAAATCCAAAATAGTGGGTTCGTTACTACTTAAGGTTTTGACCTCTCCAATCTCACTTTTATCAATTTTTGCATCAAGATCTAAAAACTCCGAATCATTGGGACGCCTTTTAACTAAAGTTGACTCATGTACAGTCCCATCGTTATCAAGATTTATATTGGAAAACAAAGATTCAATAGGAGTCACATCAACCACTTTAAGATCTTCATCATTATTTTCAGGGAAACTAGAAGAACATGTTCTGTATTATTTAGCACGTATCTTAGCGGTTCTTTCTTTGCAATCATCAATGGAAATTCTCATAGCTTTGAGAGACTCATTGATATCATTCTTGGGTGGAATAGATCTAACTTTCAAAGAATCAACATCAAGAGAAATTCTATCCACGTTCCTAGCCAAATCATCAATCTTCAGCAATTTTTCTTCAATCAAAGTATTAAAATTCTTTTGTGCACTCATAAATTATTTAACAGTATTCTCAAAATCAGAGGGCATCTTATTATAATTTCCATTAGAATTATTGTAGGAATTACCATAATTATTAAAGGAATTGCTAGGGAACGCCCTAGGATTAAAATGTCCTGTATACGTGTTGTTGCCAAAATTGTTCCTACCAATAAAATTCACATGCATAGATTAATTATTATTCTCAATAAAAGTAGACAAAGGCATATAATTAGGATCAATATGAGTACCCTTACTAGCAAATAATTTCATAAGCTCATCCATCTTTCCACTCAAAACATTAATCTCTTCAATTGCATGCACTTTTTTACTAGTGGAATATCTTTCGGTATACCATTGAGAATAATTAACCATTATATTATCTAGGAGTTTAGTAGCTTCTCCTCAAGTAATTTCCATAAAAGTACCTTCCGCGGCCGAATCTAAAAGATTTCTAGAAGCAAAGTACAATTCGGCATAAAAATTTTTTTAATCAACCATAAATTCAAACCATGAGTAGGGCACTTTCTTATCATAAGTTTCATCCTCTCCCAAGATTATGCAACATGTCCATGATCAAGTTGTTCAAAATTCATAATATCGTTCCAAAGGGAGATGATCTTAGCGGGAGGGAAATACTTGAAAATAAAAGAATCTTCACACTTATTCCATGAATCAATACTATTTTTAGGCAAAGATGAAACCAAGTTTTAGCACAATGTCGTAGTGAGAACGGAAATAGATTCAATTTAACAAGATCATTATCCCCATCTTTTTTCTTTTGCATATCACACAAATCAACAAAATTGTTAAAATGAGATGCGACATCTTCACTAGGAAGGCTAGAAAATTGATCTTTCATAACGAGATTCAATAAAGCGACACTAATTTCATAAGATTCCACATTAGTAGCGGGAGCAATCGGAGTGCTGATAAAATCATTATTATTGGTGTTGGAAAAGTCAGACAATTTGGTATTTTCTTGAGCCATCGTGGCCAAGCAAACAATCCAACAAACGAGCACAAAAAAAGCAAGCGAAGAAGAGGAACGGAAAAAAGGGCGAAGAAAAGGCAAATATTTTCGAAAATCATTTTAGAAATGGGGGAGAGGAAAATGAGAGGCGAATGGAAAATAATGTAAATGCAAGAGATTAGAGTTTTATGAAGGGTACTTGCTATGTCTGGACTTGACGTAGATATCAACGGCACCGGAAATTGGTGAGTTGACATAAGACAAATCTTTACTCCTGACTTGGCATAGATCTCCCCGGCAACGGCGCCAGAACTTCTTCCTGCTACCTATTGAGCTTGCGTTGGTTTTTCCCTTGAAGAGGAAAGGGTGATGCAGCAAAGTAGAGTAAGTATTTCCCTCAGTTTGAGAACCAAGGTATCTCTAGTAGGAGACAACGCGCAAGTCGTTGAATACCTGCACAAACAAACAACAACTTGCACCCAACGCGATAAAGGGGTTATCAATCCCGTCACGGTTACTTGCAAAAGTAAGATCTGATAGAGATAAATAAATAGTAAAGTAAATATATTTTTTGACTATGCACTGTAGGGAAAACCCCCACAACCTATCTTTTTATTCCACTCCATAAAGTTACAATATATACAAGGTTATGAAGGATAACCCAAAGCAAAAACTAACCTATAGAACAAAAGAGAGAAAATACATCAAGGGGGAAGATAAGTCACCCAAAGAACAAGGCTATCCTTGAATCTAGGCTTAATCCTAAAGGATAGTAAAGACATGTCATGAACAAAAGATCGCCTCCAATGATTAAAGCTTGGTCTGACACGCCTAAAAACCTTAACATTCCTGATCAACCAAATATTCCAGCAAGCAGTGAAAACCACTTCAGCAAAGAAGGGCTTATTGAAATCCCTTCTAGCATTAACAACAACGTCAGTCATGTTTCACCATGGGACCAATCAATCTGAAGATAATTCCACACACGCTGACTAAAAAGGCAATTGAAAAATAGATGATCCCTATCTTCTCTGGCCTGGGAGTGACAGAGCACACATGATATCCTATCATTAATATGCCAGTGCCTTCTTTCAACCATGTCCTTAGTGTTCAACCTGTCCATAATCATCATCCAAGCAAAGACCTTTATTTTCATAGTACAAGAGCTGACCCAAATCCACTTGAGAATAGGATTGAATGACAAATTCCAATGCATTTGGATGTAAAATCTCTTGGGAGTATAGAACTTGTCAGAACAATTCCAGTACCACACATCCTTGGAGTCAGGGTGAGCCTCATGAAGCAACAACAGGTTTTGCAATGAAAGATACTCCATGTAAGCTTGCTCAGAAAGAGGTAGATTAAACTAGGGAAAAAGATCTGAAAAATTCAAGCCCTCTTTAACTGTTGACAGAGCATCTTTGCAGTAAGAGAAGATTCTTGGAAACCTTTGTTGCAAAGGAATAATAGAACTTCCTAAAAGCCATTTGTCTGACCAGAACAGGGTTGTATCCCCCTGATTGACCTTGGCCCAAGTCACTTCTCTGAAATGATCAACCAACTTAAGTATATCCTTCCACCAAAAAGAGCCACATGAAGAAGTACCCTATGGTACAACCCCATGGTAGTAGGACTCCCAAACAAGGTTAACCCAAGGCACATCCGCCTTATTGAAAAAATTGTTCACATGCTTAAGAAGAAGGGCCACATTTTGAATGCCAAGGTTCAAGATTCCCAACCCACCTTTGTTTTTTGGTCTTCAAATAAGCTCCCAAGCAGCCATGGAGGGAGCAGGTTCTTGCCTGTTTTTCCTCCACAAGCACTGTCTTTGAATTCTTTGCAACTGCTTTAGGATACCAGGATTAATGAGCAAACATCAGAGAAAAAATATAGGCAGAGAGGACAAAGCAGAGTTGAGATACTGTAGTCTCCCCCTTTGTGCCAAAAAAGAGGAACTAGTAGTCATTCTCCTTTCCATATAATCCACTAGGGGCATAAGATCTGCCATCTTGGGTTTGGTGGTGCCAACAGGAAGGCCTAGGTATGTGAAAGGCATTACTCCAACTTGACAGCCAAAAATATCTGGCAGTCTCTTTGTCTCCTCTTGAGAGACATTAATGGGTATCATGCAAGACTTATGGTAGTTGACCTCAAGACCAGTCGATTGAGAAAAAACAATCAGCATTCTCTTTAGGGCCAGCAATTGACTATCTACAGCAGGCACAATAATCAGAGTGTCATCAGCATACTGTATAATAGGATAATCATTGTCATGACAAGGAATTGGCAGTTGCAGATCACCCTAAGCATACATCATATTCGCTACTGACTGCAGAAGATCAGCTGCCAGAACAAAGAGAAGAGGTGAGACAGGATCTCCTTGCCTAACCCCCTTTTTGCAGAAGAACTGTTTTCCAGGTACACCATTAAGCAGCACAGAAGAAGAACTAATAGTGAAGAGCTCTTTGATCCATCCAATCCATTTGTTACTGAAACCTTTAAACTTCATGATCTCAAAAATAACAGAGTGCTCAATGGAAGCTTTCTCAAAATCAAGTTTGAGAATGAGGATTGGTCTCTTAGATTGATGGCACTGATGCAAATACTCCAAGGTCCAGCCAATGTAATTCTGAATAGTTCTTGATTTAATGAAGCCATATCTTGAAACCTATTGGCAACAATCTTTGAAAGGTAGTTAACTCCCATTCTAGTCAAAAACAATGGTCTATAATCACCCACTCCCTCTGGTGCTAACTTTTCTGGAACTAGAGTATTGTAAGAGTAGTTTAAATTAGCAAGGAGGGCAGTACTATTATAGAACTCCTGAGCAAGAGCATGAGAATCCTTGCTAATAATAGGCCAACATTTCTTGAAGAAAAGGCCATTAAAACCATCAGGTCCAAGGGCCTTGTCCATAGGCATATGTTTCACCACATTATCAATCTCCTCTGTTGTGAAAGGCTTTGTTAAACCTTATAAGCGTGGAACAGGTTTACGGAGCACTACAAAAAAAAGACACATCCGTGACATTTTGGGCCGAACGAATTTTTTTCTGTCATACTTATGACACTTCTATGACAATAATTATGACAAAACCCGGTATCATCATAGATATGGTGGGGTCCTACTTCTATGACAAAAAATCATGACATAAAATGGGCTTTTCGTCCTGGGCGGGCCGGAGACGCAGCTGCATGACATTCTTTGGGCTGTCCATGACGGAAAAAACCGTGGTAGAAGCGACAGCAAGGAAAATATCACGGTGTTCCCGGTTACGGTGGGTGGTCGGGGCCGAGTGATGCGTGTTTCTCTCATACATGCACGCGTGTGGGTGCGAGTCGTTGGGCTCTAACTGAACCCGAGCAAGGCATTGGTCTCTAACTGAACCCGAGCGATTGCGCTGCAGGATACGCGTTACTGAACCTGAGCGATCGATCGATGGCTGTTAACTGAACCCGATGGAGCGATTCCTTCGCTACTGCTGCTAACTTAAGCCGATCGATGGTGCCTCTGGATGAACAGTGAGCGTTGCTGGGGGGGTTTGGATGAACAGTTCCCAGTGGGGGTGGATGAACAGGACCCCATGGTGTTGCCTCTGGATGAACAGGACCCCGATCGATCGAGCCGGTTGGGGCTGGATGAACAAGACCTCGTGGAGGGCTGGATGAACAGGACCACCCCGTGGAGGGCTGGATGTACAATAGACGGTGGAGGGTTCGATGCATAGTAGCCTGTGGAGGGGTGGATGAACAGGAGCCCATGGAGAGGGCTGGTTGAACTGTAGCCGGTGGAGTAGCGCGTGGTGGAGGCTGAACAGGAGCCCGTGGATGAATAGTCGCATGTGGAGGCTGGAGGAGGTGGACGGTGGATGAACAGTAGCCCGTGGAGGCTGGAGGGGATCAACGGTGGAGATGAACAGTATCCCATGGAGTCCCATTTTGCGGTACGCCACACCCCTCCCGATGAACAGGACCCCCGTTTCGACCGTAGCGCTCCAACACAAGTCCGTTTCCTCCGTTTTGCGGTACGCCACACCCCTCCCGATCAACAGGACCCCCGTTTCGACCGTAGGAGGTCCGTTTCCTCCGTTTTGCGGTACGTCGGACCCCTCCCGATGAACAGGATCCCGTTTCGAACGTGGCCGGTCGAACACAAGGTCGTTTCCTTCGTTTTGTGGTACGCCAAGCCTCGTTTCCATCGGCTGTTCCGTCCAAGCCCTCCCGATGAACACGACGATGCATTCCATTCCGACCCATCCGGTTGGCTCCCCATGAACACGACGACGACGATGTTTCTCCGTTCTGACCCAGCCATGTACACGAGCCCTGGCCGTACGTATGCGTGAGTAGGTGTTCGAGACCCTGCTCGTATGTACGTGTGTGGCCGTATTTTGTTTCTTGCACACTGGCCACTGTACGTACGTGTACATGCTACGTGCGCGCCTCTACTACGACACGTGTGCGCCTCTACATCGACCAGTATGTACGTACACGTTCGCGACCAGAATGAAAACGCTACGTACGCTTCGACTAGGTGGGTCCCGACTGTCAGGCAATTCCTTGCGTGCGAAGATGTAGCTGGTGGGTCCCAGCAGTCAGGGGGGCAAATCATTTTTTAACCCGGACGCACTTCCTTGCATGGGAAGATGTAGCTGGTGGGCCCCACCAGTTAGGGGGAAACGTTTTTTGCGCAAAATACGGTGGCCCGTCCGGTGGGTCCCCGCTGTCAGGTGGAGGAATAATTATTTTGCGTGTAATAAGGAGGCACTTCCTTGCTGCGGCCATGGACCCAGCTGTCAGCCCGTCCACGTATAGTCCACGTCCGATGGAAGCCGTTCCTTGACCACCTTGACCACGCCACACCGAGAGCACCAGGGCGGTGGACGACGACGAGGCCTAGGAAGGGGACGACGCGGAGCCGGGGAAGACACGGCAGTGGATGCCCACGCATAGAGCAGTACGAGGGTTCACTGGTTCGCTGCGGTGTGAGGCTGCCGTCGCCGCAGAATAACAGGGGGTGTGGGTGAGTAGAGGGATGGCCTGGCCAGCGGTGGGAATAGTAGGCGGGCGGTGAGACCTCCGCGAAAGCACAGTCGGCCATGGGAGGCAGGAGCATGCAGCACGACCGACGCTGCTTTGGGTGGTTGGAGCAACAAGACCAGAGGTTGAAGAAGCACTACGGCCGTTGGATGGACATCGTACGGTCACTATAGCTAGAATCGTTCATATTGACTAAGTTGACAAAGCACTCCGTCCCCGTCAACTTAGTAGGCCCACAAGTCAGCCTCCCACCAAGGTGGGTCCCAACCAGTAGGGGGAGTATTCATTTTTTTGTGCATAATAAGGAGGCACTTCCGGTGGGTCCGAGCTGACAGCGAGGGAACGTTTTTTTCGCCAAATATGGTGGCCCGTCCGGTGGGTCCCTGTTGTCAGCTGGAGGAATCATTATTTTCCGCGTAATAAGGAGGCACTTCCTTGCTGTCGTCGCGGACTCAGCTGTCAGCCTCTCCACGTACTATCCATGTCTGATGGAAGCCGTTCCTTGACAACGTTGACCATGCCGCGCCGAGAGCACCAGGGCGATGGACGACGGCGAGGCCTAGGAAGGGGACGGCGCGGAGCTGTGGAAGACGCGGTAGTGGAAGCCCACGCGGAGAGGAGTAGGAGGGTTCATTGGTTTGGCTGCGGTGTGAAGCTGCCGTCGCCGCAGGGCCTGGCCAGCGGTGGGAATAGTAGGGGGCGGTGAGGCCTCCGCGGCAGCATAGCCGGCCACGAGAGGTAGGAGCATGCAATACGACCGACGCTGCTTTGGGCGGCTAGAGCAAGAAGACCAGAAATTGAAGAAGCACTACGGCTGTTGGATGGACATCGTACGGTCACTGGAGCTAGAATCGTTCATATTGACTAAGTTAACAAAGCACTCCGTCCCCGTCAACTTAGTACGCCCACAAGTCAGCCTCCCACCAAGGTGGGTCCCAACTAGCAGGGGGGAGTATTCATTTTTTTTTGTGCATAATAAGGAGGCACTTCCTTGCGTGCGAAGATATAGCTGGTGGGTCCGACCTGTCAGCGGTTGGAACGTTTTTTCACGAAATACAGAGGCCCTTCCGGTGGGTCCCAGCTGTCAGGTGGAGGAATCAATATTTTGCGCGTAATAAGGAGGCATTTCCTTGCGTGCGGCCGTGGACCCAGCTGTCAGCCTCTCCACACACAGTCTACTTCCGATGGTGTCCTTCGTTTACCATGTTGACCACTCCACGCCGAGCGCATCCAAGGTGGTGGACGACGGCGAGGCCCCGGACAGCAACGAGTTGGAGATGGGAAGACGCGGGAGTAGAGTCGTAGACGGAGAGGTGTACGAAGGTTAACTGGTTCTGGTGCGGTGTGGTTTGGCAGTCGGTGGAGAAAAACATGAGGTGTGGAGTGGTGGAGGGATGGCCTGGCCAACGGTGGAGTAGCGCTTCATAGCGAAGCGTGCTAAGCAGAGATGCTAGCAGCAGGTGGTCCCAGCAGTGCTGGAGGAAGAAGAAGAGAGATTGAAGACGGATGCTGGTCGTTGGATGTAAATCCAACGACTAACAATGTCAGAATCATTTGTTGACTAAGTTGACAACGACTTGCATTGGCTTCGGCCTATTGGCCCACATTTCAGCCTCCAAAAATGTGGCACGTATTCAACCCATTTTTTCATAATTTACACTCTTTTTTTGCGGGGTAGAATTTATAGTCCATTTGATATTATTTTTTAGAATTACAGTCCATTAGCTGGGCTGGGTGAACAAATAATGTACCGTCCATGTGGTTCATTTATGTTTTTCCTAAAAAATTACAGGCCATTTGCACTTTCTCGAAATACACGATTTTGCTGGGCTGATTCTAATTATAATGTTGGGGTGGGCACATCAATGTTATCAAAAATTAAACAGGGGCTGAGCATTTTGTTATATGAGACTAATTTTGTGTACTCCCATCATCAATATACCTCTTGTACGCATGGATTATACCCCTTTGTTATTCTCAATATACTTCATTAAGTATTCTTAGATACCCCAATACGAGTTTGGTTGAAAAAAATATCACTTGTGATGTACTTTTTATAATATACCTTTTTCACGTACGAACAAATCTGTATATACGTACACCTTAAAAAATATGTAGACTCACATGATTTTTTTCATGAAACTCATTTTAGGGTATCTAGTAATTATTAATGAAGTATATTAAAAAAAGAGGTATGAAAGATTCATCTATGTGGTATATGAGGAGCAGGAGTACACAACCATTTTCCCAAAACCCAGCTGATACTTGCTGCCCTAGTGATAATAAATGATACCTGCGAGCTCCCCGGCTTCGTTGTGAATTTATCTCCTATCGTAACTACGTTGAAGCACCTAAAAAATATAACTATGTTGACAAACCCGTGGGCCCCAACGTTAGTATAGCATTAGGAGGAAGTATTTTTTTCGATGAGGCACTTGGTTGCGTACGGCCATAGACCTGGTGGGTCCCGACTCAGTCCTCTCCAGATTCCTCTCGTTTGTTCAACATGTTCAGAACGGTAGACAGCGGCGTCGCGGCGAGCACACAAAGGCGCAAGAGGAGATCCGACCACCTGAGGAGGTGCCTTATTAGTAACGAAACAACTGAACTAGCCCAGTGGCCGAGTGACACTACCCGACAGCTGTTCCCCCTAGGTTCGATTCTACCTGTGCAGAGAAAATATCTCCAAATTATTTGCCTCTGCCTTAATTGACATGTGGGTTCCAATTTTCATCTACGCACACCACGTCCTACACTTGCCAAAACTTCGTCCCTCGTTTTCTCTGTTTTTGGCACACTCGACATTGTGTGGGCATTTTTAAAATAGCATATCTTTTTGATGTGCATCATATGAAGATGTGCTATGCATGAATGTTGATCAGCATGATGTTAACTGGCTGGTAGTTCCAGTTTCGACCATGGATAAAACTTCCAGCATGATGTTAACATTGTTTGAAAAGGCCGTGTTAATATAAATGCTCTGCCTCTGAAAGTTGCAGTTTCTTATCTTAAACTGAACTTGGAGTTTCTTATCTGAAACTGAAACTTGCAGTTTCTTCTCTGAGAATCACATTGTTTGCACTTTTATACTCCTATGAAACTAAATTTTTTTAAGTGCAGAGAAAATATCTCCAATTTTTTTGCCTCCGCCTTTATTGACATGTGGGTCCCAATTGTCATCTACGCACACCACGTCCTACAGTTGCCAAAACTTCGTCCCTCGTTTTCTCTGTTTTTCGCACACTCGACATTGTGTGGGCATTTTGAATATAACATATCTTTTTGACTGTGCATCATATGAAGATGTGCTATGCATGAATGTTGATCAGCATGATGTTAACTGGCTGGTAGTTCCAGTTTCGACCATGGATAAAACTTCCAGTATGATGTTAACACTGTTTGAAAAGGCCGTGTTAAATAAATGCTCTGCCTCTGAAAGTTGCAGTTTCTTATGTGAAACTGAACTTGGAGTTTCTTATCTGAAACTGAAACTTGTAGTTTCTTCTCTGAGAATCACATTGTCTGCAGTTTTATACTCCTCTACAACTACATTTTTTTAAGTGCAAAAAATAGATATCTAGAATTCATAAAATACTTCATATGCTCAATACTGCAAATCTAAAATTCAAAAACATTCATATCTAAAAGTACTCTCAAAATACACAACACAAAACACAATTCACAACCTGCAAATACTAACAACTCTAAGCTCCTCCTGACAATTCACAACCTGCTCGACTATTGGTCTGGGGGGATCCCTCCTATTCCTCGACGGCAGACAGCCGCCCCGTGAGACGATGTGAACGGCGAGGGAGAGGATGGCGGGGAAGCATCGTCGGGCCAACTATTTTTCTCCTCTTGCAGTTGGGTTCGGTCAACAAAGACTCCACCGGCTCGCTCTGGCACGACACCCTCACAAACGGCACCCTGTAGATGCTCGATCCTTCAATCACTGATGGATGCTCCATCTGGGATCGATACTCCATAGTGAGCGCCACACATCCCACTGATGGTGGTGGATGCCAATGCTTAGATGGAGCAGGGTTGGTGTCAGTAATTTTTACTTAGCAGATCGCACTCTGCATATATGTCGGTTCCATCCGTACATTTGTGCAGTTCCACCAAAATGCAGCTTTATAACCCTGTTTGCATAGATAATGAAAAGGCATGATTAGATTATAGTGGCACTAGTTGATAAAACGTCAGTGTATAGCAGTAGTACAAGGAGGGGCCTTGAGACATTCAAATCTCTATTTTTGTGCAGATCAACTAAAATTAAGCACCCCAGTTTGCAGAAACGCTTAAACATTAGCAATGGGACTAGTTGATGAAATATACATTAGCAAAGAGAAGCACTTTCTTTATCTACGTTGAAAATGAAATGATAGAGAGGACACTCGCTCTATTTTAACTGTATTATTACTTCATTCTATCAGTAACACTAGGGTCGAGTAGGTGGCAAATGAGGTGTACCATGCGTCGCAAGGATGAAGGCCGGGGGTGCTTAGACTGGGATGCTGAAGCTGGCTCGGTCCGTATCTTCCCCCTGATGTTTCTGTGGTAGCATTTGGGTTGTAATGCAAACTTGGTCGTGCTGGTCCTGCGTCCCCCTACCTGCCTAGCTTATGTGGCAAACTTGTCTCCTGCTAGTACTCAGTCCGTTCTAGTAGTAGTTGCATAACTGCCCGTTTACACTGAGATGTTGTCGGATAATGGTTCTCTATGGTTGGGTTTATTTAATGAAATCAAAGGGAACCCCCTGTTTCGATATATAAAAAAAACAGTGGCACTAGCGATGCCAAAACATTGCCTCCAATTAATAGTGCCACTAGATTAAGGTGCAAAATAATAACACTACTGCTTTGTCATGGCAGTGCCAAAACAGTAGCACAAGAGCAGGATCAACATGCATGATCTTTGGCAAACAGTGAGACCAAAAAGGAACATACCTCATGATGGGAACCATATCTGCAGTCAACGCCATCGTAGAAGGGATGACACCAGTCACCAACATGGATGATTCAATTCATGGGACCTTTTGGTGCAGTTCGCCTAAAATGAAGCAATGTCCAATGAGCTAGCAGCTTCTTCTTCTTCTTTTTTTAAGAAAAGGGCTCCAGCCCCGGTTCCATTTCCATTAGAAAACGAAACCCACAGAGCTTCTTCTTCATTAGTTGCAATAAAATTGAGCAACATCAAGGTTGGTCATGAAGCTCCTAGAGAGTAGGCAGACCAGGACAGTTGCATCTCTAACGAAAAGAAGCAACTTATCTTAATGGGAAATTTAGCAGGACATGAAAACAAGTGCCATTGATTCATATTACTGGAGGCATTACATTGAAAACCACATTGGTTTAACGTGTCCTTACTTTTAACAGTGCGACTGCTACATTTTACCAGTGAAATTACATAAGAGCGGCTTGGGGCAACAAACATAAGAAGAGGATATCGAGATTGGTCCCATTTTTGTTCGGTATATAGCCACCTTATACTATGTGAGGCTAGAAAATCTAGTGATGTACTTACTCTGTTGACTTGTCCCCTAGCCCCACTTTCTTTCCTTTTGCAACCAATAGATCGGGTTTATATTGAGTTTGTACTGTGTTCCCTTTATTTCCCTATTAGACCTAGAGACCAGTTGGAAATCCAGTCTCTACTACTTTTCGCCCCCATTATTTCCTCTTTCGACCATGTCCTAGATTCAGGTAACAAGTCTTCCCCCACCCCCACCCCCTTTCTTCCTTGTTTGAACCAAGTACTACTAGATTCGAATGCATGAACTAGTTTTACCTCATAACAGTAAGCAATTAGGTGGTTTTCGAACAGCCGATCGATCCTATCTACACGAGGGGGCCTAAGAAATAGTAAAAGATACAAATGCAACGACGTTAGGAGCTCGGGAAGTAGAGCAAGGCTGGTTTTGAACATAGTTATACCTGAGGGTCGCCGGGATGTCGCTAGGTGGGCGGCGGGAGGCCGGATCTGCCCACACTACGCCAGCAAGGAAGAAGGGGTGGAAGGCCCTCCCTCGCCAGCGATGCTTGGGAGAGAACAACAAGGCACGCTGATCGGGACACGCCGACAGTGGGTAAGAGCCGTTGTCGAGGACGACCGCGTGAACGTTGCACCTTCTCACCTTCCCCGGCGGAGAGGATCCGGCTGGATCTGTGACCAGTGGTGAGTAGAGAGAGAGTGTGGCCACTGCTGTCGTGTTTAGATCTGGAGAGGATGAGACGGTGTGAAGAGAGCAACACTAGCAAGCAAGCGCGGAGGCTCTTGCCTATATAGTCGAGTACTAGTTTTCTTTTGTCTACCGGCCGGAGCCGGCTTGACCTCGGCAATGACTGTCGAGAAGTCTTCATGCACGTGCCCCGAAGGCACAGTTATCGTCATTTTGATCTAAAGCACCGGATTATAACATATAACACGAAAAAATGCCACATGACAAGAAATCATAGCCTCACTACCCAAAGGAGACGAGATGAATCCCGACGGACAAACTAGACGAGGATCAAAGCTCAAATTAAAGATAAACTCGTAGAAAAGGGGTCCGTTGATAGATGTCCTAATTAACATAGCCGGCTTGACCTAGATGGTAGCCGAGTAGTCTTCATGCATGTGCCCCGAATGACTAGCCCAACTCAGTTGTCGCGGTTTAACCCTCGCGGTGATCCGAAGCACATGACACCTAATTTTGCGAGATGAAAAGAAACCTTTTTTTAGATTTCTCACCAGAACTACAACCCTATACAACACAGCCTGCATGATATGTAGACGATAGCCAATCCAGGCGTGTCTGATGGAGTCTGGTCACATGCACGGATGAACTGATCTTTCGTGTCTTGCAGGGATTGTCCAGGTACCAACATATGTACTTCTATTAACTCACCCGACTTGCGGGGCCGGGGAGTGTGCCTATGGAAGGTTCTCAATTGCGGTCCCACATGTGTGTGCAAATGCAATATGACGCGCATTCCATTCGGAGAACGGTATGCCAGGCCGACCGACTGTCTGGGGTGCGACGCGACCGCGACGGGCGTGCTGTATACTCCGTACATGTGTACCGCCGTTTTCTCGAGGCTTTGCTCCATGACGCAATACATGGATACAAAATTAGTATATTGTACTATTTAAAAGTCGAGCGCAGGGGTTTTCCCGCGCGGTAGGCGGGGAAATTCCGCCTAGTCGGTTCGACAGAGACGCGAGAAGATGAGGGAGTAGGCTGCTGCAAACGTAGGGCTGTGTGGTTTGACAGTGAGTTACTGCTGGACAGGTCGGGCCCGATGATTTGACTTGCCATTATCATTTTAACTGCCAAGCCGGATTCCTGACCACCTCCATACATGTGCCTCTCCCGATGCTCCACCATGTAGAGGCTGGCTCTTGCTTGAGAGCCCACTCCTCCACTTTTTCCTTGCCTCTTTCCCCCACATATGCAAAAATGCCATGTAAAGCGGGCTTATAGACCACTATTGTACTTGATCCTACATGTGCTAAGCTTTCCACATAGGCATAAAGTTTGATGTGGCAAGTTAATTAAGAAGAGAGAGACTAGTTTGGTGACCCTAGGAAGAAACGGTGATAAGCGCGTGTACCTAGATGAAGCAAACTTAGCAACAAAAAACTAAGCACCTATGCATTGGGGACTTGAGTTGCTAAGCCATTTAATGCCCATAGCACCTCATCTAAGTACCATTTCATTGGAAGAGGTCACTCCTTGGCAAATGCAATAAATACAACGAAGAAAGAGATAGAGAGAAGTAAACAAAAAATACTCTTATAGCGAACCTTATAGCTAACCTTGTTGTATGAGTGACTAAGTGATGACTATGTATGACATGCCAACATCAGATAGCCTAACGCACCGTGTTAAATCTCCAAGGGCGTGACCGCGAGACCGAGGTGACGGTCATGGTAGGCGCGACCATGATACGGGCTGCTGGCAGCCCTTGGATCCGAGATCTAATGGTCGCATGCTAAGTTGTTGAAAATTTGCAAAATAACCATCCAGGATAGGATATTCACCCATAGGTCTAGAATCACGCCATGCAACCGTTTGATCTCATATACAAGGGCTCTCGGAAGCCCGTATCATGGGATTATGGAAAGCTTCGTATCACCTGTAATATTCCCGACACTTGACATGACATTGAAAGCCATTTAATTGGGCGTCGAGTAGACATGACATCTAATTGGGCCCCCATAGTACTGTGCATGAATCCATTTATCCACCGGGCAAGCCACTACCCTGCCATTCGCACGTGCTCCCCACTCGACATTTGTACAATCTATAAACCGCTCCTAGTCGTCCCGTCCTTTCACATTACCACAGTTCACTAATCCTAACCCTCCTCCCAAATCCATGGCATCCCAAATCTCCATGATCGGCGTTGAGTACAAGGTTAGAACCATCACAGGCGATGAGTTCGGCGTCATCTACACCCATTCTTCTGCAACGGTGAAAGAATGCCTTGCTCGCTTCAAACGAATGTTCGCAAACTAAAATGATGAGTGGGTCGCTGGGCTAGATGTTGAGTACACCACAGTCCTGGGAAGCGAGAAGAAACTAAAGGAGGAAGAGAAGAAGAAGCCCGCCATGATCCAGGTTTGCGTGCATGACTTATGCTTGGTCTACCACATATGCCATGCCGACGTTGAGTGCGAGGAATTTAAGAACTTCCTCAAGGGCGGCCGAGTCAAATTTGTTACTGTAGACTCTAGGAACGACAAGGAAATCCTGGGTCGGATAGGCCTCGTTGTAGGCTACCCCTTTGACCTCCAGAAGGAAGGGCTGGTGCCCTCCCTTGATCAGCCTTCAATGCTGACCCTGGCAGGAGCCATGGTTCATCCTATGTATGGTGAACTGAAGAAAGCTCAGCACACGTTTCATCGTGAATGGCAGTGGACTGTACTAGATATAGACCACATCCACTACGCTGCAATGGATGGCTACCTTTGTTTCAATATCTACAAGGGTTGGATGAAGAGCAAGAGCCAAGTGTGCGTTTCAAGAAAAGAAGTATCTCCCAAGAGGAAGAGGGACAAGGACGAAGTCGAGGATGTGGACGAGGACTTCGAGTAAGGTGGCAGTGTCGTTGCTCATGGTGGTTCTAATGCATTGTCTACCAGATTAGTTGCTTAGTTTAATTTCTGGTGTGCTTAGTATTATTTGAGGGGTGTGTTACGCTAAGGCCCCAGCGGAACTATGTTATGTTTCTTCTCGTCATATTTCGTACATATCATCTTTTAGTTGGTATAGTACTACTACTCGTTTCTTGACATTATATACGTACAATATATATATGGCCAACATCATATAGCCAGCAATTTAGTTGTCAAAGAATTTCAGGGTGCTTAGTTTTGTCAAAGAATTCCAGGGTGCTTAGTTTTATTTGAGGGGTGTGTTATGCTGGACACCATTAACTTATCATTGTGAGAATCAACTTATTTTTGTCATGTAACATGGTCAATGGGTTTGACATGAAAATAACAATGTCTAATGGCATTTCTGAGCAAACATCTAACTTAACGATGGCATTTTTTAGATATCTAATTGCATTTTTGAGCAGGCATCTCACAGATCGATGGCATTTTTTGAGTAGTTGTAACTTCTGATGGCAAAACTGAGTAGTGATACACAACTAGTGGCATAAATAATAAGAACCCAATAATTAAGTAGGGCTAATTTCTTTATTTCTTTATTTCTTTATACCTTTGTGTGCGAAACAATATACGCTGCCTCCCGCTAGATTTTCTTTACAGAGGCAACATAGAACTATATGAGTGACCTGTTAAATTTTGGAATTATTTCGGGTTCGTTTGGCCATTTTTATACATTAATTGAGTTTCTGGTCATTTAGTGTGCATAATTCAAATTTGAACTACAAGCACATGCTCCCGTGCATGAAAGTTGACTGAAAAATCACATGTGTGTCCTCGGGTGAATTTCTAGGTCCCATGCAAGAAATGGGAATGAAATTCAAACATCTAGGCATCGTGGTTCGGCCGAGAACATTGAGAAGCTTGATTTTAAAATTCTTGTAAATCCAAAACACGCCTGAAAGTCATGAAACTTGGCATGGTGTTATGTCATGGTACTACCATGCTGTGGTAAAAAATTTGCAGAATAGGAACAAGTTTTGGTATAAGTTTCTTGCAAACCGAAGCTTCTCTCAAGAAGGCTCGTGGTTCTGAGAGGGAACGTGTCACCTTTGTGTGCATAATTCAAATTTTAAATACAAGCACATGCTCCGGTGCACCAAAGCTGGTTGAAAAATCACATGTTTGTCCTCGGGTAAATTTCTAGGTCCCATGCCAGAAATGGGAATGAAATTCAAACATCTGGGCGTCATGGCTCGGCTGGAAACATTGAGAAACTTGTCTTTTTAATTCCTGTAAATCTAAAACACGCATAAAAATCATGAAACTTGGCTTGGTGCGATGACATGGCACCAACATGCTGTGGTAATTTTGCTGTCCGATTTGCGAAGGCGCACACATTAACAATCAACAAAGTCATTTGGGAACAAGTGTTGTCACGTTATAATCGGAAACACAAGTATTATTGAAACCATGGGCGTTATATTTACCATTTACCTGCCGCCACGCGTCTCCTTTTTGTATTAGCTAGGAGGCGCTGTGTAGGGTAGCTATTTGAGTATGGGAGGTGTGCGATCAGACCCTACGCGTGCTTATCGGGAGGAGAGCCCTTTGACCTCCATCTGCCGTCCACCTCTCTCCCAAGGTCTCCATTAATGGCGCCCGAGCCTATGTTTAATGGCGTGGCAATGTCTCACTCGACTGAGATTTAAGAGAGAAAAAAGAAAATCTGAAAAGAAAATTTTGCACGGATCTTGATGTAAGATCCGACGGACCTATATAGCATCTACTTTGACTTATAGCAAGACTGGTGAATGTATATAAGGATGACGAGAGTGGATAATAATTGTCTTGCATAATTAGGAAGATAATTAGAAAATCCACATGCGACTACGCCCGAAATACACAAGGGCAAAAGAAGAAGGAAGACGCATACAACGATCTGGCTCGCTGATCTCTACTTTCTTTATGCAATGCAGGTCGCAGAGACTAGTTCTTGCGGCGGGCGATGATCTCTTTCATTAGTTTCATGTCCTTGATACGCTGCTTGGCAGCATCCATGGATTCTTCCACCAGCTTGTTGCGCTCGATGCGGAGCATGGCATTCGCGTCCATAAGTTTCTTGATGATGACGCCCGTCTTCTTCAACACGACAACGGTCTCCTCCTCCTGCTTCGCCCTTCTGGCGATTTGCGCCCTCAGCAGGTCGCGCTCGCCACGGAGCTTCGCATTTCCCTCCCCCAGTTACCGGATGACGCCGCTAGCCTCGTCCTGCATCCTCGCCTAGCCGGAGATCTGATCCATCTGGCTATGGACTCTCGCATGCATGCGCCTGTATGAGTCCTCGTCTACCCGCGAGAAATTTTTCCAGGCCGCCGCAGCGCGACGGGACCTCCCTGCTAATTTGGCGGCACGGCGGGACATCTCTGTTGCTTCCGTGGCGTGGCCGGACCAGTCTAATACATCGACCGCGCGGCGGGACCTCCGTGCAGCTACTGCTGCGCGGCTGGACATGTCGGCTAATTTCGCGGTGAGGCCGGACATCTCTCGTGCTTCCTCTTCCATGCTCACCTCTCCCTGTTGGAAATCTCTCGACCCAGAACTCACACTAGCTATGGCTTGATTGACTTGATTGTTTTTTGTGGATGAGGAGTTGAGGAGGAATGTGCAGTCATCTTATAACCGAGTACTACTAATACGCTCCTAAGTGGGAAACCGTTTAGGTTGTGATAGGTGTGAATAGGTTTGCAATTAAATATAGCGTGGTAGTAGTAGTAATTTGGAATGTGACGAGACGCGCTCACATTTATTAACGGTTCTAGTTTCAAAGTGCGGCATTATTCCCAGATGGCATAATGTCGGCATGTTTTCTTGGCCGTGGTGTAGCATATGCCATGGTACTAGTTCTTTTTCTACTGCTGTGTACGTGCAAAAACTAGCACCATCGGATACATATCTTACGCTTGGCGTTCAACAGGAATAACCTCGTGGCGAGCTATAGACTAGTCTTTTTTTCAGACACATTACACCTATCTCTCGGTACTTCTCGCACGCACCAACACTGCTCCCTAGGTCGATTCCACCCACATACAGTTGTACTCTGAGAAGAGGTGCACGCACGCACTCGTCCTCTCTCACACACGCATCTGTAGCTACGAATTGTAGTGTTCTCAACCATCCGATTGACTCTATCATAGGTTTCACGTTGCTCCTTGGCGTTGAGATTGAGATGTTCTAAATTCGGAGGCTAAGATGGAGGCGCAAGGTTTTGGTTAATGTGCGGGCCGCACACGGCACCAACACGACACGAGCTTCGTCTGCCTGGTGCGCATGCAGTCGGGTGAGTTGTCCAAGTATAGACACAACCAGGCCCTCGTTGATATCTGCGCCTCAACTTTGGCCGGTCATAGTAGAGAGTAACATACACCAGTTACTAGTCTATGTTACTAGTACCTTCATACTGGGTAGTGTCACATAGTATATGCATAATTTGGCGACGAGCGCTCTCTATATGTACCACCTTTTTGCTTTAATGACATCTTGTTAGTTTTGCTTCATGGCAAAATCCATCAATACTACTACTGTACAAATGTATACATTTTTTAAAAGGCTAGAGGGCGGGGCAGTCTAGCTTGGTCCTTTTCACGAGAGGCAAAGGCCTTTGTGATTTGACAGCTCATTACTGCTGGAAGGCGGGGCCTTGTGATTTTACTGCTCGTATAAATGTGCCGACGACCTGAGGAGGAGCAAAGAACCGTGTGGTATACTCAAGTTTTCAAGTGGAGTATGACGGAGGAGCACAAAACACTGCAGCCCAGTGCCATATCCTCTACTCTCTACTCTTATTATATATTACTAGCAGGAGGCATTGTTCTATCGGTGATAAAGAACGATCTAATTTGCTAGTCATCTGATTTTTAGCATTATTCTATTCATGGCTCGCAGAGAAGGTGACACGTGTGGCAAAACACCCGAAGCAAAATAGGAAACATAGGAGAAAAAGAAGAAGGAGGACTATCACCCCAAAAAAAGAAGGAAGACGCACACACAAGTCTGGGGCGCTGCTCTCACTACATGAAGGGTTGCTGGCCACGGAGTCGTAACTGATTCTTCATCGCCTCCACGACTTCCATATCTTTGCGCTACGCCATCTTCATCATTGTGTCCATGTCGCGGGATTTCTCGAGGCGAGCCTTCATCATATGCTCCAGGGCCGCACTACGTACCTTGACAGCAGCCGGGTGCTCGATGCGGAGCTTCGCCAACTCCTCTTTCTGTTCCATGACGAGGGCCTACAACATCTTCATCGAGGAACTACTATTCTCATGCAGCTTCTTCCAGCCGGTGTTCTCCTCCTTCACCAGGTCGAGCTCGTGGCAGAGCTTTGCCTTGTCCTCCTTAAGTTGCAGGATTTCGCCAGTCGCCTTCTTCTCCGAGGCAATGCTCTTCTTTAGCAGCATCACCAAGCCGGCGGTCAACTCCCCCTGATCATTGAGCTCAGCGGGCATGTCATCGAGGCTCTCCTTAAGCAGCTCCACCAAGCCGTGGATGAACTCCTTCCGCTTATTGAGGTGCTTATTGAGCTGATTGGGCATGCCGTTGAGGGATAGCGACTCCAGCGCCGCCAGCTCGGCATGTTCGCATCCGCGTCTAGGGCACTCCTAGGAGCCATCGCATGCCCGTGAGAGATCTTTCGAGGTCTCTGCGAGGCGGCGAGCCCTCTTTTTTTCCGCAGCCATGGTTGCCGCTCCCTTGTTACGAGTAGTTCTCAACCTAGAGCTCTGCACACCGGCCATGGCAAGGACGGACGACGAAGGAGGACTTATGAGGAGGAAGGTAGAGTAATTTTCGGTTAGGTAGTTCCCCTTTTTATAACCTAAGTCCTAGCACTAGTACTAAAACCTGCATGGAACACGTTCAGGTTTGATACGTACTGGTAGGTGTGAGCAATCTTGCACTTAATTGTAGCACTAGTACTTTCGAATGTGATGGGAACAAGGTAAAGATTAATTGATGTTTTTTGGTTTCGAGGCCCGAAACGGCCCCCGATGACTTTAGTGGAACATAAATTTCAAGTAGACTACACTGCTCAGATGCGTAAATATTATGTCACTGTCAAAAATTGGCATAACATACGAAGGAGACCAATGGGAGTACTACTAGCAACCCATGATTTAACTACTCGCATCCGCGCAGTGGAGTAGTAATGTCTTTCTTCGGCCCACACGTCCACTCAATTTGCATGCGCTGTATTAATTGACCATTAATTAAGTGAAGGATTTTACATGCGTCGAACTATCACATGGGGTGGATCTTAGTAAAAAAATTGTGTCCGCCTATGTACCCACGTGTGCGTGCGAGGGAATGAGTGCGTGCGTGGCGTGCGTGCATATCTTCGCTTCGTGCATGTACCGCCAGTGTGGCTCAAGGAGGATGAGTACATTCTTCTGGAACTAGCAGCATGTCACTGTGATCAATCCAGACAAGGATATCGCGACGACGCCTCCATATGTGCCACATGGCGTCATGAACTGTAAGAGAGACACTGTAGCATGCCATTGTGTTTTGCACATACTCAAAGTACTAGTAAGGTACACATTTATTGCACGCGTCAGATTTTGCAACCAAATTACGAATAAATACCACACTATAGCATGTAAGCTCTGAGTCATATATGCCTGATGTAGACCTTCATTTAATTCTTATAGTTCATCTCATTCAAAATCAATTAGTTTTTATAAAAAACCTAGGGCCTCTTTGATTCATAGGTTTTCCAAAACGCGGGAATAGGAAGAACATGGGATTAGAGTGGAATGTCATCTTGAATACTACATGATGGTACGAGTGTTTGATTGTGCATAGAAAAAACGCAAAATTCTTTCAAAGAGGTTTGAGTGGATGGGATGTTTCCTATGAAATGAAGTGCAAATGAATCATATGAAAAAATTCCTATGGTTTACAATCCTACGAATCAAACAACCAAGATAGGAAAAAATTCCTAAGGATTAGAATCCTCCTAAATTCCTTTGAGAATCCTTTGAATGAAAGAAGCCCTTAATCTATTTTATAATTCATGGAATTGTGCGTTGTAAAGCATAAAGTAAAAAACAAACAATGGCAGTTCAACTAGAAAAAAAGTTTGGGTTGTTATGATACGGAAGATTCTAGAACAAAGGAGGACCACTGTTGTTTTGAGATTTGTGCATTATGCTTAAGTTCAACCATGGAGTCTGCTAGAATGTACATGTGGCAAAATCCGGTGGGGGCTAGAAGATGGTGCGAGGGGCCGAGTGGATGGAGACTATGAAGGAGTGCACAACTGCGAGATCGATATTTGGAGAGAGGGGCGAGAACGTGCGCTGTTGCGTGCAGTGGCAGAGCCATGAAAAGTGTCCCATGAGCTAGGGGGGCAAGCATAGATAATCCTTTACGAGGAAGACCAATTCATCAACTTAAACCATTTTTACCAGCAATTGTCTAATGATCACATTCATATTAGCCTCGATATATAGTGATGTTAGGGGGGCAGGGCCCTTGCTGCCCCCTGTCTTCGCCATTGTGCGCACGTCTGAGAGATGAAGTGGAAGGCATGGATGATGATAGGGGGGCATTGGATATATACTTAATGTGGGTGTATTAGCTATATATGTAATCCTATATAGAGAGGTATAGATTGATCGATGTGGACGTGGGAAAGAGGGTGAGACCTCACATATATAGATTGATCGGTTTATGTGGAAAACTATGAAAGACCTAGCTATATACACACACTCATAGAGGAACAACGATCATTGCGCGCATGCACATGAGAGATAAAGAATGCCAGATATGATGCAGAGGGGGATATGTGTGTGTTTGTGTGTGCCTTCATGGGGGACCGACCTGAAGAAAAAGATTGCATGTGTGCGATGGATAATGCCGACTGGTAGTGTCTGTGCATGCATGCATGAGAGAAAGTTAGTGGTACAATCATAAAGACAAGACCAATGTGTGGGTGTAAAAGATTAGGTGAGGTCATAATCAATGTAAAGTTGAATTCGGATATTTGAATAAGAGATCATGATGTTTGAAACCCATGCATGCATGAATATAACGGAGATCTGCGCGGTGTGGTTTGGAAACAAGCTTGTTGTAGTGTATACACATTGAACAAGGTCAGATTGGTTTGAATTTGAGATACCGATGGCAGACATCGTTTGGCCACATTGCATCCATGCATGGACACACTATTCTAATTGGAGATGATCGGTGGCTTTCGCATCACATATCTATATCTATACCCCTATATATATTATTATTTTTATTTTTTATATATTGTGCGGATAACTTTAACTTTGAAAGATGACCGTTAGATGAGGCCAATCCGATAGTGCATAGCTGGCAAATTTGAGCACTACTGGCCGTTGGATATCATCTAGATTCCACCAGATTTTGCCACATGTACAATCTAGAAGACTCTATGGTTGAACTTAAGCATAATGCACAAACCTCAAAACACAAGCACTTCTTCTTTGTTCTAGAATCTTCCTTATCATAATTGCCCAAATGTTTTTCTACATGATTTGTTTTTACTTTATGCCTTACAATGCACAATTCCATGAATTTTAAAATAGATTTTCTTTCTTATAAAAACTAGATGATTTTGAATGAAATGAACTATAAGAATTAAACGAACATCTACGTCATGCATATATGACTCAAAGCTTACATACTATAATGTGGTATTTATTCATAATTTGGTTGCCAAATCTCTTGCGTGCAATGCACGTGTACCTTACTAGTCTAAATGGTGTATGTGTGTGTGTGTGTTGTGTGTGTTAAACACATTGTACGTAGTATATCATACTGGTCTAAATTGTCATTTTTTTGGGTACACGTTAAGCTTGTTCTCCCAAAATTTCAAGCCGCGCCTTGTTATGCCGAAATTTCAAGCTAGCGTCTCGGTCTATCGTGCTGCGAAACTCTCGCCTCTTCAATCCACGCCTTGTTAGCCCCAAATATTTAAGATATATCTTTGTCTCGTTGTGCTCCGACAACTCCCTCCATCTCAACCCGCGCCTTGCTATTCCAAAATTACAACGCGCGCGAAAACTCCCACCTCCTGTGAAATCCCGACACACGAAATGCCCGTGATACCCCTGAACCGACAGAACCGCCTCAAATCAGTGGGGGTACTTTTGTAACATACCCCACATTTCGGACAAGCGCGTCCCTAAGCCATGGTTCCCCACTCCCATCCCATCCGCCCACCCATTCGTACACCGAGGCCGGCAAAACCCGCGAAGCCCAACACCCCCCTCAGTCCGCCACCCAGCCAGGGCCTCTTCCCCGGCGACGTCGTCCACAGCAACACCTCGACGTCCCTCATCCAACGTACCGAATGAGGATCCATCGTCGATCTGGTCGTCCCGCCGGTTCAGCCACCCCGTCCTCCACCTCCAAGGAGCTGCCCCGACGTCCCCTCGTCTTTCGCGCCACCTCCATTCCCACACCGCCATCTTCACCTGCAACACCGGAAGAACATCATCATCACCGTTTCCTCGGATGAAGCTGCGGCCTAATCGGCACCATCAAAGAGGTTGTACATTAACCGCCGCATTTTCTTCTTGATTCGATCTCACGGTGCTGCCGGCGCTTGGTCCCGAGCCGACACGGCGCGACTCCATCCACGGCAGCGTCGCCGGCCACTTCCTCCACAGCGTCGCTCCCTCGGCGATGACGTCCACATCAGTAGGAGACACTTCTGCTTTAGCTCTCGCTCACGCTGCTGCTCTGCTCTTACTCTCGGTCCCTTGCCTGGTCTGCTCTTGCTCTTGCTCTTGCTCGCGCTGCTGCTCTCGCTCTTGCTCTTGCTTGCAATGCTGCTCCGATTTAGCTACACTTCAGTCGACTGAATCGACTTTTGGGTCAGTCGATTTTCAAGGTGTGGGGGGGGGGGCTCGCTGGAGTTAAGGAAGAACCAGCCACA
>LR738712.1:481463507-481545526 GCA_902687465.1 Secale cereale
GAACCAGCCACAGCGGGGACGGGGGCTCGCCGGAGAGGTACCCCACTATCTATCTTAGGGTTCAGGGTGGGGGCGGTGGTGGGGCGGTGGCGTGGGGACCGCCGGAGAAAAAGCTCGGCGCGGGGGGCCTAGAGGGATGGCCGGGGCGGTGGCAGACCGGCGGTGGCGTGTGTTTTCGGGGCGACCGGGGCGGCGCACTACCGACCGCGGGCGGCGGGGGTGGCTGTTTGGCCAGTGGTGTCTAGCGGCTCAGGGGGTGGAGGTTGAAGATGAACTGCAGGCCCTTGATTTCGTATCCAACGGCTGCAAAATCGACTGACCAGAGATGAAACAGTCAGTCGACCGACGTGTATCCTCACCTCTAATGCGTTCAGTTTCAACAGTAAAATTCAGGTTCGATAGCAAAATTCAGTTTCGACAGTTAAGTTCAGTTTCAATAGTTAAATTCAGTTTCGACAGTTCAGTTCAGAGATGAGCGGCTGATGTATACATCTAGCACTTTGTGGTTAAGTATTTTTGTCATCTATTGGAGATGCCATTGGAATTCCACTCAGGTTGACGTTGTCTCTCTTGTCCTGCTTCAGCCTCGGCGTCCTACAACTCACCGGAGCTGCTCGAACAACGAAACCCTCCATCATAGCGGAGCAGTACCTCGGGCTCCATCTCTAGATGCCTATGATCTTCTTCCCCTCCTCTGACAGCCAAGTCAGCTAGAGCATCCTCACCGGCCAACCCAATCACGCTGAGATCGACATGGTTTCGCCAAAGAGGTTGTGCACTTCTTGTGGTTTATCTTAATCTCACCATGCTTATTTGCATCCTATGATCTTCCAATTCTTGTGAACCAAACACCCAGATTGGTAGAAATCTTGTGTTTTTAAATTATCTATTTTGCACATGCATTCCTATCCTATTCCTGTCTATTTCCTATCCCTGCATTGTTAGAATCCTCAAATTCAAACAAGCCCTTAAAAAATTACTTCTGTTACAGATATGTGTCAAAGAAAATCTTGTGCGGTTTGTCCTACTTCTGCGGTGTTGTGTTCCACCCCAGCTCAGCTGCTCCAATGATGGAAGGGTTCACCACAGTAGGGATCCGCTCTCCAGACTGTCTTTCGCCGCCTCAGATCTTCTTCCCCGCCACCGGCAGCCACGACAACTGCATTACCGTCATCAACTGAGCAGATGACCTTGAGGACTACACGGGTCCGCAAGAGAGGTCGCACCCTTCCGTGTCTGCTTACGTTATGCATCGCTTAATATGATGGCATGCTACTTTATCGTCGTGCTCACCTATTAGACTCCGACTCAGGTCCAAACTTATGCTGAAACTCGAGTTTTTAAATGGTTGTGGGGTACATATTGGGGCAGCAATCAATACTATCTGTCTACTATCTGGTTAATCTCGGGTGTCTACTATGAGTTTCATGTTGGGTGCAAACAAACATTAAAGGAGCAATTATCTGTATTTTTTAACTAAAGCTATTAACTGCTTGCTATCATTTGTTTTGGGTCTATCCACAGTTTGCTACCATCACCTTGGATTTGTGCATGCACTCCTTACATAATCTCACTACGTTTTATTCCTATGCATGTCAGTTATTGTACACAATGGAACTGAACATGTAGATCAAAAGAGACGAGCCTAGCGTGGCAATAAAATTTCTTGCAGACGTCGCTCCATGGTGGGCGCAAACGCAACCCCCCCTCCACCCATTTCGAATTGTAATCAACAGGAAGATAACTATTCTAATGTGGATTCAGAAGCAGAAGACCACCCCTATTTACCCCATGATGTCTTCGCTCTAACTTGGCATGTTGATGTTGGTAATATCATGCATATGGTGCCTTGCATTGCTTACTATATACATTAAAGATGTCATCTGCTTAGTTTAGACATGCTTTGTGTCAATGCCATCTATTTAGTTTCTTTATCGTATATTTGAATCATGCAATGCCATCTTGTTTAGCCAGGCATCTTATATGTGAATTTTGCCATGCCACCCTGGTTAGCTAGTCATCTTATATGTGAATTATATCATGACATAATTTTTCTATTACGTGTTAAATTTGTCAACAATTTTAGTACATTCAATTACTATTCCTATGCATCAGCCATTCGACACGATCATGGAAAAAATCTGGAGTGGAAACAAGGTCCTCAGAGCAGACAATGCTATCTGACGAAGTGCATGTCTTGCTGGTTACAGATAGCTCCTCAGAGGAGGATTCAGAGACAGATGACCAGTCCTATTTCCCCCTCGAGGTGCATGCTCTAACTTGGCAGGGCTATGATGCTCATATTGTGGGTATGGTATCTTGCATTGCTATGTCATTTGCTTAGTTTAGACATGCTTTGTGTGAATGCCACCTGTTTAGTGTCTAATTACCATATATGTGAAATATGCAAGCCATCTTGTTGCAAGACATTATATATGTGAATTATGCAATGCTATCTTGTTGCAAGGCATTATATATGTGAATTATGCAATGCCATGCTGTTTAGCCAAGCGTTATATATGTGAATTATATAATGCCGTCCTTTTTTTGTATTTCTCATTGCCTTTGTCGACAATGTTTGTATATTCAACTCCTCTTCATGTGCATCAACCATTTGAATTGGTGATGGAGAAATCTGGAGTGAAAACAAGGTCTTCAGAGCAGACAGTGCTACCTGGTGAAGCAGATATCTTGCTGGTTACAGATAGCTCTTCAAAGGAGGATTCAGAGGCAGATGACCAGTCCTATTATCCCCCTGAGGTGTATGCTCAAACTTGGCAGGGTTATATTACTCATATCATGCATATGTTGTATTCCAATGCTTAGTGTTTACATCATATACACGATATTGAATGCCATCTCCTTAGTTGACACATCATATATGCGATTGCCCTATGCTCACTTCCTTAGTATATAAATCATATATTTGAATTATATCATGCCATGATATTTACATAGACAGCATGTATCTGAATTATGGCATGCCAACCCATTTTCTAAAGACATAAGATAGTTATATCATCTCATCCTGTTCACATAGTCATCATATTTTAAATTATCCCATTCTATCCGTGAATTATATCATGTCATCATGTTTCCATCGACGGCATGTTTGTGATTTATGGCATGCCAACCACTTTAATAGACACATCGTATAGTTATATCATGTCATCCTGTTTACATAGTCATCATATTTTGAAGTATGTCATTCTATCATGGTTAGTTAGCCATCATACATGTGAAATTGTGTCATGCTATCCTGTTTAATTAGCCATCATATATGTGAAATTATGTCCTGCTGTTCTGTTTGGTTAGACAACATAAATGTGAATTATTTCATGCCCTATTTTCTTCCCTACTATCCATTACACATGTCTATCTTACAATGTTTGTACATTCAATTACTTTTCTTGTTTATCAGCCATTTAAATTGAAGGGGGTGATGGCAGTATCCGTGGTAGTAAAAACACGGTCTTCGGAAAAGATCGTGCTACCTATCGATGGAGATAGAACCACGGTTGTACTTTCCCAAGAACCAGCCCCACCACACATAACCAACACTCACGCAGATTGTACCCCTTCCCAGTTGGACAGAGAACCAGCTACACCCCTTCTAACCCCAACCCCAGCAGATAGTAACCCAGTTCCCGTTGACACAGCACCATCTCCACCACAGAGCACCCAAACACGAGCAGTTAGTAAGGCAATTGCAGTGCCCAAAGCACGAGGACCACCACTCCGAACCCCAAGTCAACGCTTAAAGCAGAAGAAGAATTGTTCTCAGGTCAGGTTCCGTAGATATGGTTCATACTACTTTGCTCTTGCATCATTGTATTTACTCATACCAACTAATTTCAAATTTGAAGCATGCAATTGAAACTCCAATGGTGCAACAAGTATGTTTTAAACATGTTTCTTTAACGTGTTTGCTGTTGTAACTTGCTCTATGATGATTCCAGTTTCAATTGAATAAACAGTTATATTCTCATGCCATGCACCTTACAGGTGTTGTTATTGCTGTGTAGTTTCCCACACTTATATTCTGTCTAAGCTGCTTTGTCTTAAATAGATATGATTCGAACTGTATCTATCTTGATTTGGCAACATAAACTAGAATGATATAGACCATACAGTAACCATACTACATAGATATATGTTTGTTTCATGTTGTTATCCTGTTCACCTTACTACTGAACTGGTTTACCAAAATGAGTTTCATATACTATGTTGTAAACTTGTGATGTGTTTGTTTATTTCTCTTTTAGAATGCGGATACAATAGTGGAGAAGAGTACCCCGTTATGCAATGGTACAGGAAGTAATGCAGATAAGGTTCATGATAATGAGACATCCCTGTTGGTCTCGAAGAAAGCTGATAAAAACTGTACTGAAGACACTGAGACAACTCCAAAGTCCTGTCTTGATGTAGTGTTCAAGTTACTGGGTACTACTGCTGGCACCAGCTCTTCGAACTCGCTGCCTGAATCAGTTTGGCTTCTTGAGTCTCAACTTCAAGTTGAAAGACATTGATCAGATGTTATGCGACAAGAAGCCGAAGGACTGAGGAAGTCCCTGTAGAATTCGGATGCATACTTTCTGGTGCAACAACAAGTGCTTGAGGATTTAAGCGCCAAAGAAGAGAAAGTTAATAAGCTTGCTAAGCATCTTGCCAACATTATGGGTACCCAGGATATTGTTTCTTGAGCTCTTCTGAAGTGGTTTCAGTTCTGGACTTGTTTTGCTGCAACATTTGTATGCTGCTTTGTTCCCTATATTTGCACTGGTGGTGAACTTTGATGCCCAGTGGATGTAATATGTGTAATAGCCGTGATAGCCTAGCGTAAGTTGCTTGCCTAATTATTTCTTTATTGCCTTGTTTATTTGTTTTCTTGTAGTCAGTGCAGTTATTTTTCCGCGGGTTGCTAGTGGCCGCAATAGCCTATTTTTTAAAAACTAGGCCACATTAACCATGGGCTACATATTTACTGTAGTTAACATGGGCCTCTTACGGGCCGTAGAAACAAACCGGCCTTGTAAGGGCCGTAGAAACAATGGGCTTTCTACGGGGCGTAGAAACAATGGGCCTTATACGGGCCGTAGACACAATGGGCCTTCTACGGGCCGTATAATCAATGGGCCTTCTACGGGCCGTATGATCGGTTGGCCAAACATGGGCCAATAACAGACCACATTATGGCCGTAAATGGGCTAGAGTTGAAATCGTCCGTTCATCGACCGACCATAACGGGCCGTCGTTAATCGGCCGTATTTGATGATGCTATGAAAACGGCCGAACGTATTAACGGGCACAAACGGCCCGACTGTAACCACGGGCTGAATTTGGCCCACAAGCAGAAAATGACAGTAACAGGCCGAAAGTAAACGAAAGCTGGAAATGAGCCCAAGAATAAATGGGCCCTGAGAAGGCCGAAAGATAACATGGGCTGGAAACGGCCCAATGGAATAATGGGTCATTAATGGGTATAAAGTGATACACTGTTCATTATGGGCCAGTTTTACCACGGCCCGTTAATGGGTCGAGGCTTACTAAGGGCCTATATGGGCCGAAAGACGTCATGGGCCATACATGGGCCGAAAGATAAAACGGGCTGGAATTATAGTGGACGGCCCAGATGACGCTACTGGGCCTAATTCGGATAGGCCATAAACAGGCCGTGGGTTAGCGGGCAGTAAATGGGCTATATGCGAACATGCCATTAACAGGCTTGCCGTGGGCCGGCCCGCCACCTTTTGACCAAGTCAAATGGGCCGGCCTTTTCACACGAATGGCCCTCTGTTGGGCACTTTTCATTACGGGCCAGTTTTACCACAGGCTGTTAATGGGCCGAGGGTTACTAAGGGCCTCATATGGGCCGAAAGACGTCATGGGCCATACATGGGCCGGAAGTTAAAACGGGCTAGAATTATATTGGACGGCCCAGAAGACGCTACTGGTCCTAATTCGGATAGGCCGTAAACGGGCCCTGGGTTAGCGGGCTGTAAATGGGCTATATATGAACAGACCATTAACAGGCTTGCCGTGGGCCGGCCCGCCACCTTTTGACCAAGTCAATCGGGCTGGCCTTTTTATAGGAATGGGCCTCTGTTGGGCCGTGCCATGTGTCGACGTATCATAGGCGCTTTGGGTCCAATGAGTGGATGACATCTATCCCAACAGCGAGCCGACACGCGTTCCCTCCAGCCAATGATGATTTTACACATGGAAAATCCCCATTGGTCGGGGCTGTTAACGGGTTATCGGATCCAAAACCAGACCTGATAGCTTAACATCGTTCCTTTACGGTGGATGCCACGTGTCAGTCACCCTTGACGAAAGCACTTCTGTGACGCGCGATTTATCATCATGGAAGTGGACACTTCTGTGATGATAATTTTGGTAATGTCATGGAACACATCTACGACAGCACAGGTATGACTATCTTGATTCTGTCATAAATTTGTCATGGATGTACATGCATGACAAAAAGCGTGACCTACTGTGACAAACACGGATCATCACGGAAGTGTATTTTTTTGTAGTGGAGGTTTTGTAGATCAAACCCCATATTAATTCCCCTAGAAGTCCCCATTCTTCCCTTAAAAGCAGACCAAATGATTCCATCCATTTGGCTATGTTCAGATATTACAGTACCATCTTGCAGTTGGAGACTAGCAATGGAGTTCTTTATATGTCTTTCAGTAGCCATTGCATGAAAGAACTTAGTATTCTCCTCACCCACTTTAATAAATCTGATGGTGCATATTTTTTTCGGTATAAAATTAAAACTGTAAATGCAACAGATGTTCCACATGCAGTTTGACAACTTTCCTAAAGTCGAATTCCTGTCTAAACAAGGACCTCAATTCCTCCAGATTATCTAGGATGATCACCACCTTATTGCATTTATCAATCAAGAGCTTTAACTTAGAGATCCCTAGCTTCCATTTCTTCAGATCGTGCTTGAGAGTTTTCAGCTTGTCAGCAATAATAACAGTAAAATGAGTTTTCCTCGAAGGTTTCTCCCAAGATTGCTTGACACACTCAAAAAAACTCCATCTTTACCCAATAATTCTCAAACCTGAAAATATTGGATTTCGGAATGCTTGTGTTAATGACAACCACACAAGGGACATGGTCATAAGCAGTCCGTGCTAATGGCAACACCTCAGAAAAAGGATAACAAGATATCCAGTTAGTTGTGGTGAAAAACCAATCAAGCTGCTCTAAGAGAGGAGTATCCTGCATATTAGACGATGTGAAAGATCTGCCCTTCAGAGGTAATTCAAGTAAACCAAGGTGACCAATAATATCATTGAAAATTAAAATGTCATTAAGATACCCTCCTGGCAGATTCCTATTTTCAATGGATCGAATGAAGTTAAAATCTCCTAGGAGCAGCCAGTTATCCTTAACCGGGATATTCAAATGGAATAGCCAATTAACAAAAATGTCCCTAGGTTCCCCTTGACAAGGCCCATACACAGCCACAAGAGCCCACTGTTCATTATTATGTCTGGAGGTAAAATTAATAACCACAACAAAAGGCTGAATTTCACAAGCATGCCAAACAAGACTATAGAGTTCATGACAACAAGGATCCCTCCTGAATCACCAGCAGATGGAGCATAGGCAAAAGAGTCAAAAAATTTAGGGAAGAAAGCCCTAATATCTCTGATATCAAAAGAACTACATTTAGTTTCTTGAAAACAAGCCACCACACATTGACTTTCCTCAATTTTTTTCCTAACAGCACGCTGCCTAGTAGCAGAATTCAGACCACGCACATTCCAGCAAAGAACACTCCATTTCCTAAAAGATGATTGATTCATGGTAGACAACAAGAGGGAAGAAATGAAGCAACACTATGTAATAGTGCCCAAAATAAAGGAGCCAGATCCATCGCAAGTAACAGAGTGCATTATTACAGTCCATGACAGTCACCAGAAGGTCAACTGATAAAACTAAAAATAAAAATAGACCAGCACAAGCAAAAGCAGTCCCAACATAAACAGCCAATTTAAGGGCTTGCCAAACCCAAAAAACAGACTGAAATCAACCATCAGACACTGCAGGACGATCTTCATCTAGGTTGGCCATAATCCGCTCCACAGTCAACCTCTCTGGTGCAATACCCAGGTCTTGACCAACACACTGCAGTGTTGGAATTGGAGTTGGAGGAGGCACATCATGGATGGTCTCTTCTTCCTTGTCTGCATATCCCGGATCTTCAGCGTCCAGAGATGGAACTGCCATGAAAGGCTTGCTCCTTGGCTTCTTTTTCTTGGGCTGAGACTGTAGCTCCTGGAAGGCGGGCTTATACCCATCTCGCTTGATCGATCCCCTAGTGAATCTGCGGACTGAAGTTTCTACGAGAGGCATTGGCACCAAGGTTTTGCGTATGCGTACCTTCTTGTCTTGATGTTGAGCAACGAAAGAAAAACTCTCTGTAGTAGAAGAAGAAATCTTTGCCACAGAAACAGTAGTGTCAGAATCCAAAGCAATAGAGTCACTGAGAGCAACAGTGTCAATGGGTGGGAACAGGTTTCTCGCGACAGGTCTTGCTCCAGCTGGAGTGATAGAGGTAGATTGAACAAACTGCAGTTTCAACAGCAGTTGGATGTCATTGAAAGCCAGGGCCCAACTCCTCTTGGAAAGTACAATGGGCTCAACAGCAACAAAAGGCACTGGCATGGGCTTGGCCAGAGGATGACCAAACTGAAGTAGAGTTTCAAAACTTATTTTCCATGCAAGCTCAGGCGGTAGGACAGGACCAAAAACAACCTTAACAGAACGAATAACTATACTCTCATACTGAATCAATGGAGGATGATAAGGCACAATAGCCCACTCATTAACATCAATAGGTTGGGCCACTTCTTCATTCTCAAAAGCAGGTTGTAGATCATTCTCATGCACCTCCAACTGAACTTCAGACTCAGAGACCGCAGGCTGATCAATTACCATGGAATCCTGGTCCTGCACTGGCTTTCTACAGCATGTGGCACATTATCTTCCTCCTCCCAAACTACATTACCCCAGTTGTCATTTTCCACATGGACATCAGCAGGCGGAGGAATTGGAGGAAGATCATTCCTTCCAATGGCTGGAAAAGGTGCCAGAACAAAGTTGTGTTCCTCAGGCAAAACATGGCCAGGAAGCGGGTGTGGGTTTCCATCCAAAGGCATGGGGTCCTCGTCCTTAGGCATCTATTCAGCAAAGTTAGCTCCAAGAATGTAACAGTGAGCCGTCCAGGAAACCTTAGCCCCTCCATAAGGAGCATAATCGGAAAAAACCACATCACGAGGGACCAACATATCCTCACGAAAGGAAGCAAACACAATGGTGCGAACCAGATAAGGATCATCACTCACCCTGTGCTGAAATTTCCCAAAAGTATTGAGTGCAACCCTTATGTTTTCAGCAGTCTTTATGTCCAAAGGTATTCCAAGGAACATCAAACAACCATCGCGAAAACCATGAGTGCCTCTAAACCCTACTCCCTCATCATGCTTGAAAAACCTCACAAATTTGTAACCACCCAAAGGTTGTGGCGGCAATTGCATAAGACGAAAATGAACCACAACATCTCTAAGTTGAAAAAGGCCAACACCACATATCCAATGCTGAGCAGATAGAACCTGAACGCCCATGTTCTCCAGAAGATCGACCACCTCCTCATGAGCAGGCCCAACTTGATCAGGGGGGGCAGGGTCATAACTTCAGCCACCATAAACGCCTCATGGCGGTGAACAATGGGAGAGGGAGGTGTGACAAAAGTCCGAGGCAGCCTGTTGCCACCACCATCGACAATATGATGGCCTGCCGGAACATATCGATGAGCATCAAGAGGAAAGTTGGCCATGGGCAGCACGGGCGACGGCGGAGGAGAAACAGGAGGTGGTGGTGTGACCGGCGGAGTGCCAGATGGGGTTTTTGGAGGAGATGAGGAATGAATAGATGCGTCGCAGATATCAGAGGAGCATGAAGCGTCCCTTGCTTGAGAAAAAGAGGAGGCCGCAACTTCAATACCAGTATAGGGAACCGGAGACGTCGAGGGGATTTTTGCTTCCAAAACAAACCCTGCTCCACAGAGATCTTTTCAATGTTTCTGCGACTATGGCCCACCCGCATACATGCCAAACAAACTTGCGTCGAGGGACAATCCTTATCAAAATGTCCAGGACAGGAGCTTTTTTGACAGGTAACGATTTTGTCCACCATATTATCAATCAAATTATTGAAAGCAATATGTGCATCGTACGAGGAAGGGATATCTTCCAAAAGCCCAGACAGATTAGAGGGAGGCCCAATAAGAGTGGCCACATCATTGACAGGCCCAGCTGGTGGGAAAATAGAAGGCCCAACATGGGCAATCAAAGTAGGTGCGATCCCGCCCAACGATTGCGCCGAAGATGCCGGCTCCTCAGAGGGCTGATCAAGCAAGGCAAGGCGGCGGCGCACAACCGGAGATCCAACCGCACCAAAAATGGTCGGCGGCGACGACACCGTCCAATTAAGATCTTTCGGAGGCTGAGCTCGAATCACAACTCTTTCACTCTCTGGAATCTCATAACCAGCATTTAGAAAAGTAGCAATGCAATTATCCGTAACAGGACACCTATAACCCTCGCAAACCGAATAATTCTGGAACGTGGCAAATGAAAGCTTTTTTTGAACACCAGAGCGAGATTTGATAGCAGACTTAACAGGAGGATTATTCATGGAAAAAAGACCAAGAGCAGCCCTATGTTTAGAGGGACTAACAAGAACCCATTTAGCATTACACTCCTTCTTCCAGATCTTAAACTCGCGAACCCAATTAGGGCCACCATTACCCCAGAGATGAAAATAGCATTTGAAGTGTGGGCAAGAGAAGGATCGAAGATCCACTATATAAAAACCCACATATTTTCAAGAAACATTAAAATTAAATACCTTTTCACCAATCTGAGAAACCAGAAGATCAATGGCAGAACCTCCAAGGGCAGATTCAAGAGCTGCCGCCACAGTATCTTCATTAAGGCGAAAATCATGCCTACTAAATGAAGCAACCAGGGTGAAAGATCCCATATTCTCCATAGGATGGACAGAGTAACCCGATGCATTATAGATCTCATCAGCGAAAACTCTACCCTTGGAGAAGTCCAAGCCAATGGCAGATCCAGAGGGTGAACCCATTAAGATGGGTATTGAAGAAAAGATCAGAGGCCACCAGAGAGATTGGTTGGATCAAAAGTCCAAATCAGTGGCTAGAGGTGTATATCGTCGGAGGAGGGTGGGCTAGGGGTGGGAGGGTGGGTGGGAGCGCCATAGTGCCGCTATAGTTTAACGGTTTAAAGAAAATATTTTTGGTATTTTTTTGTTTATAGATCAGAAAGTTAAAGATTGGAAAAATAGTAAACAAGAAACTAATATTGTAGATTGGAAACTTATATGATGGAAAATAGGTCCGATGGTGTAGGATCGAAAGTTTGTCTAGAGGGGGTGATTAGACTACTTGACGAAATAAAAACTTAGCCTTTTCCCAATTTTATGTCTTGGCAGATTTTAGCAATTATGCACAAGTCAAGCAATCAACCTACACATGCAATCCTAAGAGTATAGTAGCGGAATGTAAAGCAATTGCATATGAAGGTAAAGGGAGGAGTTTGTGGGAGCAAACGCAATGTAGGCACGAAGATTTTTTATCCGTGGTTACGATAGGTGGTGCTATCGTACATCCACGTTGATGGAGACTTCAACCCACGAAGGGTAACGACTGCGCAAGTCCACGAAGGGCTCCACCCACGAATGGTCCACGAAGAAGCAACCTTGTCTATCCCACCATGGCCATCGCCCATGAAGGACTCGCCTCACTAGGGTAGATCTTCACGAAGTAGGCGATCTCCTTGCCCGTACAAACTCCTTGGTTCAACTCCACAATCTTGACGGAGGCTCCCAAGTGACACCTAACCAATATAGGAGACACCACTCTCCAAAAGGTAATAGACCGTGTGTTGATGATGAACTCCTTGCTTTTGTGCTTCAAATGATAGTCTCCCCAACACTCAACTCTCTTTCACAGGATAAGATTTAATATTATTTGAGTGGAAAGCAACTTGGAGAAGGCTAGAGATCAAGATTTATGTGGTTGGAATGGAAAATCTTGACCTCAACACAAGTGTAGGTGGTTCTCTCTCAGAAAATGTATGCTGGATGTGTAGGCATGTTCTGATGGCTTTCTCCATGAATGAAGAGTGGGTGGAGGGGTATATATAGCCTCCACACAAAATCTTACCGTTACACACAATTTACCAAACTCGGTGGGACCGAATCAGAGAACTCGTTCATACCAATTTAGTTCATAATGTGACTGTTAGGCATTTCGGTGGGACCGATATGATCAACTCAGTAGGACCGATTTCATTAGGGTTAGAGCATAAATGTAATCTCGGTGAGACTGATTACACAAACTCAGTAGGACCGATTTTGGTTATAAGCTAACCAGAGAGTTGGTCAGGCAAACTCGGTGGGACCGATTCACTCGTCTCGGTTGGACTGAAATGTTACGAAGGGGAAACACAGAGTTTGCATTGCGAACTCGGTGGGACCGATGGCTCATCTCGGTTAGACCGAAACCTTACGAAGGGAAACATAGAGTTTGAAATCCCATCTCGGTGAGACCGAAGTGACTAGGGTTTGTGGGAGTGGCTATGTCAACTGAACTCGATGGCACCAGATAGAAAGTTTTGGTGGGGCCGAGTTTGACTTTTGGTTTGGGACATATGTGGATGTGAGAAAGTGGTTGAGGGTTTGGGAGCATATCACTAAGCATTTTGTGCAAGAAACCCATTAAGCAACACCTCATCCCCTTTTAATAATATTGCCTTTCCTGTGGACTCAATGTGATCTTCGATCACTAAAATAGAAAATGTAGAGTCTTGAGCTTGAGCCAATATGTGTCCTTAGCATTTTGAGGGGTCCACGTTTCTAATCCATTCCATGCCAATCATTGAACTTTCCTGAAATATTTATCTTGAGATAGCATTAGTTCAATGAGGTATATGTTGTTAGTTGAAAGTGATGTATATCGACTAGAGGGGGGTGAATAGGCGATTTTTATGATAGTCTTCAAAACATGGAAGTTTTGAAGATAAACGATAAAGCCGATCCTATTTATATGCAGCGGAAGGTAGACTACACTAGACAAGCCATAGTCAAGTATTCAATGAAGTGAAAGCATGAAGACTAATAGCAGCTAGGCAATATGGATCAGGATGGAAGATAGAATGAAGCCAATCAGAACAAGCAGTCACACAGTGAAGCCAAACAGATATGGCAAGCAAGCAATGACTTCACACAGAGAGACAGTAAGTAAAGAGAAGGAAGGGATAGAACCAGTAGCTTGGGGAAGACAGTGATTTGTTAGACCAGTTCCAGTTGCTGTGACAACTGTACGTCTGGTTAGGGAGGCTGAGATTTAACTCAGAAGACCGCGTCTTCACCTTATTCCCCTTGAGCTAAGGACACCTAGTCCTCGCCCAATCACTCTAGTAAGTCTTCAAGGTAGACTTCCAAACCTTCACAGAATTTGTTCATCGGCAATCCACAATGACTCTTGGAAGCTCAGAACGCGACGCCTAACCGGCTAGAGGAAACACAGTCCTCAAGTGTAACAAGTCTTCAGGTCACACAGATAGAAATACTTAAGTGATGCCTAACACTATTTGGCTCTGGGTGTTTGGGCTTTGTCCTCGCAATGATCTCTCTCTCAAATGCTTCGGAGGTGGGTTGCTCTCAAACGACAAAAGCCGTGTAATAACTCTGAGCAGCCACCAATTAATGGTGTAGGGGTGGGCTATTTATAGCCACTGGGCAACCCAACCTAATTTGTCCGAAGTGACCCTGGGTCACTAAGGAACTGACACGTGTTCCAACGGTCAGATTTCAAAGACACACGACAACTTTACTTGGGCTACAAGTAAAACTGACTCATCCAGCGATGGATAAGATTTGCTCTCATTGTCTTCGCTCGAAGACATAGGATTTGGTTGAGCATCACTTCAGTCACTCTGACTTAGTTCACTTCGACCCCACTTAATAGTACGGCGGTTCCTTTGACTCAACAAAGAAGAAAAGGAAACAATGAAACATCTTAGTCTTCGCGCTTTATAGTCTTCACACAATATCTTCTCTCGTCATAGTCTTCAATATGATTATCTTCATATACCACCATTGTCGTTAATGTCTTCATACATTATTAGGGGTCATCTCCGGTAGGTAAACCGAATCTATGAGGGACTATTACCTGTGTTATCCTGCAATTCTCACAAACACATTAGTCCCTCAACCAGGTTTGTCGTCAATACTCCAAAACCAACTAGGGGTGGCACTAGATGCACTTACAATCTCCCCCTTTTTGGTGATTGATGACAAACTGGTTGAAGTTTTCAACGGGGATAAAAGTATGTGAAATTATAAGGATAAAGGTATTGTCGTCATAAGTAGCAAAAAGGCTCCCCCTGAAGATGTGCATATAATTAATTTGCTTTTGAATGCAAATGCACATGGCAGGTTGTACTTGTGGAGATCCTCTTCAACTTATGAAGACAATTCATCATGCACAATTGATATGTCGAATATAATGATATGCATAATGATAAATGGACGTCTGCAAAATGACTAAGTGCAGAAAATATCGTAGCACATGCGGAATTGATCATCGCATTACATAGTATAAGAAAATGTAGCAGACGACCATCAAGTTGAAGTGTTACAACTCAAAGAACCAAATGTAGCAAAAGCGAGAGTTGTAAACACTAGGAAAAATATAAAGCACTCGCCCATATGGACCCGCTTGAAGACTATCAACTCATATGCTTCTCCCCCTTTTGTCAGTAAGGACCAAAAAGGTTTGAAGACATAGAGCCTCTACTCGTTCCCAGTTGGAGTAGGAGAAGATGCAGGGTCGGCGTTGGTGTTTGGCGGTGCAGAAGTAGTTGGTGCAGTGTCGACACGCGCTGAAGGAGGAGGTGGTGAGGTAGCATCATCTTGATCATCTATCACCCTGGCGTCCATCGTTGCAGCGGAGGAGGAATAGTCAGAGTCTTCAAGAGACGGAGTTCGACGCAAAACAGCATTCCTTGGGGGAGTGTGGTCAAACTTGAATCGTTCTATAAAGCCATCGTCTTGAAGATCTGCTTCAGCACTCAGCAAAGTCAAACTCTTCCATGACCTCCGACAGGTTTCATGAGTAACAAAAGCATTCTTGGTGGCAAGGTTGCGAATGCGATTGACGTCCACCAAGAGGCTTTGCATCTGACGCTTCAGCCAGTAGTGATTTTTATCATGTTTCTGATGTAAGGCAACGAGAAGCTCTCGGTCTATGAAAACACGAGATCGCTTCCGAGGCCTTTGGGCAATGGTGCTCTCAGTAGCTTCAGTCTCTGCATGGCGAGATAAGCGAGTATGACCAGCCAGAGGATAAACACGAGTGACCGCTGGAACTCCTTCAATGGGCTGAGTGAAGCTTTGGTGATCAGTGTTGTGAAGACTAACAGGCTCTTTGGCAGGCTCTTGGTATATGGCTTCAGCTGACATATCAACCTTTGGTAAGAATATGTGATGGTTGTGAGCAGAAGGCTGATAGTTGATAGCAGAATGAAGCTTGATGAGGCGCATGATCCATGGAGCGTAGAACTTGAGTCCAAATAGATCAGAGCCTGATACAGCCAACTGCCTGATAAAGAAGTCTTGAGGGTTGAAGCTGATGCCATTGAAGATATAGAAGACCAATGTCTTCATTATGCCTTCAAGCTTGGCTGATGAAGAGTGTCCTTTGACAGGCCATAGAGTTCACCTGATGATATGATATATGGTGCATGGCAGATACTCAAGGTCTTCAACAAAGAACTCTTTTGGGTATTCAGCATCAAGTGGCAAAGGCTTCATCATGCTCAGCATTTGGCTCATGTTGGGCTTGGGCTTCTGAAAGATACTCTCCAAAGCTTCGTTGTGTAGTTGACAGCCAGGTTCATATAGTTCTCCTGGAGTGGACAGGCCAGTTAGCTCAATGAGGTGAAAGGCTTTGGCTTCATGATGTACATTGCCTGTCATCCACTCAAGGACCCATGTCTTCGGATCCCTGCTGTAGCCACGAATGTGGAGGGTTGTATAGAATTGCAGAAGCAGCTCTTCATTCCAATGCTCTTTTTCAGTCACAAAGCTTAGCAGTCCAGCATCACGGAAGCAATCAAGAGCTTCTTCAAAACAGGGCAGGCCAGTAATGGCTTCAGTGTCAAGACGCATGTGAGGGAAGATGCGCCCTTGATCATAGAGTACTCGTGAATAATAACTGCGCTGTTGATGGCTCCAGAACCTATATGATGATATCCTTGGCTTGGAATAGGGGTTCTTGGCGCTATCAAAGAAAGTGTTGTGTGCAGTGAAGACATTAGCATTGAAGGATCCCGACGAAGTGGCAGTACCTGGGAACCTTGGTAGTCTTGGCTTAGGCTTCTGAACCTGAGGCATGTGCTCGACATGGTAGTCAAATTGAGGACCAACAGCAGGTGGAGGAACCAGAATAGGCCATTTGACAGAAATGAGCTGATCATCTTTGTCGTATGCTTGCTCGATAGTATGTGGCCTTGGAGGCGGAACAGGAGCAGTGGCATTGGCTTCGGCCTGCTGATTGGCGTCAGGTGCAACACTGGCTTCAGGCGCCATCACTTCAGGCACCACATTGACTTTAGGTGCCACATTTGCTTCAGCCATGACAACGTCATTGGCTTCAGTGGTGGTGGTGGCAGCCTCAGAATTTGTAACCTCCACTTCAGGAGCTGGAGGGTCGGACACGTTCTCCTCGAGAACAGGGGGTGTGGCAACACGAACTTCTTCTCTTGGTTGTTCTTCATCGGCTGATGCAGCCGGAATATCTTCAGCCGCTTTGGCTTCGGACTCTGGGAGGTTCACAGTAGGAGAGGCTTCAGGAACAGATTGGCGCTCATCTCCTTCTAGAACACTGGAGGGATCAACTTGAGGCCTTGGTCCTTTGCGAAGCCTGCGGAATGCTGGCGACGCTTTTGGAGATGGAGTTGGTTGGGCCTCAAAGTCTTCGTCTTCAAGCACCGAACTGGTGACTTGAGTTGGGGGAGTTACTGGTGTGTCTTCAACACGTGGGGATTCTTGTGGGTGATCAGCCCAAGACTCATCCTGTGCAATTGGCGTCAATGGACGACCAATGCTGATGCGTTCCCTGTTCGTGAGAACAGGCGATGATACCACATTATACTCGATCTGAGGAAGAACTTCATCATCTTCAACATTGTCTTGAGGACTAATGTCTTCAGCTGCGGTGAGGTCAACAGTTGGAATGTCTTCAGTAGCCTTTGTGGGAGCATGCTCATGAACAGTCATGCAACGTTCTTGGTGTGCAGATGCAGGACGAGCGACATAAATGGGATCGAAAACAAGGGGCTCTGAGGGAGCAGCCCGGACCTTCTTGATTTTTCACTTCTTGGTGGGTGGAGCATTGGCTTCATCAGTGGTGTTCTTGGTTTTGCGCTTGCGTGATTTAGCTTCAGCCACCTTTGTCTTCTTAAGCTCTGAAGCAACTGTGGGGACCTTAGGCTTCGTGTCTGTTATGCTGGCAAGGAAGACAATGTTAGGTTCTTCCTTACTTGATTCTTCAGCTTGGGCCACAGTTGGCTTCTTCTTCTTCTTGGCAGCCGTTCTGGGGTCGATGCCAGGACGCCCAAGGGCCTTGCGCCTTTCAACTTCATTGTAATCTTGGACACGCTTTGTAGCCAAGGCCTTGATGCGCTCACGAGAACCCTTAGCTTCTTCACGCCTCTTGTGAAAGGCTTCCTTGAGCTCATGCATCATGACTTTCAAATTCTGGACTCCTTGGATGCTGAGCTTGCCCACATGCTTCTTGAACTGAGCCTTTTCATAGTCAATCTTTTGCTTCAGCTCAACCATTCTCTGAGCAAGAGCTACCTCAGAAGCAATGGCGCCATTGAAGGAGACGCTTAGGCCAACTAGAAGTTGTAGATCGTCAAAGATGAGGTTGGGGGTGTCAAACCACTCATCAATGAAGTTGTTCAATACTTCCACGTCAAAAAGGGGCAAACCATTGAAGATTTCTGCATCTTGCTTGCTCTTGATCAATTGCTCAAGAGCGTCATCAGCTAGATCTTCATCACTGGATAGATCAATGGCTTCATTGGCGTTCTTCAAAATAGCATCAGGAGTCAGAGCTGGACTCGGGTTATGCATGGGCTTCTTCCTTAGTTGTCTGCTCTTTGATATTCGAGAGTGCTCTTCAGATTGCACACTTGGTGCAGGTGGGGCAGTGGCCAAAGGCTTCACTCTCGAAGCTGTTGGTGGAGTGGTATTTGAAGCCTTGGATTTCTTCTTCTTCTTTGGCTTCGGAGATGTAGGAGCTTCATCAGAATCAGCGTCGTCTGCAGGTTGATCCACATCCGCCCCTTGAACCCTTATGTGACTGATGAGACCTTCTAAGTTGTAGAAGGGCCCCACCAGATTAGGTTCAGCTTCGCGCGTGCCATCGGCATGAGGCGCAGAGGGGCCGGGATTGAAATCTAATCCCCAAGTCTTCTTGTTTTCCTTGGCCGAGTTCTTGGCATACTGAAGATTGCGCTTGAACAGATTGTCGTCGCGACACCATAGCAGTGATGATGGGTCGGTGATACGCCCAAAATGCATCACTATTTTATATCGTAATTCATCCTTATTCATTGATATATTTCACATTACGATGATGTTCTTATGTTGTTTTGGCCTATTTTACAGTTTGCAACTTTCCGGTGCCGAAGCAGTAGACGCAGGATTCAGCTGTAAAAAGTGGACGCTGAGTTGCTGAAGAAGAATACCTCCAAATTACCTAAAAATCGACGAAGGGTATTTTCCAGAAGGATCACGAAAATACGCAAAAGAGCAACCAGAGGGGGGCCACAGGGTGCCCAGGCGGCCACCTGGCGTGGCCCCCACCCTGGCCGTGCCGAGAGGGCGCCTAGAGCCCCTGGCCCACTCCAGGCTCCCCCTCTGGCCTATATACTCCTCGTCATCCAGAAACCCTAAAAAGAGGAGAGTTTACGGAGTTCCGCCGCCGCTCCGTAGAGGAAACCTACAGAGAAGAAAAGCCATCTCGGGCGGGCAGATTCCGCCGGGGAGATCACCTCCCGGAAGGGGAGATCATCGCCATCGTCATCACCATCGTCACGGGCATCATCGAGATCATCATCAACATCATCCCCAACATCAGCACCATCTCCATCTTCACCCAATATCATCTCACAATTGCAACTTGTGTTGTAATCCGTACTATCTATCCTCTCTACCCTATCGGTGTTGATTACTACTTTGTGGTCAATGCTATTGAGTTTTGTTGGAGAAATATCATTGTGTCCAGATTGTTTATCATCCATCTATCTCCACTGATCATGATCTCTTTTATGTCTTGTGAGTAGTTACTTTAGTTCTTGAGGACATTGGAGAAGTCTTGTTGTTAGTAGTCATATGATGTTGAAGTAATATGTGTTGTTTGATACTTAAGTTGTGTTGTTATTTTCCTAGTGGTGTTGTGTGAGTCGAACACTCAACACTTCGCCTTATTAAGGACCTAGGGGAATACATTGTGTACAAAGAATGCTTACGGTGGGTTGCCGGAGTGACAGAAACCTGAACCCCAGTTCGCACGCTTTTGCGCAAGGGAACAATGGATCATCGATCGTATTGCTATGGTTAGGCTTTTGCCTTAAATACTATCTTGTATTTGCGGATGCTTGCAAGGTGTTTAATCATAAGAGTGCACTCATCTTAGTCTAGAGGGTGTACTAGCATAGATCCACCCACTCAACACTTTTCATCACATCACATAGTACCGATACGGAATATGGCGAAAGCACATGACTACCTCTCCCGTGTGTCCTCAAGAACACTTTAGCCTTTATAAGTTCAGTTGCTAGGCCTCTCCTTTGCTCAAAAAGGATTGGGCCACTTGTTACTCTCCAGTGCCTTTTACTTTGCTCGCTTTTACTTTCCTGTTGCTTATATCAAGAAAACCCCTAAAAATTTATCTTTCAGTGCTTGCATTTATTCCTTGCTCAGAATCACTTATCAATACCTTCTGCTCCTCGTTGGGTTCGACACTCTTACTTATCGAAAACGCTGCAATAGATCCCTTACGGTTGTGGGTCATCAAGTACCGTTTTCTGGCGCCGTTGCCGGGGAGTGTAGCGCTATTGGTAAGTGAAGCTGGTAAGGAAGTTTTTATACTTCTGTTTTTATTTTGCTGTTGCTGCTCTTTGTCCTTATGGACAACCTTGCTATTGGATCGTTGCTTGTGGGAAGATGCCCCACATCTGTGGTGGTTGCTCCTCCCCCTACTGAAATTGTGCCCTATAAAATACCAGCTGGTATTATCGATTATGTTTTGGCTAATCGTTATGCAGGAGACAGACATCCCGGTGAACACTTGCTATATCTGTCACAACTATGTTCATTATTTAAGCTTGCAGGTGTATCAATGGAGTTTGTCATGAGGAAATTGTTCTCCGTATTGCTTATAGATAAAGCTTCAGATTGGTATAAGCTTCTCGATAACTCACACTTGCCTGATTGGCAAGAGCTTATGTCTTTCTTTTATACCAAGTTTTATCCTCTTCATGAAATTCATCGAGACAGGAACTATATCTATAACTTTAGGTCTCGTGACGGAGAAAGCATTGCTCAAGCTTGGGGGAGATTGAAGTCCCTAATGCTCAAATGTCCTATTCATGAGCTCCCCAAGAAAATTATACTTACAATTTTTTATGCCAGGCTTTCTCGTCAGGATAAGGAGATGCTGGATGCCTCCTCTAGTGGGGTATTTCAGACAAAGAGCGTTGAAGAAAGGTGGGATCTCATTGAAAGGATCCAGAGGAATACCGAAGATTGGGAAATCGATAAAGGTATTGAACCCGCTATAAATTATGAGCATGATTATATCGAGAGCTATGTGAAAACTGATTACTTCAATACCTTTTGCTCTAAGATTGGTCTTGATTCCCATCTAATGATTGATTTCTATAAGGATTTTGCCTCTCACGTTGATTCTTTTAAAAAGAAGAGAGATCAGCATCATGAACCTTTCAAAGAGTTACCTGTTGATATTCATGTTGCTGAGCCTATTTTGCCTGCAGTTATATATGAAAAGCCTCCTTTTCCCGAAAGGATAAGGGAGCACTCTCTTGTGACAGGCATAATAAATAAAAGTGAGAGAAGAATTGATGAGCCTGAGGACCAGATCAAGGTCGATCCTCAAGTTGCATTGGTTAAAGACCTTGTTACTAATGATGTTTTGGATTCCAATGTAAATTTTTGTGCTGTTTCCACTAACCTTGTCACAGCCAAGAATAAAGGCCCAATTTCAGGTACTCCAGTAGTATCTGTTAAAATAGGAGATCACAATTATTATGGGCTATGCGATTTGGGATCGAGTGCTAGTGCTATCCCCTATTCACTTTATCAAGAGATCATCGGTGAGATTTCACCTTGTGAACTTGAAGAAGTTGATGTTACCATTCATCTTGCAAACAGAGCAACTATCTCTCCTATCGGAATTGTTAGAGACATTGAAGTCCTATGTGGAAAGGTAAAATACCCTACCGACTTTCTAGTACTTGGTTCAGTGAGGGACAATTTTTGTCCTATTATTTTTGGTAGACCTTTTCTCAGAACTTGTTGAGCTATAATAGATTGCAAGAAAGGTAAAGTTTCTGTTGAATTCAATGGTGAGCCATATGAATTTAACTTTTCTAAGTTCTCTAAGCAGCCTCGTGGTACCGATTTACCTAGTGATGATAAAATTATTGAAAGTATTGCTTCTATTGCTATTCCCCCTAATGATCCTTTGCAGCAATATATGGAGGACCACGAGAATGATTTGCATATGCAGGAAAGAAATGAACTAGATGAAATATTCTTGAGACAACCTGCTATCCTGAACCACAACCTTCCGGTTGAACCTTTGGGAATTTTGTCAAAACCTAAAGAAGACCCGGTGTTCGATCTTAAACCTCTTCCCGATACGCTCAAGTATGCTTATTTAGATGAAAAGAAAGTATATCTTGTTATTATCAACTCTAACCTTTCAGGATATGAAGAAGAGCGACTATTGGAAGTACTTCTTAAACACCGAGGTGCAATTGGCTATACCCTTGATGACCTTAAGGGGATTAGTCCATCTATCTGTCAACATACTATCAACCTTGAGCCCGATGCTAAACCAGTTGTTGATCATCAACGACGGTTGAACCCGAAGATGATGGATGTTGTAAGAACTGAGATTCTCAAGCTTCTAGCCGCAGGAATTATCTACCCTATAGCTGATAGCAAGTGGGTAAGCCCGGTACATTGTGTTCCTAAGAAAGGAGGTACAACTGTGGTTCCTAATGATAAGAATGAACTAATACCTCAGAGAATTATTATTGGATATAGAATGTGTATTGATTACAGGAAGCTGAACAAGGCAACCAGGAAGGATCACTACCCGTTGCCGTTCACCGACCAAATGCTTGAAAGGTTATCCAAAAATACCCACTTTTGTTACCTCGATGGTTATTCCGGCTTCTCTCAAATTCATGTTAACACTGCTGATCAAGAGAAGACCACTTTTACTTGTCCCTATGGTACTTATGCTTACAGGCGTATGCCTTTTGGTTTATGTAATGCCCCTGCTACTTTTCAAAGGTGTATGTCTGCTATCTTTCATGGTTTTTGTGAGGAGATTGTGGAAGTCTTCATGGACGATTTCTCCGTCTATGGAACTTCCTTTGACCATTGTCTCCACAACCTTAATAAAGTTTTGCAGAGATGTGAGGAGACAAATCTGGTACTCAACTGGGAGAAGTGCCACTTCATGGTTAACGAAGTAATTGTTCTTGGTCACAAGATTTCCGAAAGGGGAATTGAGGTGGACAAGGCCAAGATCGAAGCAATTGAGAGGATGCCCTATCCAAGGGACATCAAAGGTATTCGTAGTTTTCTCGGTCATGCTGGTTTCTATAAAAGATTTATTAAAGACTTTTCTAAGACTTCGAGACCCCTCACTAATCTTCTCCAGAAGGACATTCCTTTTGTATTTGATGAAGATTGTAAGGAGGCTTTTGAAGTTCTTAAGAAAGCTTTAATAACCACTCCTATAGTACAAACACCTGACTGGAATTTACCTTTTGAGATTATGTGTGATGCTAGTGATTTTGCTGTTGGAGCTGTTTTAGGGCAAAGGGTTGATAAGAAATTGAATGTTATACATTATGCTAGTAAAACCCTTGATAGTGCTCAAAAGAATTATGCTACTACTGAGAAGGAATTCTTAGTTGTAGTGTTTGCTTGTGATAAGTTTAGGCAGTATATTGTTGATTCCAAAGTTATTATTCATACTGACCATGCTGCCATTAAGTACCTTATGACAAAGAAGGATGCCAAGCCAAGACTTATCAGATGGGTACTCCTTCTTCTAGAATTTGATTTGCAGATTGTTGATAGGAAAGGAGAAGACAATCCGGTGGCGGACAATCTTTCAAGGATGGAAGATATACCGCATGATCCCATCCCAGTCAACGACAGTTTTCCAGACGAGCAACTTGCCGTTGTAAAAGTACAATCTCTTTCCGATCCTTGGTTTGCAGATTATGCTAATTTTATCGTTGCGAAGTATTTGCCTCCAGGTTTAACATTTCAGCAAAGGAAGAAGTTCTTTCATGATTTGAGGCACTACTTTTGGGATGACCAACATCTTTTCAAAGAAGGTCCAGACGGGATCGTGAGAAGATGCATATCGGAACATGAGCAGAAGGACATTCTCAGACAATGTCATGATAGTCCCTATGGAGGACATCATGCCGGTGAGAGGACCGCACATAAGGTTCTTCAATTAGGTTTTTATTGGCCTACTCTCTTTAAGGATGCTAGAAATTATGTTTTAGCCTGTGATAAATGTCAGAGAGTTGGTAACATTAGTAGAAGGAATGAGATGCCTATGAATTACTCACTAGTGATTGAACCTTTAGATTGCTGGGGTTTTGATTTTATGGGTCCTTTTCCTTCTTCGCACTAGTACACTCACATTTTAGTAGCTGTTGATTATGTGACCAAGTGGGTTGAAGCAATCCCCACTGAAAGTGCTGATCACAAGACATCTTTGAAAATGCTCAAAGATGTGATTTTCCCTAGGTTTGGTGTATCTAGGTATCTCATGACTGATGGAGGATCACACTTCATGCATGGAGCTTTTAGAAAAGCTTTAGCCAAGTACGATGTCAATCATAGAATTGCTTCACCGTACCATCCTCAAACTAGTGGGCAAGTTGAGCTCACCAATAGAGAGATCAAGTTGATCTTACAGAAGACGGTAAAGAAAAATAGAAAGGACTGGTCAAATAAGTTAGGGGATGCTTTGTGGGCGTATAGAACTGCTTACAAAAACCCCATGGGCATGTCCCCCTATAAGATGGTTTATGGCAAGGCTTGCCATTTGCCATTAGAATTAGAGCACAAAGCTTTCTGGGCTGTTAGAGAGCATAATGCTGACCCAAAGTTAGCTGGTGAGAAGCGTCTCATGAACTTGACTTCTCTAGATGAGTGGAGAAGTGAAGCTTACGGGAGCGCTAAAATGTTCAAGGAAAAGGTAAAGAAGTGGCATGATAGGAGGATTCTGAAACGTGAATTTAATGTTGGTGATAAAGTTTTGTTGTTTAGATCCCGTTTCAGGTTTTCTCCAGGCAAACTACTTTCCAGGTGGGAAGGGCCATTTCATATTGAAGAAGTCTATCGGCCTGGTGCAATCAAGATTAACAATTTTGAAGGCACCAAACCTCAAGTTGTGAATGGGCAAAGACTTAAGCATTACATAGCAGGAGACCCTGTCAATGTTGATGTGAATATGATATACACAACAACTCACGAAGAACATGTTGCAGCCCTGTTTCAGACACCAGCAGAAGAAGAATAAGAAAAGGTATGTATTACGGTAAGGAAACATCGTGAACCGCCCTAAAAGTTCCATATTATGAGTTTTTGCAAAATTAGGAAAATTCTAAGCCTAAGTGGAGCCGGAGACAAGCTCCAGGGGGCCCAGGCGCCCCCCTGGCGCGGCCTATGTCACACCCTGCATTTTGTAACATGTTATTTGCATCAATGAAGCATGAAAATTTGGACCAGCAAAAAAAATTTGGCATCATTTGGCTTTTATTTGAATTGAGTTTTTCTCCATGTGCTTTTTCATGTGCTCACTAAAGTCAACTATTCCCTCTTGTAGAATTTATCTCCATACCCAAAACTTCTGGCCAATGATCATGCCAAGTGTTATATAACAGTATAGTATTTTCTTACAAAATTAATTTGGCCAAAATGTATTTTATAAATTTAGTTTTTCAAAAACCCCTGAATTGAGATTTGCACTGCAAGTGCTTGATTTAGGGTGAGAACATTATTTCAAAAGGTACATTTGAAACCTAGTAGTCATAGGACTCCCAGAAACCACAAAGGTATAATTTTAAAAGTTATTTTCCTATTTTATTTAAAAGCTTTTTCTTAAGGCAAGAAATGGTCTTTAATAGGGGAAAAATATTTAACTATTTCAAAAATATTTGCCAAAATTCAGGGAGACTCAGAGGACATATATTGTCCATATATAAGAGTTTCAACACTTGGTCATGTTCAAAATAATGGGCTAATCCCTCTAAAACCCTTTCTGGATATTTCAAGCTTTTGAAATATTTACAAAGAAAATATTCTCCAAAAAATCCAGGGAAATTCTATCATGTCATATATGACATATTTGATGATCTTGCCAAGTCCCATGCCTTGGGAAGCAAGAAAACATCATCAAAACCCTTCTTAACCATTCTGTCCATATTTGAAGTTTGAGCAACTCTACATTGCCAAACTTGTCCAAATGCTCTCAAACTTGGTGCACATACTAGAATGGCCTAATAAGGCATCTAGACCAAGTGGCACAAGATTTGGAGTAGAGCAACTTGATCAGAACACCCCAAAACCCTTTCTGTTCAAATGCAAATTTGAACAACTTTACATTACCAACTTTTTACCTGGAGCTTCAAACTTTGTGGGCATGATCAATACCCCAAATGATGAAACTACACCAAGTGGTGCATCAAGGGGAGATGATTAGCTTGACTCAAACAAGATACAGCCATTTCTGTTGATTTCTAGGGTTCACCAAAGTTACATTGGCTAGTTTCTTCAAATAAGCCCAAATTTGGTGAAGCACCCTATTTTCACATGTCATTCAATCCTGTTAAGTATCATGACAAGTGGAGATCATTTGCTTGACCAAACACTGATCAAACACCTTCTGCAGAATTACTAAAACCCTCTTCTTGATCACTTTTACCTTTTACCTTGGCCTCAACTTTCTACCACACGTTCATCTGGTTACTAGCTACCTCCAGTAACTTCCCCAAGTCCCCAGCTCCATGATTGAGGGGTAAAAACCCTAGTTCACCCTGCTGGACATCCATTTTCTACCAAGTCACCAGCCTCTCTTCTCTCTCAAAGCATCTCTAGAGCATCCAAAGCTTCAACCGTAGTGCTTGCATCACCCTGGACCCCCCAGACACGGTGGACGCGTCCAGAGGCCCAATGGCATGCCGTGGCATGCGATAAGGGAGCTCCAGAGCGCGCTACAGTGCGCCCACGCACTGTAGCCTCGGCCAATCGTCTGCCCCCGACAGCCTCGGGCTCCCCCCTCGCGCCTCCCAACGCGCCTCGACGTCTGCAGCCTCCACCGGTGCTGTCCCCCTCCTCCTGCGCCCTCCAGTGGCCGTCGCCACACGCGCATCGGCCGTCCGCGGCATCCACTCCTCGGGCTCGCACGCGCGCATGGTCTGGAAGCCGCCCCGCTCCTCCTCTCTCCTCAAATGGACGTAGGGCTCGTCCAGCAATGCCGTAGACTCGCTCCCGTAGCCTCCCGTGCGCTGTAGCGTCGAGCGGGAGCTCGCCGGCGCATGGGTCCACGGGACCCCGCCGTTCCCCTATAAATAGGACCCCCCCGAGCCCTCCTCTCAGCACCAACAGCTTCTCCTCATCCCCAGCATCACTCCAGCACCACCCGCTCTTCCCCAGAGAGCCCCAGTGCTCGGGATCGACCGGAGCTCAGCCGCGTCTTGCCGCCGGTGATCTCGCAGTACGGGCCTCCTCCGCCCCCCCTTTGGCTTGATCTAGAACCGCCATGCATCAATGATGCGTTCCCCTTCTTTTTCCCCTTCTGCAGCTGCCGGAAACAAGCCCGCCAGCAGCTTCCCGACGACCCTCCGCCGTCCCACCTCGTCGCCGACGAACCCGACCTCCCCGGCGTGCCGCACCACTACCACTGCCTCCGCAACTCGACGCTGAACCCGTCCCTGCCATCCGTTGCCGTCGCCGTGACCGAAATCAACGCCGATGAGCTCGCCGTCGCCGTGGCCGTGAGGTTGGAGATGACAGGCGGGCCCCGCCTGTCATCCTCACCCCTCTCTCCCTCTCCTCACAGCCGCTGACCGCCGGGCCCCGCCCGTCAGGTTTGAAAACCTGACGTGCGCGCGCTGGCGCCCGAGCGGCCGGGCTGGATGCCCTGGGCCGTGCACTGTGGCCCCTCTGGCCCAGTTGCACAGGGCATTTTCTTCTTTTCTTTTCTGTAATTATTTCAAACATTTTTACACAAAAGAATATTGGTCCAAATGAAATGATTCCAACTCCTAAAATCTTGTAATATTCCAACCTATTTAATCGTGTCACTTTCACACACATCCATGAAACTTTTCTGTTCTGTTCAAATTTAAATTCAAATTTGGGCAATAAAACTCCTGTTCTAAAATCATTAGATTCCATTCTGTTACTCCAAAACTCCAACTAAGAATTTTCTCCATCTTAGAAATCCCTCTAGTATTTAACAAAAATAAGTTGACATTTTTCTGAGCACTTTGATTTTTCTGTTTTAGTTGTGGTCTTATTTTTCCGTTGTTATTATACGACGTATAGATACCGTATTTGACGAAGTTGCTGAAGAAGGAGAAGGAGAAGGATTTGAAGACTTTGAAGACCAAGCCAATCCAGGCAAGCAGCCCTTTGACCATGATACACTTGTTCTTCGGAACCCGTTTGTTTCCGATGCATGATGATAGCATTACAATGGTGACCTAGTTGAACCACCACATGATGCATGCCATGATCTTGATCTTGCTATGTGCTAGATAACATGCAAATAGTAAGTAGTGATACTTAGTGATGCATGTGTGACATGAACCTTCATGGTTGAAATCTTTGCATGAACCCATCGGGTGCCCCTAAAGCCCGAGGGTGATGTTGAGTTAGGTCATCACTTGAGGAAGAAGTGATGTGCCGGTAAATCTTGTGCATGGGTGAAATGATGGATTAGATTTATGTGTGACTACCGTCCCAACCCAAACATGTGCAACCACACTACCCCTTATGGGACGGGGCTTTATTGATTACTTAGGTCTATACTAGCATGGTGCCCACATTACTAGTCACGGGAAGACTTGAGGTCTTTCCCGGGACGGGGTCGTGCTTGGATAGACGACCATGACTGTTTTCACAGGGCACCGGACACACCGTTGGTCCCTTCGGGTACGTGTGACATTGAAATTAGGGCAATTCCCATAATCTATTGTTGTACTCGAGGGCCGTGTACCAACGAGTGGACTCTATGTTAGTGTCGTCTAAGGAAAGATAATGACCGGGTGCTTACCCCGGGTACTTGAGGTACCGCGGGTCGTGGATGACACGGAAGTTCCTCGGATCTTGTGGGTAAAGTGGGCAACCTCTGCAGAGTGTCAAACTATTCGAATAGTCGTGTCCACGGTCATGGACAGTTGGGTGGTGCTACTTAAACTATGTCCAGAATTTTACTTCATCGGTGAAAGTATGTGTGAGATGAGTCAAGGTGGAGACTTGACTCGATGAATTGAATCATATTCATGTTGATATCGGTAACCTGCCTTCGAGGTTACGCGAGTTTATTGATGCATAAACCTGATGGTAGAATGTTTATTCTAGCCCTTTGCTAGATTGTTCATTATTGTTCAATTGCACTGTTACTTTGAACCACATCATGGGTTGCTTGCGAGTACATTCAAAGTACTCATTGGCTTGCCACTGGTTATTTAATTGGCCAGGCATGGAGGAACAGGAATATGATAAAGAGTTCTTTGGAGACGAACATGCGAGCTAGGACGCTATCCTAGTCAGAATGCCTGTAGGGTTAAGGCAGATGGCATGGGTTCTACCTATTATCGAAGACTTCCGCTATTTGAGTTATTTTCTATTCAGCCCTTGAGGCTTTATCTATGTAAGACTTGGCCATAATGGCCATAATTTGTGTAAGACGATATGTATGGATGTAAGACTCTTGTTATTCAGCTTCTGTGTGTTCAGTGAGCATTGATCTCAGGGATCACTGTACACGTGCATTCGGTGATCTCGACTTCTAAGTCGGGGTCCCCACAGAGCTGGCATCAGAGCCATCCTGACTGTAGGAAGCCTTAGTTAGCATGGGCGTTAGTTAGATGAGACCCTTTTTCAAAAACCTTCTGAACCTCTCTTCTTTTCTAAACCTGAGATTTCCTCAGCTTATTAACCCCTCCTATTCCACCTTTGTAGATGGCCGCTGTACCCGAAGAGCACCTGACCACTGGGTTTCCCTTACTTCTCGAGGATAGCCTCCAGGAGTGTCAGTTCCACCGAGCGCCCATCCTCACCTACCTTGAGCATTGGGTTAGCGACACTGAGGTGGAGTACCATGTGGAAGTGATCGTGAAGGCAAACGATCCTCCCACAAGTTGGTTCTTCGAGGGACCCCAGATGGCAACACTACCTCTCGCTGTCGAGGCTGCTGCACTCAAGGCACTAACCCGTCTCCGCGAACTTCTTCCGGAGATGGCAGCCAAGATGACAACTCGCTTCTTACCTTACCGGAAGGAAGGTGAAGAAGAAAGCAGCGCACTAGCCCCTCCACTGAAGGAAGGACTCTCGCTTCGGTTCCAGACCTACTTTAGTCTATGTGCCGACAGCTTGGCACAAGACTTGGCCTCGGAATCAATGAAGCTTCGAGAAGAACTTCACAAGACCAAGGCACTTCTTCGTCGAGCTCAAGAGAAGACAAATAGGATCAAGAAGGAAGGAGCACCTTCTGGACAGTCCGCTATCGCATATCGAGGCGGAAGGCCCTCCGAGGATGTATCTTCCAAGAATTAAGAACCACCTCGGCGACGCCGGATGACGGCCAGGGAATATCGCAAGCTTTTCCCTGCACCACCGACGAAGCACCTCCGTATCCAACTCCTCCACTCCCCCACACCCCCAAGTGACAAAGGGGCCCAGACAGATGAAGACAAGGAGGAAGACCCAGAAGAGCCGGAATACGCGACCGAGCATTCCGCCGCTTAGGCATTATTCGCTACTTGGATATGCCAGTTGTGACCCCTACGGTAGGATAGGTCCTGTAACCCCTATGCGCAGTCGAGTCCTTGTATGGTTCATATGAAACCATCTAGTATTTGCTTTTGTTGTGTCTGGATGTATGTCGTATTCTTCCTTCGGGAATTTGTAAACGACTACACCACCCATTTGGATTTTTAATGAATGTGTTTGGCCTTTCGGCCCTTGCATGATTTGATTAGTGTCACACCCACCCCCTTACTAGGCACCCATCTATCTTGCTTTCCCTCTTCCAAGTCATGAGACCTTTTACCGCTCCAACAGGATGCCTGTTGTAACTCGTACTGGTACCTCCACCCAGCAGCCTGAAGCCGGAGCATCCGCTCAGTCAGAGGCAGGCCGCGACCAAACCAATGACCAAGCTCCACCACCACCACCTCCTCCGAACATGGACATGGCTCAGCTTCTCCAAGCTTTCCGAGAGGAACGCCAAGCCAACACTGCAGCCCTTCAGCTGATTGCTCAAGCTGTCACCAACAACCGCCAGCCGGCGGGGAATGGAAATGGACGTTCCACGTTGGCAGAGTTCAAGAAGCATGCATCGCCAACCTTTATCGAGACTGCTGAACCCCTGGATGCAGACGACTGGATCCGCTCCATTGAGGAAATACTGGAACTAGTCGGATGCACCGAAGACCGCGAGAAGGTGGCTTATGCAGCCCACTGCCTCGGGGGGACTGCTAGAGCTTGGTGGGATGGATTCAAGGTCATGCATGCTGAACAAGACATCACTTGGGTCAACTTCAAGGCAGAATTCCGCAAGGCCCACATTCCTTCCGGAATCATGGCTATCAAAAAGCGTGAGTTCCAAGCCCTGAAGCAAGGAAGTGGCACTGTCAAGGAGTATATGCAGAAGTTCAGTGTCCTGTCAAGGTATGCCCCTGAAGATGTCAGCACTGATGCTGCAAAAAGGGAGCGCTTCATGGAAGGCCTCAATCAGACTCTGCAATACTCGCTTGTCGTGTGCAACTGCCCATCCTTCCCTGACCTGGTAAACAAAGCACTTATGCTTGAAGACAAGCGGCGTGCTTTGGAAGACACTCGCAAGCGCAAGTTGGTTAGTAAGGGAAGTTCCAGCAACCAGAAGCCTCGTCCGTGGCAGTCAGCCCCGGCCAAGCCAACCTATCAGCAACCAAGAGCTCCTGCACCTCGTACCAACCCTCAGCCTCAGCAGTATGCCAACCCAAGGCCAGCTTTCAACCCCAATACCAGTGGTGGCAACAAGATCAACATTCCAAACCAAGTCACTTGCTTTTGATGTGGTCAGTCCGGACACATCTCAAGGGTGCGCCCCAACAAGAAGCCTGATGCCCCGCGCCCCAATGCGCAGAACCAGGGACTAGGCCGCGGGATGCCACCAAGGAACCCAGCTCCTCGCAATCCACCTAACCATGGGAAGGGGCGTGTGAATCACGTCACTGCTGAAGAAGCCCAGGAAGACCCAGACATCGTGTTGGGTACGTTCCTTGTCAACTCAGCACCTGCAACTGTCTTGTTTGATTCTGGGGCAACGCATTCATTTGTCACTCAAAGATTTGCATTAAAAAGTGGCATGACCCCTACACCCCTGAAAAACCCTATGGTGGTACAAACCCCCGGAGTCGAGATGAGAGCCAAGATAGGCTGTAAGGGAGTCAGTATTACCATTAACGGTGTAGATTTCCTAGCAGACCTCATCACCCTAGGATCGCAAGGCTTGGATGTGATCTTAGGGATGGATTGGCTCACTAAGCACCAAGGCTTGTTAGACTGTGCCAATCGGACAGTCACTGTGACCAATGACCAAGGAGTCGAAGTCAAGTCCACTCCCAACTCCTCTTCCGCTCAAGCCATTCAAGTCAACTGTCTGTCTGAAGTTGGGCTAGAGCAAGTATCGGTGGTATGTGAGTATCCTGATGTCTTTCCGGATGAACTACCGGGTATGCCCCCTGACCGTGACATTGAGTTCATCATCGAGCTCGTGCCCGGAGCAGGACCCATCTATAAGAAGCCTTATAGAATGGGGACGGAAGAATTAGCCGAGTTGAAGAAGCAGCTGGAAGAGCAGCTGAGGAAGGGATTTATCCGCCCAAGTGCCTCCCCTTGGGGATCTCCTGTTCTGTTTGTGGCAAAGAGGGACGATACCATCCGCTTATGCATTGACTATCGTTCCCTAAATGAAGTTACAATCAAGAACAAATATCCACTTCCCAAGATCGAAGATCTGTTTGATCAGCTCAACGGAGCCAAGGTGTTCTCCAAGATCGACCTCAGATCTGGGTACTACCAGCTGAAGATCAGACCCCAAGATATTCCGAAGACGGCATTCATAACCAGATATGGCCTGTACGAGTGCACGGTCATGTCCTTTGGGTTAACCAATGCTCCAGCTTACTTCATGTATCTCATGAATAAAGTCTTCATGGAATATTTGGACAAGTTCGTTGTCGTCTTCATTGATGACATTCTTGTCTTCTTGAATTCGGAGGAAGAGCACGAGTAGCATCTGAGGATGGTCCTAGACAAGCTTCAGGAGCACCAACTGTATGCCAAATTCAGCAAGTGTGAGTTCTGGCTGCATAAAGTTGGATTCTTAGGTCATGTCTTGACCGAAGAAGGATTATCAGTTGATCCCGCAAAGATCGAAGCTGTGACCCAATGGCAATCTCCAATGACCGTCAAGGAAGTCAGAAGCTTCCTCGGACTTGCGGGCTATTATCGCAAATTCGTGGAAGGATTCTCTAGCATTGCACGGCCAATGACTCAGCTCCTCAAGAAGGACAAGAAGTTCGAGTGGACGCCAAAATGCGAAGAGAGCTTCCAAGAGCTCAAGAAGAGATTGACCACCGCCCCAGTTCTCGCAACACCTGATATTCACAAGGAGTTCGTGATATATTGTGATGCCTCTCGAACCGGATTGGGAAGCGTTCTGATGCAAGAAGGCCGAGTCATAGCATACCTCTCCAGGCAGCTACGACCTCATGAGGAGAACTACGCTACTCACGATCTTGAGTTAGCGGTAGTAGTAGTTCATTCCTTGAAGACATGGCGGCATTACCTCCTAGGGAAACGGTGTGAGATCTACACAGACCACAAAAGTCTGAAGTACATTTTCACCCAAAAGGAATTGAACATGAGGCAGCGAAGATGGTTGGAACTCATCAAAGACTATGACCTCAGTGTTCAATATCACCCCGGGAAGGCTAACGTGGTGGCCGATGCCTTAAGCAGGAAGGCTTGCTCCTTGAATGCTGTTATTCAAGAACGGCAGCCAGCCTTGTTTAAGGAGTTCGAACAATTCAGTTTGGAATTGGTCACCCCTGGATTTCTGGATCATTTGGAAGTCAGACCGACCCTGATGGACGAAGTCAAGAAGGCACAAGATGGACACGCAAGCATTGAAGGTATCAAGAAGAAGATGAAGCTAGGCAAGGCCCCAGGATTCTCCGAGGACGAACACGGGATTGTTTGGTACAAAGGCCGCATCTGCGTACCAAACAACACAGAGTTGAAGAACCTGATTCTGCAAGAAGCCCACGACACTCCATATTCCATCTACCCCGGAGGAACCAAGATGTACCAAGACTTGAAGGCACGATTCTGGTAGCACGGGATGAAAAGAGAGATTGCAACCTATGTTGCAAAGTGTGACGTGTGCCAAAGGGTCAAGGCTGAATATCAGCGACCTGCTGGATTGCTTCAACCACTCAAAGTTCCTGAGTGGAAGTGGGATAAAGTCAGAATGGACTTCATCACTGGATTACCAAGGTCGAATAGAGGACATGACTCTATCTGGGTCATAGTCGATCATTTGACCAAGGTGGCCCATTTCATTCCTGTCAAGACCACTTATGATGGCAACCGGCTGGCAACTCTCTACATCAACCGAATCGTAAGTCTTCACGGCGTTCCCAAGGAGATTGTGTCAGATCGAGGAACCAGTTCACCTTGAGGTTCTGGAAGAAGTTCCAAGAAGCCTTGGGAACCAAGTTATCTTTCAGCACGGCTTTCCACCCACAGACCGGAGGTCAGACAGAACGAGTCAATCAGATTCTCGAAGATATGCTCCGAGCCTGTGTCTTGGCATATGGAGCCAAGTGGGAAGATTGTCTCCCTTTTGCCGAGTTCTCCTATAACAACAGTTATCAGTCGATCCTTCAGATGGCACCATTTGAGGTGTTGTACGGACGCAGATGTCGCACACCCCTCAACTGGTCAGAGACTGGAGAAGGACAAGTCTTTGGACCGGATATTCTCCAGGCAGCAGAAGAGCAAGTCCAACTAGTCAGAGAGCGTTTGAAGGCAGCCAAGTCAAGGCAGAAGAGTTATGCTGACACTCGACGCCGAGACATGAGTTTCCATGTCGGGGACCATGTGTACCTGTGGGTAACTCCTTTGAAGGGAACCAAGCGTTTCCACGTCAAGGGGAAGCTCGCACCAAGGTTCATTGGACCCTTTGAGATCATTGCACGACGAGGAGAAGTGGCTTACCAGTTGGAACTACCACCTGAGCTATCCGATGTGCACAATGTATTCCATGTGTCACAACTCCGGAAATGTCTCCAAGTTCCAGACAAGCCTAATCTCTATAAGGATGTTGATCACCAAACCATTGATCTACAGCCTGATTTGACCTACCGCGAGAAGCCCATCCGCATTCTGTACGAAGCAAAACGACGGACGCGAAGCCGTACCATCAAGTACTTCAAGGTCCAGTGGAGCAACCACACCGAAGCAGAAGCAACCTGGGAACGTGAAGACTATCTTAGATCCGAGTTTCCCGATCTCTTTTAAGACCTAGTTTAGGAATCTCGGGGACGAGATTCTTGTAAGGAGGGTAGGTCTGTCACACCCTGCATTTTGTAACATGTTATTTGCATCAATGAAGCATGAAAATTTGGACTAGCAAAATTTTTTGGCATCATTTGGCTTTTATTTGAATTGAGTTTTTCTCCATGTGCTTTTTCATGTGCTCACTAAAGTCAACTATTCCCTCTTGTAGAATTCATCTCCATACCCAAAACTTCTGCCCAATGATCATGCCAAGTGTTATATAACAGTATAGTATTTTCTTACAAAATTAATTTGGCCAAAATGTATTTTATAAATTTAGTTTTTCAAAAACCCCTGAATTGAGATTTGCACTACAAGTGCTTGATTTAGGGTGAGAAAATTATTTCAAAAGGTACATTTGAAACCTAGTAGTCATAGGACTCCCAGAAACCACAAAGGTATAATTTTAAAAGTTATTTTCCTATTTTATTTAAAAGCTTTTTCTTAAGGCCAGAAATGGTCTTTAATAGGGGAAAATTATTTAACTATTTCAAAAATATTTGCCAAAATTCAGGGAGACTCAGAGGACATATGTTGTCCATATATAAGAGTTTCAACACTTGGTCATGTTCAAAATAATGGGCTAATCCCTCTAAAACCCTTTCTGGATATTTCAAGCTTTTGAAATATTTACAAAGGAAATATTCTCCAAAAATTCCAGGGAAATTCTATCATGTCATATATGTCATATTTGATGATCTTGCCCAGTCCGATGCCTTGGGAAGCAAGAAAACACCATCAAAACCCTTCTTAACCATTCTGTCCATATTTGAAGTTTGAGCAACTCTAGATTGCCAAACTTGTCCAAATGCTCTCAAACTTGGTGCACATACTAGAATGGCCTAATAAGGCATCTAGACCAAGTGGCAAAAGATTTGGAGTAGAGCAACTTGATCAGAACACCCCAAAACCATTTCTGTTCAAATGCAAATTTGAACAACTTTACATTACCAACTTTTTACCTGGAGCTTCAAACTTTGTGGGCATGATCACTACCCCAAATGATGAAACTACACCAAGTGGTGCATCAAGGGGAGATGATTAGCTTAACTCAAACAGGATAAAGCCATTTCTGTTGATTTCTAGGGTTCACCAAAGTTACATTGGCTAGTTTCTTCAAATAAGCCCAAATTTGGTGAAGCACCCTATTTTCACATGTCATTCAATCCTGTTAAGTGTCATGACAAGTGGAGATCATTTGCTTGACCAAACACTGATCAAACACCTTTTGCAGAATTACTAAAACCCTCTTCTTGATCACTTTTACCTTTTACCTTGGCCTCAACTTTCTACCACACATTCATCTGGTTACTAGCTACCTCCAGTAACTTCCCCAAGTCCCCAGCTCCATGATTGAGGGGTAAAATCCCTAGTTCACCCTGCTGGACATCCATTTTCTACCAAGTCACCAGCCTCTCTTCTCTCTCAAAGCATCTCCAAAGCATCCAAAGCTTCAACCGTAGTGCTTGCATCACCCTGGACCCCCCAGACACGATGGACGCGTCCAGAGGCCCAATGGCATGCCGTGGCATGCGATAAGGGCGCTCCAGAGCGCGCTACAGTGCGCCCACGCACTGTAGCCTTGGCCAATCGTCTGCCCCCGACAGCCTCGGGCTCCCCCCTCGCGCCTCTCAACGCGCCTCGACGTCCGCAGCCTCCACCGGTGCTGTCCCCCTCCTCCTGCGCCCTCCAGTGGCCGTCGCCACACGCGCACCGGCCGTCCGCGGCGTCCACTCCTCGGGCTCGCACGCGCGCACGGTCTGGAAGCCTCCCTGCTCCTCCTCTCTTCTCAAATGGACGTAGGGCTCGTCCAGCAACGCCGTAGACTCGCTCCCGTAGCCTCCCGTGCGCTGTAGCGTCGAGCAGGAGCTCGCCGGCGCACAGGTCCACGGGACCCCGCCGTTCCCCTATAAATAGGACCCCCCCCCCAAGGCCTCCTCTCAGCACCAACAGCTTCTCCTTATCCCTAGCATCACTGCAGCACCACCCGCTCTTCCCCAGAGAGCCCCAGTGCTCGGGATCGACCGGAGCTCCACCGCGTCGGGCCGCCGGTGATCTCGCAGTACGGGCATCCTCCGCCTCTCCTTTGGCTCGATCTAGAACCGCCATGCATCACTGATGCGTTCCCCTTCTTTTTCCCCTTCTGCAGCTGCCGAAAACAAGCCCGCCAGCAGCTTCTCGACGACCCTCCGCCGTCCCACCTCGCCGCCGACGAACCCGACCTCCCCGGCGTGCCGCACCACCACCACTGCCTCCGCAACTGGACGCCGAACCCGTCCCTGCCCTCCATTGCCGTCGCCGTGGCCGGAATCAATGCCGGTGAGCTCGCCGTCGCCGTGGCCGTGAGGTTGGAGATGACAGGCGGGCCCCGCCTATCATCCTTACCCCTCTCTCCCTCTCCTCACAGCCGCTGACCGCCGGGCCCAGCCCATCAGGTTTGAAAACCTGACGTGCGCGCGCTGGCGCCCGAGCGGCCGGGTTGGATGCCCTGGGCCGTGCACTGTGGCCCCTCTGGCCCAGTTGCACAGGGCATTTTCTTCTTTTCTTTTCTGTAATTATTTCAAACATTTTTACAGAAAAGAATATTGGCCCAAATGAAATGATTCCAACTCCTAAAATCTTGTAATATTCCAACCTATTTAATGGTGTCACTTTCACACACATCCATGAAACTTTTTTGTTCTGTTCAAATTTAAATTCAAATTTGAGCAATAAAACTCCTGTTCTAAAATCATTAGATTCCATTCTGTTACTCCAAAACTCCAACTAAGAATTTTCTCCATCTTAGAAATCCCTCTAGTATTTAACAAAAATAAGTTGACATTTTTCTGAGCACTTTGATTTTTTTGGTTTAGTTCTGGTCTTATTTTTCCGCTGTTATTATGCGACGTATAGATACCGTATTTGACGAAGTTGCTGAAGAAGGAGAAGGAGAAGGATTTGAAGACTTTGAAGACCAAGCCAATCCAGGCAAGCAGCCCTTTGACCATGATACACTTGTTCTTCGGAACCCGTTTGTTTCCGATGCATGATGATAGCATTACAATGGTGACCTAGTTGAACCACCACATGATGCATGCCATGACCTTGATCTTGCTATGTGCTAGATAACATGCAAATAGTAAGTAGTGATACTTAGTGATGCATGTGTGACATGAACCTTCGTGGTTGAAATCTTTGCATGAACCCATCGGGTGCCCCTAATGCCCGAGGGTGATGTTGAGTTAGGTCATCACTTGAGGAAGAAGTGATGTGCTGGTAAATCTTGTGCATGGGTGAAATGATGGATTAGATTTATGTGTGACTACCGTCCCAACCCAAACATGTGCAACCACACTACCCCTTATGGGACGGGGCTTTATTGATTACTTAGGTCGATACTAGCATGGTGCCCGCATTACTAGTGACGGGAAGACTTGAGGTCTTTCCCGGGACGGGGTCGTGCTTGGATAGACGACCATGACTGTTTTCACAGGGCATCGGACACACCGTTGGTCCCTTCCGATACGCGTGACATTGAAATTAGGGCAAGTCCCATAATCTATTGTTGTACTCGAGGGCCGTGTACCAACGAGTGGACTCTATGTTAGTGTCGTCTAAGGAAAGATAATGACCGGGTGCTTACCCCGGGTACTTGAGGTACCGCGGGTCGTGGATGACACGGAAGTTCCCCGGATCTTGTGGGTAAAGTGCGCAACCTCTGCAGAGTGTCAAACTATTCGAATAGCCGTGTCCACGGTCATGGACAGTTGGGTGGTGCTACTTAAACTATGTCCAAAATTTTACTTCATCGGTGGAAGTATGTGTGAGATGAGTCAAGGTGGAGACTTGACTCGATGAATTGAATCATATTCATGTTGATATCGGTAACCTTCCTTCGAGGTTACGCGAGTTTATTGATGCATAAACCTGATGGTAGAATGTTTATTCTAGCCCTTTGCTAGATTGTTCATTATTGTTCAATTGCACTGTTACTTTGAACCACATCATGGGTTGCTTGCGAGTACATTCAAAGTACTCATTGGCTTGCCACTGGTTATTTAATTGGCCAGGCATGGAGGAACAGGAATATGATGAAGAGTTCTTTGGAGACGAACATGCGAACTAGGACGCTATCCCAGTCAGAATGCATGTAGGGTTAAGGCAGATGGCATGGGTTCTACCTATTATCGAAGACTTCCGCTATTTGAGTTATTTGCTATTCAGCCCTTGAGGCTTTATCTATGTAAGACTTGGCCATAATGGCCATAATTTGTGTAAGACGATATGTATGGATGTAAGACTCTTGTTATTCAGCTTCTGTGTGTTCAGTGAGCATTGATCTCTGGGATCACTGTACACGTGCATTCGGTGATCTCGACTTCTAAGTCGGGGTCCCCACAGCCTACCTCCTGGCCGCGCCGGGAGGCCGCCTGGGCACCCAGGAGTCCGTCTCCAACCCCACTTTAGCTTGTTACCTTCCTTTCTGTGCAGAAGTTTTTGCTATATATTTGCCCGGATTGTTCCGGCAACGTATCTCGCGATTTTGTGTGTTTTCTTTTCGATCTGTTTCTGCCAGGGTAAAAAGTTATTGTTAGAAATGTCTTCTTGTGGCTCGAACGGAGAGGACTTCTTGGGATGGCGGCTATGTCAAGTCCAGAAGGATCTTAATCAAGGGAAGCACGTTGACTGGGCTACCGAAGAAGAGATTTCCGCAAGACGAGCGGAGATGGAGCGCTCCGTGAGGGAGGAAGTCAAGACTATCACTGCCCAACAACAAGGAGGCCCAAGCAATCCCATCATGGTGGGATCTGTCCAACCTCATTATGATCTTTCTCTTAACCTTTCAGCACCCTCTACTTCACTTGAAGATCAACGTACGCTCTTCACCATCTCCGAGGCTTATCGCATCACCAATCAGCTGTGCGAAGATTTGCGTGTACTAAAGGTACAAGTGGAGATCTTGGAGAAGGAAAACCAAACCCTTCGCCATGTCATAAGAGATTTGAAGAATCAACGTCAACAAGAATGAGGAGTGAAATCTCCTTGGGTAATGGCATCCCCTTGGCTTGTTCCAAGCTTGGGGGAGTGCCCGGTATATTTATCTTTATCTTTTGTCTTTTAGAGTCAAGTAGAGTCGTATCATGTCTAGGGAGGTTATTATATGAAATAGGTGTGTGCATTGAGGTCTATCACTCCTTCTGTGGAGAGATTGTATCCGTGAGTGTGGAGTCGTCTATGATGGAATATTAATGAGAAGTCTATTGCTTCCTTTGCTACACTCGATATTCTCTTCACGCAATCGACCTTATATGATGATTCTTATGGGGAGTGTTGACCTTATATCAGGTATGGCTTTGAAGACTTTATTTAATCTTGGCAAACATAGCTTTGGTCATAACAACAAGCATGATTTTCTTAAAGTAGAGACATAGCCAAAACCTTTATGTTATTATGCTTGAAGTGTTATGCTGACAAGGAAGACAACTTGATGTGTTATGCTTATTTTAATGTTTATGCTTTATATTGCTTTGCATCTTAGTCATCATCAATTGTCTGTTCTCTCAAAGCCTTTGCTAGCCTAAACTCTGTACTAAGCAGAATTCTGCTTGTGCATCCATACCCTTAAACCAATACCTTCCATATGAGTCCACCATACCTTCCTATTCGTGGTATTCCACTACCACCTCCTAAAGTATAGAATTTATGTGTTATCCTTAAATGTTCAAAATCTTCTATTTGTGCCCCTGTTTTAGCTCATGAGGAAGTAGTAGTTAATTCATGATCTTTTTAAGTTGGACAAGTTTTACCCCGGGATTGCATGTCTAATCTGCAAACCCCTAATACGAGGAGGAACTGGCATGAGTGCGCCCGGCTCATAAAAGATAATACAACAAATAAACCCTCCTTCACGCTTTGTTCATGAGAAATCAGAAAACTTTTGGCAGTGATAAACAAAGTAGATTAAGGGGATGTGATCGTCCCCGTGCGGGAGCCGTTCCTCGAAACTTGTCCAGTTTGAGAAGTAATTGAGTTATCTATTAGCATTCGTTGACAAATCATGCACCTCTCAAAACTTGTTTTCATTCTGTTTGATTTAAGGATAGCACAAGAGTTTTCCCTACTTCCCTAGAGCAGGGCCTATCTCTTAGTTTTAGGTTGAGTCAGTTATTCCTACTTCCTTCTATTCTTAAAGAGAGCAGACATTTGATGTTGACGAGGATTCATTCATATAAAGTTGCATTAAGATTTGTCATATCATATCCTTGTTGACATTATCATTTGATAAGTAAGTTGTTTGTCAAGCCCAGCTAAAGCAAACATCTTCCTTTGTGTTAACACTTTCACTTCTTGCCTAATAACATGTTCTTTCAAAAGCTTCAATTAATCTCATCAAAACATAAAGAGAAAGAGCAAAAGTAAAAGCTATTAGTTGTTCTTTGACCAAAGGACATGTTTGCCATGATTTGATGAGTTTCCTTAGCCCTACTTTCGATTATAAGTGTTACCACTCTTTTATAAGGGCCTTATGAGTTGAAGATTGTTGTTGAGGATATTTGAGTTTGGTGAAGAAACTGTGATGCTTCTTGTCCGTATTCTATTTATCGACACTTCACTCTCTAAACTTGTGGACAGGTTTACCGAGCTCAGTATTCGCTTGGGGACAAGCGAGGCCTGAGCTTGGGGGTGTTGATACGTCCAAAATGCATCACTATTTTATATCGTAATTCATCCTTATTCATTGATATATTTCACATTACGATGATGTTCTTATGTTGTTTTGGCCTATTTTACACAGTTTGCAACTTTCCGGTGCCAAAGCAGCAGACGCAGGATTCAGCTGTAAAAAGTGGACGCTGAGTTGCTAAAGAAGAATACCTCCAAATTACCTGAAAATCGACGGAGGGTATTTTCCAGAAGGATCACGAAGATATGCAAAAGAGCAACCAAAGGGGGGCCACAGGGTGCCCAGGCGGCCACCTGGCGCGGCCCCCACCCTGGCCGCGCCGGGAGGGCGCCTGGAGCCCCTGGCCCACTCCAGGCTCCCCCCTCTGGCATATATACTCCTCGTCATCCAGAAACCCTAAAAAGAGGAGAGTTTACTGAGTTCCGCCGCCGCTCCATGGCAGAAACCTACAAAGAAGAAAAGCCAACTCCGGCGGGCAGATTCCGCCGGGGAGATCACCTCCCGGAAGGGGAGGTCATCGCCATCGTCATCACCATCGTCACGGGCATCATCGAGATCATCATCAACATCATCCCCAACATCAGCACCATCTCCATCTTCACCCAATCTCATCTCACAATTGCAACTTGTGTTGTAATCCGTACTATCTATCCTCTCTACCCTATCGGTATTGATTACTACTTTGTGGTGAATGCTATTGAGTTTTGTTGGAGAAATATCATTGTGTCCAGATTGTTTATCATCCATCTATCTCCACTGATCATGATCTCTTTTATGTCTTGTGAGTAGTTACTTTAGTTCTTGAGGACATGGGAGAAGTCTTGTTGTTAGTAGTCATATGATGTTGAAGTAATATGTGTTGTTTGATACTTAAGTTGTGTTGTTATTTTCCTAGTGGTGTTGTGTGAGTCGAACACTCAACACTTCGCCTTATTAAGGACCTAGGGGAATGCATTGTGTACAAAGAATGCTTACGGTGGGTTTCCGGAGTGACAGAAACCTGAACCCCAGTTCGCACGCTTTTGCACAAGGGAACAATGGATCATTGATTGTATTGCTATGGTTAGGCTTTTGCCTTAAATACTATCTTGTATTTGCGGATGCTTGCAAGGTGTTTAATCATAAGAGTGCACTCATCTTAGTCTAGAGGGTGTACTAGCATAGATCCACCCACTCAACACTTATCAACACATCACATATACCGATACGGAATATGGCGAAAGCACATGACTACCTCTCCCGTGTGTCCTTAAGAACATTTTAGCCTTTATAAGTTCAGTTGCTAGGCCTCTCTTTTGCTCACAAAGGATTGGGCCACTTGTTACTCTCCAGTGCCTTTTACTTTGCTCGCTTTTACTTTCCTGTTGCTTATATCAAGAAAACCCCTAAAAAGTTATCTTTCAGTGCTTGCAGTTATTCCTTGCTCAGAATCACTTATCAATACCTTTTGCTCCTCGTTGGGTTCGACACTCTTACTTATCGAAAACGCTGCAATAGATCCCTTACGGTTGTGGGTCATCAGTCGGCATCTGCTGGTTGTGGCCCTCGTACCATGTAAGGATAGAATACTTGAGCAATGGCTTCAGCTTGGGTCCTGGGTGGAAGATTCTTGTATAGAATTTCTCCCCAGGGTCGCTTGATGGCATTATTCTCAGCATACTCCTGGGTCACAAACCTGTACTTGAACCACTGTTTTGCCCAATATCTTCGAATCCATTGGATTCGAGTCTTCCTCTGATTATAGTCCTCCTATGGATCAGTCTTGTACATCTCAATGAGGTCAGGAGGAAAATCTTTGGAGGTGTTGCCACGGCGCTGTCTGCCACCCTTCCAAACAGATTTCTTAGTTGCCATTGGGTTCAACCTAAAAGGCTTCAAACTGAAAGGCTTCAACACTGTCAAAGGCTTCCGTCTGCTGGTCAGACAGGAACTAGCTTTGGGAGAGTGAATGTGACGCTGCAAGAATTCTGCAAATGAATGCAGGCTATGAGAACCAAGGGATTCTCCCACGGACATGTACCTGTGACATCATTAGAGATGCGAGGGAAGGGGAAGAGGTCATATGCATTCTCAGAAGATTTTGAAGATAAATTAGTTTAGAAGACATTGACCTCATAGCGCGAAGACATTCACTTTTATGTTGAGAGTTGGTTCCAGATTTGTACGAATCCAAGAATAGGTACAAGTGAGGAATCTAACTATGTGCGAAGCATATGTGAATGTACTAGGCAAAATATGAGATGCGGACAGGATAGATCCAAATATGTGGAGACAGAAACTTCTTATGGTAAAGAGGATGAATCTATTGGATCAAGAAGATGGTAAAAAGAGAGTTTTAATTTACCACACGATGAACTGCTAGACGGAGAAGAAGTGGATGCCGAGCAGTTCGATCTTTCGTGCCCTAACTTGGCGACGGATAACACCTACGGTGGCGGCGAAGAAGACGATGTCCGTGGCCGGCGTGAAGACGGCGTCGACGAGGTTGCGGCAGCGAAGCGCTTCGTCGCCGGCGTCGTCGAGAGCTAGCGGAGGCGCTAGGGTTGGCCGGGGTGGAGAGGTGGTAGAAGAGTTTTTGACCATGATGGGACGTGTATTTATAAGGATGGGAGACGGCACAGCGCAATTACGCGGGTGCCCTTGCAGTTCACATCTGAGGGACACGTGGCGGACATGTAACACATTGGGAGTTGTCCCATGATCCCACGCACACCAGGACTGTCGGGGTGGTCGTTCCGGCTTCTTCGGGTTTCATGCATAAAGGATTGAGCATTAAAAACGGATTTAAAGTTTGTCTATGTATCTTCTGTTGACAAGGATGCAGAGAAGATATTCGACGGTTTCAACAGAATGCATATGATTTGGATAGATAGAGTTTGAGGTGAGAAAGCATAGAGAGGTTAGGGTCCGATCACATTCACTTAGTTCAAAAGATTCAAATAAGAAGACATAGCTATAAGTGAATGTTGTAGAGGACAAAACACAAGTCTATATAAGTCCTATATGAAGATAAACCAAATGTGAAGACTTTGCAAAAGTAACGCCAAGAGAAACACTTTAAACAATGATTTGGTGGTGGCGTTACCCACCGTATAGGAAGTATTAGACCGTGACACGGCGCACAATTATCGTGGCGCTCCGAAGTCAAATTCTGTGTTAATGTATTCACACTCAGAGTGTAAGTCTTCATTGATTGAAGACATACATTACTTCGTGTGTTGCACATCTAAGTCATCAATATGCATAAGTGTTAGGATGTGTGCTTGATCATAGGACATTCGAGGATTCTAAGATATTAGCTCACACCGCAACTTGCAAAACATTTTCTTATCCAAGGGCTTTGTGAAGATATCTGCCAGTTGCTCTTCAGTGTTGACGTGTATGATATCAATATCTTCCTTCATGACATGATCTCTGAGAAAGTGATGACGAATTTCAATGTGCTTCGTCTTCGAGTGCTGAACTGGGTTGTTGGCAATCTTGATGGCGCTTTCATTGTCCCAATAGAGTGGCACATGATTCAGATGGACACCATAGTCCTTGAGAGTTTGCTTCATCCAGAGAAGCTGAGCGCAGCAAGATCCAGCAGCAATGTATTCAGATTCAGCAGTGGAGAGTGATACATAGTTCTACTTCTTTGAAGACCAACAGACAAGTGATCGTCCCAGAAAGTGACATGTGCATGATGTAGACTTGCGATCAACTTTGTCACCAGCATAATCAGCATCTGAGAATCCAATCAAACTCTCAGCCCTTTGGATACCATAATCCTAGTGTTGGGGCGTAAGCCAAATATCGAAGAATTGGTTTCACAGCTAAGTGATGTGACTCCTTTGGTGCCGCTTGGAATCGAGCACACATGCAAACACTAAGCATAATATCTGGCCTAGATGCACATAAATAAAGTAAAGAACCAATCATGGAGCGGTATACCTTTTGATCGAAATCTTTACCATAGGCGTCGGGACTCAGATAACTTTTAGTTGGCATAGGCGTCGTGTATCCATTGCAGTCTTGCATACCAAACTTCTTCGGGCAATCTTTGAGGTATATCTCTTAAGATATGAAGATGTCGTTGCTTTGCTGACGAATTTGAAGACCAAGGAAGAACTTCAGCTCACCCATCATGGACATCTGATATTGCTCTTGCATCATGTGACCGAATTCATCACTGTATCTTTTGTCAATACAGCCGAAGATAATGTCGTCCACATAGTTTTGGCAGACAAACAGTTCACCATCATATGTCTTCGTGAAGAGTGTGGGATCCAGGGAACCAGGTTTGAAGCCTTTGCTCTTGAGGAAGTCTTTGAGGGTGTCATACCAGGCACGAGGGGCTTGTTTGAGGCCATAGAGTGCCTTGTTGAGCTTGTATACCATATCAGGACGTTTTGGATCTTCAAAGCCAGGTGGTTGTGCAACATACACTTCTTCTTCAATCTTTCCATTGAGAAAGGCACTCTTCACATCCATTTGATACAGAAGTATGTTGTGACGATTTGCATAGGCTAGCACTATGCGAATAGCTTCAAGCCTAGCCACAGGAGCAAATGTTTCATCGAAGTCAATCCCTTCAACTTGAGTGTATCCTTGAGCAATGAGACGAGCTTTGTTTCTGACAACTTGACCATGCTCATCTTGCTTGTTGCGATATATCCATTTTGTGCCTATTATGTTGTGCTTGCGGGGGTCAGGACGCTTGACAAGTTCACATACGTTGTTCAGCTCAAACTGTTGAAGCTCTTCTTGCATAGCTTGAATCCATTCAAGTTCCATGAAGGCTTCAACAACTTTCTTGGGTTCAGATATTGAGATAAATGCAAAGTGCCCACGGAAATTTGCTAGCTGTGTTGCTCTTGAACGAGTGAGTGGACCAGGTGCATTGATGCTGTCAATTATCTTCTCAACTTGTACTTCATTTGCAACACGAGGATGAGCGGGACGAAGATTTTGCTCTTGCTGTTCATTTTCGTCATCAAGAGGATTGTCTTCAGGCTTAGCATTGTCTTCAGGTTGATTGGGAGCAGAAATGATGAGTTCCTCGTCAGGCTGTGCTTCAGAAGGCATGATTTCACCTATTCCCATTAGCTTGATAGATTCACTAGGTGGAGCTTCATCCAGCACATTTGGCAGGAACTCTCTTTGTGAGCCATTCGTTTCATCAAACCGCACATCCACAGTTTCAACAACTTTATAGAGAAAGATGTTGAAGACTCTGTAGGAGTGTGAGTCCTTTCCGTAGCCGAGCTTGAAACCTTCATGTGCTTTTGGTGCAAATTTTGAATTGTGATGTGGATCCTTGATCCAGCACCTAGCTCCAAATACCCTGAAGTAACTGACATTTGGCTTCTTGCCAGTAAGGAGTTCATAGGACGTTTTCTTCAGAAGCATGTGAAGATAAACACGGTTGATGATATGGCATGCAGTATCAATAGCTTCGGGCCAGAACTTTCTTGGTGTCTTGTATTCATCGAGCATCGTTCGAGCCATCTCAATTAGGGTTTTGTTCTTGTGCTCTACGATGCCATTCTGCCGAGGTGTGTATGGAGCTGAGAACTCATGAGTGATTCCCATTGTATGCAGATAAAGATCAAGTCCGGTATTCTTGAACTCAGTTCCATTGTCACTTCTGATATGCTTGATCTTGACGCCATAGTTGTTCATGGCACGGTTGGCGAAGCGTCTGAAGACATCTTGCACTTCAGTCTGTAGAGAATTATATGCACCCATGTGTATCTTGAATAATCATCAACAATGACGAAGCCATAGAGACAAGTTGTAGTAGTGAACGTGGAGTAGTGAGTAGGGCCAAATAAGTCCATGTGAAGCAGAACGAAGGGTTTGGATGTCGTCATGATTGTCTTCGAGGGATGCTTGGCCCTTGTCATTTTCCCAGCTTCGCAGGCACCACATAGATGATCTTTCTTGAACTTGATGCCCTCGATGCCTACGACGTGCTTCTTCTTCGCGAGAGTGTGCAAGTTCCTCATGCCGGCATGTCCTAGCCTCCGGTGCCAGAGCCAGCACTCTGAAGCTTTTGCTAGAAGACATATGGCCATCTGTGGTCCTGCTGAGAAATCTACCATATACAGATCACCTTTCCGATATCCTTCAAAGACTAGAGACTTGTCAGATTCCATTAGTACAAGGCATCGATATTTTCCAAATATCGCAATCATGTTTAAGTCACAAAGCATTGAGACAGACATTAAGTTGAAACCAAGTGATTCAACAAGCATGACTTTATCCATGTGCTAATACCTTGAGATTGCAACTCTACCTAGACCCAATACTTTGCTTTTACCAGTGTCAGCAAATGTGATGTGAGTCTTGTCAGATGGACATAAGGTTGAGTCCATAAGAAGACTTCGATCTCTAGTCATATGATTAGTGCATCCGCTGTCCATAATCCATTCTGAAGTCTTTGGTTTCATACCCTTGGCACCGCGTGCCATGAAGCAGTAGGTGGGAGCAGAGTCGTCGTTCTCATCATCAGTGTTGGTGACGGGGCTATTGTCTTTAGTGTTGAAGATGGACTTGGCAACGTAGGCTGTGGCTAGAGCCAGACTTGCAGCACCAGAATCGGACTCTTCCTCAGACTCCACCTCCGCTTCTTCTGAAGCAGACTCCTTCTCTGAATCCATCTCTTTGCCAACAAACGCACGAGCCTTGCCAGTTGAATTCTTCTTGTGTGATGAAGACTTCGATGAAGACTTGAAGAAAACCTTGAGGATTTCTTCTTTTTCTTGTCATTAGAATCATATTCCTTGCTCTTCTTCTTCTTCTTTTCATTTTCCCATTGAGGACATTTAGAGATGTAGTGACCAGGTTTCTTGCATTTGTGACATGTTCTCTTCTTGTAGTCATGGGTAGAAGCTTCATCATTTCTTGAGCTGGATCGTGAAGACTTTCTGAAGCCTTTCTTCCTAGTGAATTTCTGGAACTTCTTCACTAGCATGGCAAGCTCCTTTCAATGTCTTCAGGATCATTAGAACTGCAGTCAGATTCTTCCTCAAATGAGGAAGCAGCCTTTGCCTTCAAAGCACGAGTTCGGCCATAGTTGGGACCATAGATGCCACGTTTCTCAGATAGCTGGAACTCATGTGTGTTGAGCCTCTCAAGTATGTCAGACGGATCGAAAGTCTTGATGTCAGGGCGTTCTTGAATCATCAAGGCAAGGATGTCAAATGAGCTGTCAAGTGATCTCAGTAGTGTCTTGACGATTTCATGCTTGGTGATCTCAGTGGCGCCAAGTGCCTGAAGCTCATTTGTGATGTTAGTGAGGCGATCGAATGTGTGCTGGACATTCTTATTGTCATGTCTCTTGAAGCGATTGAAGAGGTTGCGAAGGACACTGATTCTTTGATCTCTCTGGGTTGAGACGCCTTCGTTGACCTTAGAGAGCCAGTCCCAGACTTCCTTCGACGTTTCCAGAGCACTCACAAGACCATACTGTCCTTTGGTCAGATGACCACATATGATATTCTTGGCAGTGGAATACAGTTGGACGAGCTTCTTGACATCAGCAGGGGTGGGACCTTCACCAGTCTTGGGAACGCCGTTCTTGACGACAAACCAGAGATCCATGTTAATGGCTTCAAGATGCATGCGCATCTTGTTCTTCCAGTAGGGGTATTCAGTGCCATCGAAGACGGGGCACGCAGCGGAGACTTTGATTATCCCTGCAGTCGACATAGCTAAAACTCCAGGTGGTTAAACCGAATCACACAGAACAAGGGAGTACCTTGCTCTGATACCAATTGAAAGTGTTGTATATCGACTGGAGGGGGGGTGAATAGGCGATTTTTATGATAGTCTTCAAAACACGGAAGTTTCGAAGACAAACGGAAAAAACCAATCCTATTTATATGCAGCGGAAGGTAGACTACACTAGACAAGCCATAGTCAAGTATTCAATGAAGTGAAAGCATGAAGACTAATAGCAGCTAGGAAGTATGGATCGGGATGGAAGATAGAATGAAGCCAATCAGAACAAGTAGTCACACAGTGAAGTCAAACAGATATGGCAAGCAAGCAATGACTTCACAAAGAGAGACAATAAGTAAAGAGAAGGAAGGGATAGAACCAGTACCTCGGGGAAGACAGTGATTTGTTAGACCAGTTCAAGTTGCTGTGACAACTATATGTCTGGTTAGGGAGGCTGAGATTTATCTCAGAAGACCGCGTCTTCACCTTATTCCCCTTGAGCTAAGGACACCTAGTCCTCACCCAATCACTCTGGTAAGTCTTCAAGGTAGACTTCCAAACCTTCACAGACTTCGTTCACCGGCAATCCACAATGACTCTTGGATGCTCAGAACACGACGCCTAACCGGCTGGAGGAAACACAGTCCTCAAGTGTAACATGTCTTCAAGTCACACAGACAGAAAGACTTCAGTGATGCCTAACACTCTTTGGCTATGGGTGTTTGGGCTTTGTCCTCGCAAGGATCTCTCTCTCAAATGCTTCGGAGGTGGGTTGCTCTCAAACGACAAAAGCCGTGTAATAACTCTGAGCAGCCACCAATTTATGGTGTAGGGGGTGGGCTATTTATAGCCACTGGGCAACCCAACCTGATTTGTCCGAAGTGACCCTGGGTCACTAAGGAACTGACACGTGTTCCAACGGTCAGATTTCAAACACACACGGCAACTTTACTTGGGCTACAAGTAGAGCTGACTCATCCAGCTCTGGATAAGATTTGCTCTCATTGTCTTTGCTCGAAGACATAGGATTTGGTTGAGCATCATAGTTGGGCTACAAGTAGAGCTGACTCATCCAGCTCTGACTTAGTTCACTTGGACCCCACTTAACAGTACGGTGGTTCCTATGACTCAACAAAGAATAAAAGGAAACAACGAAACATCTAAGTCTTTGCGCTCCATAGTCTTCACACAATGTCTTCTCTTGTCATAGTCTTCAATATGATTATCTTCATATACCACCATTGTCGTCAATGTCTTCATACATTTTTAGGGGTCATCTCCGGTAGGTAAACCGAATCTATGAGGGACTATTACCTGTGTTATCCTGCAATTCTCACAAACACATTAGTCCCTCAACCAGGTTTGTCGTCAATACTCCAAAACCAACTAGGGGTGGCACTAGATGCACTTACATTTTAATTACCAAAACCACCTAGGGATAGTTGCACTTTCAATCTCCCCCTTTTTGGTAATTGATGACAACATATAGTTCAAAGCTTCAACAAATGATAATAAGATTGAAATACATCGTCGCTTTGAGAAGTATTTGATAAGCAAGAGCTCCCCCTAAATTTGTGTATTATTTTAAATTTGCTTTTGAATGCAAATACACAATCGATTAGGATCATGGGTTACTCTTCCATGTCACATACATTCCCTACCAAAAAAAGACACATCCGTGACATTTTGGGCCGAACAAACTTTTTTCTGTCATACTTATGACACTTATATGACAATAATTGTGACAAAACATGGTATCATCATAGATGTGGTGGGGTCCTACATCTATGACAAGAAATCATGACAAAAAATGGGCTTTTCGTCCTGGGCCGGCCGGAGACGCAGCTGCATGACATTCTTTGGGCCGTCCATGACGGAAAAAACCATGGTAGAAGCAAGGGCGGGGAAAATATTGGGGTCTTCCCGGTTACGATGGGTGGTCGGCGCCGAGCGATACGCGTTTCTCTCGTACACGCACGCGCGTGGGTGTGAGGTGCTGGGCTCTAACTGAACCCGAGCGAGGCTTTGGGCTCTAACTGAACCCGAACGATTGCACTGCAGGCTACGCGTTACTGAACCTGAGTGATCGATCGATGGTTGTTAACTAAATCCGATCGAGCGATTCCTTCGCTACTGCTGCTAATTGAAGCCGATCGATGTTGCCTCTGCATGAACAATGAGCATTCCTAGGGGTTTGGATGAACAGTTCCCTATGGGGGTGGCTGAACAGGAGCCCGTGGTGTTGCCTCTGCATGAACAAGACCCCTTTCGGTCGAGCCGCTTGGGGCTGCATGAACAGGACCCTGCGGAGGGCTGCATGAACAGGACCACCCCGTGGAGGGCTGCATGAACAGTAGACTATGGAGGGCTGCATGAACAGTAGACTATCGAGGGCTGGATGAACAGTAGCAAGTGGAGGGGTGGTTGAACAGGAGACCGTGGAGAGGGCTGGTTGAACAGTAGCCGGTGGAGGAGCGCGCGGTGGAGGCTGAACAGTCGTAGGTGGAGGCTAGTGGAGGTCGACGGTGGATGAACAATATCTCGTGGAGGCTGGAGGGGGTCGACGGTGGTGATGAACAGTATCCCGTGCAGTCCCGTTTTGCGGTACGCCACACCCCACCCGATGAACAGGTCCCCCGTTTCGACCGTCGCGCTCCAACACAAGTCCGTTTCCTCCACTTTGCGGTATGCCACACCCCTCCCGATGAACAGGACCCCCATTTTGACCGTAGCGCTCCAACACAAGTCTGTTTCCTTCGTTTTGCGGTACGCCACACCCCTCCCGATCAACAGGACCCCAGTTTCGACCATAGGAGGTCCGTTTCCTCCGTTTTGCGGTACGCCAGACACCTCCCGGTGAACATGACCCTGTTTCGACCGTGGCCGATCGAACACAAGGCTGTTTCCTCCGTTCTGCGGTATGCCAGGCCTCATTTCCATCGGCTGCTCCGTCCAAGCCCTCCCGATGAACACGACGACGCATTCCGTTCCGATCCAGCCGGTTGGCTCCCCATGAACACGGCGACGACGTTGTTTCTCCGTTCCGACCCAGCCATGTACACGAGCCCTGGCCGTACGTATGCGCGAGTAGGCATTTGAGACCCTGCCCGTATGTATGTACGTGGTCATATTTTCTTTCTTGCACACTGGCCGCTGTGCGTACGTGTACATGCTAGGTGCGCGCCTGTGGTACGACACGTGCGCGCCTCTACATCGACCAGTATGTACGTACTCATTCGTGACCAGAATGACAACGGTACGTACGCTTCGACCAGGTGGGTCCCGACTGCCAGGCACTTCCTTGCCTACGAAGATGTAGCTGGTGGGTCCCAGCAGTCAGGGGGGCGAATCGTTTTTTTTTTTTGCCCGGACGCACTTCCTTGCGTGCGAAGATGTAGCTGGTGGGTCCCAGCACTCAGGGGGGAACATTTTTTTCGCAAAATACGGTGGCCCATCCAGTGGGTCCCCGATGTCAGGTGGGGGAATAATTATTTTGCACGTAATAAGGAGGCACTTCCTTGCTATGGCCGTGGACCCAACTGTCAGCCTCTCCACATACAGTCCACGTCCGATGGAAGCCGTTCCTTGACCACGTTGACCACGCCACACCGAGAGAACCAGGGCGGTGGACGATGGCGAGGCCTAAGAAGGGGACAACGCGGAGCCGGGGAAGACGCGGCAGTGGATGCCCACGCGTAGAGGAGTACGAGGGTTCACTGGTTCGCTGCGGTGTCAGGCTGCCATCGCCGTAGAATAACAGGGGGTGTGGGTGAGTAGAGGGATGTCCTGGCCAGCGGTGGGAATAGTAGGGGGCGGTGAGGCCTCCGCGGCAGCACAGCCGGCCACAACGGCGCTGCTTTGGGTGGCTGGAGCAACAAGACCAGAGGTTGAAGAAGCACTACGGCCGTTGGATAGACATCGTACGATCACTGGAGCTAGAATCATTCATATTGACTAAGTTGACAAAGCACTCCGTCCCCGTCAACTTAGTAGGCCCACAAGTCAGCCTCCCACCAAGGTGGGTCCCAACCAGCAGGGGGAGTATTGATTTTTTTGTGCGTAATAAGGAGGCACTTCCGGTGGGTCCAAGCTAACAGCGAGGGGAATGGTTTTTTCCCGCAATACGGTGTTTCGTCCGCTGGGTCCCAGTAGTCAGGGGGGAACGTTTTTTTCGCAAAATACGATGGCCCGTCCGGTGGGTCCCTACTATCAGGTGAAGGAATCATTATTTTCCGCGTAATAAGGAGTCACTTCCTTGCTGCCGTCGTGGACCCAGCTGTCAGCCTCTCCACGTACAATCCACGTTCGTTGGAAGCCGTTCCTTGACCACGTTGACCACGCTGTGCCGAGAGCACCAGGGCGGTGGACGACGATGAGGCCTAGGAAGGGGACGACGCGGAGCCGGGGAAGACATAGCAGTGGATGCCCACACGTAGAGGAGTATGAGGGTTCACTGGTTCGCTGTGGTGTGAGGCTGCCGTCGCCGCAGAATAACAGGGGGTGTGGGTGAGTAGAGGGATGGCCTGGCCAGCGGTGGGAGTAGTATGGTGCGGTGAGGCCTTCGCCGCATCGCAGCCGGCCACAGGAGGCAAGAGCACAAGGCACGACCGGTGCTGGTTTGGGCGGCTGGAGCAAGAAGACCAGAGGTTGAAGAAGCACTACGGCCGTTGGATGGACATCATACTGTCACTGGAGCTAGAATCATGCATATTGACTAAGTTGACAAAGTACTCCGTCCCCATCAACGTAGTAGGCCCACAAGTCAGCCTGCCACTATACTGGGTCCCAGCTAGTAGGGGGAGTATTCTTTTTTTGTGCGTAATAAGGAGGCACTTCCTTACGTGCGAAGATATAGCTGGTGGGTCCAAGCTGTCAGCGGCGGTAACGTTTTTTCGTGAAATACAGAGGCCCTTTCGGTGGGTCCCAGATGTCAGGTGGAGGAATCATTATTTTGCGCGTAATAAGGAGGCATTTCCTTGCATGCGGCCGTGGACCCAGCTGTCAGCCTCTCCACATACAATCCACTTCAGATGCATGTCGGTCGTTGACCATGTTGACCAGGCCGCGCCGAGAGCACCAGGGCGGTGGACGACGGCGAGGCCTAGGAAGGGAACAACACGGAGGCAGGGAAGACTCGACAGTTGTTTCCCACGCAGAGGGGAGTACGACTGTACGAGGGTTCACTGGTTCGTCTGCCGTGGCCGGAGAATAACAGCAGGTGTGCGTGAGTAGAGGGATGGCTAGGCCAGCGATGGTAGTATGGTGGGGCGGTGAGGCCTGCGCGGCAGCATAGCCGACCGCGGGGAGGAGGGAGCAGGCAATCCCGCCGGCGCTTGTTTAAGCGGGTGGAGCAGGAAGAGCAGATATTGAAGAAGCACGACGGCCGTTGGATGTACATCCAACAGACACTGCTTCTGTGTCAACCTTTTTTTAGGAAAGCCTCAAATCTGTGGAAAAAATCATACAACCCATCTGCCATTATTTCTAATATTTTATAGCCAATTTGCTAATTCTTAATGGTTTTTTGGAGGCCGTATTCTTTTTGTTAGTATTACAGCCCATATTGTGGCCACGGTTAAATTTTTTTACGAAATTTTTCATACTTCGGTGCGGTCCGAACTGTTTTTAATCCCGAAATTTCGAGTCACATTCAAACTGATTTTAGAAATAAATGTATATCAATATAAAATCCAACAAATTGTCCACGCATAAAAATCAATGCAATTTAAAATCTCAAAATGGAAAAAATAAATTTGAAACTAATTGCCGATTTGATGGGTTTTAAAAATGTACAACCCATTTCTCATTACTGATAGGCCATTTTCTCGGCCAGCCGAATAAAGCTCTCCTCGTCTTGAAAGATTTGCAGCCCAACAGGCCCGACAAAGCGACTTACTTGGCAAATCACAAAAAAACTGGGCTGTGGCCATGGACCCAGCTGTCAGCCTCTCCACGTACAGTACTCTTACGACGGAAGTCGCTCGTTCACCACATTGACCACGCCGCGCCGAGAGAACCAAGGCGGTGGACGACGGCGAGGCCTTGGAAGGGGACGTCACGGAGCCGAAGAAGACGCGGCCATGGATGCCCACGCGGAGAGGAGTACGAGGGTTCACTAGTTCGACTGCGGTGTGAGGCTGTCATCGCCGCAGAATAACAGGGGGTGTGGGTGAGTGGAGTGATGGCCTGGCCAGTGGTGGGAGTAGTATGGGGGCGGTGAGGCCTCCGCGGCAGCACAGCCGACCACGGGAAGCAGGAACAGGCGGCACGACCGGCGCTACTTTAGGCGGCTGGAGCAAGAAGACCAGAGGTTGAAGAAGCACTACGGCCTTTGTTTGGACATCATACGGTCACTGGAGCTAGAATCTTTCATATTGACTAATTTGACAAAGCACTCCATCCCCGTCAACTTAGTAGGCCCACAAGACAGCCTCCCACTGTGGTGGGTCCCAACTAGCAGGGGGGGTATTCATTTTTTTGTGCGTAATAAGGAGGCACTTCCTTGCGTGTGAAGATATAGCTGGTGGGTCCGACCTCTCAGCGATGGGAACATTTTTTCAGGAAATAAAGAGGCCCTTCCAGTGGGTCCCAGCTGTCAGGTGGAGGAATCATTATTTTGCGCGTAATAAGGAGGCATTTCCTTGCATGCGGCTGTGGACCCAGCTGTCAGCCTCTCCACGCATAGTCTACTTCCGATGGTGTCGTTCGTTGACCACATTGACCCCTCCGCACCGAGCGCATCCAAGGTGGTGGACGATGGCGAGGCCCCGGACAGCTGAGCCGGAGATGGGAAGATGCGGGAGTAGAGTCGCAGACAGAGAGGTGTACGAGGGTTTACTGGTTCTGGTGCGGTGTGGTTTGGTAGTCGGTGGAGAAGAACAAGAGGTGTGGAGGGGTGGAGGGATGGCCTGGTCAACGGTGGAGTAGCGCTTCACAGTGAAGCGTGCTAAGTAGAGCTGCTAGCAGCAGGAGGCGTGAACAGGTGGTCCCGGCGGCACAGGAGGAAGAAGACGAGAGATTGAAGATGGATGCTGGCCGTTGGATGTAAATCCAACGGCTAACGATGTCAGAATCATTTGTTGACTAAGTTGACAACGACTTGCATTGGCTTCGGCCTATTGGCCCACATTTCAGCCTCCAAAAATATGGCATGTATTCAACCCATTTTTCGGAATTTTCAGTCTTTTTTTTGCGAGGTAGAATTTATAGTCCATTTGATCTCTTTTTTTTTGAATTACAGCCCATTAGTTGGGCTAGGTGAACAATTAATGTAGCGGCCATGCGTCCCATTTATGTTTTTCCTAAAAAATTACAGGCCATTTGCACTTCCTAGAAATACACGATTTTGCTGGGATGATTCTAATTATAATGTTGGGGTCGCGCAGCAATGTTATCAAAAAATAAACAGGGGCTGAGCATTTTGTTATATATATATATATATATATATATATATATATATATATATATATATATATATATATATATATATATATATATAATAAGTGATTTATTATTACGTTGGTCCTTAAATATTACCAAGCTTTTGTACACAATCACCAGGATTTTCGTTGCCAAATCAAATCCAGGATTTTATTGTTAAGAAATTATTTTTATAAGTTAACAATATGTGGGATATTGTTTACTTACATATGTAAGTATCTGTTAAATATATGATGACAATAACAATAATATATAATAACATACAAAATAATTTAAATATATATAATATAGTTAGAAGGGAAACATAAGTTGGACCAGGCGTTCCTATTCTTCAAAAAACTACATAAATTGGGCTGCCGATGTTTCAGGAAAAATAAAACCTCGGATGGGAGGTCCATAGGCTGGTCGATACATGAAGGCCCTCTAGAAAATACAAACAGGCTTATGGACCTCCCATCCGAGGTCATGGGCTGCGCATGCTAAAAAAGAAAGCCTAGACGGGGCAGCCCAAACCCCAACTGATACTTGCTGCCCCAGTGATAATAAATGATACCTGCGAGCTCCCCGGCTTCGTTGTGAATTTATCTCCTATAGTAACTACATTGAAGCACCTAAAAATGTAACTATGTGACAAATTCGTGGGCCCCAACGTCAGTATAGCATTAGGGGGAAGTATTTTTTCGATGAGGCACTTGCTTCCGTACGGCCATAGACCTGGTGGGTCCTGACTGTCCGCCTCTTCCCGTACAGTCCTTTCTAGATTCCTCTCATTTGTTCAGCATGTTCACAACGGCAGACGGCGGGGTCGCGGCGAGCGCACAAAGGCACAGGAGGAGATCCGACCACCTGATGAAGTGCCTTATTAGTAACGAAACAACTGAACTAGCCCAGTGGCCGAGTGACACTACCCGACAGTTGTTCCGCCCGAGTTCGATTCCACCTGTGCAGAGAAAATATCTCCAAAATTTTTGCCTCTGCCTTTATTGACATGTGGATCCCAATTATCATCTACGCACACCACATCCTACACTTGCCAAAACTTTGTCCCTTGTTTTCTCTGTTTTTCGCACACTCAACATTGTGTGGGCATTTGAAAATAGCATATCTTTTTGACTGTGCATCATATGAAGATGTGCTATGCATGAATGTTGATCAGCATGATGTTAACTGGCTGGTAGTTCCAGTTTCGACCATGAATAAAACTTCCAGCATGATGTTAACACTGTTTGAAAAGGCCGTGTAATATAAATGCTCTGCCTCTGAAAGTTGCAGTTTCTTATCTAAAACTGAACTTGGAGTTTCTTATCTGAAACTGAAACTGCAGTTTCTTCTCTCAGAAACACATTGTCTGCACTTTTATACTCCTATGAAACTACATTTTTTTAAGTGCAGAGAAAATATCTGCAATTTTTTTGCCTCTACCTTTATTGACATGTGGGTCCCAATTGTCATCTACGCACACCACGTCCTACAGTTGCCAAAACTTCATCCCTCGTTTTCTTTGTTTTTTGCACACTCGACATTGTGTGGGCATTTTGAAAATAGCATATCTTTTTGATTGTGCATCATATGAAGATGTGCTATGCATGAATGTTGATCAGCATGATGTTAACCGACTGGTAGTTCCAGTTTCGACCATGAATAAAACTTCCATCATGATGTTAACACTGTTTGAAAAGGCCATGTTAATATAAATGCTCTGCCTCTGAAAGTTGCAGTTTCTTATCTGAAACTGAACTTGGAGTTTCTTATCTGAAACTGAAACTTGTAGTTTCTTCTCTGAGAATCACATTGTTTGCACTTTTATACTCCTATGAAACTACATTTTTAAGTGCTAAAAATAGATCTCGAGAATTCATAAAATACTTCATATGCTCAATACTGCAAATCTGAAATTCAAAAGACATTCATATATGAAAGTACTCTCAAAATACACAACACAAAACACAATTCACAACCTGCAAATACTAACAACCCTAAGCTCCTCCTGACAATTCACAACCTTCCCGACTATTGGTCTAGGGGGGGAATCCCTCTTTGTAGGATCGAAAGTAAGTCTAGAGGGGGGGTGATTAGACTACTTGACAAAATAAAAATCTGCCTTTAGATCATGCAATGTTTTTGGCAGTTTCACAATTAAGATCAATTCAAGTAACACCCTACACATGCAATTCTAGAGTATATGCAGCGGAAAGTAAATTGCACATGTAAAAGAGAGGTGGAGAAGATCAAACGCAGTTTGGTGACACGGAGATTTTTGTCGTGGTTCCGATAGGTGGTGCTATCGTACATCCACGTTGATGGAGACTTCAACCCACGGAGGGTAACGGCTGCGCGAGTCCACGGAGGGCTCCACCCACGAAGGGTCCACGAAGAAGCAACCTTGTCTATTCCATCACGGCCTACGCCCACGGAGGACTAGCCTTACTCGGGGTAGATCTTCACGAAGTAGGCGATCTCCTTGCCCTTACAAACTTCTTGGTTCAACTCCACATCATCAAGACGGAGGCTCCCAAGCGACACCTAACCAATCTAGGAGGCACCACCCCCCAAAAGGTAATAGACGGTGTTGATGATGATGAACTCCTTGCTCTTGTGCTTCAAGTGATAAACTCCCCAACACTCAACTCTCCTCACTGATGTGGCTGTGGTGGAAGAAAGATTTGAGTGGAAAGCAACTTGGGAAGGCTAGAGATCAAGTTTCATATGGTAGGAATGGAATGACTTGATCTCAACACAAGGGTAGGTGGTTCACTTCTCAGAAAGTGTATGGTAGAAGTGGTGGTACTTTCTGATGGCTCTCCTCACGAATGAGGAGGGGGTGGAGGGGTATATATAGCCTCCACACAAAATCCAACCGTTACACACACATTTGACCAATCTCGGTCAGACCGAAGTGAAAACTCGGTTAGACCGAAAGTTCAAATATAGTGAACGTTGGGATTTTCGGTGGGACCAAAAATACCATCTCGGTGAGACCGAAGTGAGTCAAAGGTTAGGGTTTGCCATCTCGGTGAGACCGAAAATATAAACTCGGATATTCTGAATTTATGTCAACTGACCACAGAAGGTTGGCAGCCCTTTTTCGGTGGGACCGAAACTCAGAATCGGTTTGACCGAGAAGCTAGGGTTTGGAGAAACAACTGAAGTGGTTCATCTCGGTGGGACTGAGTTGGAGAAATCGGTGTGACCGAGATGTTAGGGTTTGTAGAAATAACTTCATCTCGGTGGGACTGAGTTGGATTGACCGAGATTACTTATGGGTGTGTGTTAAGTAGTGAATAGTGCTGATAGTTGAGGGAGTTAGATCACCAAGCACTTGAGCAACAAGAACATTAACACAACCTCATCCCCTTTTAATAGTATTGGCTTTTCCTATGGACTCAATGTGATCTTTGATCACTAAACCACAAATATAGTCTTGAGCTTTTGCCAATGCTTGTCTTAGCATTTTGAGCGGTCCACTTCTTCAGACATTTCCATACCCACATCATCGAACTTTTCTGAAATGATTCTCAAGAGAATATTAGTTCAATGATATATATGTTGTTATTAATTACCAAAACCACCCGGGGATTAGTTGCACTTTCAATCTCCCCCTTTTTGGTAATTGATGACAACATATAGATCAAAGCTTCGACAAAAGATATAATCAATGAATAATATCGTCGCTTTGAGAAGTATGTGATAAACAAGAGCTCCCCCTAAATTTGTGCATTATTTAAAATTTGCGTTTGAATGCAAATGCACAATCGATTAGGATTATGGGTCACTCTTCCATGTCACATACATCTTGGTGGAGCGCACAAAATGATAAGAATGAATAACATGCACTTAATCACCAAGACAAAAGTAAATAGCCATACAATAAGGAATAGCACATGATAAGCAATAAGCACACATTAAAGCATAGTATGACTAAGCACTCATTAAGGTAGCATCAAACGTAGTAGCAAGCACACTTAAAGTATCTGGAACCAAAAGAAACCAAAGTATCTCAAGGAAAACCGGCAAAAGAACGAAAAGACGAAAGAGCACTCTCTCTCTCGAAGCCCTATGATCTATAACAATTTCTCCCCCTTTGGCAACAAGTTACCAAAAAGTTCGAAAAGGTATAGAGCTAAATGTCACTGCGGGCTCGGCTGGCGGCTCCCGTCTGGGTCGATGTCGGTGTAGAGATGGCTGCATCGGCGAAGACTTCTGCTGATGTCTGCGCTGGAGGAGTGGATGCTGGAGCTGAAGGAACTGCTGGAGCTGTAGCTGGTGCTGAAGTGGTAGCCCTGGAGTCTGTCACTGGGATAGCTGCAGACCTGGATCCTCTGGGAACCGGAGCAGTCTGGCGATGAGAGTCCTGGACTAGATCATCCTGCATAAGCTCTGCTCTCTCCTGCCTAGTCTCCTCCATGTCTGCCTCAAGCTTGTTGACAGACACCTGAATCTCAGTCAGCTTCACGTCCAGAGCGTGGATCTTGTCCTCGACAATCCTCTCAAGGCTCTCCTGAGATTGCTCAATGCTGGCCAGGCGTTGTTCAATTCTCCGGGTTGCTTCAAGAATCTGATCTCCGAAGCTCTTTGGCTTAGCTGCTGCTGCTGCTGCCTCTTTGTCAGCTTTGGCTTTCTTCGCAGCTTCAATTTTGGCTTGCCCTTCAACTGAGGTAGGATCCTCTTCATCCATCACAACTACGTTGTCCTCATGCTCTGGCTGCAGTGGCAAGTGCTTCCTATCCAACATGAATTTGCCCGTGCCAAACTTGGCGTTGATAAGCATTTGTATCTGCGGTGCAAACCCACACGACCTCTTCTGGTCAGCTGCAGTCCTCTTGATGGTCTCTACCATCAAGTCCATCACCTTAAAAGGTGCCTTCTCATCGACAATGTGCAGCATGTTGATAGAATAGCCTCGTATCATCCGGTGGTCACCTGACTTAGGCATCAAAGTATGCCTCAGGATAGTGTTAGTGGTGGTCAGACCTGCCTGGAGATAATACACTGAGCCGAGTTTCCATCCCTCCAAATCAGCAGCTGGGATCTCCTTGTACATATTCTTCATGGAATCATGACTCTTCTTAGGAATCCCATAGACATCAATGTCGTCCTCTCTCTGCACTGGAGCGTTCAGAAGTTCTGCCCATTCTGCAACAGTTGAAGAAAACCTTTGACCTTCAGTCATCCAGGTGATCTTGCCATCAGGATATAAATGGGCTGTGGCATAGAACTGCATGATCATCTCGTCATTCCATGCTGTCAGTTCTTGACCCACAAAGTCAGCAACTCCACATGCAGTAAAGCTCTCATGCACATGGGGAAAGAAGTCCCGATGCTCTCTGCTGTCAATATACTTCCAGTCGACATACCTGGTGTCAGCAACAATGGGCTTCTTATCCATTAGCACGGTCTCATAGAAATCCTGCTGCTCTCTGGTGTGGAATCTGGGGTCCACAGCAGTCCTTCTTCTTACGGCATATGGATCAGATTGTCTCCATAGCCTGAGACCTTTGTCCTTTCTTGCCTTCATATCCTCAGCTTGAGGATGAGCATCATTGTGGAGTGGCAACTTGGGACGGAGCTTGAGCAACACATGCTCTTCATCTGACTCAGAAGGTGGCATCTCACCTTTGTTCTTCTCAGAAGCTGGAATGCTTCTGGTTGTTCTCTTGGGCTTGGCTGGAGCTGTCTTAGCTTGAGCAGGCTTCTTGGGCTTGGAGGAGGCTTGAGCCCGAATAGCATCACCCATGAACTTAGCTTTCTGAGGAGGAGGCTGGGGTGCATCTTCTTCTTCTTCTTCTTCAGCAACTTCTTGAGGTTCAGCATATACAACTCTCTTCCTTTTGGAAGTCTTCTTCACCTTGCTTGGAGCTGGCTCTTCCAAGTTGAGCTTCTTAGCAACTGCAGACTGCTTCACTTTGCTTGTGCCTTTCTTTGGCTGCTGCCCTTGGAGCTCTTTGGCAACCACTTGCCTCTTTGGCTTGGAGGTAACTTCCTCAGCAACAAAGTCGGAATCCTCATCATCAGACGTTCTCTTCTTCCTGGTTCTCGTAGCAGCAGGAGGCAGACCACTAGGGGTACTCCTCTCACCATCATCACTAGAGCTGCTAGCCTCAGGACTTGTACCTGCCTCTGGAATCTCAGCAAACGGTGATTCGGACCTGTTCTGGCTGTCACTGACATCTGACATGGCTGAAAGACCTGTGAATAGATAAGGTGTAGGCAGAGTAGAAGAGTTATCACAACTGCAGAAGTTTTTGAAAGAAAAATGAGTTCAAAAACTTAGTTTTGAGTTTTCACAGAATGTATTTCGGTCAAACCGATTTCAAGTTTCGGTGTAACCGAAGTGTTCAACAGAACCTACACACCACTTTCGGTCAGACCGAAATGGGTTTCGGTCCTACCGAAAACTTAGGGTTTCACAGAAACTTTAATTCGGACATTCCGATTTTCACAACTCGGTCAGACCGAACTATGTAGTGCAATGGTCAGAGACCAAATCGGTCAGTCCGAGTTTCAGGAATCGGCTTCACCGAGATGCATTCCGTGGAAACCTAAACCTAAGAATTTTCCTCGAAACTAAACGATCTGAACAATGTATTGGGATCATATCAAACGTGGATTGAATCAGGGCAGTCCTATCATGCAAGAATCAGAAGTGGAGCATGAAAGGGATCGGGACACACCCTAACTTGGTGGTGTCCCTCTACGGCGGCAACGGCGGAGAAGATTACCGTTGACGGCGGCGGAGACCTGCGGCGAGGGCGCACAGGCGACGAAGGCGACGATCCTTAGATCAGGGCGACGGCAGCAGGGGTCTTGGAGGGCGAACGGTTTGAAAGGAATAGATAGCGCGCAGCCCTCAGTATATATAACCCCGTGCTGTTGGTGGGACCGAGTTGAAAAACTCGGTGTCACCGAGATGCATAATTGCAGTGCAGTTATGCATATCGGTCAGACCGAGATTTTGAACTCGGTTTCACCGAGATGAAACCTAGATCAATCTAAGTGTTTCGGTTGGACCGAGATTGAGAAACCGGTCAGACCGAAATGGACTTAGAAGGTTTTGGAAGTCAGCCTTAGACGAATCGGTGGTTCCGAGTGCTCCTCACTCGGACTGTCCGAAAAAGACTTGTTCAAAGTTGTGATATGAGCATGAAAAGAATTTTTGAGACAAGAAAGCATAGATAGCTAGGGAAGGTGCTTAGGCATTCTTGTCCATCCATTTGGCCAGAAGAAGAAACCAAAACAATCAAAACCACAAATGGATGTCCTTGAATGGATAAAATCATGCATTCAACATGCTCACACAATAAGATAGCAAATGAAATATGTGTCAAACATGCACAACCAATCACTCTAGCTACTAGCACACAATTTGTCGATGACTAGGTCATCTATATATGAGTATGTTGACTTAGGAGTCAAATGAGAACATTTGATCATAGGTCATACTCATCGTTTAAGCACAAGTGGGGTTACCACTTTTACATAAAGCATTTATGTGTTCACATCATTAGAAGATGCTTTAGCTCATTTTTTAGAGCAAAGCTCCCCCTAGATGTGAGAACCCCTTTTAAAGGGTCAGACTAACCTTGGGTTGTCGTAGAAGACTTCATGTAGATGTTGAAGACGTGGATGCTCAATGTTGATGTAGATCATCATGAGTTAGGAGCAATCCTTTGAATTAGGGCACTTTCAATACCTACATGGGTTAGTCCCACAAGGAACAAACAAGAATATCCATAGACATAGAGTGAAGTACACAAAAGATGATGTCCATGAAAGCAATGATTACCTTGTCCCTTGACTTACCAACAAGAGGGTTTGTGACTCCATGAACAAGTGCATGATGTGGAAGTTGATTGCACAAGTTCTTGCCAAAATGAATATGAGTGAAGTTTGTTGGCGGAGTCACCCTCAAGAACCTACTAGTTCTTCTTCTTTGGGATCCACATCATCTTGATGGGAATCCTTGGTGTTGTAGTTGAGCTTGACGAAGTAGAACTTGATGTGTCCTTGGGAACCCACTTGACCATGGCTTGAGGTGCTTCAATGAATGCATCAATCTCCTCTTGAAGCTTGTCCTTGGCCTTTAGCTTGTGGTCTTGTGGTGGAAGGTCATCTTGAGCTTGTTCCACATTGGAAGAAGTAGGATCATACTTCTCCTTTTGTGAAACAAACTGTGGAGTAGGGTATTGACCTTCTTCCCACTCAACACCTTCGGCGTTGAACTTTCGCTCAAAACCAATCCCTTGATTCTTCCGGTGTCTTCCTTGTTTGCGAACAATCTCTTCAAAGTTCTTGCTTCCGGCAAGACTCTTGTAGACACCTTTCTCTATGATTTCCTTCAATAAGCTATTTTCTTGCTCAAGTGTAACTTGGCTTGAAACATTGTTAGTGGAATCAAGAGAACTACTAGAGGTAACAATATTGGATTTAACATTGTTATTGTTACTACTAGAGGAAGAATTTTTCTTATGCTTGTCATGCTTAGTCTTAATAGGTGGCAAGAAATTAGACAAGAGAAGTCGTTTGGCAAGATATGAAGAACTCTTCTTTCGAAGATCGTCATTGATCGCTTTTAGAAACTCATGTTCTTGCTCTAGAGTGAGCTTCTCGAAGCGTAGCTTCTCATGAGATCTTAGGAGCTCTCTATGATCTTCTTGAGTTGTTTCATGAGCTAACTTAAGATTGTTTAGTTCTTTAGTTAGACGCTCAATCTTCTTCATAGCATTGTCATTCGACTCTTCTCGACTATAAAGACTACTAGCATTTTCATCATTACTAAGCTCACTAGATTTATCATGCAAGAGCTCATCTTCACCAAGCAAGTCATCCTCATCACTATCAAAGTCAATGAATTCAGGGTGTGTTACCTTGGGACCTTTAGCCATGAAGCATCTTCCAATTCCCTCATTTGGTGAATCAAATAAGTCGTAGGAGTTGGAGTTGGAGGATACGAGTGCAAGTCCGGCAACACCTTCATCTTGACTATAGTCGGAGTCGGAGTGATAGCTTCCATCGGATTGATTGTCAGAGTCGGAGCCGGAGACCCATTCACCAACATGAGCTTGATGTCTTCTTCTTGTGTAGCTCCTTGATGACTTGTCTTTCCTCTCCGAATCCTTGCTTCTCCGAGAAGGTCTTCGTTCATAACGATCATCTCTACTCCTTCTCTCTCTCCGAGGTGACTCATCTCTTGCTCTTCTTCTTGGAGATTCTTCTCTTCTCTTGTGGGGAGCCGTACACTCATTTGAGAAGTGTCCGGGTCTTCCACAATTGTAGCAGTTTCGATCATGACTAGAAGATCTCTTTTCATCATATGATCTAGACTTTGAGCTTCTTTCTTTGCCTCTATTCTTATAGAACTTGTTGAAGTTCTTGACCATTAGGCTTATCTCTTCATTGGAAATTAGCTTGTCACTTGAGGTAGTAGGAGCATCACTTGTAGCTTTGTAAGCACCACTTGACTTGTTGTGAAGCTCTTCCTTATCCTTAAGTGTCATCTCATGAGCAACAATTCTTCCAATGACTTCAGTTGGCTTGAGAGTCTTGTAGTTTGGCATCATTTGGATCAAAGTGCACACGGTGTCATACTTTCCATCCAAAGCTCTGAGAATCTTCTTAATGATGAATCGGTCGGTCATTTCTTCGCTTCCTAAGCCTGCAATCTCATTTGTGATGAGAGCAAGCCTAGAGTACATTTCAGCGACTCCTTCACCATCCTTCATCTTGAACTTGTCAAGTTGACCTTGAAGAATATCTAGCTTTGATTCCTTAACAGATTCAGTACCCTCGTGCATTTCAACCAAAGTATCCCAAATCTCTTTAGCATTCTCAAGACGGCTGATTTTGTTGAACTCTTCGGGACACAAGGCATTGAAGAGAATGTCACAAGCTTGAGCATTGTTTTGCAACATCTTCAATTCTTAGGGTGTAGCTTCGCGATCCGGAACTTTTCCTTCTTCAAAGAAATCACCTTGCATACCAACAGAAATAATGCCCCATGCGGCTGGGTTATGACCAAGAATATGCATTTTCATTTTATGCTTCCAACTAGCAAAATTTGTACCATCAAAGTAAGGACCTCTACGATAATTACCCTCACTAGACGCCATACTCTCCTAGGTTGTGAAACCAAGCTTATGGAGTCCAATGCAATGGAAACCAAGGCAATGGAGACCAAAGCTCTGATACCACTTGTAGGATCGAAAGTAAGTCTAGAGGGGGGTGATTAGACTACTTGACAAAATAAAAATCTGCCTTTAGATCATGCAATGTTTTTGGCAGTTTCACAATTAAGATCAATTCAAGTAACACCCTACACATGCAATTCTAGAGTATATGCAGCGGAAAGTAAATTGCACATGTAAAAGAGAGGTGGAGAAGATCAAACGCAGTTTGGTGACACGGAGATTTTTGTCGTGGTTCCGATAGGTGGTGCTATCGTACATCCACGTTGATGGAGACTTCAACCCACGGAGGGTAACGGCTGCGCGAGTCCACGGAGGGCTCCACCCACGAAGGGTCCACGAAGAAGCAACCTTGTCTATTCCATCACGGCCTACGCCCACGGAGGACTAGCCTTACTCGGGGTAGATCTTCACGAAGTAGGCGATCTCCTTGCCCTTACAAACTTCTTGGTTCAACTCCACATCATCAAGACGGAGGCTCCCAAGCGACACCTAACCAATCTAGGAGGCACCACCCCCCAAAAGGTAATAGACGGTGTTGATGATGATGAACTCCTTGCTCTTGTGCTTCAAGTGATAAACTCCCCAACACTCAACTCTCCTCACTGATGTGGCTGTGGTGGAAGAAAGATTTGAGTGGAAAGCAACTTGGGAAGGCTAGAGATCAAGTTTCATATGGTAGGAATGGAATGACTTGATCTCAACACAAGGGTAGGTGGTTCACTTCTCAGAAAGTGTATGGTAGAAGTGGTGGTACTTTCTGATGGCTCTCCTCACGAATGAGGAGGGGGTGGAGGGGTATATATAGCCTCCACACAAAATCCAACCGTTACACACACATTTGACCAATCTCGGTCAGACCGAAGTGAAAACTCGGTTAGACCGAAAGTTCAAATATAGTGAACGTTGGGATTTTCGGTGGGACCAAAAATACCATCTCGGTGAGACCGAAGTGAGTCAAAGGTTAGGGTTTGCCATCTCGGTGAGACCGAAAATATAAACTCGGATATTCTGAATTTATGTCAACTGACCACAGAAGGTTGGCAGCCCTTTTTCGGTGGGACCGAAACTCAGAATCGGTTTGACCGAGAAGCTAGGGTTTGGAGAAACAACTGAAGTGGTTCATCTCGGTGGGACTGAGTTGGAGAAATCGGTGTGACCGAGATGTTAGGGTTTGTAGAAATAACTTCATCTCGGTGGGACTGAGTTGGATTGACCGAGATTACTTATGGGTGTGTGTTAAGTAGTGAATAGTGCTGATAGTTGAGGGAGTTAGATCACCAAGCACTTGAGCAACAAGAACATTAACACAACCTCATCCCCTTTTAATAGTATTGGCTTTTCCTATGGACTCAATGTGATCTTTGATCACTAAACCACAAATATAGTCTTGAGCTTTTGCCAATGCTTGTCTTAGCATTTTGAGGGGTCCACTTCTTCAGACATTTCCATACCCACATCATCGAACTTTTCTGAAATGATTCTCAAGAGAATATTAGTTCAATGATATATATGTTGTTATTAATTACCAAAACCACCCGGGGATTAGTTGCACTTTCACTCTTATTCCTCGGCGGCAGACAGTCGCCCCGTGAGACGATGTGAACGACGAGGGAGAGTATGGCGGGGAAGCGTCGTCGAGCCAACTGTTTTTCTCCTCTTGCAGTTGGGTTCGATCGACGAAGACTCCACCGGCTCGCTCAGGCACGACACCCTGACAAACGGCACCCTGTAGATGCTCGATCCTTCAATCTCTGGTGGATGCTCCATCTGGGATCGATACTCCACAATGAGCGCCACACATACCACTGATGGTGGTGGATGCCAATGCTTAGATGGAGCAGGGTTGGTGTCGGTAATTTTTACTTGGCACCTCTCACTATGCATATATGCCGGTTCCATCCGTACATTTGTGCAGTTCCACCAAAATGCAGCTGAATAACCCTGTTTGCACAGATAATGAAAAGGCATGATTAGATTATAGTGGCACTAGTTGATGAAACATACACTAATGAACAAAAGAAAATATTACATCATACTGGAAATTGACCCAAGTCTCCCCGATACTTGTTCTGCCAGTGATGAACATCAGTGTATAGCGGTAGTACAAGGAGGGGCCTTGAGACATTCAAATCTCTATTTTTGTGCAGATCAACTAAAATTAAGCACCCCAATTTGCAGAGACGCTTAAACATTAGCAATGGGGCTAGTTGATGAAACATAGATTAACAAAGAGAAGCACTTTCTTTATCTACATTGAAAATTAAATGATAGAGAGGACACTCGCGCTATTTTATGCTTTTAAATGTATTATTACTTCATTTTATCATGACACTAGGGTCGAGCAGGTGGCAAACGAGGTGTACCGTGCGTCGCAAGGATGAAGGTCGGGGGTGCTTAGATTGGGATGCTGAAGCTAGATATTTTAGTCCCTATCTTCCCCCTGATGTTTTTGTGGTAGCATTTGGGTTGTAATCCAAACTTGGTCGAGCTGGTGTTGCGTCCCCCTACCTGCCTAGGTTATGTGGCGAACTTGTCTCTTGCTAGTACTCAGTCCGTTATAGTAGTAGTTGCATAACTACCCGTTTACACTGAGATGTTGTCGGATAATGGTTCTCTATGGTTGGGTTTCTTTAATGAAATCGGAGGGAACCCCCTCTTTCGATATATAAAAAAAGTAGTAGCACTAGCGGTGCCAAAACATTGCCTCAAATTAATAGTGCCTCTAGATTAAGGTGCGAAATAATAACACTACTGCTTTATCATGGCAGTGCCAAAACAGTAGCACAAGAGCAGGATCAACATGCAAGATCTTTGGCAAACGGTCAGACCAAAAAGGAACATACCTCGTGATGGGAACCATATATGTAGTCAACACCATCGTAGAAGGGATGACACCAGTCATCAACATGGATGATTCAATTCATGGGACCTTTTGGTGCAGTTCACCTAAAATGAAGCAATGTCCCATGAGCTAGCAGCTTCTTCTTCTTCTTTTTTTAAGAAAAGGGCTCCAGCCCCGGTTCCATTTCCATCAGAAAACGAAAAGAAGCAACTTATCTTAATGGGAAATTTAGAAGGACATAAAAAAGTGCCATTGATTCATGTTACTAGAGGCATTACATTGAAAACAACATTGGTTTAACGTGTCCTTACTTTTAACAGTGCGACTGCTACATTTTACCAGTGGCATTACATAAGAGCGGCTCGGGGCAACAAACATCATAAGAGGATATCTGGGTTGGTCCCATTTTTGTTCGGTATATAGGCACCTTATAATGTGTGAGGCTAGCAAATCTAGTAATGGACTTACTCTGTTGACTTGTCCCCCAGTCCCCACTTTCTTTCCTTTTTCAACAAATATATCGGGTTTATATTGAGTTTGTACTCCCTTCCCTTTATTTTCCTATTAGACCTAGAGACCAGTTGGATAGCCAGTCTCTGCTACTTTTCGCCCCCATTATTTCCTCTTTCGACCAAGTCCTAGATTCAGGTAACAAATCTTCCCCCACCCCACCCCCTTTCTTCCTTGTTTGAACCAAGTACTACTAGATTCGAGTGCATGAACTAGTTTTACCTCTTAACAGTAAAAAATTAGGTGGTTTTCGAACAGCCGATCGATCCTATCTACACGAGGGGGACCTGAGAAATAGTAAAAGATGCAAATGCATCGACGTCAGGAGCTCGGGAAGTAGAGCAAGGCCGGTTTCGAAGGAAGTTATACCTGAGGGTCGCTGGGATGTCGCTAGGTGGGCGGCGGGAGGCCGGATCTGTCCACACTACGGCAGCGAGGAAGAAGAGGTGGGATGTCCTCCCTCGCCAGCGATGCTTGGGAGAGAACGGCAAGGCACGCTGATCGGGACGCGATGGCAGTGGGTAAGAGCCATCGCCGAGGACGACCGCGTGAATGTTGCACCTTCTCACCTTCCCCGGCGGAGAGGATCGAGCTGGATTTGTGACCAGCGCTGAGTAGAGAGAGAGTGTGTGGCCACCGCTGTCCTGTTTAGACACAGTGTGAAGAGAGCAACACTAGCAAGCAAGCGCAGAGGCTCCTACCTATATAGTGGAGTACTAGTTTTCTTTTGTCTACTGGCCGGAGCCGGCTTGACCTCGGTAATGACTGTCGAGAAGTCTTCTTGCACGTGCCCCGGAGGCGTAGTTGTCGTCATTTTGATCTGAAGCACATAATTATAACATATAACACGAAAAATGCCACATGACAAGAAATCATAACCTCGCTGCCCAAAGGAGACAAGATGAATCCCAACAGACAAACTAGACGAGGATCAAAGCTCAAATTAAAGATAAACTCGTAGAAAAGGGGTCCGTCGATAGATGTCCTAATTAACATAGCTGACTTGACCTAGATGGCAGCCGAGTAGTCTTCGTGCATGTGCCCCCAATGACTAGCCCAACTCAGTTGTCGCTGTTTAACCCTCGCAGTGATCTGAAGCACATGACACCTAATTTTGCGAGATGACAAGAAACCTTTTTTAGATTTCTCACCAAAACTACAGCCATATACAACACAGCCTGCACGATATGTAGATGATAGCCAATCCAGGCATGTCTGCTGGAGTCTGGTCACATGCATGGACGAACTGATCTTCTGTGTCTTGCAGGGATCGTCCAGGTAGCAACGTTTGTACTTCTATTAACTCACCCGACTTGCGTGGCCGGGGAGTGTGCCTATGGTCGGTTCTCAATTGCGGTGCCACATGTGTGTGCAAACGCAATATGACGCGCGTTCCATTCGAAGAGCGGTGTGCCAGACTGACCGACCATCTGGGGTGCGACGCGAATGCGACGGGCGTGCTATATACTCTGTACATATGTACCACCGTTTTCTTAAGGTTTTGCTCCATGGCGCAATCCATGGATACAAAATTAGTATATTGTACTATTTAAAAGTCGAGGGCGGGGCTTTTCCCGCGCGGTAGGCGGGGCAGTTCCGCCTAGTCGGTTCGACAGAGACGCGAGGAGATGAGGGAGTAGGCTGCTGCAAACGTAGGGCTCTGTGAGTTGACAGTGAGTTACTGTTGGACAGGTGGGGCCCGGTGATTTGACTTGCCATTATCATTTTAATTGCCAAGCCGGATTCCTCACCACCTCCATACAAGTGCCTCTCCCGGTGCTCCACCATGTAGAGGCTGGCTCTTGCTTGAGAGCCCACTCCTCCACTATTTCCCTGCCTCTTTCCCCCACATATGCAAACCCTAAACCCTAAACCCTAAATCCTAGACCCTAAACCTCACATATGCAAAAATGCCATGTAAAGCGGGCTTATAGCCCACTATTGTACTTGATCCTACAAGTGCTAAGCCCGTATCATGGGAGAATGGAAAGCTTTGTATCACCTGTAATTTTCCCACACTTGACATGACATCGAAAGCCATTTAATTAGGCGAAGAGTAGACATGACATCTAATTGGGCCCCCATAGTACTGTGCATGAATCCATTTATCCACCAGGCAAGCCACTACCCTGCCATTCGCACGCGCCCCCCACTCGACATTTTTACAATCGATAAACCACTCATAGTCGTCCCATCCTTTCACATTACGGCAGTTCCACTAATCCTAACCCTCCTCCCAAATCCATGGCGTCCCAAATCTCCATGATCGGCGGTGAGTACAAGGTTAGAACCATCATCGGGGATGAGTTCGACGTCATATACACCCGTTCTTCCGCAACGGTGAAAGAATGCCTTGCTCGCTTCAAATGCATGTTTGAAAACTCAAACGATGATTGGGTCGCTGGGCTAGATGTTGAGTACACCATAGTCCTGGGAAGCGATAAGAAAGTAAAGGAGGAAGATAAGAAGAAGGGAATTTAAGAACTTCCTCAAGGGCGGCCGAGTCAAATTTGTTACCGTAGACTTTAGGAAAGACAAGGAAATCCTGGGTGGATAGGCCTCGTTGTAGGCCAGCCCTTCGATCTCTAGAAGGAGCGCCTGGTGTCCTCTCAGCCTTCAGTGCTGACCCTGGCAGGAGCCATGGTTCATCCTATGTACGGTGAACTAAAGAAACCTCCGCACATGTTTCATCGTGCATGGCAGTGGACTGTACTAGATATAGACCACATCCACTACGCTGCAATGGATGGCTACCTTTGTTTCAATATCTACAAGGGTTGGATGAAGAGCAAGAGTAAAGTGTGCGGTTCAAGCAAAGAAGTATCGCCCAAGAGGAAGAGGGACAAGGACAAAGTCGAGGACGTGGACAAGGACTCTGAGTAAGGTGGCAGTGTCGTTGCTCATGGTGGTTCTAATGCAGTGTCTACCGGATTAGTTGCTTAGTTTAATTTCTGGTGTGCTTAGTTTTATTTGAGGGGTGAGTTGTGCTGAGCCCCCAGCAGAACTATGTTATGTTTCTTCTCGTTATATTTCATACATTTCATCTTTTAGTTGGTATAGGACTACCACTCGTTTCTTGTCATTATATACATACAATATATATATGGCCAACATCATATAGCCAGCAGTTTAGTTGTCAAAGAATTTCAGGGTGCTTAGTTTTGTCAAAGAATTCTAGGGTGCTTAGTTTTATTTGAGGGGTGTGTTGTGGTGGACACCATTAACTTATCATTGTGAGAATCTGCATATTTTTGTCATGTAACATGGTCAACGGGTTTGACGTGAAAATAACAATGTGCTGGCATTTCTGAGCAAACATCTAACTTAACGATGGCATTTTTTTTAGATATCTAATTGCATTTTTGAGCAGGCATCTCACGGATTGATGGCATTTTTTGAGTAGTTGTAACTTATAATGGCATAACAGAGTAGTGAAACACAACTAGTGGCATAAATAATAAGAACCCAAGAATTAAGTAGGGCTAATTTCTTTATTTCTTTATACCTTTGTGTGCGAAACAATATACGCTGCCTCCCGCCAGATTTTCTTTACAGAGGCAACATAGAACTATATGAGTGACCTGTTAAATTTTGGAATTATTCCGGGTTCATTTGGCCTTTTTTATACATTAATTGAGTTTCTGGTCATTTAATGTGCATAATTCAAATTTGAACAACAAGCACATGCTCCCGTGCACCAAAGTTGACTGAAAAATCACATGTGTGTCCTCGGGTGAATTTCTACGTCCCATGAAAGAAATGGGAATGAAATTCAAACATCTAGGAATCGTGTTTCGGACGAGAACAATGAGAAGCTTGGTTTTAAAATTCTTGTAAATCCAAAACACGCTTGAAAATCATGAAACTTGGCATGATGTCATGTCATGGTACTACCATGATGTGGTAAAAAAAAAATTAGAGTAGGAACAAGTTTTGGTATAAGTTTCTTGCAAACCGGAGCTTCTCTCAAGAAGGCTCGTGGTTCTGAGAGGGAACGTGTCACCTTTGTGTGCATAATTCAAGTTTTAAATACAAGCACATGCTCTAGTGCACCAAAGCTGGTTGAAAAATCACATGTGTGTCCCATGCCAGAAATGGGAATGAAAGTCAAACATCTCGGTTTCATGGCTTGGCTGGAAACATTGAGAAACTTGGGTTTTTAATTCCTGTAAATCCGAAACATGCATGAAAATCATGAAACTTGGCTTGATGCCATGACATGGCACCAACATGCTGTGGTAATTTTGCTGTCTGATTTGCGAAGGCGCACACATTAACAATCAACAAAGTCATTTAGGAACAAGTGATGTCACATTACAATCGGAAACACAAGTATTATTGAAACCGTGGGCGTTCTATTTACCATTTATGTGCCGCTACGCGTACCCTCTTTTTATTAGCTAGGAGGCGCCGTGCAGGGTAGCTATTTGAGTATGGGAGGCGTGCGATCAGACCCCTACGCGTGCTTATCGGGAGGAGAGCCCTTTGACCTCCATCTGTCGTCCACCTCTCTCCCAAGGTCTCTATTAATGGCTCCCGAGCCTCTGTTTAATGGCGTGGCAATGTCTCACGCGACTGAGATTTAAGAGAGAGAAGGGAAAATCTGAAAAGAAAATTTTGCACGGATCTTGATGTAAGATCCGACGGACCTATATAGCATCTACTGCGACTTATAGCAAGACTGATGAATATATATAAGGACGACGAGAGCGGATAATAATTGTCTTACATAATTAGGAAGATAATTAGAAAAGCCACATGCGGCTACACACGAAATACACAAGGGCAAAAGAAGAAGGATGATGCATACAACGATCTGGCTCGCTGATCTCTACTTTCTTTATGCGCTGCAGGTCACGGAGACTAGTTCTCGCGGCGGGCGATGATTTCTTTCATCAGTTTCATGTCCATAATACGCTGCTTGGCAGCATCCATGCATTCCACCAACAACCTGTTGCGCTCGATGCAGAGCATGGCATTCTCGTCCATAAGTTTCTTGATGATGATGCCCATCCTCTGCAACACGACAGTGGTCTCCTTCTCCTGCTTCGCCCTTCCAGCGTTCTTCGCCCTCAGCAGGTCACGCTCGCCCCAGAGCTTCGCATTGCTCTCCCCAGTTGCCGGATGACGCCGGTAGCCTCATCCTGCATCCTCGCCCAGCCGGAGATCTGATCCATTTGGCTATGGACTATTGCATGCATGCGCTTGTAAGAGTCCTCGCCCGCCCGCGAGAAATTTTCCCAAGCCACTGCGACGCGGCGGGACATCTCTGCTGCTTCCGCGGCGTGGCCGGACCAGTCTGCTACATCGACGGTGCGGCGGGACCTCCGTGCTGCTTCGGCGGCGCGGCGGGACCTCTGTGCTGCTACTGTTGCGCGGCTGGACATGTCGGCTGCTTTCACGGTGAGGCGGGACATCTCTCGTGCTTTCTCTTCCATGCTCACCTCTCCCTGGTGGAAATCTCTCGACCTAGAACTCACGCTGGCTATGGCTTGATTGACTTGATTATTTTTTGTGGATGAGGAGTCGAGGAGGAATGTGCAGTCATCTTATAACCGAGTACTACTAATACACTCCTAAGTGGGAAACCGTTTAGGTTGTGATCGGTGTGAATAGGTTTGCAATTAAATATAGCGTGGTAGTAGTAGTAATTTGAAATGTGACGAGAGGCGCTCAAAATTTATTAAAAGGCTAGAGGGCGGGGCAGTCTAGCTTGGTCCTTTTCACGAGAGGTGAGGGGCCTTTGTGATTTGACGGCTCATTACTGCTGGAAGGCGGGGCCTTGCACTACTAGGAAAAGGGCTATAGATGGAATTGATACTAATGGCGCACCAGACAAGCAGTGCGCCATTAGTATATAATAATGGCGCACCAACATCTGATACGCCATTACAGTTCAAACTACTAATGGCGCACCTGGCCCAGGGTGCGCCATTAGTATCAAAAAGTTTTTTTTTTGAACTAGTGCGCCTGTCCAAACATACTAATGGCGCACCAGCAGAAAAGTGCGCCATTAGTATCAAAAAGTTTTTTTTGAACTAGTGCGCCTGTCCAAACATACTAATGGTGCATCCAGACAAAGTGCGCCATTACTAGTTGCAACTAGTAATGGCGCACCAGCAGTAAAGTGCGCCATTAATGTTCTTTTTTTATTATATTTTTTATTCTTTTTTTTGCAAAACTACTAATGGCGCACTGTTCCGTAGTGCGCCATTACTAGTTCAAACTAGTAATGGCGCACTGTGGGACAGTGCGCCATTAGTATAGTTTTTTTATATTTTTTTTCAAAACTAGTAATGGCGCACTAACTGAAGATGCGCCATTAGTAACCTTGATTACTAATGGCACATTTATAGAAGGTGCGCCATTAGTAAGTGGGCAGCAACAAGATATTTTGGACAGCCTCTCCTACCCACACTCACTTTCTCCCCACTTCATTCTCTCCACCTCCTCCTTGTCTCGGGTCCCTCCTCTTTTTCACCTCATTTCCACCATAGATTCATTCAAATTAAGTGGTTAAATTACCTTGTTTTGATAGGTAAGTAAGGGGGGAAGCTATATTTATGTTGTTCTCCATACAACAATGTGCACATGCACTTTTTATGGCCTAGCTAGATCTAGGTATGTTCGTGGTGTTGCATATGTTTGTTGTGTTGCATATGTGTTTGTGTTTGGAGGTGTACCGGTATTTGAAATGCGATAGTTGCCAATATTTTCCCGGAATGTTGATTCATTTCCGTTTCGGTGAGAATTTTGGCATTAAGCATTCTTTTTTGTCCAATTTTTGGGGAAAGTCATGGAAAAAAATTTCTTGGTTCTAAAATATCGTTTTGCTCTACCCCGCAGGCGACCATGGTGCGCACGATGACCGAAGGCATCGTGAATAGGTTTTTGAGGTCCGCGAAGGACGAGATGCTTCAAAAGAACGAGACGGAGATAAGATGTCCGTGTCGAAGATGGAAGCTGAAGAGCCTTATTGCGGACCCAGATTCCGGGCAGGTGCGGGACCACCTGCTCTTGCGTGGTTTCATGGATGGCTATCGGTGGCAAGGTGATGAAGATGACTACGAAGTCGTCCATGGGGGCCGGGCAAGAAATGAGGAAGGGCAGCAAGACAACCACCGTGGCTCGCGCAGGCGAGAATGCGAAGAATCCCCAGGAGATGATCACGACGGTGATGCTGTACACAGTCATCATGTAGAAGATGCAGGACATGATGATGAGGAAGATGCCGGAGCAGACGACGGGCATGATCATGAAGATGATGATGCCGGCAGAGCAGACGACGCTGGACCATCGATGGGCTGGGTGCAGGACCCTCATATTCAAGAGCTGCTTCTCAAGCAGACCGATAACACAAGAGCTGCCGCCCGAGAGAAAGCCAAGATGGATCAACATGAGTTAGACGCGGTTACTCCATTGTATGAAGGATTCAGGCCCGAGGATACCCGCCTGAAAGTAACGCTCATGGCTCTGGAGATGAAGGTAAAACACAAAATGACCGACGCATGCTTCGACGAGAACATGTCATTCTGGCACGAACGTCTTCCCAAGGGGAACAAGTGCCCGACTTGTTTGGAGGAGGCGAAGAAAATCGTGTGTCCTCTGGATTTACCGCACGTGAAATACCATGTGTGCATGAACAATTGCATCATTTATCGGGACGAGCACGCGGAGTCTACCATATGTCCGGTGTGCGGCATCACTCGATATAAGAAGAGGAAGAAAGCTCCTCGAAAAGTGGTGTGGTACTTTCCGATCACTCCTCGTCTGCAGCGGTATTTCGCGGACCCTAAGGTAGCAAAGCTCCTGCGTTGGCACGCGGATAGGGAGGAGAAGAAGCGAGAAGATGACGCAAATGATCCAGAGATAGATAAAAAAGACAAGATGCTGAGTCACCCTAAGGATGCGAGCCAGTGGCAAGCGTTGAACTTCGAAGACCTAGAATTTGGGAACGATCCAAGGAACATCGTGCTGGGCGCGAGCACCGATGGAGTCAATCCGTTTGGCAGCCAGAGAAGCACACATAGCACCTGGCCTGTGTTTGTGTGGATGTACAACCTTCCCCCCTGGTTGTGCATGAAGAGGAAGTACATTCACATGAGTATGCTAATTGAAGGACCGAAACAACCAGGGAACGACATCAATCTGTATCTGGGGCTGCTGAAAGAGGAGCTAGACACGCTGTGGAAAACACCAGCCAATACGTGGGACACCGCAAAGAAAGAATATTTCCCTATGAGAGCCGCGCTGCTCACGGCGGTGCACGACTATCTCGGTTACGGATATGTCGCGGGGCAGGTGGTCCACGGATTTTCTGGATGCGTCAGGTGCATGGATGACACAACGTATCGCCAGTTAGATAGAGATCCCGGGTCTTCAAAAACCATGTTCATGGGACATCGAAGGTGGCTTCGCGACGATGACCTGTGGAGAAAACGCAAGGATCTGTTCGATGGTGAAACCGAACCCCGAGGACGCCCGCGTACGAGGAGCGGTGAGGAAATAGACGAGCTATTGAAAAATTGGAAAGATTGCCCACTGCCGGGAAAGAAGCAAAAGGTGCTAGAGCCGGGAAAGAAGCGAAAGGCGCCAGAGCCGCTGCTGAAGGTATGGAAAATGAGGTATGTTTTCAGGGACTTGCCGTACTGGAAGATCCACCGTGTGCCTCACAGCTTTGATGTAATGCATATCACGAAGAACGTGTGCGAGAGTCTGCTTGGTACCCTGCTCAACATGCCAGAGAGGACCAAAGATGGGTTGAAAGCAAGGGCAGACTCGAAATCAATGGGCATCAGGCAGGAGCTTCACGCTATATATGATGATCATGATGATGATGATGATGATGAGGCGAAGCAGGACACGGAAAGTCGTCGCAAAGGCAAAAAGGCCAAGAAGACCGGAAATGACTACCCTCCCACGTGCTTCACTCTAAGTCAGGAGGAGAACGAGCAGTTTTTCACCTGCCTCGTTGGAGTACAACTTCCTTACGGTTACGCGGGGAAGATAAGCAGATACCTAGACCGGGCGAAGCTGAAGTTCAGCGGGATGAAGTCTCACGGCTGTCACGTGCTGATGACGTAGATACTTCTAGTTGCAATCCATGGGATCATGGACGCGCACGTCCGTGAAACCCTATTTGGCCTATGCAACTTTTTCGACGTCATCTCGCGGAAGTCTGTTGGCGTGAGGCAACTCAGAAGGCTACAGGAAGAGATCGTGATGATACTATGCGAGCTTGAGATGTACTTCCCGCCCGCATTCTTCCACGTTATGGTGCATCTGCTGGTCCATATCATGGACGATATCATACAACTCGGGCCGATGTTCCTGCACAGCATGATGCCGTTCGAAAGGATGAATGGTGTCATCAAAGGATACGTTCGCAACATGTCACGTCCAGAGGGAATCATAGCTAGGGGCTTTCTGACCGAAGAGTGCATCTCCTACTGCACGAATTATCTAGGCATCGAGAACCCCGTTGGTCTGCCCGTCAATAGGCACCTCGGCAGGCTCGCTGGATGGGGTCACCGTGATGGTCGCCGCGAAATGCATGTCGACTTCGAGGGTCGACTCGCCGACTTTGAAAGAGCAAACCTAGTCGCGCTACAACACATAGACGTGGTCGATCCTTGGGTGGTAGAGCACAAAACCTTTATTGAGAAGACGTACAATGACCGAGGCAAAAAGAGGACGGACGGAGATATAATCAAAGAGCACAACTCATGTTTCACGCGTTGGTTCAAGCAGAAGCTTCTGTCGTACCCTTTACATGAGGATTCTTCCGCGGAAGAACAACTCATATTCGCCTTATCACAGGGCGTCGAGCACAACCTGATGACCTGTGAGGCGTACGATATCAACGGCTACACATTCTACACCGAGGCCAAGGACATGAAGAGCGATGGTTATCAGAACTCCGGGGTATCGATGGAATCCTACACCGGTAATGACAAGGACAAATACTACGGAAGGATCGAGGAGATCTGGGAGCTGAGTTACGCTGGAGAGAAGGTCCCGATGTTCCGTGTCAGATGGGCCAAGAGCATCCTAAAAGAAGACCGGTATTTCACCACCATGGTTATACCCGAAGCCAAATCCAAGACCGCGGGCGCAAACGTCACCGCGAAAAATGAGCCATGGGTACTGGCTTCCCAAGTTGACCAATGCTTCTTCATTATCGACCCGTCAAAGCCCAGTCGTGTTGTCGTGAGGAGAGGCAAAAGGAAGATCATCAGAATGGATGGAGTAGCCAATGAGCAAGACTTCGACAAGTACGTCGACCTGAGGATCGAACATGACGACGATGATGAAGTAGCAGCATACACCACGAGAAGAAGCAGGACCACCCTACCTAAAGGATGTCCGTTCCACAGAAGAACTCCATTTGCGAAAAAGAAGGGCAAGAAGATTGTGAACAGATAGCTAGCTAAGATCGATTGTATATATTTAAATTGTAGCCTTCATTTCTCGATTGTATTTCATGGGCACTTTTTGAACTATCATGAATATTTTTAAATTTCATGGACACTCGATCTCGACCCCCCACTCCATCTCGATCGCTATCCCACCTCGCCAGATCCGGTCCCCCTCGCCGCCAAGCACCCCCCGGTCCACCGACCGCCGTCGCCGACCACCCGCACCCTCGATTCCCCTACTGTACTGCCGCCGCCGAGCACCCCCCGGTCCACCGGCCGCCGCCGCCGACCCCCCACACCCTCGATTCCCCTACTCAACCGCCGTCGCAGAGCACCCCCCGGTCCACCGGCCGCCGCCGCCGACCCCCCCGCACCCTCGATTCCCCTACTCCTGGTGTCATTTAAACAAGTTTGAACATATTTAAACACAAATAAGTATCAAACAGCATTTGAAATGCATAAAAAAATTGTGGAGCCTGGGAATCGAACCCCAGGACCTCCTGGTGTGAGAACTGGCTGCTGACCAGTCGAGCTAGTAGAGGACACTTGATGTGGATCAGGTCAGGTGGAAGATAACCTGTTGGCTCGAGCAGAAAAAAAATACTAATAGCGCACCAGGGTGAGGTGCGCCATTAGTATGTATGCACTTATGGCGCACCGAGGGGTGGTGCGCCATTAGTATTGCGCCGCCCCCACCATCCATATCTCCTCCGCGGCCATCCCCAACCTAGCTATCGATCCCCTCTCTCTCTCCGACTCCACCCCTCACCACCGCAGCTCCCCCGCGCCGCCGCGCCCCCGCGCCCCTCACCACCGCAGCTCCCCCGCGTCGCCGCGCCCCCGCGCCCCTCACCACCGCAGCTCCCCCGTGCCGCCGCGCCCCCGCGCCCCTCACCACCGCAGCTCCCCCGCGCCGCCGCGCCCCCCACCACCCG
>LR738712.1:481545536-481613824 GCA_902687465.1 Secale cereale
CACCCGCTACGCGCCGCCGCGCCGCCGCGCCCCCCACCGCCCGCCACATGCCGCCCCCTCCACTATCTCCGCTCGCCGTCATCGCCTTCGCGCGGGGAGGACGTCCACCAGGAGAGGAGGCCCGCGACCTCCCCGCCGTCTCCGCCCTCCTTCGTCTCCGCTGTCTCCGCCCTCCGTCGTCTCCGCCGTCTCAGGTAACCCTCCTCCCTCTGCCTCTCTTCTCCTCTCTTCCTCCTCTCCTCCCTCCCGGCCATGCCCTCTTCTTCTCTCTTTTGCTAGGTTTAGTTCAAATCCCTCTCGAATTTAGGTCAAATTAGGTTCAAACTTGCTTGCTGGAGGTTAACTAGGTCAAATTAATTAACTGCTAGGGATTAATTAGGTTAACTTGGTCAAATCCCTCTCGAATTAATTAACTAGGTTAACTAGGTCAAATTAGCAGTTAATTTGCTTGCTATATGAACCCTTGCAAGAAACAAACTTGCTTGCTGGAGGTGGTGCCTGGCCTGGCATGCTAGTTGCTTAGCTTAATTGCTGTTACAGTTAGTAGTTCATTGCTTAGCTTAATTTCTGTTAGAGTTGAGTTACAGCTGATGCATGATGGAGCTGTCAAATTAAGTTAAGTGTATATACACTAGCAGCTACCCTATATATGCGCGTGTCTTTTTTGGTTGATAAATAATAAGTCCACGCATACAACTTTATTTTGGGAAGGTAATGTAAATCTGGCTCATTTTATTACAGCAAGTGTCTGTCTCTCTTATATATTTTGTTGTCTCTATTGTCTTGTATATATATTTGAAAATAACTGCTGCTAGCTGTTAATTTTACCTGAAGAGAAAAACTACTGGTACTAGCTAGAATTTGGCACTGAAAAGCAAAAGCTACAATTAGCTGTTGGTATTAGACATGCTAGACATGCTACAAGATTTTGCAAGTACCCCGAGAGGCCCTTGAGTTTGCTGGAATGTCGATTAACTTCCGTTCCGGCAAATTCGGGTACTCCATATGTCCTATTTTCAGCAAAGGTCATGCTGAAATTTTCCGTGAATTTTAGCATGACTTTGCTAAAAATAGGACATATGGGGTACTTGTGACTAATGCATGGGCCGGGGTATCTTAGTAGTTAATTAAGTAGGATCAAGTGCCCCTTTATTCTAGCTGCATTAAACCATAGGCGGCAATAGAGCCAAGCTAGTGATTAGGCCCAACTTAGAATTCTCCTTCCCAGCTTAGCTTTTAGGATGCCTCGGTGTCGACAAACCCTAAATGATGAGACCATGATCTTGTTCCTTGACAATAACCAAGTTTTTGACCAAACTTTGTTCCTATTTAGAGAGAAACATGGCCAACAACTATGAGGCCGGGGGTTCGGGCGCCAAGGCATTCTGGGAGCTATCCCAGGAGATGGAGGAACAACCTCACTTGTATGAGGACGCCGCCTTCCCCACCGATCCTGACAACACTGATGGTACCGCCGAGGATGACCCCACTGATGCCACCACTGATGGTGCCGCCGAGGATGCCACCACTGATGATGGCGGCGCATGCACAGATGGCAGCCAACCGAAGAGGCAACGGAAGGACCGGCGCCCGACCGTGCTCCGCACCCTCAAGGAGGAAGTTACTGAAGTGGACTCCGACGGGAGTCCAACAGCGCCCGAACGAATAGTCAAGGGGTACTCGCTTCAGCTCGGGTGCATTCTCCGGAGCAACGTCTCGATCAACACCGAGAACCTGAGGCATCCTGACCGAGGGAATTTGCGCAACCTCCTCTTCACGAAGGTCCACAAACGAAACAAGTTCCCCGCTGAATTTGAAAACACAAGCCTCAAAGGGAATGAAGTAAACAATGCTGCCCTCACGAAGATGAGCAAGGCCCTGTCTACTTGGAAAATCAATGTGAAGAGAATGATCGAGAAAGGTGAGAGTTATGAGAAGATCAAGGAGAAAAATCCTTCGATCACCGAAGATGACTACAACGACTTCAAGATCAATTGCTCGAGCACCGCACACTCCGAATCAAGTCAGTGGGGGAAAGAAATGCGGGAGCTGAACTTAGGGGAACACACACTCGGTCCCGGTGGTTACAGAGTGGCGGAGCCTATATGGGACAAGGAGGAGGCGGACCGTGCCGAGCAAGGCCTACCGCCCCTCTTCGATAAATACGGTAACAAGCAGACCAGGAACTTTGTCAGGGCCCGGTACAAGAAGGACCCGAAAACAAAGGAGCTTACCACGGATCCGAAGACCAGGGCGCTTGAGCTTGTTCTAGTAAGGAATACACCCCGCATAATTAGCTCCATATGGTTGCATTATAATTAATGAAGCCAAATTTCTAAATGGTTCACATTCCTTCCGCAGGCGACTTAAAGCAGTAGCGCGGGGTCGACTAAGAGCAACCCTTGGGACACGACTCTAAATAGGGCGTTGAATGTAATGAAGAACAAGGATAAGCTCAGTAAGCCGACGTCAGCTGGTCGTGTGGCCGGCAAAGGCTTGTCGACAAAATGGTCGTCATACTAGCTCGGAAAGCCAGGCGCGCGAGGTTCAAGAACTCAAATTACAGGTGGCGCGGATTCCGGAGATTGTCCACGAGCAAGTGCAACAACAGCTCGGAGCGACGATCACCGCCATTGTGCCTACCTTGATCGAGGGGTTGAGTGCGTGGATTGCGGGCAGCCAACAGGGGCCGCCCCCGATTCCTAGCTTCACGGCCAGCAACTCGGAGAACGTGATGGCGGGGCCATTGGTGTCTCCGGCGGAGGCGGCATTGGTGTCTCCGATACCGGCACGGGAGCTTAATGCACCCGGGTGTACGCCGGCTAGCACCTCTGCAGCAAGCGGCCCCTCCGTCAACTGCACGCCCGCCGTTGGCGGTGGCTCGACATTAGCCGAGCTCGACGCCATCATCACGGTAACTAATTAAGCCTCTCTCGGACGAGGACTTCATCTCCTTGCCTTTGACTGGGCATCCCTGATGACGCCCTACATGTTTTCGAAGGGCGCCGCCGACGTTCCGTGCAGTCTCCTGCACTTCGTGAACAACGAGTTGGTCGATGTCGCCAAGGGCAAAATCGTTCAACCGGGCAACCCCTTGTTCCACGGTACCCAGATGCCACCCAACTTGTTTAGAGTTCAACTGGTTCGGGTGCTGCCAGGCTACGACGAGGTGTTACCTCCAATTCGACCCGTCGGGGCCGACGATGATGACGTGATGACCCTCAGCGCCTGCCTGAGCTGGCCCCTGCTTTGGCCGAAGAGCCAGATTCGTTTGGGGGCGGGGGACACCACCCCAAAGACAACACCGCCAGTCGTGCCGGCGCCAAGTCGGCCCCATGGGAAGACCGCCGCAACGGTGCCGGACATCCCTATGCCAGTGGATCCAAACATGCATATGGCACAGGATCAGAACGACGACGACGACGATACATTTGGCAACGTCGATCAGTACTTTGCCGATCATGGGTGCGGTGCCGACTTCATGGGGCCTCCTTCTCAAGAACCCAACCCAACAAAAGACGTGCGCGATCTAGCTGGTACCGCGGAGAAGCCAAGTTGCAACAGGCGTCGTCTGCCATTCAGCTCTCAGGAGACGCCTCCAGCTGCCGACTTCACCGAGCCTCAGATAGGCGAGGTGCGAAATATTATCAGCCCCAACACACTCAAGAAGGCGGTCTCTGAGCAGAACTCGGTCCCAATTCAGGAGAAGAAGAAGGCACGCAAAAGAAAAACTAACAAGGGTGCGAGCCAGCCGGCACCGAGTACGATCCGTGCTCAGGACGGGCCACCTTCACCTGAGGATATAATGATGAGGGTGCATGTGGCGGGTAGGCCGATGCTACCGACAAATATGCTCGATGCTGCAACCGGTGCTATGCGGAGTCTGCATGACAGTGTTCTTTCTTTGGAGAAGCGGCGTCTCAGAGAGAAGGATGTGGCATACCCGGTTTTCGCGGCCAAGGTGCCAGAGGGCAAGGGCTTTGTGGATAACTCCATCGGGGGTATGATCGTCCTGCGGTTTGATGACATCCACGCTATGTTGAACCTTCATCCGCTGCACTACACCTTCGTTCGGCTATTTTCGCTGAGTATGGAGATGCGGATCATTCACGACAAGAACCCGGACATCGTGGTAGTCGACCCCTTCTACATGCGTGCCAAGATCTTGGGCAGCGCTGGGGACCGGCAAGTCACGAGTTCTTACCTCAAAGGCGTCATTCTGTCAAACCCAGATAAGGATAACTTCCTCGTGCCTTACTTTCCCGAGTAAGTCCTCCCCCTCAACCGCCCCGTAACATATGAATTCTTAGATTTCGATCGTTTTTCTTTTAACATTCCGTGTTTTCTGCAATGACACACATTGCACGCTCATCCTCCTAAGCCCAAAATATTCCATGGCCACGTATTTCGACCCGGACCGTCAGTTGAACGTAGACTACACAAATGTCAAGAAGGTTCTTGATGATGTTCTCCCCGGCTACGCCAAATCTGGAGGCACCTTCGCCAGGCCTATTCGTAAGTACGGCAAGCACGTGTTCTCCCACAATACGACGTTCTGCTGCGTCAAGCAGCCGCCTGGCGGTCAGAAGGGGGCCTACTACGCCATCCATCACATGCGGGCGATCGTACGGGACCATCATCAACTTCTTCTACCGAGTAAACTCAAAGATTGGGCCGCGAGCGTGTCGGCAATCCAGGACGCGGACATCAGACAACAATTCTTTCGCATCCAGTCCGAGTTTGCGGAAATCATCCATCAAGATGTCCTTCGTACCTCGGGGCAGTTCTTCCTCAGGAACCAACCGTCCAACAGTGACATCGACTCAATGCTAGAAATGCAGGCTGACAACGCCCGTGATTTCATGACTCCCACGATAGACGGCGGCTTCATCCATGCTCCGGTCCCTTGAGTCGAGTCGAAAGCAGTGATGCTGTGTCTAGTTCTGAAACATCGATTGGCTCATGTTGTAATTAAACTTTAATGAACTTGTAGTATGTCTCTTTGGTTTCGAGAGTCGTTCAACTTAGATGTAATCGATGCTATTAATGTCTTGCTTTTCTCATTCGATCGTTCTGTTGCATACTTATATATTGCTTATGTAATGTCTGTGAATTGGTACTAACGTTTCGTTTGGCTAGTGCATAGCGATGCCGTCGTATGTCGTGTACAAGGGTAAGGTTCCCGGAGTCTACGACGACTGGGAGGAGTGTCGGAGACAGGTTCACCGATTCAGCGGTAACAGTTACAAAGGGTACACCACTAGGGCCGAGGCAGAATCTAGATACGCCCGCTATCTAGCGGGAGAGGGGAGGGAGCGTTGTAGGAACCGGATGAAGACGAGTTTCATCGTGAAGATGCTCATCGTGATGACCGCAGCTCTCTTCTATGTGATGGTAGTTTAGATGATCGATATCGACTTGTAATGTGAAGACAAACTCGCTACTCGCGGTCTCGAGACATGTAATATAATGTTCTATCTTTGTTCGGTCTTTTCAATTCGGAGACTAATATGATGAATTGTATTCGGAGACTAATATGATGAATTGTATTCAGAGACTAATCTTCTATTGTATTTGATGAATCTGTTGTTGATGTCTGCTGTCTGTATTCCAATTATACATTTTGTAACCTGTGCAAAAAACAGAAAATTAAAAAAAAAACTAATATTCATACTAATGGCGCATCACATCACAGTGCGCCATTAGTATGCCAAAGGATACTAATGGCGCATCATTGCGCGGTGCGCCATTACTATGCCGAATTTACTAATGGCGCATCCTTCTGGCGTGCGCCATTAGTATTCCAAAGCAACTGGGTATACATGGCCCCTGGGAGGCATACTAATGGCGCACTACTGTGCACACTAATGGCATATCTGTGGTGCGCCATTAGCAAAATATACTAATGGCGTGGCACTAATGGCGCACCACTAATGCGCCATTAATGGCCAAATTAGGTGTGCCATTAGTAGGCCTTTTCCTAGTAGTGTTGTGATTTGACTGCTCGTATAAATGTGCCGACGACCTGAGGAGGAGCAAAGAACCGTGCGGTATACTCAAGTTATCCAATGGAGTACGACGGAGGAGCACGAAACACGGTAGCCCAGCGTCATATCCTCTACTCTCTACTCTTATTATATATTACTAGGAAGAGGCATTGTTTTATTGGCGATAAAGAATGATCTAATTTGCTAGTCATCTCATTTTTAGCATTGTTCTATTCATGCCTCGCAGAGAAGGTGACACGTGTGATGAAACACCCGAAGCAAATTAAGAAACACAGGAGCAAAAGAAGAAGGAGGATTATCACCCCAAAAAAAGAAGGAAGACGCACACACAAGTCTGGGGCGCTGCTCTCACTACATGAAGGATTGCTGGCCGCGGAGTCGTAACTACTTCTTCATCGCCTCCACGACCTCCATATCCTTGCGCGTCTTCTCCTCCATCTTCATCATTGTGTCCATGACGCAGGATTTCTCGATGCGAGCCTTCATCATCTGTTCCACTACCGCATTACATACCTTGACAGCAGCTGGGTGCTCGATGTGTAGCTTCGCAAACTCCTCCTTCTGTTCCATGACGAGGGCCTGTAACATCTTCATCGAGGAAATAGTATTCTCATGCAGCTTCTTCCAGCCGGCATTCTCGTCCTTCAGCAGGTCGAGCTCGTGGCAGAGCTTCGCCTTGTCCTCCTGAAGTTGCAGGATTTCACTGGTCACCTTCTTCTCTGAGGCAATGCTCTTCTTCAGCAGCATCACCAAGCCGGTGGTCAACTCCCCCTGCTCATTGAGCTCAGCGGGCAGGTCATCGAGGCTCTACTTCAGCAGCTCCACCAAGCCGTGGATGAACTCCTTCTACTTATTGAGGTGCTTATTGAGCTGATCGGGCATGCCGTCGAGGGAGAAAGACTCCAGCGCCGCCAGCTCGGCATGTTCGCCTCCGCGTCTAGGGCGCTCCTGGGAGCCACCGCCTGCCCGTGAGAGATCTTTCGAGGTCTCTGCATGGCGGCGAGCCCTCTTTTTTTCCGCAACCATGGTTGCCGCTCGCTTTTTACGAGTAGTTCTCGACCTAGAGCTCTACACACCGGCCATGGCAAGGACGGACAAAGCAGGAGGACTTATGAGGAGGAAGGTAGAGTAATTTTCGGTTAGGTAGTTCCTCTTTTTATAACCTAAGTACTAGCACTAGTACTAAAACCTGCATGGAACACGTTTAGGTTTGGTACGTACTAGTAGGTGTGAGCAGGCTTGCACTTAATTGTAGCACTAGTACTTTCGAATGTGATGGGAACAAGGTAAAGATTAATTGATGGTTTTTGGTTTCGAGGCCCGAAACGGCTCCCGATGAGTTTAGTGGAACATAAATTTCAAGTAGACAAGATAGCTCAGCTGCGTAAATATTATGTTACTGTCAAAAATTGGCACAAAATACGAAGGAGACCAATGGAAGTACTACTAGCAACCCATGATTTAATTACTCGCATGCGCGCAGTGGAGTGGTAATGTCTTTGTTCCGCCCTCACGTCCACTCAATTTGCATGCGCTGTATTAATTGACCATCAATGAAGTGAAGGACTTTACACGCGTCAAATTATCACATGGGGTGGATCTTGGTACAAAATTGCGTCTGCCCGTGTACCCACGTGTGTGTGCGAGGGAATGAGTGCGTGCGTGGCGTGCGTGCACATCTTTGCTTCGTGCATGTACCGCCAGTGCGGCTCAGGGAGGACGAGTACATTCTTCTGGAACCAGCAGCACATCACTGTGATCAATCCACACAAGGATGTCGTGACAACGCCTCCACATGTGACACATGGCTTCATGAACTATAAGAGAGACACTGTGTGGCGTGCCATTGTATTTTGCACATACTCAAAGTACTAGTAAGGTACATGTGCATTGCACGGGTCAGATTTTGCAACCAAATTACAAATAAATACCACACAGTAGCATGTAAGCTCTGAGTCATATATGCCTGATGTAGACCTTCGTTTAATTCTTATAGTTCATATCATTCAAAATTGATTAGTTTTTATAAAAAACCTAGGGCCTCTTTGATTCGTAGGATTTCCAAAACGCGGGAATAGGAAGAACACGAGATTAGAGTGGAATGTCGTCTTGAATCCTACAGGATGGTACGAGTGTTTGATTGTGCATAGACAAAATACATAATTCTTTCAAAGAGGTTTGAGTGGATGGGATGTTTCCTATGAAATCTAGTGCAAATGAATCATATGGAAAAATTCCTATGGTTTACAATCCTAGGAATCAAACAACCAAGATAGGAAAAATTCCTAAGGATTAGAATCCTCCAAAATTCTTCGAGAATCCTTTGAATCAAAAGAGCCATTAATCTATTTTATGATTCATGGAATTGTGCGTTGTAAAGCATAAAGTAAAAACAAATAACGGCAGTTCAACTAGAAGAAAAGTTTGGGCAGTTATGATATGGAAGATTCTAGAACAAAGGAGAACCACTGTTGTTTTGAGATTTGTGCATTATTCTTAAGTTCAACCATGAAGTCTGCTAGATTGTACATGTGGAAAAATCCGGTGGGGGCTAGAAGATGGTGCGAGGGGCCGAGTGGAGGGAGACTATGACGGAGTGCACAACTGTGTGATCGATATTTAGAGAGAGGAGCGAGAACGTGAGCTGTTGCGAAGCCATGAAAAATGTCCCATGAGCTAGGGGGCCAAGCATTGCTAATCCTTTATGAGGAGGGCCAATTCATCAACTTAAACCATTTTTACGAGCAATTGTCTAATGATCATATTCATATTATCCTCGATATATAGTGATGTTAGGGGGGGCAGGGCCCTTGCCGCCCCCTGTCTTCGCCATTGTGCGTGCGTTTGAGAGATGAAGCGGAAGGCATGGATGATGATAGGGGGGCGTTGGATATATAATTAATGTGGGTGTATTAGCTATATATGTAATCCTATGTAGAGAGGTATAGATTGATCGATGTGGACATGGGAAAAAGGTGATACCTCACTAGATATATAGATTGATCGGTTTATGTGGAAAACTATGAGAGACCTAACTACACACACACACACATAGAGGAACGTCGATCGTTGCGCATGCACGTGAGAGATAAAGAATGCCCGATATAATGGAGAGAGGGATGTGTGTGTGTGTGCCTTCATGGGAGACCGACCTGAAGAGAAAGATTGCATGTGTGCGATGTTTAATGCCGACTGGTAGTGTGTGTGCATCCATGCACGAGAGAAAGTTAGTGGTACAATTATAAAGAGAAGACCAATGTGTGGGTGTAAAAGACTAGGTGAGGTCATAATCAATGTAAAGTTGAATTCAAATATTTGAATAAGAGATCATGATGTTTGAAACCCATGGATGCATGAATATAATGGAGATCTGCGCGGTGTGGTTTGGAAACGAGCATGTTGCAATGTATACACATTAAATAAGGTCAGATTGGTTTGAATCTGATATACCGGTGGCACGCATCGTTTGGCCACATTGCATCCGTGCATGGACACACTATTCTAATTAGAGATGATGGGTGGCTTTCGCATCACATATCTATATCTATACCCCTATATATATATATATATATATATATATATATATATATTAAATTTTATATTTTTTATATAGTGTGCGGATAACTTTAACTTTGAAAGATGGTCATTGGATGAGGCCAAACCGATGGTGCATAGTTGGCAAATTTGAGCACTACAGCCTATTGGATATCATCTAGATTCCACCAGATTTTGCCACATGTACAATCTAGAAGATTCTATGGTTGAACTTAAGCATAATGCACAAACCTCAAAACACAATCACTTCTTCTTTGTTCTAGAATCTTCCATATCAGAATTACCCAAATGTTTTTCTACATGATTTGTTTTTACTTTATGCCTTACAACACACAATTCCATGAATCTTAAAATAGATTAGCTTTCTTATAAAAACTAGATGATCTTGAATGAAATGAACTATAATAATTAAACGAACATCTACATCATGCATATATGACTCAAAGCTTACATGCTATAATGTGGTATTTATTCATAATTTGGTTGCCAAATCTCATGCGTGCAATGCACGTGTACCTTACTAGTCTAAATGGTGTATGTGTGTGTGTTGTGCGTTTTAAACACATTGTACGTAGTATATCATACTAGTGTAAATTGTCTTTTTTGGTACACGTTAAGCTTGTTCTCCCGAAATTTCAAGCTACGCCTTGTTATGCCGAATATCAAGCTAGCGTCTCTATCTATCGTGCTGCAAAACTCCCGCCTCTTGAACCCGCGCGTTGTTAGCCCGAAATATTTAAGATATATCTTTGTCTCGTTGTGCTCCGACAACTCCCTCCATCTCAACCCGCGTCTTGTTATTCCAGAAATTCAACGCGCACAAAAACTCCCTCCTCTTGTGAAATCCCGACACGCGAAATGCCGGTGATACCCCTGAACCGAAAGAACCACCTCAAATCCGTGAGGGTACTTTCGTAACTTACCCCACATTTCGGACAAGCGCGTCCCTAAGCCATGGTTGTCCACTCCCATCCCATCTGCCTACCCATTCTTACCCTGAGGCCGGCAAAACCCGCGAAGCCCCACACCCTCCGCCGTCTGCCACCCAGCCGGAGCCTCTTTCCCGACGACGTCGTCCACAGCAACACCTTGACGTCCCTCATCCACCGTACCGGATTAGGATCCATCGTCGATCTGGTTTTCCCGCCGGTTCAGGCACCCCGTCCTCCACCTGCAAGGAGCTGCCTCGACGTTCCCTTCGTCTTTCGCGCCACCTCCATTCCCACACCGCCGTCTTCACCTACACCACCGGAAGAGCATCATCATCACCGTTTCCTCGGAATAATATGCGGCCTAATCGGCACCACCAAAGAGGTTGTACGTTAATCTCCGCATTTTCTTCTTGACTCGATCTCACGGTGCTGCCGGCGCTCGGTCCCGAGCCGACACGGCGCGACTCCATCCACGGTGGTGTCGTCGGCAACTTCGACCACGGCGTCGCTCCCTGTGTGGCGACGTCCACATCAGTAGGAGTTGTTGCTGCTTTAGCTCTCGCTCGCGCTGCTACTCTGCTCTTGCTCTCGGTCCCCTACCTGGTCTGCTCTTGCTCTTGCTCTTGCTCGCGCTGCTGCTCTCGATCTTGCTCTTGCTTGTGATGTTGCTCCAATTTAGCTACACTTCAGTCAACTGAATCGACTTTTGGGTCAGTCGATTTTCAGGGGGGGGAGCTCGCCGGAGTTAAGGAAGAACCAGCCGCAGCAGGGATGGGGGCTCGCCGGAGTGGTACCCCACTATCTATGTTAGGGTTCAGGGTGGGGGCGGTGGTCGCCGGCGGTGGTGGGGCAGTGGCGTGGGGATCGCCGGAGAAAAAGCTCGGCACGGGGGGCCTACAGGGATGGCTGGGGCGGCGGCGGACCGGAGGCGGGGAGTGTTTTCTGGGCGGGCGAGGCGACGCACAATTGGCCGCGGGTGGCGGAGGGGGGGCTGTTTGGCCGGTGGTGGCTGGCGGCTCACGGGGGTGGAGGTTGAAGATGAACTACATGCCGTTGATTTCATATCCAACGGCTGCAAAATCGACTGACCATAGATGAAAAGGTCAGTCGGTTGACGTGTAGGCTCACCTCTAGTGCGTTCAGTTTCGATAGTAAAATTCAGTTTTGACAGCAAACTTCAGTTTCGACAGTTAAGTCCAGTTTCGACATTAAAATTCAGTTTCGACAACAAAATTCAGTTTCGACAGTTAAGTTTAGTTTCCATAGTTAAATTCAGTTTCGACAGCAAAATTCAGATTCGACAGTTAAGGTCAGTTTCGATAGTTAAGTTCAGAGATGAGCGGCTGATGTATACATCTAGCACTTTGTGGTTATGTAGTTTTTCGTCATCTATTAGAGATGGTATTAGAATTCCGCTCAGGTTAATGTTGCCTCTCTTGTCCTGCTTCAGCCTCGGCGTCGTACAACTCACCGGAGTTGCTCCAACGACGAAACCCTCCATCACAGCGGAGCAGTAGCTCGGGCTCCATCTCCAGACGCCTAAGATCTTTTTCCCCTCCTCCGACAGCCAAGTCAGCCGGAGCATCCTCACCGGCCAACCTAATCACGCTGAGATCGACATGGCTTTGCCAAAGAGGTTGTACACTTCTTGTGGTTTGACTTAATCTCACCATGCTTCTTTGCATCCTGTGATCTTCCAATTCTTGCGAACCAAACACCAAGATTGGCAGAAATCCTGTGTTTTTAAATTCACTGTTTTGCACGTGCATTCCTATCCTACTCCTGTCTATTTCCTATCCCTGCATTGTTAGAGTCCTCAAATTCAAACAAGCCCTTACACAATTACTTCTGTTACAGATATGTGTCAAAGAAAACCTTGTGTTGTTTGTCTTGCTCCTGCGGTGCTGTGTTCCACCCCAGCTCAGCTGCTCCAACGACGGAAGGGTTCATCACAACAGGGATCCGCTCTCTAGACTGTCTATCGCCGCCTCAGATCTTCTTCCCTGCCGCCGGCCGCCACGAAAACTTCATTACCATCATTAACTGAACAAATGACCTTGAGGACTAGACGGGTCCGCAAGAGAGGTCGCACTCTTCCGTGTCTTCTTACGTTATGCATCGCTTAATATGATGACATGCTACTTTATCGTCCTGTTCACCTATTAGACTCTGACTCAGGTCCAAACTTATGCTGAAACCTGGGTTTTTAAATGGTTGTGGGGTACATATCGGTCCAGCAATCAGTACTATCTGGTTAATCTCAGGTGTCTACTATGAGTTGCATGTTGGGTGCAAACAAACATTAAAGGAGCCATTATCTGTATTTTTTAACTAAAGCTATTATCTGCCTGCTATCATTGGTTTTGGGTCTATCCACAGTTTGCTACCTTCACTCTGGATTTGTGCATGCACTCCTTACATAATCTCACTATGTTTTATTCCTATGCATGTCAGTTATTGTACACAACGGAACTGAACATGTAGAGCAAAAGAGACGAGCCTTGCGTGGCAATAAAATTTCATGCAGACATCGCTCCATGGTGGGTGCAAAGGCAGCCCCCCTCCACCCATTTCGGATCGTAATCAAGAGGAAGATAACTCCTCAAAGGAGGATTCAGAGACAGATGACCAGTCCTATCCCCCCCCCCCGAGGTGCATGCTCTAACTTGGCAGGGTTAGGTTGCTCATATCGTGTGTATGGTATCTTGCATTGCTATGTCATTTGCTTAGTTTAGACTTGATTTGTGTGAATGCCACCTGTTTAGTGTGTAATTACCATATATGTGAATTATGCAATGCCATCTTTTTGCAAGACATTATATATGTCAATTATGCAATGCTATATTGTTGCAAGGCATTATATATTTGAATTATGCAATGCCATGCTGTTTAGCCAAGCGTCATATCTGTGAATTATATCATGCCGTCCTTTTTTGTATTTCTCATTACTTTTGTCGACAATGCTTGTATATTCAACTGCTCTTCCTGTGCATCAACCATTTGAATTGGTGATGGAGAAATCTGGAGTGAAAACAAGGTCTTCAGAGTAGACAATGCTACCTAGTGAAGCAGATATGTTGCTGGTTACAGATAGCTCGTCAGAGGGGGATTCAGAGGCAGATGACTAGTCCTATTATCCCCCTGAGGTGTATGCTCAAACTTGGCAGGGTTATATTACTCATATCATGCATATGTTGTATTGCAATGCTTAGTTTTTACATCATATACACAATATTGAATGCCATCTCCTTAGTTGAGACATCATATATGCGATTGCCCTCTGCTCACTTCCTTAGTCTATAAATCATATATTTGAATTATATCATGCCATGATGTTTACATAGACAGCATGTATCTGAATTATGGCATGCCAACCCATTTTATAAAGACATAATATAGTTATATCATCTCATCATGTTCACATGGTCATCATATTTTGAATTATGTCATTCTATCTGTGAATTATCATGCCATCATGTTTCCATCGATGTCATGTTTGTGATTTATGGCATGCCAACCACTTTAATAGACACATCGTATAGTCAATCATGTCATCCTGTTTACATAGTCATCATATTTTGAAGTATGTCATTCTATCATGTTTAGTTAGCCATCATACATGTGAAATTGTGTCATGCTATCTTGTTTAATTAGCCATCATATATTTGAAATTATGTCCTGCTATTCTGTTTGGTTAGACAACATAAATGTGAATTATTTCATGCCATGTTTTATTCCCTACTATCCATTGCACCTGTCTATCTTACAATGTCTGTACATTCAATTACTTTTCTTGTTTATCAGCCATTTCAATTGGCGGGGGTGATGGAAGTATCCGTGGGAGTAAAAACACGGTCTTCAGAAAAGATCGTGCTACCTATCGATGGAGATAGAACCACAGTTGTACTTGCCCAAGAACCAGCCCCACCACGCATAACCCAGACTCATGCAGATTGTACCCCTACCCAGTTGGACAGAGAACCAGCTACACCCCTTCTAACCCCAACTCCGGCAGATAGTAACCCAGTTCCCGTTGACACATCATCGTCTCCACCACAGAGCACCCAAACACGAGCAGTTAGTAAGGCAACTGCAGTGCCCAAATCACGAGGACCACCACTCCGAACCCCAAGTCAATGCTTAAAGCAGAAGAAGAATTGTTCTCAGGTCAGGTTCCGTAGCTACGGTTCATACTACTTTGCTCTTGCATTACTGTATTTACTCATACCAACTAATTTCAAATTTGAAGGCTGCAATTGAAACTCCAATGGCGCACCAGGTATGTTTTAAACCTGGTTCTTTAACGTGTTTGCTGTTGTTACTTGCTCTATTTTGATTTTAGTTTCAATTGAATAAACAGTTATGTTCTCATGCCATGCACATTACAAGTGTTGTTATTACTGTGTAGTTTCCCACAATTATATTCTCCTATGCCGCTTTGTCTTAAGTACATATGATTCGAACTGTATCTATCTTGATTTGGCAACATAAACTAGAATGATATAGACCATACAGTGACCATACTACATAGATATATGTTTGTTTCATGCTGTTATCCTGTCCACCTTACTACTGATCTGGTTTACCAAAATGAGTTTCATATACTACATTGTAAATCTATGATGTGTTTGTTTGTTTCTCCTTTAGAACGCGGATAAAATATTGGAGAAGAGTACCCCCATTATGCAATGGCAAAGGAAGTAATGCAGATCAGGTTCAAGATAGTGAGACATCCCTGTTGTTCTCCAAGAAAGCTAATAAAAACTATATTGAAGACACTAAGACAACCCCAAAGTCATGTCTTGATGTAGTGTTTGAGTTACTGGCTACTACTGCGGGCACCAGCCCTTCGAACTCGCTGCCTGAATCAGTTCGGCTTCTTCAGTCTCAACTTCAAGTTGAAGGACATCGATCAGATGTTATGCGACAGGAAGCCGAAGGAGGAAGTCCCTGCAGAATTCAGATGCATACTTTCTGGTGCAACAGCAAGTTCTGGAGGAATTAAGCGCCAAACAAGAGAAAGTTAATAAGCTTGCTAAGCATCTTGCCAGCATTATGGGTACCCAGGATATTGTTTCTTGAGCTCTTCTGAAGTGGTTTCAGTTCTGGACTTGTTTTGCTGCGGCGTTTATATGCTGCTTTGGTCCCTATATTGGCACCGGGGGCGAACTTTGATGCCGAGTGGATGTAATATGTGTAATAGCCGTGATAGCCTAGCGTAAGTTGCTTGCCTATTTATTTCCTTATTTTTCTTGTTTATTTGTTTTCTTGTAGCCAGTGTAGTTCTTTTTCCACGGTTTGCTAGTGGCCGCAATAGCCTATTTTTTAAAACTAGGCCACATTAACCATGGGTTACATATTTACTATAGTTAACATGGGCCTCTTACGGGCCGTAGAAACAATGGGCCTTCTAAGGGCCGTAGAAACGAAGGGCCTTCTACGGGGCGTAGAAACAATGGGCCTTATACGGGACGTAGACACAATGGGCCTTCTACGGGTCGTAAGATCAGTTGGCCAAACATGGGCCAATAACAGACCACATTATGGCCGTAAATGGGCTAGAGTTGAAATCATCCGTTCATGGGCCGACCATAACGGGTCGTCGTTAATCGGCCGTATTTGATGACGCTATGAAAACGGGCCAACGTATTAACGGGCCACAAACGGGCCGACTATAACCACGGGCTGAATTTGGCCCAGAAGCAGAAAATGACGGTAACGGGCCTAAAGTAAACGAATGCTGGAAATGAGCCCAAGAATACATGGGCCCTAAGAAGGCCGAAAGATAACATGGGCTGGAAACGGCCAACGGAATAATGGGTCGTTAATGGGTATAAAGTGAAAAACTGTTTAATATGGGCCAATTTTACCAAGGGCGGTTAATGGACCGAGGGTTACTAAGGACCTCATATGGGCCGAAAGACATCATGGGCCATACATGGGCCGGAAGTTAAAATGGGCTGGAAGTATATTGGACGGCCGAGATGACGCTACTAGGCCTAATTCGGATAGGTCGTAAACGGGCCCTGGGTTAGATGGCTGTAAATGGGCTATATGCGAACATGCCATTAACAGGCTTGCCGTGGGCCGGCCCGTCACCTTTTGACCAAGTCAAATGGGTCGGCCTTTTCACAGGAATGGGCCTCTATTGGGCACTATTCAATATGGGCCAGTTTTACCACAGGTCGTTAATGGGCCGAGGGTTACTAAGGGCCTCATATGGGCCGAAAGACGTCACGGGCCATACGTGGGCCGGAAGTTAAAACGGGCTGTAATTATATTGGACGGCCTAGATGACGCTATTGGGCCTAATTCGGATGGTCCGTAAACGGGCCCTGGGTAAGCGGGTTGGAAATGGGCTATATGTGAACAGGCCGTTAACAGGCTTACCGTGGGCCGGCCCGCCACCTTTTAACCAAGTCAATCGGGTAAGCCTTTTCACAGGAATGGGCCTCTGTTGGGCCGTGCCATGTGTCGACGTATCATAGGAGCTTTTGGTCCAATGAGTGGATGGCATTTGTCCCAACGGTGAGCTGACATGTGTTTCCTCCAGCCAATGATGATTTTACACGTAGAAAATCCCCATTGGTCGGTGCTGTTAACGGGTTATCGGATCCAAAACTGGACAAGATAGCTTAACGGCGTTCTGTTATGGTGGATGCCATGTGTCGGTCACCCTTGAGGAAAGCACTTCTGTGACGCGCGATTTATCGTCATGGAAGTGGACACTTCCGTGATGATCCTTTTGGTAATGTCATGGAACACATCTACCACAGCACAGGTATGACTATCTTCATTCAGTCATCAATTTGTCATGGATGTACATGCATGACAGAAAACGTGACCTACTGTGACAAACATGTATCATCACGAAAGTGTATTTTTTTTGTAGTAATCTTGGTGGAGCGCTCAAAATGATATAAACTAAAAGCATGCACTCATCACCAAGCAAAGTGAATCATCATATAGGGATATAAAAGATAATATCATTCAAGTAAGCATTAAAGTAGCATATGATAAATCACATGATCAAACAAGTTTCTCACACAAGGATATAAAGTATAAACCAAGCACATAATAAAGTTCAACCAAAAGCAAGAGAGACAAAGAAGCAAAACACTCTCTCTCGAAGCCTATGATCTATACATATTTCTCCCCATTTGGCAACAAGTTACCAAAAAGTTCAAATATGCATAGTGATATGCGTCTCTCAGGCTTGGTCTTCAGGAGGCAGTGTAGAGAGAACTCCAAGGACGAAGGCATCAGTTGATGTAGTTGGAGCTGGTGGAGTGGCTGCTGGAGGTGGCACTGAAGTTGTGGTTGCTGGTGCTGATGATGTTGCTCTTGTATCAGGTGCAGGCATTGCAGCAGACCTCCGTCCTCTAGGCACTCGCTAAAATGCATCAGAAGTTGCCTTCCCTTTTCTCTCTTCTGCTTCCTCCTCGAGCTACTCAACTAATGTTTGTATCTCAGTAACCTTCAGATCAAGATCAAAAAATTTGGTTTCTATGATCCTCTCCAAGCTCTCCTGGTTTTGAGTCAGGGTGGCCAATCCCTTCTCAATCCTCAAAGTTGCTTGAATCAGATATGCCATTTGATCTTTTATAGATTTGAGGGACACTTTAGATGCCTCTTCAACACTTGGCATCTTTGCTGCTTTCTCAGCTCAAGCTTTCGCTCTTTTCTCTTGTGCTTGCACCGATGAAGGTTAATTCTCATCCATCACAACTTTGCTCCTTATCCAACAAGTATGTGGATGTGCCCATCTTGGAGTTGATGAGCTCATGAATGTGTGGAGCATACCCACAAGATCTCTTCTGGTCAGCACCTGTCCTCTTGATTGTCTCTACAATCAAACTCATGACCTTGAACTTTTGAGGGACATAAAAAATATGCAGCAAGTTGATTGAGTGTCCTCTGGTCATCTTATGATATCCTGACTTGGGTAGCAAAGTGTGCCTCAATATAGTGTTGATTGTAGCTAGACCAGACAACAAGTAATGTACAGATCCAAGCTTATGTGTTTCCAATGCTTTATCTGGGATCTCTGTCTACATGTTGGCCATAGAATTGTGGTCTTTCTTCTTCTTGGCATAGACATCCAAGTCATACTCATGCTCTTCAGGGGCTTTTATGAACTTGCCCCACTCATCAACAGTTGACTGGTACCTTGTACCTTCAGACATCCACACAATTCTACCATCTGGATAAAAATGAGCTATGGAGTAGAATTGCATGATGAGTTCATCATTCCATTTTGTCAACTTCTGACCCACAAACTTGTCAACACCACATGATTTGAAATTGTCATGTACACATGGGAAGTGATCTTCATTTTCCTTAATGTATTCCCAATCAACCCATCTCATGTCACATACCATTGGCTTCTTGTCAAGCAGAATGGTCTCATAGAAATCTTGCTGCTCTTTGGTGTGGAACCTATAATCCACAGCAATCCTTCTCCTCACAACATATGGATCAGATTGTCTCCATCGTCTGAGACATGCATCCTTCCTCAACTTCATGTCCTCGGCAACAATATGATTATCATCATGATCAGGGATCTTGGGCTTGAGCTTCCTAAGAACTTGGACTTCATCATCTTCTTCTATTCCAGGCACTGGGGCCTTGTTCTTTTCTGCAGCTGGCATGTTCGTTGTGCTTCTCTTGGGTGCAGACTTGGTGGCTTGAGCAGCAGCTTTGGGGGCAGTCTTGGGCTTTGAAGGAGCAACCCCTGACTTAATGGCAGCCCCCATCAGCTTCTGAGATTTAGGTCCTGGTGCAGCATCCTCCTCTTCTTCTTCTTCTACTTCATCGTCATCATCTCACATGGATGGCTTGCCAATCACTCTGCATGTGGTTTTCCAAGCCCTATTCTTAGTTTCTGCTGGCTCATCATCTCTGGTTTCAAGAGTGAACACCATTGTTTCTTGAGTTGATGCTCTGGCCTTTGACATTGGAGCTCTTTTAGCAGGGGCCTTCTTGTTCAAACCTAGCTTGATAGCCCTAGTTGATTCTTTCACAGCTTGCTTCTTTGAAGTGGCCTCATCAGCCACAAAATCCTCATCCTCACTGTCAGAAGTTTTCTTCTTCCTTGTCTTGGTGTGCTCCTGCTACTCTCATAGTAGCTAGAGTTATTGGGACTAGAGCCCTCACTCAATTGTGCTTGCTCCTCTGACCTGTTATGGTTGTCACTTTGATCAGACATTGTTAACACTACAAACTGAAAGCTAACCCTGTGAATAGATGTAAATGAGTTAGAGTGGATAAGCATCACAAAGTGCAGAGTTTTTGCAAAATAGATGACTCGAAAACTTAGTTTTTGTTCTCCACAGAAAGCATTTCGGAGCTACCGGTTTGTTAAACTCGGTGATACCAAAGCAATTTCGGAACCTAAACTAGTGAACTTAGTCAGACCGAGTCACGGTTCAGTGGCACCGAGATTGCTAGGTTTCACAAGGAGTCGAACTCGTTCACACCGATTTGCAGTTTTCGGTCAGACCGAAAATCACATGTGCAATGGCCTAAGCCAAATCGGTGAGACCGATTTGTACAACTCGGTCGGTCCGAGATGAGTTCGGAGGAGACCTAACCCTAAATTTTCAGAACAAATCTAATCTAAGGATGTTTTTCAGTGGATAGATAGTTTGCATACATGGTAAAGATCATGGCAAAGTAATGTGCTATGAATCAGAGTTAAAGGAATAGCACATAGAGTCGAACCCATACCCTAGTTCGACGGGAGTTCGCTACCGCGACAATGGCGGAGCAGATTTCCGTTGATGGTGATGGAAACCAGCGGCGGGAGGCCGCTAGCGGTGAGGAGACGATCCGGAGACCCGAGGAGGCAGAGAAGGACACACGCGCGGGTTGAGGAGTTTGAAGTAATTTCCAAAATCTCACCCGTGGGTATATATATCCCGACCCTATCGGTGTGACCGAGTGGAACAACTCGGTGGCACCAAGATGCATAATTGCAAGCGGTTACTTCAACTCGGTGTGACCAAAAAGTTCATATCAGTTGCACCGAGATTGAAAACCTTTATCAACTTAGTGAACTCGGTGTGACCGAAGTGGATGACTCGGTCATACCGAAATGCACAAAGAGGTTTTGGAAGTTTAAGTCTATGACGAATCGGGGACTCCGAGTGCTCCTCACACAGAGTGGTTCGAATCTGACTTGATCAAACTTTGAGATGTAGCATGAATAGAGTTTGAGACGAGAAAAGCATAGATGTCTAGAGGAGGTTCTTAGGCATTCTTGTCCATCCATTTGTCAAAAGATAAAGAGCCAAGCAATCAAAGCAACAAATGGATGTCCTCGAATGAGAAAAATGTGCATTCAACATGCTCACACAATAAGATAGCAAATGAAACATGTGGCAAAGCATGCACAACCATTCTAGCATCTATCAAGCAATTGGCGATGACTAGGTCATCTATATATGAGTATATTGACTTAGGAGTCAAATGAGAACATTTGATCATAGGTCATACTCATCGTTTAAGCACAAGTGGGGTTACCACTTTTACATAAAGCATTGTTGTATTCACATCACTAGAGTTGCTTTAGCTCAATTAATTAGAGTAAAGCTCCCCCTAGATGTGATATCCCCCCTAAGAGGTATGAACTAACCTATGGTTTTGTCGATGATGACTTCATGTAGGTGTTGAAGATGTAGATGCTCAATGTTGATGTAGATCATTTGGAGCAATCCATTGGAGTGAGTCGCACTTTCAATACCTACACGGGTTAGTCCCATAAGGAACAAACAAGGATATCCATAGACATAGAGTGATGTTCACATAAGATGATGTACATGAAAGCATTTGGTTACCTTGTCCCTTGTCTTACCAACAAGAGGGTTTGTGACTCCTTGAACTAGTGCAAGATATGGAAGTTGTTTGCACTTATCCTCGCCAAAATGATATGAGTGACATATGTTGGCGGAGTCACCCTCAAGAACTCTCGAGTTCTTCTTCTTCGGGATCCACACCATATTTATGGGAATCCATGGAGTTGTAGTCATACTTGATGAAGTAGAACTCGATGTAGTCTTGGGAACCCACTTTACCAAGGCCTTGGGAGCTTCTTCAAATGCATCAATCTCCTATTGAACCTTTTCCTTGTGGTATAGTGGTGGATGATCATCTTGAGCTTGTGTTCCTTGGAAAGAAGTAAGATCATACTTCTCTCGTTGATGAACAAACCTCATCTTGGGGTATTGATCTTCTTCCCACTCAACTCCATTGGCATTGAACTTTCGTTCAAAACGAACACCTTGATTCTTCCGGTGTCTTCCTTGCTTGCGTACAATCTCATCAAATTGCTTACTTCCGGCAAGGCTCTTGTAAACACCTTTCTCTGTAATTCCCTTCAATAGGATATTTTCTTGCTCAAGTGTAACTTAGCTAAGAGAATCATTAGTGGAATCAAGAGTACTACTAGAAGCAACAATCTTTGATTTAGCATGATTATTGTTACTACTAGATGAAGAATCTTTCTTGTTTTTGTTGCTAAATTTAACTTGTGGCATGTAAGTAGACAAGAGTAAACGTTTGGCAATGTAAGAAGAACTTTTATTGTGAAGATCATCATTGATTGCTTTTAAGAACTCATGCTCTTGCTCAAGGTTGAGCTTTTCAAAGCGTAAATTTTCATGAGTCTTTAAAAGTTCTTGATGATCTTCCAAGGTAGTTTCATGAGCTAACTTAAGAGTGTTTAGTTCTTTAGTTAGACGCTCAATCTCCTTCTTATCATCGTCATTCATTTTATCTTGATTAGCATGATTAATAGCAAGTTCATCATAGTTTTCATAACTAGAGTTGTCAACAAGTAAATCATCATCTGCTAGCAAGTCATCTTCATCAATATTAAAATCAAGATACTCGGGGTGCGATACCTTAGGGCCTTTAGCCATGAAGTATCTTCCAATTCCTTCATTTGGTGAGTCAAATATGTCGTAGGAGTTGGATGACACAAGAGCAATTCCAGCAACACCTTCATATTGAGTATCTTCGGAGTCAGAGTAGTAGCTTATTTCTGAGTGGTCATCAGAGTCGGAACTGGATACCCATTCACCATCATGAGCTTGATGAATTCGTCTTGTATAGCTCCTTGTTGATTTGTCCTTCCTTTACGAATCTTTGCTTCTCCGAGAAGGTCTTCGTTCAAAACGATCATCTCTACTCCTTCTCTCTCTTAGTGGTGAATCTTCTTTTATCTTGTGTGGAGCCGTACACTCATTGGAGTAGTGTCCGGGTCTTCGACAATTGCAGCAATTCCGCTCACGACTTGAAGATCTTTTGTCATTGTAGGACCTTGATTTGGAGTTTCTCGCTTTGCTTCTATTCTTGTAGAACTTGTTAAAGTTCTTCACCATTAAGCTCAATTCTTCATTGAAGACTCGTTTCTCACTTGATGATGTTGGAGCGTCACATGAGGCTTTGTAAGCACAACTAGACTTGTTGTGAAGCTCTTCTTTATCTTTGAGTGAGATCTCATGAGCAACAATTCTTCCAATGACTTCCATAGGCTTGAGATCTTTGTAATTGGGCATCATTTGGACCAATGTGCACACGGTATCATATTTTCCATCCAAGGCTCTTAGGATCTTCTTGATGATGAATTTCTTGGTCATCTCCTCACTTCCTAAGCCGGCAATCTCATTTGTGATGAGAGCAATCCTAGAGTACATTTCAGCGATACCTTCACCATCCTTCATTTTGAACTTTTCAAGCTGACTTTGAAGCACATCCGACTTGGATTCCTTGACGGAGTCAGTACCTTCATGCATAGCAATCAAAGTATCCCAAATTTCCTTTGCATTCTCAAGACGGATGATTTTGTTGAATTCTTTAGGGCACAATCCGTTGAAAGAGGATATCGCAAGCTTGAGCATTGTATTGCAACATCTTCAATTCTTCCGCGGATGCTTCACGATTTGGTTCCTTCCCATCAAAGAATTCACCCTGCAAACCAATACACACAATAGCCCAAACGGGAGGGTTATGTCCAAGAATATGCATTTTCATCTTATGCTTCCAACTAGCAAAATTAGTACCATCAAAGTAAGGACCTCTACGGCGGTAATTTCCCTCGCTAGACGCCATACTCTCCTAGGTTGTGAAACCAAGGCTATGATCACCAAAAGCTATGGAAATCAAGGCAAATGGAGACCTTAGCTCTGATACCACTTGTAGGATGGGAAGTATGTCTAGAGGGGGGGTGATTAGACTACTTGACCAAATAAAAACTGAGCATTTTCCCAATTTTAAGTCTTGGTAGATTTTAGCAATTATGCACAAGTCAAGCAATCAACCTACACATGCAATTCTAAGAGTATAGCAGCGGAATGTAAAGCAATTTCATATGAAGGTAAAGGGAGGAGTTTGAGGGAGCAAACACAATGTAGACACGGAGATTTTTTATCTGTGGTTCTGATAGGTGGTGCTATCGTACATCCATGTTGATGGAGAGTTCAACCCACGAAGGGTAACGGTTGGGCGCATCCACGGAGCGCTCCACCCATGAAGGGTCCACAAAGAAGCAACCTTGTCTATCCCAGCATGGCCATCGCCCACGAAGGACTTGCCTCACTAGGGTAGATCTTCGCGAAGTAGGCGATCTCCTTACCCGTACAAACTCCTTGGTTCAACTCCACAATCTTGACGGAGGCTCCCAAGTGACACCTAACCAATCTAGGAGACACCACTCTCCAAAAGGTAATAGACGGTGTGTTGATGATGAACTCCTTGCTCTTGTCCTTCAAATGATAGTCTCCTCAACACTCAACTCTCTTTCATAGTATAAGATTTGGTGGAAAGATTATTTGAGTGGAAAGCAACTTGGAGAAGGCAAGAGATCAAGATTTATGTGGTTGGAATAGAACATCTTGACCTCAACACAAGTGTAGGTGGTTCTCTCTCAGAAAATGTATGTTGGAAGTGTAGGCATGTTCTGATCGCTTTCTCCACTAATGAAGAGTGCGTGGAGGGGTATATATAGCCTCCACACAGAATCTAACCGTTACACACAATTTACCAAACTCGGTGGGACCGAATCAGAGAACTCGGTCAAACCGATTTAGTTCATAATGTGACCGTTAGGCATTTCGGTGGGACGGATATGATCAACTCGGCAGGACCGATTTCATTAGGGTTAGGGCAACGTAATCTCAGTGAGACCGATTACACAAACTCGGTAGGACCGATTTTGGTAATAAGCTAACCAGAGAGTTGGTCAGGCAAACTCGGTGGGACCGATTCGCTCATTTCGATTGGACCGAAATGTTACAAATGGGAAACAGAGAGTTTGCATTGCGAACTCGGTGGGACCGATCGCTCATATCGGTTAGACTGAAATGTGACAAACGGAAACAGAGAGTTTGCAATCCCATCTCGGTGAGACCGACATCCCTATCGGTGAGACCGAAGTGACTAGGGTTTGTGGCAGTGGCTATGTCAACTGAACTTGGTGGCACCGGATAGAAAGTTTCAGTAGGGCCGAGTTTGACTTTTGGTTCGGGACATATGTGGATGTGAGAACGTGGTTGAGGGTTTTGTAGCATATCACTAAGCATTTTAAGCAAGAAACCCATTAAGAAACACCTCATCCTCTTTTAATAGGATTGGCTTTCCTATGGACTCAATGTGATCTTGGATCACTAAAATAGAAAATGTAGAGTCTTGAGCTTGGGCCAATATGTGTCCTTAGCATTTTGAGGGGTCCACATTTCTAATCCGTGACATGCCAATCGTTGAACTTTCCTGAAATATTTATCTTGAGATAGCATTAGTTCAATGAGCTATATGTTGTTAGTAATTACCAAAACCACCTAGGGATAGTTGCACTTTCCGGGGGCCATAGGTTTAACTAGAGGCTTCTTTCAAGATAGCAAATATTACGGTGGGTGAAAAATTACTATCGAGCAATTGATAGAAAAGCGCATAATTACGAAGATATCTAAGGCAATGATCATGAATATAGGCATCACGTCCGTGTCAAGTAGACCAACTCCTGCCTGCATCTACTACTATTACTCCGCACATTGACCAACTCCTGCCTGCATATAGAGTATTAAGTTCATGAAGAACAGAGTAACGCTTCAAGTAAGATGACATGACGTAGCGGAATTAACTCAAGGAATATGATGAAAACACCATCTTGTTATCCTTGATGGCAACGATACAATACGTGCCTTGTCCCCTTCTGTCACTGGATGAGATCACCACAAGATTGAACCCAAAGCAAAGCTCTTCCGCATTGCAAGAAAAACCAATCTAGTTGGCCAAAGCAAACCGATAGTTCGAAGAGAATTACTAAGATATGAAATCATGCATTTAAGAATTTAGAGAATATTCATAGATAAGTTGATCATAAATCAACAATTTATCGCATCTCGATAAACACACCGCAAAAGAAGATTACGTCGGATAGATCTCCAAGAACATCCAGGAGAACATGGTATTGAGAATCAAAGAGAGAGAAGAAGCCATCTAGCTACTAGCTATGGACCCGTAGGTCTGTGGTAAACTACTCACGCTTCATCAGAAGGGCAATAGGGTTGATGTAGATGACCTCCGTGGTCAAATCCCCCTCCAGCAGAGTACCGGAAAAGGCCTCTAGATGGGATCTCGCGGATACAAAAGGTTGCAGTGATGGAAAAGTGGTTTTGTCCCCTCTTCTAGGGTTTCTGGAATATATGTAAATATAGGCGGAAGAAATAGGTCGGTGGAGTCCCGACGTCCCACAAGGGTGGGGGTGTGCCAACCCCCTAGACGCGCCCTCCCCCTTGTGGCCGCCTCTTAGCTCTTTTGACTTGGTTCTCAGCTTCTGGGGTGTCTTCTGGTCCAAGAAAAATCCTTGCGAAGGTTTCGTTTCGTTTAGACTCTGTTTGATATTCCTTTTATGTGAAACTAAAAAACAAGGAAAGAAATAAAATCTGGCACTGGGTTCCCGGTTAATAGGTTAGTCCCAAAAGTAATATAAAATATCATAATAATGCATATAAAACATCGAAAACAGATAATATAATAGCATGGAACAATCAAAAATTATAGATACATTGGAGACGTATCACCCTCTGGTGGACTACCGAAAAAGGCATCTAGATTGGAACTCATGGTTCTGGAACTTGCAACGACTGGAAAAATATTTCGTCTACTCCTCTATTGTTTCTGGAATATTGTGGTATTTATAGAGCTGGAGGTCGGTGGAAAAGGTCCTCGTGGGCCCTACAAGGCATCAAGGCGCGCTATGGGCCTCTGGCGCACCCTTGTGTCTTGTGGGCACTATGGGCCTCATCTGGTGCACCTCATGGGCTTCCTGGGTCTCTTCTAGGCAAAAAAAATAACAAAAAGTTTCATTGCATTTGGACTCCATTTGGTATCGATATTCTGCAAAGTAAAAAATAAGCAAAAAAACAACAACTGGCATTGGGCACAATGTCAATAGGTTAGTCCCAAAAAATGATATAAATTTGCTAGAAAATGTATGTAAAACATCCAAGATTGATAATATAACAACATGGAACAATAAAAAATTATAGTATGTTGGAGACGTATCAGAACATGTATGTTAAGTCGAAGACTCCTAGCCCAAGTCAATTTGGCGAAGAGGAGTGTTGTCGTCGGCATAGAAGACCAGTTCAAGGGCTACTGACGGTGTCCTGGACTAGGGGTACCAACCGTGTTGGCCCACAGTCCTCGGACCGGGCCTATAGGCCCTCGTTCTCATAAGGAAGGACTCTGGAAACCTCCAACCTCGACGTGATCAAGACAACCTCTGCCGAAGATTTGACGTGTACTCCAAGGATATCTTCAGCCGCCGCCAAACGCAACCATAGATCTACATCTGACTATGTAACCCTAGGTATCCCTCTCGCATGTATATAAACCAAGCGGTTTGTTCTATAGAAGGGACCAAGTCATAATCTCATTCAACTATCCTTAGGGTTAGAACAGAACTTACGATCTCGAGTTAGATCAAGCTTGTACTTGATACACAATTGTAACAGCCCCAAAATTGGGTTTTCAATTTTTGTGTTGTTATTCCTTCCTGGCAATCATTTCTTGATTTTTTTTCTCCTGAGATTGCTGGATGACTCTGAAAATTCTTGCCATTTTCAACCTTTCAAAACCTTGCTCATGTCTTTGTTACTGGGCAAGACCCCATTTGCATCATCTCAAATCCATCAAAACCCTAATTCCAATGTCCTTTGTGATTACAAAGGAGCCATCCTTTTCCTTGATTTGTTGATCCTCCCAATTGTTCCCAGAGACCATCCTACCTTTCAAAACCCTCGATATGCAAAAATATTGTTAAGCCCTATGCAATATTTTTCATTTGTGATTTATTCCTTTTCTTGTCTATCTCAGGAATAAAATCCAAAGGCATAGCTAGTCATCTCCTAAATTCACGAAAATTGGTGGAGATGATATTTCTGTATAATCTTTGCTCTGGCAAAAATATTGGCCACATATAAATAAGGGAAATTGCCTTTTCCTATTTTAAGCCAATATTGCATTTCTGCCATTTTCCAAAGGAGCTACTATTTTTATAGCAAGGAAAATTCCCAAATAATTTGTGGAGTTTGTACTTGCTATATCTTCACCATTCCCATCCAAACCCATGCTTCAAAGATCATAGTTTGAGCACATGATCCAATGAAAGTTTCTATCATGTCTGAAATTTTTGTAAAGTGCTTTAATCCTTGATCCATTTGAGATGAAATTTTGCAGGGTGATTAACATTGATATCACCAACGGATACCAAAAATCAGCTCAATCCCTTCATCCTATCTCTCTGTGCAATTTTCTCAAGTTTCTGTTCAGATTGCTTGTTTGCGAAGGAAGTACCTTCATGGATGATCAAAATGAGCTGAAACTCTTCCATCAGTCTCTAATGATAATATCATCACCCTCCTCCAAGATTCATCTCATTCCATTGATCCATGTGAGCCCAGGATCAATTCTTTGTTTTTGTCCAAATTTTCAGTTTGTGAAGCAAGTATATTTTATCTTGCTCCATTATGGCTGAAAATTTTCCCAAGTCTTCTCCTACTCCTATAACCTAGCTCCACAAAATTTTGTCTCATTTTGGTTAGCCATTTGCCCTGAGGAGTTTTCTCAAGTTTTTGGGCAGAAATAATAGCTGTGAAGGAAGTACCATTTTGGCAAGTCCATTTGGTATTAAATTTTTTACAGCATCATTATATGCCCAAATCATCAAGCTTTTCCACGTTTTAGCCCAATCCAACACTCCTAGTGAGTGCTTCTTCATCATTTGGTTTATGGACCGGATTTAGCAGTTGCACTGAAACTATGTCAAATAGATGTCCAAATCATCTCAAAGTTAGCAGGATCCTAGTCCTTACTACCCTAAACCTCCCAAACATCAATTTTACTCCTTAACCTCACTAGTTTGATCACAAAATCGTTGTCAAGTTTGCTACAGCAAACTTGTGAAGCTTGGTTCTCTCTGATCCATGTTCCTCTGCTCGTCTCATTGCCATGGTTTTAATGCACCTTCGAAGGACATCACTAATGACATGAGCTGGCATCCTGAATGAGTCCAGAGCGTGCCTTGTCGGTGGTGATCATCAGAGATGCCGGCCAAAATGGTGGTCTACACACTGTTCTCGTCGGCAGCGCTGCTCCGACCGGCTGCTGGACTCCTCTCCCCCTTCGTTTTCTTCCCTGACGAGCTGGAACCGACGCTGCACAGTGTGCGCTCATGTGCACCATCGCCTTCCTCCTCTATCTTCTTCCTCCCCGAGCCACCTTGGCGTTGCGTTGCTCCGTGAGCCTCTGCTGCTCAGCAGCTTCCTCCTCATCGCCTTGCCGCTACTTCCCATGAGCCTTGGCAGTGCCTGCCGACACTGCGCCCGTCGCCGGCGCATGGACACGTCGCCTGTCGTGTGTCACCTCCTTCCCTCCACCTCGAGCTTTCCCCGCGGCTATTTAAGCACGACCTCGAGTCCCTCGTAGTCCACAACGCCTCCTCGAGCCACCCATCCCTCCCCGAAGCCTCTCTCTGATCTCCACCACCACCGTGGTCGTCGCCTCGGTCCTCACTGATTCCGGCGACCTCGCGTCCCGTCTTTGCTCCGCAGCCACCCAGGGCCTTCCTCTACCACCAAGGAGGCATCCCGTGCTCGTCCCCATCCATTTCCCCCACCGAAGCACCTACCTCACGTCCGGCCAAATCTCCTTCCCGCTGCGAGCTCGGCTGCGGCCGCTACAGGGCTTCTTGGCGGCAGTGAATGCTACCCTCGATGTGTCTCTTCCTCCTGATCTCCTGGGTAGGTCACACACCGTGAACGGTGGTCGGGATCGCCAGCAATCGTCGTCGAGGCGGACCGCTCCCTCGGCCAAGAACGCATCGAGCGGGAGGAAGCAGAAGACCGACCGAGCAGGCCCCACCTCCATGCGGACCCTGCAAGTCAGCCACTCAGGGGTTGACCCGGCTCGCTGACCTGGCGTAAGTGGAGACGCCCCGCAGCGGATGCGCTTTCGTCTTTCGAAAGTGTACTTCATCGTGCCTTCAGACAGAAATACGTTTTTGTTTTTTGAAAACGTACTTTCTGTCGCCTTTGGTCAGTAATATGCTTTTCTTTCTCTGAAAACGTATTTTCTTTAGTTTGCTTTCTGTTTTAACGGACAAGGGCCTATCTGTAAATATTTATTTCATAGATTAGTCCCTATCATTAAATCGACCGTATCTTTTCAGCCACACCTCCAATTGAGGTGATTCCAACGCTCACGTTCTCTGCTCCTCGAGCTATTTTTGATGGGACTATTTTCTTGATGTTTGCACATTCTGAAAATACCCATTTTGCCATTACCTTAATCCAGCTCCTCTGAGAGAGAACCGTTCTCTGGCAAAATTTTCCGCAAGATGATCGTATCTCTTCCCGGAGTATTCCTCGACCCCCAGGCAAGCCAACCTCTTATCATGAGCCCCGAACTTGCATGTTGACTTTGCTGCACCTTGTGTGTGTGTGTGAAGTTGCAGTAGTTTCTTGTATGTCTCGCCTGCAGTTATTTAAGTTATGCTATATGTTCTATTGCGTGCCGTGTCATGCTTACCTTTCATGATATCTTTTGCCATGCTAGTTAGTATGTTGTTACTGATAATATCATGTCTCTGTTGTGGATTAGTTTCATGCCCGTAGTATTGATGTTATGATGGTTGTGTTGCATTGTTTCGCATTCCCATGTTCCATATGCTATAGTTGTGCACTCGAGAAGCTTGGTATTTTGTTAAATCATTTGTATGTTGGATGCTCATTGTTACATTCATGTTACTATGCTCATGATGATGGAGAAGATAATAAGATGACTTAATAATAACAAAACTCATCCGCCATTGATGGGTTCGAGTCATAGTGCCACCAAATCGAGCTTTTCCAGTGCAACCACATTTGCCTTTATCGGAAGGCCTTAATGCGATCTATTGTCATGCCTAAGAGTGTCTCCAACAAGGGAAGGTTATGGGCGCGCGCTACCCTGATCAGGTAGGCGGACATAAGCCTTGTGAGCCGAGTTTTGTTATGTGCACATGTCCCCGTTTGGGACCATTTTTGTTTTGCCATGACGGTGGTCGTGATGCCTTTGGTAGGCACGGGGCCACCCAGGACTGATCCCCAAGGGGGTGTTAGTCGGAGTGGCCGGGAGAGTGTCATTGACAATGGATCGGTTCCATCGGAACACCGTTGGTCCACCCGAATGGGAGTGCGAGGCCATGGGTTCCGTGGTGTGGGTAAAGTGCACTACCTCTGCAGAGTGTTTATTAAGTCTATCGATAGCCGCACAGTTCGTAGTAGGTCACACTATTGGGTCTTGGTCGAAATGGAGGATAAACCTGAAATAACTAAGTTGGTGAATAATGTGTAACACATAATATGGTGACTTGGACTATGAGATAGTCGGGAGAAGTCACAGTGATGTTTTGATATGATCACGCAACGAGGTCTCGATGAACCAAGTGTGGTTCCGTTTGTGATCCGCGAATGATCACCGTTTGGTTGCGAGGCAACCCATTGGGAAGAGAGTCCGAGGGACTCGGTGCATGTTGAACCAAGCGTGGTTCCGTTTGTGATCCATGAATGATCACTGTTTGCTTGCGAGGCAACCCGTTCGGAAGAGAGTCCGAGGGACTCAGTGCACAAGTTTGGTTGCATTCCATGAGTACTATGTTTGCATTTAACGAACCATGGGAGAACAGGAGATGGTTGCATAAAGTTAACATGTTATGTCTGCATTGGATATGACCGGTAGTTTGTATTCAGTATAGTTTCATGATGCCATGCCATGCTTTGATTGATATGCTAAATTATGCCATGATTGAGATGATATGCTATATTGTGCTATTGCCATGTTAGAAGCATGTTTTGATATGCCATGTTATTGCCATGTTAGTAGATGCTATGATGTTGTCCATGCTTATTTTGATCCATTTCTCTAGTTAATATCATGCCATGCTTAGCTTCTGCTATGAGATAGCTTATTACAGATGCTTGGTTCTTGCTTTGTCATTTGCTTGTTTGGATGCTATGCATTTGGTTGTCTTGCAAGTACATTCAATGTACTGGCTTGGTGTGGCATGCCAGTTTGTAGGTCGTGCCTGGATTGCTTACTTGATTGGTCGCGCTAGGCCGTAACCTTGCCAGTCCAGTGAGTTGTGGAGCCCAGCCAGAGTCGTTGAGCCGCCAAACCAAGACTTCCGCCGCCATTTAAATGGCCTTAGAGCTATGCCAGATGACTGTATTCATCAATGATGTAATCCTATATACATGTATTTGATGAATATTCTTCTACCTGGAATGTTGTATCATGGACCTGTCGTGCGTCAGATGTTATAGTGGGCTGATGTGCGAAGTCCCCCTGCTCCATGAAGATCGGGGTGACATAACAATCATCAATATAATCAAAGCACGACGTAGGGTATTACCTCTTCGAGAGGGCCCGAACCAGGGTAAACACTGTGTCCCTTGTCTCATGTTTCCCTTGATCTAAGAACCACAGCTCAGGACCCCCCCTACCTGGAGGTCTGCCGGTTTGACCATCGACACCCATGTATTTTCCCTACTGCACGTCTGCGCCTCCGTGCTATAGACTAGCTCTGCCTTGTCTATTCCAAGGTGTTTGTGAAGACGACCAGCTACTCCCTATAGGATGTGCTTCATGCATCCGAAAAGCTAGATCCTCATGAGGATAGGGCCGTAGTGACAGCCTGACACTGCCGAAGTATACTTCCCGGTGAGCCTTTACTGTGCCGAAGAGATTGCCAGGCTATAGGTGTGTTCGGTTAATCTGGAATGCACACCCCATTTTTATGCTCCCCGAACTCCAAAGAATTTTAAGCACAAAAAATTGTACTCTAGGTACATAGTCTGCTACCAGGAGGTGTGAGCTGGGGAGCACGTGTCCCTATTTAGGATTCATGCGAGTGTGTCTAGGGGCTGGAGTTATAATGCAGACACGCTTTGAAAAGTTTGGTAGATCCAGCCAAGCAGTACGTCGGGTCGCTTCCTTGGATGCCTGGAAATCAGCTGCGAAGGATGTTGTTTGCTCATGTGTATGGAGAGAGCATTCCATGTTGCCGTTGATGGTAATGACACCATTTGGACATGCCATCTTGAGCTTCAGATAAGCATAGTATGGCACCGCGTTAAAATAGGGAACGCAATATGACCGAGCAACGCGTGGTAGCCACTACGAAAGGGGCGATATCAAAAATTAAGTCCTCATTTCAGAAGTTATTAGGGGAGTCATTTATCCCGGATGTTGTGCTTGAATGCTGCACTTGCCACGGCATTGGGGCAGTCAACGATCTGGTTCTTTTTAGTGAAGAACCGATTCCAGAATTTTTGAACTGATTTACCCTCCTTCTGGACTATATGGATAAGGTCTTTGCCGTCTGGGGGCCGAGCATAGGTGCCCTGAAAATTGGCCCTAAAGGCCACCTCGAGCTCCTCCCAACTTCCAATGGAATTTCTAGGGAGGCTGCGGAGCTAATGCCTTGCCGGTCCCTTGAGTTTGAGGGGTAGGTATTTAATGGCATGGAGGTCATCACCTCGGGCCATGTGGATGTGTAGAACAAAGTCTGCTCTCCAGACGTCCATGTCATTTGTTCCATCGTATTGATCGATACTGATGGGATTGAACCCTTATGGAAACTGGTGCTCCATGACCTCATTTGTGAAATATATAGGATGTGCGAGACCTCAGAAACGAGCCATGTTTGGTTGGGTGTGAGCCATTGTCCTAGCTCAGATCTGCTCTCGAGTCCTTTCATGCATGTCTAGCTAAGCGTCATAGCACTCCAAGCCAGCTGGTGCATGGTTCTGTGACCTGTAACTGGATCGGGAAATGGCTTTAATAGTTTGTATGTTATCACACAGATCGAAGGTCTCGAGGTGCTCAACCGCACTCTTTCCACGAGGGCGGCTTTTAACAGGAGTTTCCTTCGGTGCCCCTGTTGACCGATCTCACCCTTTAGGGGTCAGTTAGCTTGGCCTACGTGGCCGCGTATGAGTGGCTCGTTATCCGCTGCCTCATCATCGAAGTGGGGCAATAGATGCATTTTCAGGAATGATTTGGGGGCCACAGCCCGGGTCTCGAGGTCTGCTTCGAGCGCAAGGATTTTCATCCGTTTGTCATTGAGTGCATTCTCATCAGTATACATCTCCTGCTGCTTCTTTTTCATGCTTCGCGCGATTGCAATTAGTAGTCGCTTGAACCGTGCTTGTTCGGATGGATTTATGGGTACGACAAAGTCTTCAGGTCCGAGACTTACATCGTCTTCGGACTCCAGCATATAATCCTTGTCTGACCCATCATCGAAGGCTCCCGTGTCATCGAGATTTTCCTCCACGGGTGTTCCAGCAGGCCCACTCAGTTGGGCGGGTGAGGCTTGAATGTTCTCACCCAGGTGTTAGGGCATATTTCTCTCTCATTAGTTTTGGTGATTGATGACAATCCTTTTGCGGATTAATCATGTGCATTGAGCATTTCAGATATTCCTTCATGTGGCACGAGACAATTTCTACCCCTCGGTGTTTAAAGAGAAGACAGTGTATTTTCCTTCATTTCATTTTTGATGGACTTAAGTTGTAGGATATATCGTACTATCAAGAGGGGGTCCATGTCGGAAAGGTTTGGGTGGAATTAACACGTATACATCTCCTTTGCACCCCCAGCTATTTCCCGCTTCTCTGGAGTGTCCTCCGTTTTGTCGATAGTGGGGTGGTATAGACCCAGCGGTAGTACCGCGGCTGGCAGCGGTAGTACCGCTCGTACTGCCGCCTCGATTTGGGGCTCATATTTCATGTGTCGGGTTCAACCGTGGTCCCTGTGTCATGCTAACGCTAACCCCAACTAGACCCAATCAAGCAGCGGCAGTAGGAGCGGTAGTACTGCTTATAAGCGGTAGTACCGCGCCTACTACTGCTGCCACTACCGCTCGTGGCTCTTGACTCTCCCCCGTGCTCTCTAAAGGCACTATGTGGTGATCCGAGTGGTACTACCGCTGGGGCAAGCGGCAGTACCATGCTACCTCTTGAGCATGCGTTGGTTTTCCCTTGAAGAGGAAAGGGTGATGCAGCAAAGTAGCGTAAGTATTTCCCTCAGTTTTTGAGAACTAAGGTATCAATCCAGAAGGAGACTACACTCAAATCCCTCATACCTAAACAAACAAATAAGAACCTTGCAACCAACGCGATAAAGGGGTTGTCGATCCCTTCACGGCCACTTGCAAATGTGAGATCTGATAGAGATAATAAGATAAATATTTTTGGTATTTTTGCTGTATAGATTGAAAAGTAAAGATTGCAAAATAAAATATAGCTAGTTGACAGAAGATTAATATGATGGAAGATAGACCCGGGGGCCATAGGTTTCATTAGTGGCTTCTCTCAAGATAGCATATTCTACGGTGGGTGAACAAATTACTATTGAGCAATTGATAGAAGAGCGCATAGTTATGAGAATATCTAGGCATGATCATGTATACAGGCATCACGTCCGTGACAAGTAGACCGAAACAATTCTGCATGTACTACTATTACTCCACACATCGACCGCTATCCAGCATGCATCTAGAGTATTAAGTTCATAAGAACAGAGTAATGCCTTAAGCAAGATGACAGATGTAGAGGGATAAACTCATGCAATATGATATAAACCCCATATTTTTATCCTCAATGGCAACAATACAATATGTGCCTTGCTGCCCCTACTATCACTGGGAAAGGACACCGCAAGATTGAACCCAAAACTAAGCACTTCTCCCATTGCAAGAAAGATCAATCTAGTAGGCCAAACCAAACTGATAATTCGAAGAGACTTGCAAACATATTTAAATCATGCATATAAGAATACAGAGAAGAACCAAATATTGTTCATAGATAATATTGATCATAAACCCACAATTCAACGGATCTCGACAAACACACCGCAAAAAGTATTACATCAAATAGATCTCCAAGAAGATCGAGGAGAACTTTGTATTGAGATCCAAAGTGAGAGAAGAAACCATCTAGCTAATAACTATGGACCCGAAGGTCTGTGGTAAACTACTCACAACTCATCGGAGAAGCTATGGTGTTGATGTAGAAGCCCTCCGTGATCGATTCCCCCTTTGATGGAGCTTCGGAAAAGGCCCCAAGATGGGATCTCACGGGTACAGAAGGTTGCAGCGGTGGAAATAGTGTTTCGTGGTGCTCTCGGATGTTTTCAGGGTATATGAGTATATATAGGAGGAAGAGGTACATCGGTGGAGCTAGGAGGGGCCCATGAGGGTGGGGGTGTGCCTACCCCCCTAGACGCCCCCTCCTACCTCGTGGCTTCCTAGGCGTGTACTCCAAGTCTTCTGGATTGCGTTTGTTCCAAAAACGATCCTCGCGAAGGTTTCATTCCGTTTGGACTCCGTTTGAGATTCCTTTTCTACGAAACACTGAAATAGGCAAAAAACAGCAATTTGCACTAGGCCTTGGGTTACTAGGTTAGTCCAAAAAATAATATAAAAGTGCATAATAAAGCCCATTAAACATCCAAAACAGATAATACAATAGCTTGGAACAATAAAAAATTATAGATACGTTGGAGACGTATCAAGCATCCCCAAGCTTAATTTCTGCTCGTCCTCGAGTAGGTAAATGACAAAAACAGAATTTTTGATGTGGAATGCTACCCAACATAATTTTCAATGTAATTTTCTTTATTGTGGCATTAATGTTCAGATCCGAAAGATTGAAGATAAAAGTTTAATATTGACATAATAATAATAATACTTCAAGCATACTAAGAAAGCAATTATGTCTTCTCAAAATAACATGGCCAAAGAAAGTTCATCCCTACAAAATCATATTGTCTGGCTATGCTCTATTTTCATCACACAAAATATTTAAAGCATGCACAACCCCGGTTTTAGCCAAGCAATTGTTTCATACTTTAATTTTTTAAACTTTTTCAACTTTCACGCAATACATGAGCGTGAGCCACGGATATAGCACTATAGGTGGAATAGAGTGGTGGTTGTGGAGAAGACAAAAGGAGGAACATAGTCTCACATCAACTAGGTGTATCAATTGGCTATGGATATGCCCATCAATAGATACCAATGTGAGTGAGTAGGCATTGCCATGCAACGGATGCACTAGATCTATAAGTGTATGAAAGCTCAACTAATGAAACTAAGTGGGTGTGCATCCAACTCGCTTGCTCACGAAGACCTAGGGCATTTTGAGGAAGCCCATCATTGCAATATACAAGCCAAGTTCTGTAATGAAAATTCCCACTAGTATATGAAGATGATAAAACAAGAGAGTCTCTATCATTAAGATCATGGTGCTACTTTGAAGCACAAGTGTGGGAAAAGGATAGTAGCATTGTCCCTTCTCTCTTTTTTCTCTCTTTTTTGGCATTTTCTTTTTTTATGGCCTCTTTTTTTCCTTTTCTTTTTTTCTTCGTCTAGAGTCTCATCCCGACTTGTGGGGGAATCATAGTCTCCATCATCCTTTCCTCACTGGGACAATGCTTTAGTAATGAAGATCATCACACTTTTATTTACTTACAACTAAAGAATTACAACTCGATGCTAGAACAAAATATGACTCTATGTGAATGCCTCCGGCGGTGTACCGGGATGTGCAATGAATCAAGAGTGATGAAAAATTATGCATGGTGGCTTTTCCACAAATACGATGTCAACTACATGATCATGCAAAGCAATATGACAATGATGAAGCGTGTCATGATGAATGGAACGTTGGAAAGTTGCATGGCAATATATCTCGTAATGACTATAGAAATGCCATAACAGGTAGGTATGGTGACTATTTTGAAGAAGGTATATGGTGGGTGTATGGTACCGGCGAAAGTTGTGTGGTACTAGAGAGGCTAGCAATGGTGGAAGGGTGAGAGTGTGTATAATCCATGGGCTCAACATTAGTCATAAAGAACTCACATACTTATTGCAAAAATCTACAAGCTATCAAAACCAAGCACTACACGCATGCTCCTAGGGGAAGGGTTGGTAGGAGTTAACCATCGCGCGATCCCGACCTCCACACAAAGGAAGACAATCAATAAGTAAATCATGCTCCAACTTCATCACATAATGGTTCACCATACGTGTATGCTACGGGAATCACAAACTTTTAACACAATTATTCCTCAAATTCACAATTACTCCACTAGCATGACTCTAATATCACCATCCTCATATCTCAAAACAATCATCAAGTATCAAACTTCTCGTAGTATTCAATGCACTTTATATGAAAGTTTTTATTATACCCATCTTGGATGCCTATCATATTAGGACTAATTTTATAACCAAAGAAAATTACCATGTTGTTCTAAGGGACTCTCAAAATAATAGAAGTGAAGCATGAGAGGTCAATAATTTCCATGAAATAGAACCACCGTCGTGCTCTAAAAAGATATAAGTGAAGCACTAGAGCAAAACTATCTAGCTCAAAAGATATAAGTGAAGCACATAGAGTATTCTAATAAATTCCGATTCATGTGTGTCTCTCCCAAAAGGTGTGTACACAAAGCATGATTGTGATAAACTAAAAAGAAAAGACTCAAATCATACAAGACGCTCCAAGCAAAACACATATCATGTGGTGAATAAAAATATAGTCTCAAGTAAAGTTACCGATAGACGAAGATGAAAGAGGGGATGCCTACCCAGGGCATCGCCAAGCTTAGGATTTTGGTTGTCCTTGTACTATCTTGGGGTGCCTTACGCATCCCCAAGCTTAGTGTCTTGCCACTCTTTGTTCCATAGTCAATCAAATTTAACAGAAAATCTCGTGAGCTCCATTAGTATAAGAAAACAAACCATCACTTTATGATACTGTATTGAACTCATTCTTTATTTATATTGGTGTTAAACCTACTGTATTCCAACTTCTCTATGGTTCATACCCCCGATACTAGCCATCGATTCATCAAAATAAGCAAACAACACACGAAAAGTAGAATCTGTAAAAAAAACAGAACAATCTGTAGCAATCTGTAACTTTGGAATACTTCTGTAACTCTAAAAATTCTGAAATAAATTGGTGGACATGAGAACTTGTTTATAAATCATCTGCTAAAAGAATCAACTTAAAAGCACTGTCCAGTAAAAAATGGCAGCTAATCTCATGAGCGCAAAAGTTTCTGTTTTTACAGCAAGATCGCAAAGACTTCACCCAAGTCTTCCCAAAGGTTCTACTTGGCACAAACACTAATTAAAACACAAAACCATATCTAACCAGAGGCTAGATGAATTATTTATTACTAAACAGAAGTAAAAGCAAAGAAAATAAAATTGGGTTGCCTCCCAACAAGCGCTATCGTTTAACGCCCCTAGCTAGGCATAAGAATTCAATGATGCTCACATGAAAGACAAGACTCGAAGCACAAAAAGACCATCATGTATCATGTGAAAATCACATCTAAGTCTAACATACTTCCTATGCATAGGCATTTTATAGGAAAACAAATTAGCAACACAAGCCAGATCTAACATATGCAAGGAAGAAGAAAGACACAAGATCAATCTCAACATGAAGAGAGGTAATTTTGTATCATGAAGATTTCTACAACCATATTTTCCTCTCTCATAATAATTGCATGTATGATCATCAGCAAATTAAGCAATATAGGTATCACAAAACATATTCTCAACACGATCCTCATGCATACGAAGTTGACACTCTTCCAATATAGTGGGATTAACATTAACTAAAGTCATGACCTCTCCAAACCCACTTTTATCAAAAAATTCATAAGATTGAACATTCTCCAAATATGTGGGATCCAAAGTTAACACTCTAACAAACCCACTTTCAATATTATTGCAAACATTATTATCAATCTCATATATATCATGGGGCTTAAATAAGTTTTCAAGGTCGTAAGAAGCATCACCCCAATCATGATCATTGAAACAAATAGTAGTCATAGCAAAACTAGCATCTCCAAGCTTGAGGTTTTGCATATCATTAACACAATTGACATTAAGAGAATTTATAATAAGATGATTGCAATCATTGTTTTCATCGAAGGAACTATCAGGTATGGGTGCAATAGCAAACGATCTCATGATTAACATAAGGAACTATAGCAAATTCATCTTCTTAAATATTGGTATCATGGCCACAAGAATAGCAAGCTTCATGTTTATCAAGGGATATTTCAATCAAATCATCAGGATCATAATTATCTATAGATTCATGCATATCATTATTTTCTTCCAAAGCAGCGGTCATTCTTTCAATAAATTCTTCGACATAGACATTATGAGCACAGTTTTCATAGCAATATTTAAGTATGTCAAAATTTTCAGATTCGTAGAGAGTAATATCATACTTTTCAATCAAAGAAGCAACTTCATAAGCACCCTTAAAAGCAACAAATTCTTCAATTTGTTCGATATCGTAGTAACTATAAACACCCTTTGCATAAGAAGATAATATTTCATTATCATTAAACTCACATAGGTAGGGGAGGTGTTTTTAGGGTTCTTAGAGCAACAATTAAAATCATAAATTTCACAAAGATTCCAAGCATAACACGGCAATCTGTTTATTTGATCCCATAAGAGTCTCCCTTTTTCAGACAAACGATGACGCACAAAATGAGCATGCTCATCTAAAGATTTCCCATCAACTAGGCTAGTTGGGGTTTCAGCACGAGCGCATAAGGACCGAAGATGATCCAAGTAGAACACTTTAAGTGGATCCATATCAATAGATTTTTAGCAAGCAAATATGCAAGCAATAGAAGGCACATGGAAACACAAACAAAGATAAATACGGGACGAAGGCGAAGAAAAGGCAAAGGTTTTTGAAAATCGTTTTAGAAGTGGGGGAGAGGAAAATGAGAGGCGAATGGCAAATAATGTAATGCGAGGGATAAGAGTTTGTGATGGGTACTTGGTATGTCTTGACTTGTGCGTAGATCTCCCCAGCAACGGTGGCAGAAATTGGCAAGTTGACGGGAGATCGAATCTTGACTTCACTTAGCATAAGTCTCCCCGACAACAACGCCAGAAATCATTCTTGCTACCTCTTGAGCATGCGTTGGTTTTCCCTTGAAGACGAAAGGGTGTTGCAGCAAAGTAGCATAAGTATTTCCCTTGGTTTTTGAGAACCAAGGTATCAATCCAGTAGGAGACTACACTCATATCCCTCGTACTTGCAGAAACAAATAAGAACCTTGCAACCAACACGATAAAGGGATTGTCAATCCCTTCACATCACTTGCAAAAGTGAGATCTGCTAGAGATAATAAGATAAATATTTTTGGTATTTTTGTTGTATAGATTGAAAAGTAAAGATTGCAAAATAAAGATAGCTAGTTGACTGAAGATTAATATAATGGAAGATAGACCCGGGGGCCCTAGGTTTCACTAGTGGCTTCTCTCAAGATAGCATATTCTACGGTGGGTGAACAAATTACTGTCGAGCAATTGATAGAAGAGTGCATAGTTATGATAATATCTAGGCATAATCATGTATACAGGCATCACGTCCGTGACAAGTAGAGCGAAACGATTCTGCATTTACTACTATTACTCCACACATCGACCGCTATCCAGCATGCATCTAGAGTATTAAGTTCATAAGAACAGTGTAACACCTTAAGCAAGATGACATGATGTAGAGGGATAGACCCATGCAATATTATATAAACCCCATCTTTTTATGCTCGATGGAAACAATACAATACGTGCCTTGCTTCCCTTACCGTCACTGGGAAAGGACACCGCAAGATTGAACCCAAAGCTAAGCACTTTTCCCATTGCAAGAAAGATCAATCTAGTAGGCGAAACCAAACTGATAATTCGAAGACACTTGCAAACATATTTAAATCATGCATATAAGAATTCAGAGAAGAACCAAATATTGTTCATAGATAATCTTGATCATAAACCCACAATTCATCGTATCTCGACAAACACACCGCAAAAAGTATTACATCGAATAGATCTCCAAGAAGATCAAGGAGAACTTTGTATTGAGATCCAAAGAGAGAGAAGAAGCCACCTAGCTAATAACTATGGACCTAAAGGTCTGTGGTAAACTAGTCACAACTCATCGGAGTGGCTATGGTGTTGATCTAGAAGACCTCCATGATCGATTCCCCCTCCGGTGGAGCTCCGGAATAGGCCCCAAGATGGGATCTCACGGGTACAGAAGGTTTTGGCGGTGGAAATAGGGTTTCATGGTGCTCTCGGATGTTTTTGGTGTATATGAGTATATATAGGAGGAAGAGGTACGTCGGTGGAGCTACAAGGGGCCCACGAGGCTTGGGGGCGCGACCTCCTACCTCGTGGCCGCCTTGGGGCTTCCCAGGCGTGTACTCCAAGTCTTCTGGATTGCGTTTGTTCCAAAAATGATCCTCACGAAGGTTTCATTCCGTTTGGACTCCGTTTGATATTCCTTCTCTGCGAAACAGTGAAATAGGCAATAAACAAGAATTTGCACTGGGCCTTGGGTTAGTAGGTTAGTCCCAAAAATAATATAAAAGTGCATAATAAAGGCCATTAAACATCCAAAACAGATAATATAATAGCATGGAACAATGTAAAATTATAGATACGTTGGAGACGTATCATACCACTTCAACAAGCGGTAGTACCGCTCCCTTGAGCGGTAGTACCACGCAATGTGGGCTGAGCATGAGAATATGGTTGGATCTTTGCCCCCACTATATAAAGGTGGTATTCTTCATTTTCGCCTGATCTCTCTCCCTAGCCAATCAAACTTGTTGATTTTCTAGGGATTGATTGAGAAGACCCCGATCTACACTTCCACCCAGAAAAATTTGATTCTCCCCACTAATCCCTTGCATATCTTGTTACTCTTGGGTATTTGAGCACCCTAGACGGTTTAGGTCACCTCGTAGCCACATTCCATTGTGATGAAGCTCTGTGGTGGTGTTGGGAGCCTCCAAGCTTGTTGTGGAGATTGCACCAACCTTGTTTGTAAAGGTTCGGTCGTCGCATTCAAGGGCACCACTAGTGGAATAACGACATATTGCATTGTGTGAGGGCATAAGAAGAATACGGTGGCCCTGGTGGCTTCTCGGGGAGCCTTGTGCCTCCACACCACTCCAACAGAGATGTACTTCCTCTCAAAGGGGAGGAACTTCGGTAACACATCCTCGTCTTCACCGACTCCACTTGTGGTTACATCTTACCTTTACTTTGTGCAAGCTAATTTGTATTGTACTCCTTGCTTGCTTGTTGTTACCTTTGTTGTTAGCATCATATAGGTGCTCGCCTAGTTGCATTTCTAGACAACCTATTTGTTGCTGAACTTAATTTTTTAAGAAAAGGTAAAAATTGGTAGTGGCCTATTCACCCGCCTCTTGCCAACCATATCGATGCTTTGACTAGGTTCACAATGGCTTTGAGGGCAGCTCCATTAAAGGTGGTGCTCGAAGTGTCGACTGTGCTTCTACTTCCATCGTGAACCTTCGATCGCATTTTAGGGTTTTCTTTAGATTTTTTCTTTAGGTCATCCTTGCGAGTGTCGACCATGTAGACATATGTAGACGTTGCGGCCCAATTCCCTGTACGGGGTATGGCCGCGGGTGGCTCTCCTCCGGAATCGCCACAGACCTCTTATTTCATGTCAGTGGGTCCGTCGGAGCTGTAGTCAAGCATATCGGTCAAGTCCTCGACCGTGGAAACTAGGTCTGGTGGGCGGGGTAAAAATTTCCTGATGGTCGCCTTTACATCTAATCTGACCATAAACGGCGGATAAGATCGCCATGTTTTGGATTCGATCCAACACATAATTTATTTGCGAGATCTCCTCGGTATCCAGGACCTAGACATATGTCGGGCAGATTTGGAATAATTTTCCCAGGCTACCTGATGTAGCACCGCCCTTTTGTTCATCCGGGGCCAAGCCCTGATGAGCGGGAAATTCATCGGGCATGGATGACGCAATCGCTACTGTCGGGTCTGAGGATGAGCTTGGCTCAAGACCAGTACCCGAGGACCCGATGCTTAAGCTGGATGTGACGATTGTCGGATATATATCCAAGGTAGACACTAGGGGAGGGTGGATCAAAGGGTCCCGACGTAGGCCAATTCCGGGACCATGGTTCCTGATGGGTTTGCAAGCTAATCTAGGGTCCATCTCGAAAGGACCAGGTCAGCTTAGGTGTTCGCAGTGTACTCCAGGCTAACGAATGTGATGACTTGATTCAGAGCAAAGTTTTCGACCCAACCTAGATGGCTAGCCGGATCTACATGCAGCACAATGTTGTCGAAGGTGAAAAGCTGACCGGGGAGGAAGATTTCACGACATCCAATACTGATGTTGTTCTGCAGATGAGCCATCGACCCCAGGCGATCAAACAATGAGCTCTCAATGAAAGCACCAATATCGGTGTCAAAATGGGTAGGGGCGAGCTGATAGATCGGATCGATGGGTAACAACAGGAAGAACACATATTGTTTACCCAGGTTTGGGCCCTCTCTATGGAGGTAAAACCCTACGTCCTGCTCTTGCTTATATTATTGACATATCAAAGTATGATCTACCTCAAGATCGTGACTTGTGATCTAAACCCTATGGGTATGATGATGATTGTATGAATAGACTCTCTACGGAATAAACCCTTTGGCTTATATATGCATCAGGGGTATCTAGGGTCACACATGATCGGTTTCCATATAAGGATTTACATGCTAAACCTAATCATATATTCTTGAAGTACACGCGAAGTCTTCAGTCACCATGCATAGAAGGCTGAAAGGATCGAGAAGAGGTGTCTAGAGGGGGGATAGACCATCAACAAGTAAAAGTGGTAATTTTAAAGTTCTTCAAGTTGAGGTGGAGTCTTAGCACAAGTTTAAGCATTCACAATACATTTCAAGCAAGCATGCCAAGAGTATAAGCAGCGGTGAAACTAAAGCATGCTAATTACAAGAAAGTAAGGGATGGGATTGGAGTGCGCAAATGCTATGAAGACACGGAGATTTTTGGCGTGGTTCCGATAGGTGGTGCTATCATACATCCATGTTGATGGAGACTTCAACCCATGAAGGGTAACGGCTGCACGAGTCCATCGAGGGCTTCACCCACTAAGGGTCCCCGAAGTAGCAACCTTGTCTATCCCACCATGGCCATCGCCCAATAAGGACTTGCCTCACTCAGGTAGATCTTCATGAAGTAGGCGATCTCCTTGCCCTTACAAACTTCTTGGTTCAACTCCACAATATTGTCGGAGGCTCCCAAGAGACACCTAACCAACCTAGGAGACGCCACTCTCCAAAAGGTAATAGATGGTGTGTTGATGATGAACTCCTTGCTCTTGTGCTTCAAATGATAGTCTCCCCAACACTCAACACTCTTTCACATATTTGGCTATGGTCGAAAGATGATTTGTGTGGAATTCAACTTGGGGAAGGCTAGAGATCGAGAATCTTGTGGTAGGATTGGAATATCTTGGTCTCAACACATGAGTAGGTGGTTCTCTCTACGAAAATGAGTACTGAAAGTGTAGGCACGTTCTGATGGCTATCTCCCTAATAGAGAAGGGGTGGATGGGGATATATAGCCTCCACACAAAATCCAACCATTACACACATTTGAGCCAACTCAGTCAGACCGAATAAGGAACTCGGTGAGACCGAAGCAGTTCAAAATGTGAATGATAGGAATCTCGGTGGGACCGACCAGAACAACTCAGTGGGACCGATGTGCTAGGGCTAGGGCAAAACCTCATCTCTGTGACGCCGAATGCATGAACTTGGTGAGATCGATTTCAGCAAAGAGCAACCAGAGAGTTGGTCAGGCAAAATCTGTGGGACCGATCGCTCATTTTGGTCACACTGAAACATTACAAAAGGATCACAGTTTGTAAGGCCATCTCGGTGAGACCGAGATCTATATCGGTGTGATCGAACTGTTATGGTTTCTGGCTATGGCTATGTCAAATGAACTCGGTAGCGCCGAATATATCAAATCAGTGGGGTCGAGTTTGACTTAGAGTTTTGGACATATTTGGATATGGGAAAGTTGATGAGGGATTTAGGAGCAATATCACTAAGCACTTGAGCTGTTGAGCAGGTAGACCATTGAGGAACACCTCATCCCCTTTTAATAGTATTGGCTTTCCTATGGACTCAATGTGATCTTGGATCACAAAAATACAAATGAAGAGTCTTGAGCTTTTGACAATCTTTCTCCTTAGCATTTTGAAGGGGTTCCGCATCCTCTTTGGGTTCCGCATCCTCTTGTCCTTGCCACACCTTTGTTCAACCTGTCTGAAATACACTAGGTAAAGGCATTAGTCCAACAAGAGATATGTTGATATTAATTACCAAAATCACCCAGGGAGAACATTTGCTTTCAAAGGCCTTCGGAGTCCTCCCTCCTTGATGTGCCGATAGTCCGGCCCATACATTAATTAGGCCTGGATAGGACCCCCTAGTGTAGGACACCGTCACCAACTGCATGCCGAAAACCTGTATATTACCCATTTAACATTGGGGAAATTATTCTTCCGCCCAAGACAAAGGAGGCTAGTCGTATTCAACAATACAAACCGATTTGCCTTATAAATGCCAGATTTATGATATTCACAAAGGTGGCCACTAATCGTTGGAATGGGGTGGCTGACCACGTGGTCAAACCCACTCGAACATCCTTTATTCAAGGATGCAACATACTAGATGGAGTTGTTGTGTTGCATGAAACTGTACATTAGCTTCACCGTAAAAAATCCGAATGGATTCATCTTCAAACTAGACTTTAAAAAACATGTGACAAAGTCAAATGGCCCTTTCTCTTGCAAACTTTGCACATGAATGGGTTTGTGCCAAAATGGTGTTGATCGGTACAGAGTTTTATTTCTGGAGGTAGTATGGCTATCAAAGTCAGCGATGATGTTGGCAACTACTTTTAGACTAGGAAGGGGCTTTGCCAAGGGGACCCCATATCCCCTATTTTGTTCAATATTGTGGATGATATGTTAGCTACCCTTTTTGAGCGGGCTAATGTGGCCAGTCAGATTAGCGGTGTGATTCCTCATTCCGTAGAAGAAGGACTGCCTATTCCACAATATGGAGATGACACCATACATTTTAGGGATCGTGACTTAGATAAAGCAAGAAAAGTCAAATTGCTTTTATGTGAAATTGAGGAGCTCTCTGGTCCAAAATTAACTTCCATAAGAACAAGCATTTCTGCTTCAGCGATGTTGTAGAGTCCGCATTTGAGTATGCATAGATTCTCGGCTGTTAGCTCAGGCAGTTCCCGATTAGGTATCTAGGTATTCCGGTTCACTATGGACGTTTAAATATCGCTGAGTGGAAGCACGTGGAAGAAATATGTGATGCCCCGAGACTGATGCTCCAGATGCCTTTCAATTATTTTTGTTGTCGCCATGTGTTTCAGTTGTTTTTGCATTCATCATCGCATCATTCGCATTGCATCGGCACTCATGTCATCATTATTTTCAAAACTTGTATCTATCCGTAGTCGCAGATTCTCCCCATCCCTTTCGCTGTCTGTTTCTTTCCCCTAACCTGCTTCTCTCCCCGCCGCGGACAGGAGCTTAGCCCGCCGCCTCCATGTTGGCCGCCGGTCGCCCACCTTGCCCCAGCCAGATCCGGGCCGGCGTCGCCTGTAACTCGCGCCACCGCGCATGTCTAGGCCTCCTCCAGTCCTCCGCGACACGGATCCGCCTCCCGCCCTCTAAGTTGTGCATGCCTCGGTCAGCCTTGCCTTGCCGGTGGTCTTCTCTCACAAGCGAGCATGAACCGGAGAAAACCGGCTGGTTCAGCCAAACCAGCCCGGTTCACCCACCCGACCGAGCCTCCCCGTGGTCTGCCCCAAACCGCCCTATGACCACTGCCCCAAATCGAGCACTGGGCCATGCCCGTTGATGAGCGCCCAAAGATACCGCCCGAGCGACATATATTTTCCCTACGCTCACTATGTTTTTCTTTGTAAACGCTTGTCATAATTGGTGGAACTTAACATGTTGCATTTTGTGATGATCATAACTCTGTGCATGTTTGTCCGATGTAGATGATTTATATATGAAAGTTGATCTACTCTTTGTGCCCTACATGATAGTGTCATTTGCATTCATGCTAGGGTTAATCTACTTACCATAATCTTTGTTGCAAAAGTGCATCCAGACGTTAACTGTAGAAACTAATAAAAACTTGTCAAATGTTCATGTTGTTTGCCACCAATCCATAAGTCACATGCATGTGGTTCCTACATGAGTTTTGATCTATGTGATTTGCAATTTGATGCCATGCATTTGTTTGGCATGTAAAGTTTCTGTAGCATGTCTCTTTCTTGCTGTCAAGTTGCTATGTGATGCCCCGAGACCAATGTGCCAGGTGTCATCCTCTTATTCGCCATCATTGCCATGTCATTAGCTTGCGTATTGCATTTTTCCATGTCATCATGTTCATTGTATCAGCATGTTTTCAAAACTTGCATTCGTCTGAGTCCGCCCATCCTTTCTGTTGTCCATTCTGAGCCCAGACACACTCGTGCCCGCGACACCTCCGAATATTTATTTTATATGTGGCCGAAAAATGTTCTCGGAATGGGTTGAAACTTGGCGTGTGGTCTTATTATAGTGTAGGTAGACCGCTTGTCAAAATTTCATCGCATCCGGAGCTCGTTTGTTAGCCCAACCGTTAAACTATAGAGGCACTATCGCCGGACAAAACGTCGGACGTTTTCGATCTCCGAAAATCCCCGTGGACCTCTCTCTCTCTCCTTGCTCGAGAGCCCATGGCATCTCCTAGCCCACCTAAACTTCCCCTCCGCTCCAGACCGTCAGATCGTGATCCGATCGTCCGAAATGGAGCTACACCCCCTAACCCTAGCACCTACCCTATATATACCTCTCTCCCTTCAAAAAATGGCATGTCCTAGTCTTCCCCTACCCCTAGCCCTCCTTCCACCTGCAGCCGCTGCCCTCCTCCTCCATTTTTTTGCGCAGCCGCCCCCTCCTCGCCACTTGTCACCGTCCCACGGGCCGGCCGCCACCGGGCTGATGGCCTCAGCCTCTCCCGCGCTGCCACTTGGCGTTTCCACGCCCTCCCAGCGCCAGCCACCGCGTGGGCCCGCTACGGCCCCTCCGCAGCCCACCTGGCCCGTTCCCCGCGCCGCCGCTCCCGCTGGGCACCGCCCGAGCCGCCCCGCTCCTCCCTTCGCCTGCCTAGCTCCCAACGCCCGTTGGCCACTCCTCCTGCTCCGCGGGTGCTGCGCTGCCATTGCCGCCTCCACGCCGTACCTAGCCGGCCCCGCCACCGGCGAGCGGCATGGCCCCGCCTCCCCATCGTCTTTGCCGGCCGGATCCAGGCCCCTGCTCGCCGGATCTGCCCGTCCCGCCGCCACCTCACCACCTCGTCGGCGTCCTTTGCCTCGCCGCTGGCCCCTGTTGACGTCCCGCAGCTGCTCGTCCTCGGATCGGGAGGACACCGGTCGAGGCGAGCCCATCGCCTGGGCCTCCTTGCCCTCGCACTTGGGCCGGCCTACACAGCGCGGGCATCCCCATGGCCTGCAGGTCCATCCCGGCATCCTGCAGCCCCGAGTCACTAATCGGGCCAAGGCCCATGGTGAGTGCCACTGCCCTAACCCTCGCATGTGCGCAATTTAGCTTTCCAGCACTCCTTTGGTTTTTTTCCTATTGTAAAAATTGGTAAGTCCTCAGAATTTCATAATATGTTGGCATCTTGTATTGGGTGTATCTTTGTGCATGTATGTCCAAATTGAGCATATGATATGTCAAAATGTGCATTGCAAAGTGCTCTACAGGATGGTAGTGTTTGCATGCATGTTAGGTTGCATCTTTCCATGTTAATCTTTGTTGCAAAAGTGCAGGTTGTTGTTAAGTGCTGAAAACTAACATAACTTGTTGTTTTATCTTTTTCATATCTTCTTGTGTGATTTTGTTTGAGCATCATGTCAACATGTTTTAGGAGCGCAATCATGTCAGCTTTGTTGTGGTGCAATCCACTTTTCATGATATGCCTTGGGGTGAGTTCGACAAGCTTGTAAAGTTGCCTACTCGCTGTTTGCTGATTTGTGAGACTTGTTAAAAACTACTAAGTCTGAAACTATTATATTGTGATGCCATGTTTTCTTGATGCTACAGTCATATCCATGCATATTTTGGAATGTCCAATAATCATGCCTTGAAGTCCATGTTATGCTCTATCCATCCATGCCCTTGTTTGCAATTATGGGTTGATGTAGCTTGTCTCTTTGTTGCTCTCAAATTGCAATAAAATGTTTCCGTCAGCCTATTATCAGTAAGTTCAGTTTTTCCATGTGAATAGCTAGTGTTCTATGCATCCTATGACCATGTTCTTGCCATGAGTAGCTGCATAAACATGTCTTCCTAGTGTTAGTTATATTCACATGCCATGATATGCTTTGAGATGAGTTGCACAAGCTTGCAAAAATGCCTACTTGTCGTTGTTGCTGCCATGTTCAGTTTATTTCACCAAGTCTGCGAAACTGTTATTATTTGCAATCTTGCCATGATGTTTCACTACAAAAAATACACTTCCGTGATGATACGTGTTTTTCACAGTAGGTCACGTTTTCTGTCATGCATGTACATCCATGAAAAAATTATGACAGAATGAAGAAGTCATACATGCGTTGTCGTAGAAGTGCTCCATGACATTACCAAAATTATCATCACGGAAGTGTCCACTTCCATGATGATAAATCGCGCGTCATAGAAGTGCTTTCGTCAAGGGTGACCGACACGTGGCATCCATCGTAACGGAACGCCGTTAAGCTATCAGGTCCAGTTTTGGATCCGATAAACCGTTAACAGGCCGGACCAATGGGGATTTTCCACGTGTAAAATTCCGATTGGCTGACGGAAACACGTGTCAGCTCCGCGTTGGCACAGGTGTCACTCATCCAATGGGCGAGATGCGCCTATGATATGTTGACACGTGGACCGGCCCAAAAGTGGCCCATAAAGTTTAAATGGACCGGCCCAAATAAAGGCCCACAAGATTTTGCGGTCCATAATGGGCCAGCCCAGCAAAAGTCCCACGAGATTTTGTGGTCCATAATGGGCCGGCCTAGCAAAAGGCCCACGAGATTTTGCGTATCATAATGGGCTGGCCCAGCTAAAGGCCCATGAGATTTTGTGGGCCATAATGGGCCGGCCCAGCTAAAGGCCCGCAAGATTTTGCGGACCATAATGGGTCGGCCCAGCTAAAGGCCCAACATTCTCAGTTAAGGCCCGTACGGCTAGTGTCAAATCAGCCCATCAACGGCCTGTCCTAAACTTGTCATCATCGCGGCACATGGTCACTTCTGGCCCGTTAACAGTCCGCTAAGTATATGGGCCGAATTACGGCCCGGTGTATTTCCGGCCTGTTAAAGGTCCTCCTTCATTTGGGCCCACTCACAGGCTATTGAAACTTTCGGCCCATAAACGACCGTGAAGGATTTCGGTCATATTCGGCCATGTCTGATATTCGGCCTGTTAGAGGCCCACTATAGATTTGGGCCCCTTTCGGCCTGTTGTTATTTTTGGCCTGTTAACGTCGGATGAAATACATGGGCCATATGTGGCCCAACATCACATCGGGCCCATTAACGGCCCATATAAAAATGACGATAATCTAGCCCGACCAAACTTCCGGCCAGTTAAAGGCTTGTATTAGGTCGGCGCATTTACGGCTTGTCCGAATTTCGGCCTGTGAAAGATCTGCATCGTTAATGGGCCCAATCTCACGTTTGTTCTTTTAAAGGCCCATGTTTTTTATGGGCTCGAGATATTTACACATGTAAACGGCCTATTGTTACTAAGGGCCCAAATTATGTTTAGGCATGTTAAAGGCCCACTATGGGCACAGGCCTATCAGAAAAATATGAAATCTTATGTTGATTTAGGCCCAGATATTTTTAGTGGGCTACATGCAAATTTCGGCCCATAATCATTTTTAGCCCGATTGGAATGGGACCGACGAATGTTGGCATGTTGGGCTCCTATGAAGCTTTCGGCCGAATACATTACTAAGATAAACCTACACTATACAAAAATAGCGTCGTAATTATTGCAGCTTTTGGCAGCATCATAAATGCTGTATCACAACAAAAGGCATGTTGGCATAACTAGCACATATGCCCGTGCGTTGCAACGGGAGAAAAAAATACTAATCAGTTAGAATTTTATGTAGAAAACTTAAATAAAATTATTTTAGTAGTCATCTTGATTATTTGATTTTGGGCTATGGAGCTAAAAAAATTAGTGAGTACAAAAATAGGTCAAAAATCTGGCATGTATTGTTGGAATTGTATGGGGTAAAAACTCTAATCAATGGTAGAAAAATTAAAAATAACAAACATGTGGACTAATCAAGGCTCGGCAAATAATTATTTCAGTGCAATCTAGAAACATGCTGCTAGAAAAATTCCCACACTTCATTACAAAGCTAGCCAAAATTCCAGTCAGGTCACTTTGACCACACCATGTTCAACATTAATTATCAGCTAAAGATAATACTCTAAGAAAAACTCATTTTATTTCCATAATAATCTCCTTTTGTTAAAATAGATTATTCCAAACTCCTTCAATCCTTTTAGTTTGGTTATAATAATACGATAGAGGGCCCACGTCAATAGATACAATGAACTGAATATCAATAAATAATAGAGGATGTGAAAAATCCAAAAGTAATATGTCGACACGACAAAGTAAACTTAGTTACATAAAACAATAGTACCTTTCTTTCAATCATTCTCATGACCGTTGTAGTATTGCTACTGCTAAGCATGATACAGACCTTTGTTAGCTATTACAGTGACAAGGAAAATGTGTGACTGAGCACGTGTATTGTTCAGCAGATCGCATGATACAAACCTTTGTTAGCTATTATAGTGGCAATGAAAATGTGTGATTGAGCACGTGTATTGTTCAGCAGATCACATATGTATAGGAGTCAACTCGAAAGAGGAAACTACGTAAAAGAATTCTTCAAGGAAATTAAACAACATGGTTCACACTGTATTCGTACTATCATCCTTGAGACTGCAAATATGACTTAGACGATCATACTGATAAAAATATTTATCACATCTAACTACGTATGACTGGAAAGCTCAGAGTCAAACACATTACTAACTAAATTGATAGCTGCAAATGAAAAAGTCATAAGCAAGAAATCAGGATTATTTAGAGAGCTTGAAAAGTAAGGATTCTAAATCTGAAATAAGCTATTATTATTTTCATCGGAACTTGAGGGGTGATACATACTGCGTTCTGATGAATGAGTCAAAGCATAATGGAGATATTCACATGCAATGACACTGATGAGACCGAAGACATGAGATGGTGAATCTCTGTTGCATTCAAATGCCTATTCCTTCACCCAAACAAAGGTCAACTATGTTGAAAGCTTATCAAGATTTTTGTCATCTGACCCTACATGTAAAATATTTGCAAATGTATCATCTTGGGCTTGTTTAGTCCAGAATAAAACTTGGCTGTCCAAGCATCTTCAAACCAAATAATCGATGCTATTTCTATTGGGCATCATAGAATACATGGGTTGTGACACTTTTAAATTGTACAATGCTTTCTGCTGATCATATAAATCATGGATCAAGCTGGAGGCTTATAAGTGATGATAACTTGCAAAACTCTGTTGGGTGACTCCTCTTCTAGTTGGGAATCTTGTTGCAATCATGTATCCGACCACAACACATACTCTGTAAAATAAAGAAAACCATGTTCGTCCATCCTATTGCAGAGTGAACAACAACATTCTGCAACTCAGCAAGAAGACCGAGGCGTTACAACTCTCTCTGCCGTTAATAGCGATAGAGTTTCAGCCACCCAGAAACATTACATAGAGACTGATTAGGAACACAAGCAACACTACTTCCATATAAAGAATCACTCACAGCGCAAATGGAGCGACACACTTGTCCTCAAGCCAGCTTCCCACAAAGCAAATACAGGATGTAGTGCAAAATACAATGTTCCATCGCAGCTCTTGGTTCCTCAATTACAGTATCTCAGGGAAAAATAAGGTTCCTACACATTTTGTAGTGATAAAAGAATAGTTTGGAGAGTAATAGCACCATTTAAAATTCTCCCTGCAAGGAAAGCATAGTCTGGCTCCTAAGATCGACTAAGTACCGCTTCTCCATAATGGAACATGCAGTAGCTGAAAGCACCACCTCAAGATGATTGGTCTCCTTGTAGACCATGCTTCTCCTAGAGCTGGATGCTTCATCTGATTGTTCAATCCATTTTCCTTGATGCTTCATCTGATTGTTCCCTATTTTTTTCTTCCCTTCCTTATGTACATGTTAAGGGAACTCAATTCTTAAACTTATTTCTCGCTGTTGGCTTATTGCTAATTCCGAAGACTGCTTTTTGACACCTAGGAAATTCAAAGGCATATATAAATTGAGAGGATTGGGTGTAAAGGGGCAAGGTGGGACTATTTAATAGAAGGAACAACCATCTTTTCCATGCAAAACACCAGGCTAGCTTAGTTGGTTGTGGCAATAGGTATGCGACATGGAGATGGCGGCGGGTGTTTTTTCCCAAGAAAATTGAGAGGGAGGGTAGGTGAATAGATCAAAAATACCATCAAGTCAAGTTGGTCCTTGCTGCAGCTAGTTGCACCAAGAATTGCTCTATTACATGTACTGATATGGGATAAAAGGATTTAGATTCTCTAATGTTATTGTCTAAAACCAAGAAGGAATAATAAAAATAATATTTGATCTCCTTCAGCAAATTTCTGTGAAGTTCTGCTACCTGGTATAACATGTTTACTATTTGTATTATCACAGCTAACCACTAATGCGCACCTTCAGCCAAATAACTACAGAGATGTACAGTGGAAGCATTTAGTACCTGTGACCACGGCAGCGATCTTTTTTTTGCTGGAACTGATTTTTTTTTTGCTGGGGCCGACCAACTTTTTTGCTGGAAACATAAATTTATTTTGTTGGAAGAAAATATAAATAGAGCATTAACTAAGAACAAGGCTATTGGATTTTGAAACCACAATAGTCAAATAAATAGGTAGACATTCAGAAGAACTACTGGTATATAGAACTGTAGTTGTTTAAAACTGATATTAAAAAGATCAGTGTCTAAGAGTCAAACTGCCTAACTGGTATTAAGCACGGCAATCAAATGTTAAAAAGATCAGCTTTGTGGTACGTCGCAACTTGCAAGCTAGCATACTGAAAAACTAAACATATTCTGAAATCTGCATCCACAGGGAGATAAAACTCCCTAGCTAGCACGACATATACTTTTTTGACATCTAAAGGACCAGTAGAGTAGCACAGCACTGTTATACCTTAATAGTAACTGTTAAGAGAAGGAACAAATCTCGCTGGGAGACACCAGATACCATCACAACTTTGAACCTGCCACAAGGGATATCTCCCATGACGTGCCTCTTAAGACCAAATTCAGCAATCAACACCTTTGTCAATTTGCTCTACAAAGTTCAGGCAACCATCATTTGGTACAAAGTCAGCAATCTTCTCCCCGTTCTTCATCAGGTGGTGGACACAAACACACTTAAGGATGATCGAGATAGGTTGCTTGGCCTCAATAGTGGATACCACACCCGGGTAGCGTGTTGGTCAAGTACTTGCAGATGTTATTGTCGTCGCTCGTGCTCGGACATAGGGTTCGTGGGATTCCCACTGGTATGTGTGCGCGACCTCGTCAGAATGGGGGTGCAGCAAAAAAACTGATTCCAGTCCACACCTCATTTAGATAATAGCACAAAAGATGGGAGAAGTTACAACATAAGTACATGATGAAGGTTGATTTGTTATCTCAAAAAGATAATATGGTTGGTCCATAGAAATTTATCTACACTTAAACATACGCTTAAAAACTGCATTAAATTTTTATGCAGCGATGACAGATGAATAGGGGGCACATGGGATACTAACCTGATACTTCAGAGAAGAATGGTTAACAGTTAGCATTAGAGGATGTCAATTCTTGCTGCGCTTCATTCATAGATATGTGCCTTGCATCACGTCATACATAACCAGAGGTCCTTTTTCTGTCTAACCAATCTTCCATCGTGACAGAGATATGCCAATGACATTTTTTCGATACCTGACTATTAGACGTAATGGAGGCACAATTACAATGTCTATTCTTTAGATAAAAACAGAGGGCTAGATGATCATTATTTAACTGAAGATATTGTTTGTACAGAAATCAACAATTATATGTCCAATTAGTTGTTGCCAGTAACCAATGAGTGAATCAAATAACAACGATTTGGAGCTTGAATTAAAGGAATTGGTTCAGATAAATCTTGAGTCGATGGCTAGGTTGTTACCTGATGAAAACATCATGCTGCCCCTGCCACTGGCCCAACACCTTGAACCTCGTCCTTCTCTGCATCAGGACAAGCCATTACACCAGTCAGAGATCTAGCTTGTGAACTCTGCCACCACGCGCCCGCTGTATGGCGCCACCATGCATGTGAATTTCAGCAATTTTGTTTTGAGAACACATCACTCTTCCTAATTGTAATTCCTTTTTATAAGCTGTATATAAGAGCAACCATACTGTGTTTTTCTATTTAAAAGTTGAAAAAAGTCATCTCTTATAGGCATACCAAAAAAAGTGGAGGGCACTGTGAACATCAAATTTGTATATTAGCACATCTCGCGAGAAATATTTTTCTAATTCATGAATCAATACACATGCATAGCCATTACATTAGCAAGTATATAGATACATGCCACTCTGTAGCTGAAAATCAATTAGAGATTGAAAGCGAGATCTATTTTCGGTGGCGCTGTGCATCAAATGAGGAACTTTTTGTGGCTGCTCTCCATCAAATAGAAATTGAATCTCAACACTAATTAGAGAAAGGAGAGGTCACAATGCTTATTAGAGAAGGGGCAGGAACTTACAGTAGCTACTCTGCATCAAATGTGCGGACGCAACACATGTTTTTTCCTTACCTAGGGACTTTTCCCATCGGCCGGCGTCCAACGGCAGCAGTAGGACCACCGGGGCTCCAATCTAGCCTCGCAGGATCCCGCCGCCCCTTCCTTCCCTTCTTCCTCCCGACAGACGGGACCTCCCCGCCGTTTCTCGCGCCCTCTCCTTCTCCCTGCCTACTCCTTTATATCTTCCCTTACCTCTGTCTCTCTCATAGGTGCAGCGCCACCGTCGCCATGGAGAGACCCCGCCGGAGAATATGTCGATCAGCACGACGAACACCTCGGAGATGAGCCCCGTGCGGTCGGCGCCCGTCAGCTCAAGCATGGTGGCCGTGGCCATCGGCGGCAACGCCGCTTGTTCGCACGGAGAGGCGAGGTTGAGTAGGAGGCCGGGGTTGCAGAGGACAACGGCGCGGCGTGCCTGGGGCCTCGGGATGGCGCGCGGAGAGGTGCGACAGTCGCTGCTTGTGGTCGCCGGCAACGGCGTGTGATGAGTGGCCGCCGAAGTGGTGCAAGGAGGCGCGAGACGCGGGCACAGGAGCTCGAGCGCGAGTGCGCCTCTCCGCGTCATCCATCCTCCCGGCGAGCGCTCTCCATCCTCCCGCGCGAGGCACGGCGGCCGCCGGCGCACGACAGAACGGGCGTAGCCGCCGACGCAGAGTGGATAAGAGGAAGGAAAGGACTGCTGACTGAATTGAAATGCCTATAGGGTTGATTTTGTAAACATGAAACGTTTTCTCTGGGTACCCCTAAAACAGGGACTGCGGGTTGATTTCTTGTAAACCGAGGGGCTTTCTTGCAAAACAACCACGACGGACAACCAGAAGCAATCGCTGGTTTATTACTATGTAAAGAAGTTTACAGTCCTTGCAGATAAAAGCACCATCAGATGTATAGATGCACAGATCATTTGACCTGAGTGCTAATGTTTCAGGCTGTAGAATCTGATGAAGTAGCACGATCTTCACTGTTTTCCGTCATTGCTCTTGAACAACGAAGCAAATGTCTGATAGTCTGGTTTCAAAACCATTCATATCTTGACGACATTTTTCAACCTCTATTCTTGTTTCCAAAACGACATACATTAGGGATTGGACTTGTGTCTGGAGCACAGATATATCACTCTATTTAGCAGGAAGATTTTGTTCAGTAGGCGATTTGGACGAGGTTACCTTGACAACCAACCTAGAATTACGAAGGAAGGTACTTTTTGCACTGCGTTAGTGGACAGATACTGACGCACTGTAGCAAGAGGTGACATTGTGCATGTGGTAGCCTCGTCACCTTCAGATGGTTGTGGATGTTCAATCATTTTTTCCATAGCTTCCTGAAAGTTTGAACTTGTAGATTAGTGTACCAGATAAGTTACTAATGAGAAAAAAAAACTAGGTTACAAGTTTATACATAACTTATTTTGGTGAACTACTGTAATACATTAGCATGTATTGTAGTGCCAACTACATAATAAAATCACTTTCGGAATATATGTCCATGTAGCATGCCTACTGTATTGTCTATTTCCTCACATTCATTGACATCTAAGGATAAAGAGACATGGTTTAAAGTAGGATGAACATAGTATGACATCATTCATATCATGGGCAAACACAAATCAAACAAACATGCTATTTTATCATTGTGTGCGCACATGAACATAAGAACTAGAATATAGACAAAGACCAAAAGAATATCCTTCATCTTTTTTAAACCATGTAAGGTGAAATGATACGTTAAGACAACTGTGTATAAAAGTGAACAGAGTAACTTACAATAGCTGCAAACCAAGTAGTTAAATGAACACATCACAATACCAATCAGTTCAAAGGCAGGAGGAGTAAGGACTTACAACAACGGCTTGAACTGGTGTGCTCATTCCCTTCATCTTGTTGGTGTGGCAATCCTTGAAGATTTGCACTGCATTCGGTTCAGGTTCTTTTTGGTCCGCAATGGCTTTCCTCGGTATTTGGAACAAGTCAATATAGATACGATAATATGGCACCGAAAAAAGAAGGAAGTAGGAGCTATTTACAAGAGCCTCCCAGTGTGCAATATAGCTACGAGATCCTGTTGTCTGTTTGGAATTTCACTCTAGAACAGTTGGTCTTGTTCTTCAAACAGTTAGCCTAGAAGAAGATACACTTGTAAGGCACATAAATAGATACAAGTTTAATATGTGGTCTGATCAAATACATATAGCCTACCTGATACATTGGATCAGACCAGTGTTTAACGAGGGCTATCCAGTCTTCATCTGTAATATATTCCACTGCAGATGTTTGGGCAATTTCATTGTTAGCCTTGCCTTCAAAGTGAGATTTTCTAAGGTGGTACCGATACTGTGGCAGAGCAGACTGAAAAACATGAGTGCATGCTTGTTTAGTTGCATCATCTTTTGGATCCAACTTGAACCTCAACTGTTGAAAAAAAAAATGTGAGTCTTATTAGGAGGAATCTAGAAAGTATGGGACAGAGCAAGAGAATATTACTAATTGCGATGAATAACATTACTTACGGATAAATGGTTAAGGAAGGTGTTAAAATGGGTATTGTCTTTCTCATTCCTATACTGGATCCACGTTGGGAGGATACGTGCATGACACCTAACGGCAACGGATGCCTCTGATACTAACTTGGCTGACTCTGTACCATCACGTGGCATTTTTTAAACCTGCCTCAAAATGGATCTCCATTCTTCCTCCTTTAGAATTTGTTAATCTGTTAAGCATTATCCCTGATGTCTATTTCCGCTTGCGTCGTGGTGTTAGTTCAACAACGAATATGGAAAGTGTTAGTGTACATCAAACTGTGACAGTACATATAAAGGAGCATGCAACTGCAACTTGACTCGGTCAGGTACCGTCTTGGTGTTGATGCTCATGAGGTTCATCTGATCTTGCCAAGTCCTGTTGTGTCAGCAGTACTTCGAAAGTAGTGTTAGGTGTGAAGGCAGCTTGGGAACTGGCCAGTTCTGGAGCAAACGAACAAGTAACTCATTGAGATGCTGGTACAGTTGAAGCGGATGCTGCAGCTGGTGGAGCAGGTGATACTATGTTTGTAGATTTAGCCGGTGGACTTGGACCTTCTACTGCACTATAGGTACCAGCAGAATCTGGACGGCAGATCCTTTTCGGTTTCACCCGACGAGTAACACCACTCCCTACTATATTATTTTCCTTGCTCTTTTTGACTTTGCCATGTCAAGCCGTACCCACAACACAAAAGAATAAAATCGCTCTTCAGAACTCATTGATGCATGATACAGACAAGCAATACTTTGATGTAAGACAACTGTATGAGGATGGAATATGTAAGAAAAACAGGACGACATGACATATTCACAGCTACGATGTGTAAACTAGGCAGAAGGATTTTCAAGAAAATAGAAGTAATGCAAGCTAGACACCATATGAAAGATGCAACCAATATTACTCCGCCAAGTTAAAAGTGTCTTGTCATAAGTGGCAATTCGATAAATTAGAAGCAGTAAAACATAGAAATCAATGCAAGATGCAACCACTATCAAACTGCCATGTTAAAAGTGTCCAATCATGAGTGGCTGATGCGGGATACACAACAGCAGTACTTTGATGTAAGAACATGGTATGATAGATAGATGCAGTGTATTCTAGACATAGAACGCCATGTCATATGCACATATATAACGTATGAACTCAGCAGGTGCAATTTAATCAAAATAGAAGAAATACAGGCTAGACAACATATGCAACATCAAACAGATTATCACACTGTCAACTTAGAGCAAGCACCTGTGATGGCGGAGTATGACAGATGAACTCATCATCTAGACTTGGGACTTCAACTTCATTAGCAGTAGCAGTGGAAAATCTAGGGAGTCTCTATTTGCGTCAGTGGGGAGGACCACCAACATCACCTAACTCACTCTTTTCCTTCCTATTTTCTGATATTGCCTTATGAAGTCAAAACCACAAGAAGATGAATAAAATTAGCTTTGCATAACTGGTTGATGCGTGATACAGACGAACACTAGTTTGATGTAAGGCAAGAGCAGGATAGGAGGATGGAATATATACAAAAAAAGACAGTGTTTCATATTCACACGTACGATAGGAGGATGGAATATGTATGAAAAAACGGTAAGCGGAAGGCATTTCAACAAAATTAGAAGAAATGAAAGCTAGGCACCATATGAACATGCAACCAATATCACTCTATCAGGTAAAAAGTGTCTCGTCGTAAGGGCCATTTCAAGAAATTAGAAGCAGTACAAGCTAGAAGACTGCAAGATGCAACCTACATCACAGTACCAAGTTAAATCTGTCTTATGGGTAACTGATCGTTGCAGGTATAAGTTGTAAGCTTCGTAGATGCAATTTAACATAATCAGAAGCAATACAAACTAAACATCATACGGAAAACGCAACCACATATAACAGTTCCAAGTTAGAGCAAGCACCTGTGATGGTGGAGTAGGGGAGATGTGCTCATCATGTACACGTATGTTCTAGAAACAGGAACACATGTCATATTCACAAGCATTATGTGTAAAGGAAGCAGATGCAATTCAACAAAGTTAGAAGCAATACAAGCTAGACATCATACGCAACATGCAACCACATATAATAATGCCAAGTTAGAGCAACCACCTGTGATGGTGTAGTAGGGGAGATGTGCTCATCATGTACACGTATGTTCTAGAAACAGGAACACGTGTCATATTCACAGGCATTATGTGTAAAGTAAGCAGATGGAAGTCAACAAAGTTAGAAGAAATACAAGCTAGACATCATACTCAACATGCAACCACATATAATAGTGCCAAGTTAGAGCAAGCACCTCTGGTGGTGGAGTAGGGGAGATGTGCTCATCATCTACGCAGCTACGTTGACTCTCTAGCCTTGTGTTGTCTTGCGAATCTTGTTGGGAGGATGACGGAGTAGAATCTGTAGAGAACATCTGTTTCCGTTGCTCGGAAGGACCACCATCATCCAATGCCTTGCCAATCTCCTTCAGCTTTATTGATTTTGCATTGTGAGGTCAAACCGACAAGAAAAAGGAATATAATTTGCTCTTCAAAACTCATTCATGCATGATACTGACAAACACTACTCAGATGAAAGGCAAAGTCATGATACGAGGATGGAATATCTATAAAAAAATGGACGGTTTGACATATTCACACCTGTGATGTGGTAACTAAGCAGAAGGCACTTCAACAAATTAGAAGCACTGCAAACAAGACACCATATGAAAGGTGCAATCAATATCACTCTGCCAAGTTAAAACTGTCTCGTCATAGGTGGCGTTCATCAAACTAGAAGCAATACATGCTAGAAATCATATTCAAGATGCAAACCAATATCACACTGCCAACTTAAAGGTGTTACATCATAAGTGACTGATGCAGGATACACAAGAAGAGTAGTTTCATGTGAGAACATGGTGTGATAGACAGCTATAGTATGTACCAAAAACAGGAAAGCGTGTCATATTCACACGTATCATGTGTAAGCTAAGCAGATGCAATTTACACTAATTAGGAGCAATACAAGCTAGATACCATATGCAACATGCAACCAGATATCACACTGCCAAGTTAGAGCAAGCACCTTGGATGCTGGAGTAGGGGAGTGGAGACTTGGACCTTGTAATGCAATATCAGTACAAGGAGAATCGGTATAGATGCTCCGTTTATGTTGCTGCAGGGGACCACCATCATCGCCTTCCTTACTCTTTTCCTTCCTCTTTCTTGATTTTGCCTTGTCAAGTCAAACCCACAAGAAAAGGGAATAAAATTTGCTCTTCAGAACTCATTAATGCATGATATTGACGAACACTACTTTCATGTAAAGCAACCGCATGATAGGAGGATGGAATATGTATAAAAAACAGGACGGCGTGACATATTGACATGTATGATGTATAAAGTGTAAACTAAGCACAAGGTGCTTGAACTTGTTAGAATCAATGCAAGCTAGAAACCATATGAAAAAGATGAAACCAATATCACTCTGCCAAATTAAAAGGGTGCCCTAACAAATGTATTTGACCAAATTAGAAGCAATACATGGCAGTAGGCTAGAAATAATATGCAATATGCAATATGCAATGAATAAAGGTGACTCATCGTAAGTGATTGATGCAAGATATAGAAGAGAGGTAGTTTCATGTAAGAACAAGGTTAACACATAGATGTAGTGTGTACCAAAAATAGGAAGGCATGTCATATTCATAGGTATAATGTGTAAACTAAGCAGATGCAATTTACCCTAATTAGAAGCATTAAAAGCTAGACACCGTATGCAACATGCAACCACATATCACACTGCGAAGTTAGAGCAAGCACATGTGATGGTGGTGTGTGCGGTCATCAACTAGAGAGCTACGTTGACTATCTTCATTTAGCCTTACTGTTTCTTGAGAATCATGTGGGGAGGATGACACTGCACTCTTTAAACGAGTATGGCGTCTCATAGTAACCCACCCGAGTGACTGTCAAATCATAAGTGATTGACGAGGGGTACAAAAGAGCATTAGTTTGATGTACGAACATGGTTAATAGACATATGTAGTATGTATCAAAAACAGGAAGGCATGTCATATCAAAGGTATAATGTGTAAAGTAAGCAGATGCAATTTAACCAAATTGGAAGCAATACAAGCTAGACACCATATGCAACATGCAACCACATTTGACAGCGTGAAGTTAAAGCAAGCACCTGGGATGGTTGTGTGTGGAAATTGAGATCATCAACTGCAGAGCTACATTTACTGTCTCCAACTGCTGACACTGCATCCTTTATAGCGCTGAAACGCTTAGTGCTTATCTTCGAATTACACAGGAGCGACTTCTGTCTTTTCTTTTCAGCATTCAACAACATTGCGTCAGAGTCTGAAATACCCATGCATAAAAAACAATAGTGTGAGTATGGGTGATGTGTGTGCACAATTAGTAAAATGTAAAGGTAGCAAATAGCAGGTCGGTGAGAAATAAATGACGGGAGACATATGATAGCTCTACAACATGCATGGCACACTAAATTATTACAGGATTCTATGAAAATAACATTCGACTGAAAACAAATAGGTCGGTCCATTTTTTCTGCACCGTCCGATGTACAAAGAACGGGCAGATCGCCTTCATCTACCTCTAGCCAGTCATTGTTGACGATCTTCCTTGAAACGGCAGAGACCACCGGCCCAGTCCCCTGCCTGCGCCCTCCCCTCAACCTCACCGCACCATCGTGCTTGGCACCGCCCCCCGGCAATCCATTCAAGCCCTGCCGACCTCCAGATCGGGCGCAAGCACCTCCTGCGCCCCAGACCCCTATGATAGACACCGATGCGCCGCTTCCCCGACGAACAGGCGGACTAGGTGCTCCACACGCCTAAGAAGGTGTTGCTTCTTTTAATTGCGGTTCGACTGACCCTAAATTGAAATCCAGGCGGGCTACTGACCTCTAGCAAAGGTGAAATAATAAAGGGAGGAAACCTTGTGCATTTAGTATCACGAAGAAGATACATTAACAAGCGCTCAACTAGTTTCTTTCCTAGGATGAATACGGTGTGAGTAGAGACGTAAGGTTTGCACGAATAAGGGAAGAGGAGTACCTCTTTCTGCTGGCAGTGCTGTATCCTCCTTCTGTTTTTCCAACAATCTTCTAGTGGTTTGCTGGAAACGAGAAATTGCGGAGGACGGTGCAGCCTTGGACGAACCCATGGCCAAGTTGTTGAGTGTGGTGCGGTGGCCGTCTGTCGGCGGCGGGGAAGAAGATCCGAGGCGGTGAACGACGGCGTAGCAGGAACAACTCCGGTGCGGTGGACGGTTGCGATAGTGGAGCGGCCGCAGTGAGGCACAGGACAGCATGGTCGGAGTGGTTCTGGTACGGCGTACGTCGGCATCGGCGTCGTGGAGGCAGCTCTACCTCAGCTTCAGCTGCTAAGTCCTTGAGGGTGTTGCAGTAGCGGCTGCGTTGGACGACGACGTTGGGGTATCGGCTCCGGCGTGATGGAGTTGGGCGGCGGTGGATTGGGTGCTATAAGGTGGAGGACGGAGGAGACTGGGGTTTCGCGGCTGGTGGAGAGGGCGTTTTGGCGCCCACGGAGTATGAACGGGGAAACGGAGGGAGGTGGGGAACTGAGGGGGAACAATGTTTTAGTTTGGGACGCGCTTGTTTGAATCTTGGGGAAAGTTACAAACTTTGCCCCCATCTAAAATTTCAGACATATTGCGGGTTGGGGGAAGGACAGTAATCTCAGGTGTCCCAAATGTGGGCGGGATAGATTTCGGCCGAGCGCATGGGTGTTTAGGTGCCCACGGTGTATGAATGCTTCTCGGAGGCGGTTGACACTGACGTCTTGGTGAAGTTACAAACCTACCCCGGTTTAGACCTTTGGACATCGGGCTGATAGGATACACGGGCCAGAGTCAGGACAGTAATTTCCTACCACCAAACATTAGTCTCGCGCGATTTCGGGTGATCAGAGGCCTATTTGGCGCTTCGTTCAATATTTGGGAGCAGAAGCATTAACGTTTTCGGTTCTCTTGAATTGAACAATCAAGATTTGTCAAACTTCACAAATCTCTACTCTTGAAAATCCTAAAGCTACAATTATTTTGGAATGGAGGTGGTTCATTTGAATATACATTGTACGCGAGTATATATTAAAAAATATGCAACTTACCTCAGTTCATGCATGGTTCCAGATATAATCTCCTTGGTTGCAAAAAAAAAAGTTAGACATGCGTATGAATATATATAGCATGTTCAAACGCACAACAAAGATTGATGCCCCCTTTTACATCTGATCTACAAATGCCATTATCTTGGGTTCAAATAGATGAATTGACTTCCTATGAATTCGAATCTTCGAAACCCCCTTTGTGTTGAATTCGACATGTATTCTATTTCGTAGATAGCAATTTGGAATGTATCTATGCATGTGACAAATGTATAAAGTGATTCACACTAACAACATGGAGTGCACTAATTAATGTTTATATATGAATTGCAAAAGCATCCATTGCCTGTATTTCAAACCGCTCTCACTCTATGGATCGATAAAATGAAATAAACACATGCACATGCTAGAATTCAATAGAGTATGGGTGTCTGATAGACCAATTTTCGTCCATACGCAATTTGCAAAATTCATGATCTCATCCAAAAATAATAATGACATTTATATTTTAATTTAATGCGTAGAATCGCCTTTTACACGAAGATGCACTATGCCTCGGCCCGTTCTCACAAACGCGCAATATATCTCTCTATCTACCACATAAGTGCACACACTTTATATGCATCGGCATTTCTCTTTCACACATGCTCACAATCTCTCTCAGGGTGTCGGGGAGTCTCACGCACATGCTCTCTATGTATCTCTCTCTCTCTCTTTCTTGCTACTATGTACCACTCTTTTCACTAATCTCAGTTGGAAAACACTATTTCTCTCACATGCATATATACACACGCACGGTCTCTACTAGCCCTCTATACGCACATATATGTGCCTACGTGTCTCCCGCACGCACATTATCTTTAGGCCTCTCTCGCACACATTGCCCCCAGACACACCTCTCTCTTAGTAGTTGGCAGATATGATTCCATCATATCATTCAGTTGGATATCCCTGACTGTTAGGCTGGATGGTAATACGAGGCAAAGTTTTACCCTAGTTCGGACCCTTGCAGTTAAGGAAAAAGCCTACTCCTGGTACTGTATATTAGTGATAGGGGTGTGTACAAAGCACATGTGAATACCAGGCATTGTGTGTGTATACTATCGACGAACTAGCCCCCAAGCTTCTATAACATACTGGGGGCCTAGGGTTACAAATCATATATAGTCGGCTTATCACCAGTGGGGATAGAGTCCTCCGCGACTCTGGTAGCTAGCTTCGTGTTGTACGCCGAGAACTCCACATGGGTCTTCGTATAACGCGTCTCGATCCAACCTATGTGGCGTAGGATGGAACCGACCCATGAGTCCTCATGTTGACCCACCACAACTAGAAATGATGTGCCCACCACACCACAAACGCAATCGGCCACTAAGAAAATAAGCATATACAATAGCACAATGTTATACATGGAAGTTAATTGCATGGTGCATCCAAAAATATTTGTTCTTCATTGCGATTGTTTATATATTCTCCTAAAATATTAGTCACAGGAAAGAGAAACGAAGGGCATATCTCTCCTTGTCTCCATCGGACATCCCCTCTTTCTACACCACTTTCACGTACGCACACAAACTATCTCTCGGCCCTCTAAAAGTATGCATGCCCACGACACATTCACGCATGACGGCCACTGTATTTCAAGCTAAAGCACTATACGGTCACTGGAGTTCAGAATATGCTCATTACGGTCACCGTATACATTCTCGTGGTGACCATACAATATCTAGCTCACGATACGTCTTCGTATTTTCTTGATGACACCGACGGATTTTGTTGACGGCACTTAGGGTCATTGTATTTGAAGCGAAAGCACGATATGGTCACTGGACTTCAGAATAAGCTCATCACGGTCACCACATACATTTTGTCGTGCTAACCAACATGTGGTTGGATGGTTAGGAGGACAGTGGTTTCTCGAGGGTTAAAGTCCCGGTGCTCGCACTTATCCTAGGTTAATTTCAGAATTTTCCGGCGATGTGCGTTCAGTGGGAGGAGACGTTCCACTCGACTACGAGGCACCTATGGTGACTTCGTAAAATCTCAAGATCATATGCTGGCCCACTCTCTCGAAGGTGCTCATAGGAGTAGGGTCTGCATGTGTGCGCTTATAGCGGTGAGTGCTTGCGCATATATATGAGCCCTTGCGTCTGTACCGTGTTAAAAAATACATGTCATGATTATACAGTCACTGGCTCACCCGTACAACTCTGTATTTTGTAAATCACACAATCAACTGACCAGTCAAACGTTCCACGTGGCGCAACTAGTGTTGCACCATCGGGGGCGTAACCATGGGGCCCACCTGTCAGCCCGTATATGAAAGAAAGAAATGGTAGTTTGAGTCTGTACTGTGTTAATAAAATACATCTTAGGGTGATCATATGGTCACTGGCTCACCATACAGCTCCGTAATTTGTTGATGACACAATCAATTGACCAGTCAAACGGTCCACATTCAGCAGCGCACATTACCATAGGGCCCACCCGTCAGCGCATATATGAAGGACCGAAATGGTAATAAATTAGTGGTCGGTGGGTACTCGAAGTCGTGAGATCTCTAGTTGGCAGTCGCCAGCGGTGGGGGCGCGTTGATTGGGCGGTGGGGTGGGGATCGCCGGAGAAAAAGCTCGACGCGGGGGGGG
>LR738712.1:481614960-481625510 GCA_902687465.1 Secale cereale
GGAGTGGTTTTGGGGCGGGCGGGGCGGCGTGGCGGCGCGGGCCGGCCGCGAGCGGCGGGGGTTGGCAATTCGGCCGGTTGTGGCTGGCGGCTCAGGGGGGTGGAGTTTGATGATAAACTGTAGGCCCTTGATTTCGTATCCAACGGCTGGACAATCTAATGACCAGAGATGAAAAAGTCTGTCGACTGACGTGTAGCCTCACCCCACACATACACATGCACGCACGCAAGACACGCACACATGCAGTCGTGCAACACTGACACGTACACATAACGAACACGCGCACGCATGCAGGCATGCAACACTGATGCATACACATGCACTCACGAACACACACACATATGCACACATGCATGCAACACTGAAACGTACCATTTAGGGATGAAAATGGAGTGTAAACTTTCCGCTTTTCCGGTGGAAAAATGAAAACGGAGAGGAAATATGGAAATGGAAAGGGAAATTTGCAAAACGGAAGTGGAAATGGAATTTTCTATGCGGAAATGGAAACAAATACAGAACGGTGTTTTCCGGTGGAACATGGGTGGAAACGGAACTTTCCGTTTCCGCGAATATGGAATTTCTGTTTGTGCTGTATATCGATGGTGGATTTGTAGCCCAATCAAGAAACAACACAGAATGACACAATGAGTAGAATGGATCATTTGTTGGCCAACTTCTACTACCACACATGTATTTCGGTTGACCCTATACACAATTGTCTAGTACTCCCTTCGTTTCTTTTTAGTTCGCATATAAGGTTTGGTCATATTCAAACATTATAAAATTTGACTAGTTTTATAGGAAAAGATATCAACATTAACACAATTAAATCAATAGTATTAGATGCGTGTTGAAATTAACTTTCATAACATATAACTTTTTTATTGTAGATATTAATATGTTTTTCTATAAAGTTAGTCAAACTTTACAAAGTTTGACTTTGATCAAATCTTATATGCAGACTAAAAAGAAATGGAGGGAACACCACTACAATATGATGAGTTGTGAACATAATGATACTATTTTGTAGCCATGTTAACAGTTCATTATTATTTTCGTTTGTTTGTGTATTTCTTTATGATTCAAGGGGTTTTTAAGTTCCGGTCAATGTCCACTTCTGTTTCTGTGTCCGCTTTGTATTCGCTTCGTGTCCATTTTCGGTAGTATCTGTTTCCGTATTCATTTCCGGGGTTTCTGTATTTGTTTCCGCTTCTGCAAAAATATAGGAAAACAAATATGACATCACTCAGTTCCGTCCGTTTCCGCTCCGTTTTCATCCCTAGTACCCTTGCACGCACGCAACACTCGCACGCCTGCATGCACACAGCACACGACGCAAGACACATGCTCAACCTATATGTGCATGCACCCTTTGTTAAGGACATCGATTGTTACGGGTATTAATCAATGTTATCTGTGATAAGCAAAACATTGATGTTCGTAGCGGTCTTTATGAATCACAACGTATCGAACGGGCTATCAACATGAAAAGGATGACGTCACACTCAATGAACAATCATCGGTTTATGAAATGCCCGCTTCTGACCGCCCTGGCCCACCAAAGGTTCCTCTACAGTGCGCTACCTGCGTTGGGTCACTGACATGGAGGCCATGTACCCAAAGAGCCCACACGTCAGTGGAAGAACGACGCGCTGTCCAAGGTCAGAGTAGAGGGTGCCACTCGCTGCATGCTCGGCTAAACACGCCTCCTTGCCGCATTCAAACACCTCCATGAAACCTGCCCGTGTGGAAGCCGAGAAACCCACTCTGGACACACGTCCGTTCATGACCTGGCCGGCATTAAATGCAACGCCGGCTGAGTTCCTCCCATCCGCTGTCTATTTAATCTCCTATTTAAACGAGGCCAAACGCCGGCCAAGAATCGCACACCTCCGCCGCTCCCCTATCTTCTACTTCACAATTTTATCCACTCTTACAATGGCTTACGAAGAGTAGTTATTCCGCATCCAAGCCGGCTGGGTGGGCAGTCAAGCCCGCCGGATAAAAGCTATGCAGCTCGTTGATCCACCTCCTTCCCCTCGCCCGACGAAGCCAGTTGCCGCCCCAAGCCGGTGCGCGGTTCAGCAACTCGCCGCTCTAGGCCAGCTCGACGAGGAGCGGTGCATGGGCGTCGTTGCTACCGTCCATGCCGCCGCCTCGTATCGCGTCTCCTGTTTCTGTGGCCGAAACTCCCATGCCGGCGGCTGCGCCATGCAAGCATCGACAGAAGCCGGGTGCGCGGAGAGCGACGAGTCGGTGGCCAGCGCCTCCGCGTCCGCCTCCATCATCGAGGAGAAGTAGAACATGGGAGGCCGCTACCGCTTGGATCCCATGAAGGCCACCACGGAGGTGACGCCGACGTAAACAACAGGTGTCTTGCCGGATCCTTTTGTTGCGAGGACCTTCGTTGACCCTGCATATACCTCCGGGGCTCCCGGCAGTCTGGTGATCGTGTTGCCGGACATGAGGAACACAAATTGATCGGCGAGCGACCATTTAGGCCAGGTATTATATACCTGTGCTATATAGAACTAGCACCGCGTAGTTCATTTGAATGTAATGAAATGCATCATGTTTGTATGAAAATCCGGTATCTTATATGATTTCCTTCGTTGTTTATATGAAATATCGCCGTGTTTGCGTGAATTTTGTCCGATTGGTTGACTTGTTGTCATAATGTGTGCGGCTACGGTTGGATGGCGTAATTTGTGGGTCGCCGGTCGGTCTGCGGGCGGCATGGTGGGACAAAAAGAACACAGCTCGTGCGAGATCATCTCCAACGTGTGCGCTGGAGGATGCATGAGAACCCGAGCCATTCCTCATTCATCGGTGGCAAAGGCACTGGTGGACAAAAGGGTCACCAATATTTTGGCTACCCCGGGCAAGATCCAAACAGCCCCTCCCAACAGATTCAAATCCCTTGTTCGCTGTGGAATTTTACCATGTGTTGTTTTCATGGACTAGCAAGATGCCCGTGCATTGCACGGAACATCAAGATGCATTTTTTACAAAACACCTATTGTGATTGACTCATGCAGGAGTAATCCCATTTTGTAAAAACTAATGATTGCTCGAGAATTTTATCGGATAAATGGTATCTTGAGAATTTTATCGGACTCCATTTTTGTATACAAGGCCACAAACCCATATTACAGGTACCAAGGCAAAAATTAACGTCTTCTATCTCAATGTTGCAAGCCACCTTGTTTCCTTGTTTGTCGTGTAAATTAATGTGTATTCTTCCCTTTCATGCACATCAAGCCAATGCTCACACTCCCGCATGCATGCACGCAAGGGACAATTATCGGACTGGGCGGAGGCATGGGGATGGACGGCGCATTATGTCTAGGTTTGTATCTCAATAGTCCCTCTCACACACACACGTAGGTGGGGGACGTGCACTAAGAGAAGAGGTGCACGCACGGCGCACGTACTCCCGTCTCTTTCCCAATCACACCCGCGCGGGTACACGGTGGAGCTCATTTTTGTACGAAAAGGCAGCCCACGTGGTAACTTGACACGTGTACTGGTTGTCCACTAGATGGAGGGAGGATCGTCTACCACGGGTGAACAAACAAATTCCGACTTGACGCGTTATGTTAAAAAAGAGGCAAACCAGGTGGGGCCTACCTTAGAGGCAAGGCTCTATACATTGGAGTAATTTTAATGTGTCCCGTCAACTCGCAGAACGAGGAGAAGCTTGCTTAGTACACCGTCTCCCCCGCCCACGGGCGCGGTGGCTCGCAGGATGAGGTGAAGCTTTCTTACTACGCCTTACGCACGCTCCCTCGCCCACGCGCACGGTGGCTCATAGGACGAGGAATTTTTTTACTACTCCCTCCATTTACTCCTCGTCCCTACTACCTTGGTTAGAGAGATTATCAAATTGTTTGGAATATATATGTCCTTTAGTACTCCCTCCATTTACTTATACAAGGCCACTATAAAAAAATACATGTCGGTCTACCTTGGTTAGAGAGAAAATTTTACTACTCCCTCCGTTTACTCCTCGTCCCTACTACCTTGGTTAGAGAGTTTTCTATTGACACGGCTTGCATCGGGTGATCTAACGCACCTCGAAATCCAACATGTGATTGTACTACTACTACTAGTAGAATTGAGACTTATAAAACGGAAAAACAAATGTTTTTTAGATGAGCCCTATAAACCCTGGTGGGTACGTACTCCGTAAAATCAGATTTTCCCAAAACTAAGTCGCTCAACCTTTATTTGCTTGTTTCCCTTCCTGCCTCCTTGCCTCGAACAGACTATGCCAAACTCCCCTGCCTGCCGCGCGGGAAAAGACCCACCCTCGCCTTTTTAGTCCGGGTTTGTATTGATGGATCGCGCGAAGCTGCAAAAACCCAAGCCGTGTGTTGTACTCCTCCGTCGACGCTCGCTTTCATGAATTATGTACTTCGTGTCACCGACATGTGGGACATATAGCAACCGGGTCGACGTGTCAAGCACCAAATAATAGTGCAGAACAGTAGGGAGACGCACCCCAGCCGTACCGCCCCAGTAGTAGTAGTAATGAGCAATGAGACGTCAAATCACAAGGCCGCACCTTCCTAGACGGACGAAGCAACCATTATTTTACACTTCGGTTTGCCATCATCTCAAACCACGTAGTATTGCTTCTGCCTCAAGAGGGACACGCGCATCGCCTTGGTACATCATGACACATGGGACCGCATGACAGGCCATGCTCCCCCGCCGATCGCTCGGTAAAATCACCTCATTTTTACTACTATACTTCCTCCGTATCGGTTTACATGGCATGCACGTCGTTCTAGGTTGAGAATTTAACTGGCTATATATGTGATGAATAGTATATGTTTAGAAACTACATCCGCTTAATAATCCAATGATATACTTTTTGTGACCTAGTAACTCAGATTTAGTTAGTCAAATGGATGACCCAGAACTACGTGCATGCCCTATAAACCGAGAAGTCTAAAAAAACGAGACGGAGAGGGTAGTTCAGTACGTATCTTTTTAGATCAATATAGTCGGGATTCACCAAGGAGCAAAACCAAGTGGTAGGCTGCACTTGTCGTGTTGGCATAGCGACTCAAGCAGGGTCAGTCCACAGACGAAATGGAAACACACTTAATAGGACCCCTTTGGCCGACATGTGGCTCATCCACTGTCTTGTTCCATGTACAGTTCGGAGCAGTGGTTGGAATTGGAGGCACCCAGATCGTAGCACCGTAGTAGTAGGAAATGAGCGATGAGGGGTCAAATCACAAAGCCCCACCTTTCCCGCATTAAGCTGGACGTACGAAGCAACCATCATTTCACTCTAGGGCGCAAGAGCATAAAGAAAAGAGAAAACCAATGATGCGTGCAGCAGCTACCTAGGGCACCCTAGGGTAGGGGTCTCCACTACATGTCAATTTTTTTAAAGCGCCTCCACTACAAATCGGCTTCTCCCTCGTCCTCTTGAAGAAAACCGATGATGCGTACGTCGGTAGGGTTTGTAGGAGTACTACTAGGGCGTGCCTGGGCACGTCGTAGTAAACGGGAGAGGGGTTGAGTTTGAGTCGACGCCTTAAATATATGTGGGCCGCTTGGTTTTAGGGGAACGAGGCAACATTTTGGGTTCGGGGACTAGTGGAGATATAGTATGTACAAAAAATTGTGGACGTAGGTTCGACTGAAAGGCAATGATGCATGGGCCCTGCATTTTGATATACCCGGGGCCGCGTGAAATTTTCTACTCTGCTCAAAACATGTAAGGTACACATGCATTGAACGCATGAGATTTTGAAACCAAATTATGAATAAATACACACTATAGCATGTAAAGCTTTGAGTCATATATGCATGATGTAGATGTTCGTTTAGTTCTTATAGTTCATCTCATTCAAAATCAATTAGTTTTATAAAAATGTTAAGATTCATGGGGTTGTGCATTGTAAAGCATAAAGTAAAAACAAATAATGGCAATTCATTTAGAAAAAAAATGAATTATGATACGAAAGATTCTAGAACAAAGGAGAAGTGCTTGTGTTTTGAGATTTGTGCATTATGCTTAAGTTCAACCATGGAGTCTTCTAAATTGTACATGTGGCAGATCTGGTGGAATGTTGATGATATCCACCGGCCAGTAGTGCTCGGATTTTCCATCTCTGCACTGTCGGATTAGCTTCATCCAGCGACCATCTTTCAAGTTATTCGCACACTATATAGTTCTTGTGTCGTAGTTGCATGTCTTGGAAAAAAGCTACTAGTGGGTTGTACTAGCTATTTAGGAATAGAAGATGTATACATGGAAGTTGTAGGAAAAGAGATGACATGGAGTATCTCAATTCCTATGAGTAGGGATTGGAAAAGAGATGTCATTTGGTTGACATCAGAGGAACTTTTCTATTGAATCGAGAGATGACATGTATCTCTATTCCTATGAGGAGGGATTAGAAAAGAGATGTAATTTGGTTCATATCATAGGAACTTTTATATTGAATATACGCTAATGTTTATTTTCCTTTGAAATTATGGGAGTATAGGAATCCATTCATGTGAACCAAGTGGCTCTAAAGCTATAGAAATGATATCATGTTTATTTCCTTTGAAATGTGGAGTATATGAATCTATTCCTATGAACCAATTGGCTCTAAAGGAAAAAATCATATAAAATTCATATCATATAGAGTTCCTGTGATATTCCTCCACACCAAAGGATGGTTGAAATTGCTGCAGGTGATACGATGGTCTTTTTTTGTAGACTCCCCCCCATCTTTATAGTTACCTCTCGAAGATGATGAAATGATATATACAGGATATTCTACATGTGCAATTTGGTACACGAAAACTCAGTAAAAGTTTGCGAGGTTTGAATTTTCAATAAAGTTATATGCACTGCATTTTGGAACGGAGGGAGCATACAACAGTTGCTTACACTCACGTGGAAGATTTGTGTGTAGGAGGAGTGGCCGTTCTGTTAAATGGCATGACAAAACTGACACTGTCGGATTCCGATCTAACAGTTATTTACGGCGTTCGTCAGGAAAAGGCTTGTGGCGAACGTTTGTCGGATAATGATTTACGGACACATGCATTGCATTGATACATGCCCCCATCTCTCTCACGCACACGCACCCTCCCGAGTCCTCTCGCACCCACCGTCTATCTGCAGGTAGACGTCACACACATATGTGCTCTTCACACCCTACCCTCAGAACTTCTAAAAAACAAAATATTCGCACACATTTTATTTTAGCTCACACGTCACACACTTATACTATTACTCTTGTGGCGAACGTTCTTTGGGCATAGTATATTGTACTCTCACGAAGAGAAGCGGTGCACGCTCGCACTAGTTCTCTCACACCCACTCGCGGGTACACATAGGAGCGCATTTTTTGAAGCTGGTACAACAAAATCACTCCACTATATATATAAGCAGGAGCCTTAGCGCTTGCTTTACTAGGGTTCCTCTCGTTCACTCTCTCATGCTCTCCAGATCTAAGAAAGACATAGGTGGCCACACTCTCTCTCAGCTCACGGCTGGTCAAAAATCCGGCCGGATAACCTCGACCGGGGCAGGGGTGTAGGTGCATCGTTCACGCTGTCGGCGGCGGCGAGGGATGAGACCAACGGATGCCCGCGCATCCCGATCGGCAGCCGTGCCGTTCACTCCGAGAGAGCGCCGGCTCCGGAGGGCCTCTAACCCCTTCTTCATCCTTGCAGTATTGTGGCCAAGATGCGGCCTCCCGACGACGTCTTTGCCACATGCCGACGACCCTCGGGTATATATTCCTTCGAAACCTGCCTTGCTCTACTACCCCAGCTCCCCACTTGGCTTCGTGTGGATCTTTTTCTACTTCCGTCCGCTGTTCCAAAGCCACCTAGACTTTTACTATTATTAGAGGGAAAGCTAGTTCATACAGTCGACTCTAAGAGTTGGTTCAAACAGGGAATAAAATGGGAAAGCTGTAGCATGAATCTAGGACTTGGTTCTAAGAGGAAACGGGGGAAAGTAGTATATACTGGCTACCCAACCGGTCTCTTGGTTGAAAAGACAAAGAAATCATGGTGGATGGCGAAGGGTGGGGGGAAGTGGACCTATCTCTTGGTTGAAAAAGGAAAGAAAATGATGGGTGTTGGGGGACAACTCAAATGAGAATGAGCAGGTCTAGATTTCCTGTGCTCACATAGGAAAATGTTGCCGAGGAGATAAAATATGGGACAAATGCAGACAAGATGCCTGAGTGTTTGCCGCTCTCGGCAACCACATCTGCCACACCATTTATGCCTCTGCTGTCCCTACACCCATATCGCTACCTTTAATGTCAAATCACATGAAGCATTAAGCAATGCCACCTAATGTCACTATAAGTAATGGTCTAGTGCAGTCGATAAATTGAAGCAATGCCACCGCCATTTTATGAAGTGCTTCCGTCTTGTTTTATTTCCCATGAATTGTGTTTTTGCAGTTACACTTAAATCTCACACCGCTAACATTGCTTCATCCCAGTGGAACTGCACAAATTTGATTGCACATTTACTGACCATCTACTACTCTCATGACAGTTATACTAATGCTATTGTTCCGCTTGCTAATCTAGTGGCAGTGTTGATGTGATGTGATGCTACTTACTTAAGGACACTTTCATACTGTCAATCTAGTGCCAATTATAACACAATAGATGTTGCTGTTAATCATACGCCACTGCAAATATTTGTCACTATTTAAATAACCGTATTTCGTATTTGCGCAAATAGGGATGTCTGTCTCCATATCATTTCGGGATGTCTGTCTCCGTATCGTTTCTATCCACGCAATCAAAAGCATACACCTCAGTTTTAGTAGAACTACGCAAAATGAGATGGCTATCCCTCGTTGCCGTCCTCTAACCACTCGTCTTCCAGGTATTCCTGCATTGGTAGTTACTAGGTAGAATGACCAACGCAATATAAAAGAAGTTGATTCGTACGTTTTACTTCCTGATTGCAGTGTAGGGGCGAGCGAAAACAACTGCATCCTAGTCCACAATGCACTTTCTACCAGTTCATCCATGGACCGAGGACTAGTTGGCACGGCTGCACGGCAGTTTTTTGGACAGGTGCGCGAACAAGAGGCATTGTGGTATGCTTATTTCTGCAAATAGTGGTGCTTAAATTTAGTGGAATGCACAAGAATTTCAGCTGGTCAGTACACTACATGGATCAGTTCAGCATTCCAGCTGAGAACACAATTATAATTGGTTATTCTGGAATGAGAGAACCTAACCCTGAATGGTGGCAATAAGAAAAAACCAGAGTGAACTCCAGGAAATTTAAGCCTGCCGGGAGGCCCTTTGCTCAGAGAAGCCTTGCTTGTTTTTTCCCGATTTGTAAACCTTCTCACAACTTTGTCTTTTGCTGTGAACTAGTATATGTTTGTTATGTTCTATGAATCATTGAGATGTATAAAATTGCTTACTTATGCTTTTCAAGTTTTTTATGAAGCCGAGTTTAATGTGAGTGTTCCACATGAATGTCGGACTAGCGTGTGAACGTTTGGAATTTACATTGTAGCCTCAGTTAACTGCATGAACCACTGTAAAAAGATACATGGTTGCTTATATGTCAGACATCAGATTGTTGATTGTTAGCTGGTCGATAGCCTACTTTTGAAGCGAGCTGAGCCAATGTGCCGTGTTTTGCACAACTTCTTATAAGTGGGGTAGCACCAACAATGTTTACAAGTACTTATGTATACGTCGGCGCACAGTTCTCAAATGAGTACTCTATTTCATCAAAATAGGCACTGCTCGTATGATAAAACTAGTGAGGACGCATCTGTTCCAGCAACAATTACGATGATTCCCGGGCACACAAAAGTAGCAGCAGTTCCCATAGATGGATTCAAATAGGGTACTAGCCCCAAAGGGCTCGATAACAGGCAAGATTCGTATAATTAGACAGAATCCAAACTACTATTAAACAATAGTTGGGGCAAGTATTTCATGCCTCGATCTAATTTGGGCTGGACACAAGACGGACCTTGTCATGAACATCATCGAGGACGGCCGACAGCAGCTCAATCCTGTGAACCTTCATGAAGACAACATTATGGCCTTGCCACTCATAAACTTGTTTGTGGAGGCATGCCACGTCATCTTCCTGCATAAGCTTGACAAGAACAGTATGCCTCACAAACGAAGGAGTAGCTTTGAACTTCTTGTGCTTCAGTACACCGTGGACAACACGCCTGACAACAGTGAGGCTAGAATACAACTCTACATTTGTATAAGCGCAAATGGCTTCCAGGATCCAATAGCCTAAAAACTTTGTTTTCCCAGTGCATATATTCAGGTCATCCACCTCATAGCGAGTGACATGTACAACCACACAATCCTTGTCTGCATCAGGGCTCTAATTGAAACAGAAACAAATTCTAAATTACTTTCCAGTATAAGAAACACAAGTTATTTAAACCACTATGTATAGCATGGCATCAAAGCTAATAAAATGTTGCATTACTCATCACCACATACTTAGATGAAAAACCACAATCGAGATCGGCAAAGAAGAAATTCACCTTGGGCAGCTCAGCGGGG